>CM019065.1:355243049-356443049 GCA_009667805.1 Leptobrachium leishanense | reverse complement strand
TCCTAATATGCTGCATTTAACTGGTGTTTGAAAAAAATTCAAAATAACATTTAAAGCAATGTTATTTTTCACCTCGTGATTAAACACTCACAGGGTTATTCAGAGAGCGGTGAAAAGCAGGAGAATAACTGGAGAAGTGAAAATTCTAGGTCAAAATAGCCAAACCAGAAAAATTCTCCCATTTAACTCACTTTCCAAATTGGCTATTTGGTCTAGATTGTTCTCTTCTCCTGCCAGTTCTCCTGGCTTTCACCTCTCTCTCAGGGTTGTTCAGAGAAAGGTGAAAAACAGGAGAATGGCAGGAAAAGAGAACAATCTGGACCAAATAGCCGATTTGGAAAGTGAGATAAGGCTAGGATCAGACTAAAGCATTTTTCGCAGCGACCGTCAAAAAGTGCGTCTGAACGCATTGCCGTATTTTTTCACGGAATACGTGAAAACAGTCATACGATGTGCATTTTTGTGCGGGATTTTTTACGGATCCAAACCAGGAAACTTTGGTGGCTGGACGTTATGTTGGCCGGACATGAGCAGGGTCTGACGTCTCCAAATCACGCACACACAACGCTAGTGGACGCAGCGCACTCTGTACGTCCATACTAGAGGTTCTGCGTTCTCGAAAAACTGCGTTCATTTTCCACTTGCGTTGCGCAGCCGGACTTTTGTGCGACCATACTTCGTATATTGGCCGTCATTGCCCGTCATTTGCTGCTAGTGCGGCCGTGATTAAGTGCGCCTCAACGCACGTTAAAAATTCGCTAGTCTGACCCTAGCCTAAATGGGAGAATTTTTCTGGTTTGGCTATTTTGACCTAGAATTTTCCATTCTCCAGTCATTCTCCTGCTTTTCACCGCTCTCTGAATAACCCTGACAGGGTTATTAGAGAAAGGTGAAACTCAGGAGAATGACTGAAGAGAAAATTCTAGGTCAAAATACCCAAACCAGAAAAATTCTCCCATTTATCTCACTTTCCAAATCGGCTATTTGGTCTAGAATTTTCCATTCTCCAGACATTCTCCTGCTTTTCACCGCCAAAAAATCAGTAAACTTTTTCTGCGTGTCCGAAAATGTCTCCTCTTTTTATACAGACTGCCGCCCCAAGCAGTTGTTTATGGATAGATTAAAGGAAAAGCATTTACCGTCATTTGAAATGTCATTTTTTGGTTTTTACATATTTCTATACATCCTAGAAATCCGCCACTTCACGGGCAGGTTGTGGGGACCTCCTAGGCACGATATTTGAAGGAATTTTTCATTTTTATTTTTAACCCTTATGTCATGGAAAACTCACTGTCCCTTTAAAAACGTTTTTTTTTTTACTTTTTGTCCTTGTTTCCTGTCCCCCAGGGCACTACCCAGACCCCCATACACCTTTTATGGCAAATATCTAGCATATATGCCATCTTGGAGGGCACTCTAAAAACCGAATTTTCAGCCCCATTGACTTGTATTGAGTTCGAGTTCGAGTTCGGGTTCGGATACGAACATTTGGGAAGTTCGGGTTCGGCTCGGAACCGAACTCAGGGAGTGTTCGGCTCATCCCTAGTGCTTATTAGGCATCAATTTCACACATGTATTGGACACCACACAGTCCAGACCTTTATCCCCAAGATTCTCATCTATGTGCTGGAGAAGACTTTACGACTCTCCCATCAATGCAAGATCTTGGCCACAAATTAATGCAACTCTGTACAGAAACAAATATTGTGACATTGCATGAACTTATCGAAACGACGCCGCTGCACGTGCGTGCCGTAATCACAGCAAAAGGTACAAGACTACTTTTTTTTGACCAGGCAGTGTGTGTGTATATATATATATTTGCATGTTGATAAGAAAATGTATCATCGCTTGTTTTATCCTGAGCAGAGACACAGAGGGATACACAGTATAAGGTCTCACAACACCGACCTTTTTACATGTGCAAAAATCAAATATAATTTTTTTTTTTTTTTTTTTAGTTTTTACTGAAATTTTAATATATTTCAATTCGACGAGGGCTTTTGTTATTTTGATTACCATATCAAGCACAAATAATACGGCCATGAATAAATATCCCGTCTGCCATGTACATCTTATCAATGTCATAACTTTCATGTTCATGTTTTTATCAAGTCCTGTTAAATATGCATGAGGAGAAGAGAGCAGTCATAATTTTCCTGCACAGCATGAATGAAATAGTCAATTCTTTCATTATGATTTTTTTTTCTTCTCCCCCTTTCCATTGTATTTATAGAAATGCAATGCAAATCTTGGTATTTTTTTTTCTTTTCTCCGGGAACGACATTATGGACTGAAGAACACCTGTTCCACTTAATAAATCTGTGGTGGCCTGTGCCAATTTAACAATTTCTTCACTTGACCTCTACAAATTCATAATAAATAGCTGTAACTCAGCGGGAGATTTGAGTACTCCAGCGGGTCTGTGCAAATTACAATGCACTTGCTCAGTTTTAAAACAGCAGATCAAAAAATGCTCCAGTGATGCCAGAAAATGTGTCAGGATTATATTTCAGTATATTTGGAAAAAACGCCCATCATCCTTTATTTTCAAAACCATAAATAAACCCGACCGATGTAGACATAATCGAATGATTTCAAGTGGTAAAAGGGTTTTATTTACTTTTGTGCATGTATTTGTTTACTATTGATTGTTCCTTTAATAATGGCTTCCATATGAAAGGCTTAAACTGCCTTTTTTTATTTTGGGCACAATTTAATCCCCTCTTCAGTTCTTATGGAGTTCTAAACAGGACACGTGTTCCCAATTTAGAGCCAATGACGTTCAATATTTCAAAGGGATACTTTAGGGTTAAAATAGTAGAGAGTAAAAGGGGGGATAAAGATTAACCCCCTGCTGACTCCCTCCTCATTACCTTCCCATTTCAACTTTTTAGTGTAGAAAAACTCACCTTGAATCCAGCACTAGGATTCATCGGCACAGGAAGGACATCATGAGCTGGCGGCTTCCTGACGATCTGCAGGGGTCACATGACCAGAGGGAGACAGTATATTTGATACTGGAACGGGTGTCCAACCTTTCCAATTACTCTCAAATGGTAACACGTCGATAGCCATTGGCTAAAAAAGCGTTAGCAAAAAAGAGGAGGGATGACACCTAATGTCACTGAACCAATATAGCCCCTCTAGAGTATGCCCATGCTCCCAGCATACATTCATAAAAGAAGGTGGTCCATGATCCAGGCACTCCTTTTATATGCTTCAGAAAATGTAGGTTGTTTTGGCCATGCAGTGACATTTTGTCCATCCTTTTTGGGCTTGAGAAAGGCCAGCTGATGGACAAAATGTTGCGGTTTCCCAATAAAATCTCAATTTCCAGAAGTTTATGTGGAGTGCCTAGACCTTTTTTCTTTGGTATATTGGCTGGAAAAGAGTCCTTAGAGTCCCAGTCCTCAGGAAGATGAGATCAGCAGTAGCTGATATTAACTTCTGGTATACAGAATAGCTAATCCCCCTTCTAGAACTAAAGTCCCACTACAGCATAATAATGGTCCTAAACATACTGCACTGTCTCACCACCAACACCATGGCTCCTTTGGTGTAGCAAACAGACAGAAACCGCAGTCACAGACATGTACTGAAGAAGGGTTTCCTACCTGAAACATTTGTTTTTAATGTTTATCCTATGCATTAAACACAAGTTACAGTTACAGTCATTTATATAGTGCAAGCAAATCCCGTAGCGATTTACCATGTGGAAGCACATGAGACGTAATAATAATACATTAGGAACAGATGATGCTGCCCGTAAGATAACTGTCCTGCTAATACAGCACTTCAACCAAGTGCTAGGCCAGACATCCCTTGAGCTTACAATCTGAGGAATGGTGGTATGTGAAACAAATGGGGACAAAGGGAATGTGGAGCTGGTGGCCAGAAAGAATGTAGCAGGGATTCCATAGAAGGGACCAGAAGTTTGGGCTTAAGTATGAGTAATCAGCGTGAAAAGTGGAAGCAGTTGGAAAGGAGAGCTGAAATTTAAGACCGGGCATGGGTTTGAAGGGTGGATGTGGAGAGTGGGTGGGACATCGGAGTGGAAATATTGAGTTCAGTCTGACAGTGTGTGGATGATCGGATTGCTGTATGGAGAAAGAGAAAGAGTGAGGTTTAGCAAGAGTGACCAGGTTGTTTTGGAGGTATTTATGACATTGGAAGAGGGGGAGGGGGAAGCAGAGGGGAATATTCTAACAAAATGAGAGGGGAAAGTAAAAGACAACTAATCAGTCAGAAATTAATAAATGCAGACATAACATAGAATCGCAAGATTACAACAGTCTGGAGTATAGTGGTTGACAACATGTTGAATCCTGAATACCTTGTTACTTCTTTCTGGTTGCAAATTGGAAAAATGGAGTTGCGTCAGAGTGTGTGTGGATGATCTGTGCACCTTTTTTTGGCGACATGTGCTGCCTCCACTCTTTTTACTTGATCTTAGCTTCTGGGCAGGTCTAAATCAACCCTCCAAGACATCCCCTAGAGGGGGACACTCAGGTCATTGCGAGCAGTAGACTGTCCCTTTAGGGTTTTTGTCCCGAAGGATCTTCTGTTGTAGAATTGGTCACTCACATATTTCAATGAAAAGCATGACCCTCATATCCATATCTAAGGCAGATCTTCAAAGAGCTTGAAGGATCGCGAAAGCTCACAATCCCTCAGGGTAAAAGAGCAAGAGAAGCAAAAAATTGTGCAGCAACCAAGTGTATAATTAAAATTAATGTATTGTCCTTATATAGAACATAGCAAAACCAGCTCATCAGTGAAAAGCTACTCATGCAAGTATCAATATAGTGGGATATTACCCTACGTTGTTGTATTTCTTCTGGTGTTTTTCAGAATGTATGTAATTGTGTACAGTTCATTATAGCTTGTCTTTACTAATAACGCATTTGAATCTCTTTAGATCTGTGAAAAGGCTTGTCAAAGATTGACATTTATTACTTATAGTGTATAATTGGACTTTACATCATCATATAAGAGCAAGCTTATATAGACAGGTTGGGTCCTACATTAATATTTGAGTGCTACAGTAAGGTAGCCTGCCATGGATGATGACTGCCTTGAATACCCAAGCAAATATTGGACTGGTTGACTTAACATCACACATCCTGACTACAATAAATTCAGGCAGGATGAGTTCCATGATAAGGCTAAGGGCTTCATCATTCAAAAATTTATTAAAAATCAAAATAAAAGTCAAAATAAATCCCACTTTCTTATATAGTCCTAAACAAAACCAGGTCCTACAATGATCTCCTGTTTCAATGTGTACATAACACACATTATTTATATTCTTATTTTTGTAATTTAAGCTATGGAGGCTTTTAAATAAGGATGAGCTGTACAGTTCGATCTGTTCGGAGTTCGCATCGAACATCGGCCGTTCGAAAGTTCACAAACTTCGAAGTTTTTGGGACGTTCGCCAAAAGTTTGAATTTTTTTTTTTTTAAAAAATGTATACAAAATGCTTAAAGAAATACAAAAAAATCTAGAAATAAAGAGACTCTTTACTGAAGAATATTATAAGCAACAGTTTATTAGATATTGAATTAAAACGGGAATATTTTTACCATTGAAGCCTATGGGATAAAACATTCTTGTTACTAAAACATCAGGCAGACACGGCCCTCTAATCAGGCAGTGTAGAGGGCAGCCTGCAGGGGCCTCCCAAGGATCCCCTTGAGGAGCATGCGATGACAGAGCTGCGACTGTGCGGGCTAGCCGCCCGGGTGCATGTGGCAGAGACAGGCAGCGCAGGGAGGGAGCCACTGCACCTGCGTCCACGGCAGACCCCCCCACAACTAGGATCAAGGAAGCCCCCACTGACCACCAGGCTAAGGTAAGGTGACACATTTCTAAAAAAAATAAAATCCGTGGACGTTTTTAAATGTCCCCGGGAACATAAAATAAAACTTATTTTTTTCTTTCTCTACCTGGCTGAATGTATTTAATTATATATATTAGATACATTCAGCCAGGTAGAGGGGGTGGCATGTGGGCTGCGCGGGGTCTCAGGCAGTGGTTTGTTTTTTTTGTGTGCATATTTTTAGCAAATTTATAGGGGAAGGTATGGGCAGGTATGATATATATCTTATCTATATATATATATATATATATATATATATATATATATATATATATATATATATATATATATATATATGTATATATATATATATATCTATATTCTTATAAATATATATATCCAGCTTGTATTACACTGCTGCTGATGTAACTGAATAGATCGGGGATCTCTTCTGCATTACCAAAACCTCCACCACTGCACTCTTCCACAATACCACAGAGGGGTTACTTACGGTGTGAAGGCACTTGCTGCCATCAAAGGCACAATATTTGGGTGCACTGCCACTGACGCCTATATTACCAGATTCATATCATTTTAATATTGGACCGCAGGGTCCAACCGTGCACTCTTCCACAATACCACAGAGGGGTTACGGTGTGACGGCACTATTGCCGACACTAAGGCTAGGGTCAGACGAGCGCAGTATTAACGTGCGTTTAGCCGCACTTAATCACGGCCGTGCTAGCAGCAAATGACGTCCAATGCCGGGCAGCATACGAAGAACGGCCGCACGAACGTGCGGCCGCGCAACGCAAGTGGCAAACGAACGCATTTTATCGAGAACGTCAAACCGCTAGTACTGACGTACAGAGTGCGCTGCGTCCGCATAGCGCCGTGTGTGCGTGATTAGGAGAGGTCAGACGCTGCTAATGTCCGGCCAACATAACGTCCAGACGCAAAAAGGGTTTCATTGATGATCCGTACAAAATCACGGACGAAAATGCGCATCGTATGACCGCTATCGCGTATTCCGTGAGAAAATACGTCCATTCGTTCGAACGCACTTTTTCACGGACAACGCGAAAAATGCGTTAGTCTGACCCTAGCCTAAAGGCCCAATTTTAAAGCACCTATTGTTACTTTCATCCAAAGCCTGCATAAGTTTCACCATAATTTAGCCAAAAAAGTCACTAAAATTGTTCTGCGTGTCCAAAAAGTCTCCTCTTTTCATACAGACTGCCGCCCAAGCAGTTGTTTTCTGGATAGATTAAAGGAAAAGCATTTACCGTCATATGAAACGTCATTTTTTTTGTTTTTAAGTGTTTCTATACATCCTAGAAATCCGCCACTTCACAGGCAGGTTATGGGGACCTCCTAGGCACAATATTTGAAGGAATTTTTCACCCTTATTTCGTGGAAAACTCACTGTTCCTTTAAAAACGTTTTTTTTTTTTTACTTTTTTCCTTGTTTCCTGTCCCCCAGGGCACTACCCGGACCCCCATACACCTTTTATGGCAAATATCTTGCATATATGCCCTCTTGGAGGGCACTCTAAAATTCACACTTTAGAGTCCCATTGACTTGCATGGAGTTCGGTTCGTGTTCGAACTCAAACTTTTGAAATTGTTCGAGTTCGAATGCGAACCGAACACGGGGGTGGCAGGCTCATCCCTACTTTTAAACTCACTTTTTGTCTTCTGCCTTATTTTTAATACTTTTATATATGCACTGCCTGGCCAAAAAACCCCAAAAAAAAAAATGGCACAGCGTGCATATTCCAAGAAGGCAACGCCTGGATTCATCGGTCTCAAATTGTGTGGTTCTGGGAGCATGAGACATCATTTTCACACATGGATTGGCCACAGTCCAGACCTTAACCCCATTGAGAATCTTTGGGATAATGTCCTGGAGAAGACTTTACGCAGCGCTGCGACTCTCCCATCATCAATACAAGATCTTGGACACAAATTAATATGATTCTGGACGTAAATAATCCCATAACATTGCATGAGTTTATCGAAATGATGCCATGGCGAATGTTCTGTGATCACAGCAAATGGCGGCCCAATGAAATGTTACAGAGTATGAGACTTTTTTTGGCCAGGCAGTAGAAGTATATACAGAATATCTTCAGACAGAAAAACTGGTGTCGTACCCATACTCACCAGAGCAGCTGCAACAACCATGAGTAATTACCCAGTTCATGTATAAAATAGAGCAAGAAAAAAGATGTCACCTACGCTCGTTTCTATACATTTCCATGTGCAACAAAACACAGATAGAGGTTTTAGTTTGCTTGAATGGCCATTGAGGCGTAAGCTCACTCTCCCCATCACGGCACCTCTTGGTAGAGTGAGTACCTAACCAATGTAACCAAAAGCCGCTCTTCTGAGCAGCTGCACAGTCTCTTGCTGCTTTTCAGCCAAGAGGCAAAAATGGTGGGTTGTTACTCCTGGTCGTTGCAGTCATTCTGGTGAGAATGGGTGCGACACCGCTTTTTCTGTATGTACGTATATTTTGTTGTAACACCAGTTAAGTGTACCGGCTGGGTGGAGTAGAGGTAATGTCACTGCTCTGCATGGAGAGAGCCTGTGGAGTCATGGGCTTGATCCCAGCGAGCAACCTCTCCAGTAAGTGTCCTTGGGCAAGACACCTAACGGTACATACTCGCCACCCAGGACATACTTGAAAACGAGAGAAATCTCAATGTATCCTTCCTGGTAAAATCCTTTCTCAAAAAAAAGTCATTTTTGCTGCTGCTCCTTTTTCCATGTTTTTGTTTTCAACCCCAAATGGGAAGGGCTTGATGCCTGTATAAATAAAACACACCATTTTTGCCTCGTAGCTGAAAAGCAGCAAGAGAGCGTGCAGCTGCTCAGAAAAGTGGCTTTTGGCTACATTGGTTAGGTATTCACTCTACCAGAGGTGCCGTGGTGGGGCGAGTGAGCTTACACGTAAATGGCCATTCAAGCAAACTATAACCTCTAATTGTGTTTTGTTGCACATGGAATTGTATAGAAACTAGTGCAGATGACATATTTTTTGTTGCTATATACAGTATATCATGCATTAACACAAACTCTTAAGTATTTTTTTATTATTATGTATTTTTTCTATACATTTTTAATACCAGTAATATGCTCGAGTAGTGCAGAAATGTTAGGATATCACCAAGTGAATGCAAAAAATAAAATCATCATCAATCATATATGGTTAGCCCACTAGAAACATTCGGAACAATAAATCAATATTCCCTTTCTGCCGGATTCATGTACTATTTAAGTAAAACACGTAGGTTACAGCTATCTAGTGGCAATTTAACAGTTTTCAGCGAATAGCTCATTAGCAGTTACCATATTTATAGCCGATTTTAATATTTCCACTTTCTATAACTCGCGCAGATTAAGGTTGTATTACTGTCTCTCAAGTTAATGCATGCACACTTGAAAAAGCCATTTATCTAAAATAGTTTTTCATTCTGTATGAAGCCAACTACGGGGAGTATATGTTGTTAACAGCAGTACACGTTAATGGCCACTAATGAACAATAAAGGCAGTTATTGTCGTTTGAATAGCCTCATGTGAATACCATGTATCTCATGCAGATATTCAGTATGAAAGAGCAGAACATTATATGTAGACATCACGCCAACAATGGCTTCTATTATTAGATGCGCTCAATGATTTAGCATGCAATATTTTTTTTTTCTTCCATCTTCTCTTAGTTTTAGATTGCTTTTTAAATGCAAAGTGGGATTTGCTTCATCAACGTGACATGTAAGCTCCTTCCGTTACAGCAAATAATATTATATATGCTTAGAATGCTATAATTCTAATATCATAGCATTAGAATTCAGCTTTAGATCAATATGAGGTACGATTAACTACTTCAGACAGGAGATCGCTTCACTGCTCTCCTCCCCCAGCAGTGCAAGCCAGTTCCTAACCTCGTCTGCTACAATGTATTCTTTTCCCCCAGTTCCTGGAGAGGGAGTGTTTGCATGGCTTCCTTCCTCCCACCCTACTACTTGCCCTGATCACCTTCCAATACATTTGTTCTGTCTCATATGTGAATGTCCCTCCTTTGACTAAAGTGTTCACCCTCTCTCCACTGGCATCTTCTCTTCAATCAAACATGCAGTGGATTACTCCCATTCTGAAGATGCCTTACCTTGACCCTACTTCCTTGCCCAACTACTGTCACATCTCTTTGCTTCCCTTTGCCTCCAAGCGTAAATGACATCTGGCCTATCCCCAGTTTGCTGGTGTCTTCAATTCTAACTCCTTACTTGAACCACATAAGACTGACCTTTACTCCCAGCACTCTACTGAGACTGCTCTGACCAAACTGACTAATGATTTAGTTGCTGCTAAATCCAAAACGTCAATTCTCACTATTTAATCTTGTTAATCATGTTCTGGTTTTGACATACCTAACCACCTGCTTCGACTCCTCACTCTCCTCAAATTTGGTCGCAGTGGCACTGCTTTGGTTCTCTTCCCATCTCACTCATCGATCTATTACGATCTCATTAGCTGGCTCCAGTCCCCCCAGTTCCTCTATCAGTTGGGGCACCTCAAGGTTCTACTCAGGGCTCAGTCTCTTCTCAATATACACCACATCCCTTGGTGAGCCAGTTTCTTCCAAAGGTTTCCAATATCTCCTCTATGCTGATGACACCCATATCTACCTCTCCCCTACTGATCACTGCTCATTTTTTAAAGCTCAGTCACTGGAAAACTGAATTTCTCTTCTTCCCTAAGTCTAAATCTAACCCTCTTTCACCTGACGCTCTTCACATGAATGGTTACCTCTACCTCAAATGCTCACTGACTCAGGGTCCTCTTTAATTCCGATCTCTCCTTAACTCCTCACATACCATCACTATTGAAATCTTTTCACTTTCAAGATGTCACTATCAGAGGTGTGTGGAAGGTTGAACTTGATGGACATTGGCCTTTTTAATCAACCTACATTAATATGAACCAGTCCTTCAAAAAAAGTGTTTAATTTCTCATTAAAACATTAGTATATCACTGGTCCAGATTCACCAGCCAGCTTCAATAGCAGTGCACTTGTTCATAAATTTTTCCAACTAGCAAATTAAGCCATTGGTATGTTCTCCTGAAGTCCATAAGGCTCTCTTCCAGGAAATATAAGAGGGCTTCACAATGCAATTCATACGTTCAATTTTACATTTCCTTGTCAAATATTTTTAACGTTACATTTATTGACAGACGTACTTTAAATCAGGGATCAGCAAATGTGGCCCTCCAGATGTTCCAGAGCTGCATTCTCCATGAGGCTCAGACAATCTAATGGGTGATTGAGCATCACAGGAGATGTAGTTCCCAAACATCTGGAGGTCCAAGGTTGCTGATCTGGAGGGCCAAGGTTGCTGACCCCTGCTTTTAGATGAATGGGCATCTAGATAGTGAATTTATTGGTTGAAACAGACCAAGTAAGTGATGACATGTTTAACAAGATCTCTTTAAATCCACCAGGTTATTCTTCATCTTCAGATGCTCTCTTACGGTTCCTTACTTCTTGCAGGTTTTGCATTCCGTTGCCTGAACTTTTCACGTCACAAATTTCAGGATACATAACCTGTCCTTGGTTAATATAATAATTTGAATTACCTTCATTTTATTGCTGTTGATCACCAGCTCCTCAATTCATCTGTGTAATTGTTCTACCATAGACTCCATGCCTCACTACAAGCTCTTTCTATCCACTAACATTGTCCTTCTGCCTCTTTGGAGAGGATTATCATTAAGTCCAGCCATTGTAATAACCAGTGATATGTCACAGTTGAATTTACCATTGTATTCCTCCCGTCCTGTACTCCCCTTGAATGTATACAATAAAGCATCACAAGATGTCCAACATTTTTGCTTCAAATTTTAATTACACATCATCTCATTGCGCAATTTCAACTGTACACCACACTTAAGGAGACACTACAAGAGAATGTATTTTATTTCCGATATTAATAGAACAGAAATGCTCCTAATCGTAAGATAATTAGATTCAAAATGAGTGCTTTTATCAAATTAGCATAATACTTTTTACAAACACCTGCTTTGTTATTATTATTATCATCATCATCATGTTTTATTTATATAGCGCCACAGATTCTGCAGCGCTTCACAAGATCAGTGTACAAGGGGCTGATACATAAAAGTGCCACACATTGATGTTACGGCACGATTCAGGGGATCCTGTTCCCAAGGGAGCTTACAATCTATTTGAGAATTATATTTTTTTCCTATAATGCACGGCGAGCTGAGAGAATTATTCTGCTTCCAAACTATACACAGTTAAACCTTTTTTTTACTTTAGCGCTGCATGCACATTTTTTCCCCTCTTTCCGAGGGATCCATTTTACAGGAAAGAACAAAAATTAATGACCCTTTGTTTTCCAAGGTCCTGAATAAATTACTTTTTATTGATCCTTTACAGATGATCTGCTTCCTTAATTACAATGTAGGTCGGAAACAGGCTAGCACGGGAACATTTTTTAGTGTCCATTATTCCAATTATTATTGCCTTGGTAAATTAATATAAATAATTGGGAGGACACACAAATATACAGTATATATATATAAAAATCAGAGTATAGCAGTGCGTATTAATACCTTGGTTTTTCTTTTGGACTAACGTTACATTTAAAAGATAAGCTTTCGAGAGTGTATCTCCCTTCCTCAGGTCTTGATGCTAAACTGACCAAAATCATAGAATTGAACATGATTATATATATATATATATATATATATAATCTTTTGCATTCACTATACATACTCCTAGGTAATATAGAAAAATAAAAGCATTTAGAGCAGAGGCTGCCAATGTCCTCATTTATTTTATATTGAGAGAAGAACATTGGATAGTACAGGGAAAAAAGACAACATATTTGTATGTCTTTTCTGCCTGGATTTTTGATAATTACTGTTTGTTGATAGGTAGCAGAATGCACACCACTCCAGCTCAAGCATCCGCCAAAATGTGCGCTGCCCAGATAACACAATTCAAGAACTGGAAAGTTAGATAGTATTTGGTAGGCTAATACACCTTCCTAAGTAACACTTTCATTCTTTCAGCTCACAATATCTTCCGTTTGGGAAGCTACCTGCGTTGCATGTTGCATAACACTATGTAAGGTTCAATCAGAATAATAATATCTGATATCCATTTGCACAATAGAGAAGAAAAGCCACCAGTATTCTAGAGATGTGAGTCCACAGCAAACCTTTCCACGACTGCACTGTATTGATTGTAAAATCACTCCTTTACCCTTTAATGAGCAATAATAGCTTTTTTGTTTTCCGTCAGGTTTATTCATATTTTTTCCAGTGCATGATCTATGTGATGTGTAGATATATCTAATAAGACAAATCATGTGAGCACAAGTCCACAAGACAATGAGACATTTCTGCATATCGAAATCTCAACGTATCCTTCCTGATAAAATACTTTATAAATAAATGAATATCCAGCTGAACATGTGCATGTTCAGTGAATATTAAAAGAAACATATGAATCTCTCCAGTCTTTTATATATATTTATAAATATATAAAAATCCAAGGAGTGGCCGCACTCAAAAATATAAAAATACAAAATGTATTATTATCCAGAATTAAAACATAGTTACTGACGTTTCGGCTCTCTTAGGAGCCATTTTGAAGGTTACATAGCAAGTAAAGAACATAGTATATAAAGAGAATGAAGATTTCGCTCACTGTGTTCTTTACTTGCTATGTAACCTTGAAAATGGCTCCTAAGAGAGCCGAAACGTTGGTAACTATCAGGGTTATCCAAAGAGATTCGAATTGCTTGAGAAAGGTAACCGAACGCTGAAAATCAGCGTTCGGTTACCTTTCCTGGCCATTCGGCTATCCAGAGAGCAGGCAATTCACCAAATCCTGTCGAATTGCCTGCACATACGGTGCCTGTTCGGTCCCTGTTCGAGGGCAGTGAAATCCCCATAGAGAAGCAATGCTTCATCTATTCAGAGAACACAAACAAGCAGTGAAAGGTTCCCCTAATGCCCTGCCATTCGGTGGTTTAATTCGGCAAATTTATTCAGGAGAATCCCATAGACTTCAATGTTAAAAATATTCCCGTTTTAATTCAATATCTAATAAACCGTTCATTATAAAATTCTGCAGCAAACAGTCTCTTTATTTATAGATTTTTTAGGATACTTTAAGCATTTTTCTGTATTTTTTAAAAAAAAAATAAAAGTCCGATTTAGTTTTTTTTTTTTCTTCAGTTTACTTATTTTTTTTGTAACAGCCCTCTTTATTATCATTCCCTGGACCTCCTGTGAAAATTTCAGACATTTTCGCTCAGTAGTTTCTTTGCAAACAGCGTTTCATTTTCCCAGATTCATACAAATGGTTTTGCTAATTTATTCACCTCCCTCTGTCTGAGTCACAGCTGCTTCGGCTCTGTGTGATTCGGCTCCTGTTCGGCTCCTGTTCGGCTTCTTCGAAGGTTAATCCAGATGTTTTTGCTTGTTTTCAGCGTGCATTCGGTTAGTTTTCGTCAGGTTTGCGGCAGCTTTTCCCTGCAATTCGGGGACCCTGTGGTGCTTGCTGAATACACCGCAGGGTCACCGAAATGCAATCGGCAAAAGGAACCGAATTGAAGAGAACGAAAAGTCACCGAACGTGCGGTGACTTTTCGAATCTCTTTGGATAACCCTGTATGTTTTAATTCTGGATAATAATAAATTTTGTATTTTATATTTTTGAGTGCGGCAACTCCTTGGACTTTTGTATATTTTCTCGGGCCTTGCATCACATTTTGCACTTTTGTATTTTTTGGAAGGAGCTGCTGGTATCCTGTGCATATACAGTCAGGTCCAGAAATATTGGGACATCGACACAATTCTAACATCTTTGGCTCTATACACCACCACAATGGAGTTGGAATGAAACAAACACAATGTGCTTTAACTGCAGACTGTCAGCTTTAATTTGAGGGTATGTACATCAGACTCAGGTGAACGGTGTAGGACTTACAGCAGCTGTATATCACGAGTATAGCAGTACATAGTGATTTATACAGATTTATTATCTTTATATACACAATGTTCTTTTTTTTAAAAATTTTATTTTGCAGTAAACCAAGGGCCACAGACCGACCAGTCAGGTGGCCTCGCAGGGCCAAATAAGACATTCACAAAAAAAAACAAAAAAAAAACACAGAAAACATAAGGGGAGGTTCTCATAGGAAGCAACAGGAAACCGAAAATTTAGGGGAGGGGGGTACAAACAGGGGGGTGCATGAACTCGTCACAAGGGTAGATCCAGCAAAAACAAAAAAGAGTGATAATGTTCGCCGAGGGGGCAGCAGGGAAGAAGAAGAAAAAAAAAAAAAAGGAGGGGGGGGGAGGAAGTGGTAGTGAGGGACTGCCAAACATATCATGGCATTCCTGGCTCACCCCGGTAACCTAAAGGGAACCGAGGGCCATGGAAAAGACCACGTGGCCGGGAGACCTGGGGCCAAAAGGGCAGACAGAGCCTAGGTAGCCACCCTAGTGGCTCGCCCAGACTACCTCCCAATGTCCCACACAAAAAAAAAAAAGGGGGGGGTGGGGATAGGGGAGTCCCAGTGCTCCAACAGACGAGCAACCTTGAGCCCAAAAAGTCAGCAAGTAGGACCATAAAATCGTGCCGGAGAACTTAAAAAGGGGGAAACAAAAAAAAATAAAAAAAATTAAAAGGGTAGGAACACAGAACAAGCATGTACAAAAATCATATCTAGTCCCGAAAATCAAAACACGTCTTCAGATTGCAACAAAATACAGCAAAAGACCTCAGAAATACACAATGTTCTTAACCCTTGCACTCACGAACTCCAAAAAGATGTAGTTCCCGGTGCTCAGCTTGACGGCAAATGTAGGAAACAAGTAAAAGACATATGATATATATATTATACACACACACACACACACACACACACACACACACACACACACACTTATATTACACCAAGAGGGCAGCACTCAACCTTTACTAAGTGTATGGGATGGGTGCTTCTTGTGACAAATAGATAATCGAGTTAAGACTCAAATATGTCTAAGAGGAGAGCAATACATTTTACTTTGGGATACACCAACACTGTGACTGGCTTAAGCAAGATATGACTTTATATTTTAACTAAACTCCCATCATTTATTACCAAGTTAGGTTGTGGCAAAAAATTTAAAAAAAGGAAAAAACTTTAAATCTGATGAAAAGCGTAAATGTTTTTAAATATTTTGTAGCTTTGATGGTGTAGTTTTTGTAATGGAGTGCACTGCCCTTGGTATACTATATTGTAATCTATACCAGCAAGCCAAATCTCCCGCAGCTGGAGGCCGTGCTGCAAGAACAATTCACAGAGGTAGAAAAGTGGATCAAAGATAACAAACTTTTTCTAAATACTGACAAAACTGTTACGATGATATTTGGAACAGCACCTAAACTACACAAATTGAAAAATCCCCATCTAGGTGTCAGGACAAAATCAAATGGCACTCTGACCACAGTCACTTCTCTCAATATCTAGGTATGTGGCTAGACCAAGGTCAGCAACCTTGGCTCCCTGATGTTTTGGAAACTACATCTCCCAAAATTCTCTGTCATCCATTAGGCTGACTGAGCCACATGGGAAATGTAGTTCCCAAAACATCAGGGAGCCAAGGTTGCTGACCCCTGGGCTAGACCCAAATCTATCCTTTGGCCCCCACATCGAAAAACTCTCATCTAACCTTTACCCCAAACTAGTTGCCCTGTACAGAAACAAATCCTTTCTGAGCCTCAAGGTAAGAAAGCAGGGTGTACAACAAATGCTTATGCCGGCTATTGATTACGGAGATGTAGTGTATGCAGCTGCCCTGCAAATGCACCTTCATAAACTTACTACATTGTATAACTCATTCAGCTGCTTTGTGCTACAATGTAACTACATGACCCACCATTGTGACATGTTAAAATAGCTAAACTGGCCATCCCTGGAATCTAGACACACCCTTCCCCTTTTCAACCCGGTGTTTAACAGCCTTTCTGGGAAGCTACCAACCTACCTGAATAGACTGCTTCCCTCAGCAGCTCCCTGATCCTATAACCTCCGATCCAGGACATGCACCTTACTTGCAATACCACAATATAAAAAGAAAGTGGCTCGATCCTCATTTTCCTACAGAGCACCGCAATTATGGAATACCCTCCCAGACGCCATCAAATCTTCCCCTCGTCTAAGACCCTTAAAAGATCTCTATTAACATACCTCGATACAGAATACACCTGTAAACATGTAACATAGTGACTATATTTCCTACATATTTATTTTCTGTGTTAATCTGTGTATTTGTGTTGTGGTTTTAATATCTTACAATTTATTATTTTGTATTTCTGTACCTACTGTAGCAATTCAATGTTTTTGAACCCGGGACATACTTGAAAACGAGAGAAATCTCAATGTATCCTTCCTGGTGAAATTCTTTATATAAAAGTACTGTAATAGTAATATATATTTATTTATTATGTGTCTCGTCTCACCCCAGAATATATAGAATGGAACTAAAGATTGGCATAAAGATCAACCGATAACCCCTCCAAAATACAATGAAAAAGCACTCTTCTACCTCCACTGATCTCTATGCATTAATGTTCACGCACACGTCTGTCTTGGAATATCATCATGTCTATGTTAATACGCACACTGACTTGGTAAATTATCTTAGATGGTGCCGTAGCTTCCATATTTACAGTGACACAACCTGTAATATCTTATGAAAGCTTGTCATCCCTGTAAAAATATAGGTGTTTAGTTCTGTAGACGTTAAACCATGTTGACAGGTTCACACTGAAACACATTCATTGCATGAATTTCATTTGCACTCTGTATAATTTCCATTGCTTCGGTTTGACTTCCACATTGAGTGACTTGTTTGCATTTGCTGTGCTATATACGCAGTAGCGCCAGCAGATACATTGTAACCTTTACTTGGCAGATGCAATATCAGGCAGTTTGACTTAATTTTCTCAAAAGCACCTACATACATAATAGATGTATATTTCATAACGCTGATGTATGCGGTGAAATGCTATTACTAAGCTAGTGCTTCCCTGCTTGTGCATTGTCTAATGTATCCACTTCATATATTTAAATAGTTTCTTAATGCTTGGAAATAGCACCCTCAAAGAACGCCGTTTATTCTGTGATAGGATTGATATAAATGCGTAATACTATACAAGAAACTGTTAAAAACACAGCACGCCCTCTACATACTTGATGTACCTACCGACAGGCATTGGGATGTCATTCGAAGAATGCAAGAAGAAAGTAAATTTTGTGCTGTGAATTGACACATGGTATCCAGGAGCAGAGAATAACACACGGTTTCTGTGATAGATGTATCAGTAACCAAACCACAGCTTCCACCAAGCTGCATATCCTGTTACTGCCGGACATACGCACATGAGCCAAAAAGGAGGGAGGCTTAGAATGTGAAATATATATGTGGATATAAAAGAACAGAAAGGACTGAATGGCAGATGTAGGATGTAGGAGAGGTTGAAAAAGGGACATAGGACATCTGTCTCACTTTTATGCATCCTGGGTCTGTTATTACACAGATCCCTAAAATCAATGCTATGCCACACTGTGGCTTTCTAGCAGAGATAAGGTTTATTTTAAGGTTAAAATTACGCGCGCAAACGCCCGTTAAATTTTGCGCTAAGATTGTAATACCTTGCGCGCACCAGCGCACAAACGCATTTGCGCTCACAATGTTAAGAATAGGACGCGCAAAGTACATTATGCTCGCAAAGGGTTCGCGCAGGCCCACCCGCGTTAGACGTTAACGCGCATTTTTTGCACATCACAGCAATTCGATGATGAGGGTCCAACTAACCCAAACCAGAGCTGTCCTAGGAGTGGCTTTGACCAGTTGCATAAACCTTATCTCTGTTACAAAGCCACAGTGTGGCATAGCATTGATTTTAGGGATCTGTGTAATAACAGACCCAGGATGCATAAAAGTGCGACAGATGTCATTTGCATATCCTACCCAGAATTCCTTGCTGCATATGGAGAATGTGGCACAGGAGCTCTGGGATGCAATTCATCGAATTGCTGTGATGTGCAAGTGGCTTCTGCAATAATAAACACACATATTATAGTGTGGAGGCTTTTTCTCTCACTTTTTGTCCTCCACCACAACTCTTGTAGATACTGATTGCCCTACGGAACCCAAGCATTCACTGCAATCGGTCATCATGCCTAGCTCCTAGCTGATGAGGGTCCAACAAACCTGGCCGAAAAAGCGCTGTCCTAGGAGTGGCTTTGACCAGTTGCATAAACCTGATCTCTGTTACAAAGTCACAGTGTGGCATAGCATTGACTTTAGGGATCTGTGTAATAACAGACCCAGGATGCATAAAAGTGAGACAGATGTCATTTGCATATCCTACCCAGAATTCCTTGCTGCATATGGGGAATGTGGCACAGGAGCTCTGGGATGCAATTCATTGAATTGATGTGATGTGCAAGTGGCTTCTGCAATAATGAACACACTATATATATGCGCTTTCCTGGTATTTTGTAATATATAAAACACCAGGAAAGAGCACTCCATATCAATGACCACCTTCTTCCACCATTTTCAGCAAAAAAAAAAACACATTTCAAAAGGTCGAAAAACCCTACTGAGGTAATAAATGATGGGGATTCAGTTCACAAAGTATGATCATAGTTTGCTTAAGCCTGTCACAGTCGCCAATGAACCCCATGGTTGACAGGTCCTATCTAACTTGACCGAATCTGCATTTACAGGATCAACTCACCCTGGGCGGAGCTCCCCGGCAGGCTCTGGCCTTTATAGGCTGTCACGGTGGGACACACCCATGAACAGGGAGGGGTGCACACCCAAGAGAATTGTCAGCTCTCTATGGGCACGATTACATTCTTTGTTCAAAAATGCTCGCGCAGCGCTATTTTTTTTGCGCGCAGCGTTAAAAGCTAATGCGCGTAAATTAACGCTGGTATTACAATCCGAGCGTATTTTTTAATCCGTCAAAAAATACCGCGCGTAAAAAAGTAGCGCAAAAACGCGCGCGCAGAAATCGGTGGGCTGACTGTTTTTTCAAGTGATTCAGCCAATCTGAATTACGAACCACAATTGTCTCCCGTTAAGTTTTTTGCGCCTGTCAAAATCAATCTGAGTATATATGCTGCAGCAATAATAAAAACACGCACAACTTCTCCATTTTATTGTTTGGGTATGTGTAGAATGTGTAACTATACTTTGCTGTATTTTTTTTTTTCGGGCTGGTGTATTTGGTTTCGGCCAGGACGTTCAGATTTACCGTTAACACCAGCTTTTGAAAGACTTTAAAATTACGCGCGCAAACGCCCGTTAAATTTTGCGCTAAGATTGTAATACCTTGCGTGCACCAGCGCACAAACGCATTTGCGCCCACAATGTTAAGTATAGGACGCGCAAAGTACATTACGCTCGCAAAGGGTTCGCGCAGGTCCACCCGCGTTAGACGTTAACGTGCATTTTTTACGCGGACATTGTAATACGACGTTCTGAGTGAAGAGTTTTGTCCCTCGCGTTAATGCGTTTTTGCGCACGCGTTAACCTTTGCACGAAGAATGTAATAGAGCCCAATATGTATAATACAAACCACAGGGGGGGTTGCACTCAACCTAAACTTGCAACAACAGCAGCGGGTGCATCTACAGTTGTGTTCAAAATTATTCAACCCCCAATGCTGTAAAGGGTTTTAGGGAATTTAGTGTACATTTGTAATTGTATTCAGAATGAAATCCTACAAGGACTTTTTAAAAGAACCATATGCAACTAAAATGACATCAATTGGTTTTGTAATACAGTAGTAAATGTTTCTTTTGTGAATTCTTCATTGACACAATTATTCAACCCCTTAAAGACTACCACTCTGAAGAACAGAGGTTCATTCAAGTGTTTTCAATCAGGTATTGAAAACACCTGTGGATGTCACGGAGCAGCAATAAAAGCATAATAAGCACCAATTAGGCAGCTTTAAAATGACTGTGATACTCAGCTCCTTCTAGACATTTACTGGTGTGGTTACAAACATGGCGAAGTCAAGAGAATGGTCCAGGAAGACAAGAGAAGAGGTGATTACTCTTCACAGGAAGGGCAATGGCTATAAGAAGATTGCAAAGATGTTAAACATACCAAGAGAGACCATAGGAAGCATCATTCGCAAATTCAAGACAAAGGGCACTGTTGAAACGCTACCTGGTCGTGGCAGAAAGAAGATGCTGACTTCGACTGCTGTGCGCTACCTGAAGCGTAGAGTGGAGAAAAGTCCCCGTGTGACTGCTGAGGAACTGAGAAAAGATTTGTCAGATGTGGGTACTGAAGTTTCAGCTCAGACAATACGGCGCACACTGCGTAATGAAGGCCTCTGTGCCAGAACTCCCAGGCGCACCCCCTTGCTGTCTCCAAAGAATAAGAAGAGTCGACTGCAGTATACCAAAAGTCATGTGGACAAACCACAGAAGTTTTGGGATAGTGTTCTGTGGACTGATGAAACAAAATTAGAACTGTTTGGGCCCATGGATCAACGCTATGTTTGGAGGAGGAAGAACAAGGCCTATGAAGAAAAGAACACCTTGCCTACTGTGAAGCATGGCGGGGGGGGTCAATCATGCTTTGGGCTGTTTTTCTTCTGCAGGTACAGGGAAGCTTCAGCGTGTGCAAGGTACCATGAATTCTCTTCAGTACCAGGAGATATTGGATGACAATGTGATGCAGTCCGTCACAAACCTGAGGCTTGGGAGACGTTGGACCTTTCAACAGGACAATGATCCCAAGCATACCTCCAAGTCCACTAGAGCATGGTTGCAGATTAAAGGCTGGAACATTTTGGAGTGGCCATCGCAGTCACCTGACTTAAATCCGATTGAGAACCTCTGGTGGGACTTAAAGAAAGCAGTTGCAGTGCGCAAGCCTAAGAATGTGACTGAACTGGAGGCTTTTGCCCATGACGAATGGGCGAAGATACCCGTAGATCGCTGCAAGACACTTGTGTCAAGCTATGCTTCACGTTTAAAAGCTGTTATAACTGTAAAAGGATGTTGTACTAAGTACTAAGATTGAATGTCCCTTGGGGGTTGAATAAAACTGATAATGATGTGAGCACAGAAAAGACATTTGTGGTTATTTCATTATAAATGTTATGTTATATTTGTCTGACCTACACGTGCCTCTTTGATTTAATTGTAAGCAAGATGACTGAATGATCAAAATCAATGTTAAACTGGCCAAAACACTCAATTTCAGTGGGGGTTGAATAATTTTGAACACAACTGTAAGACATTTAACACAAATCACAAGGAAAGAGCACTCCATATCAATGACCACCTTCTTCCACCATTTTCTGCAACAAAAAAAAACACATTTCAAAAGTTCAAAAAACCTGACTGAGATAAAATGATGGGGATTCAGTTCACAAAGTATGATCATAATTTTCTTAAGCCTGTCACAGTCGCCAATGAATCCTATCTTTGACAGGTCCTATCTAACTTGACCATATCTGCATTTACAGGATCAATTTACAGGTTCAACATACATACAGTATATATATATATATATACACACACACACACACACAACCATATGCCCCTCAAACATTTGATGATAAAACAGCAAGAAAGAATGTTTGAGCTTAATCCCTATATTTGTGGGCGGCTGCAAACCTAAAAATTGCTATATTTTACAAATAGAAAACAAAAAACAAAATACCAGCATAATATTCCTAAATTATATGAAAAAAAGGAGTTTCTTTCGGTTCCCCTTTCGGTCCAAAAATATTAAGCTCCCCTGCCATTGCCAAATCATCAATGCAAAACCTCAATGGGTTAATTGGATTAGGCATAAAATGATCTAAACCCAGGTTAGGGCATGGATGAAGCTGCACCCAGTTCTTGTAGGTGGGTAAGTGCAAACACAGCATTAGCAAATATGTTTAGTTAGGGATCCTCTAATGCAGGGGTCAGCAACCTTGACTCTACAGATGTATTGGAACTACATTTCCCATGAGGCTCAGCCAATCTATTGAGTAGCTGAGCATCATGGGAGATGTAGTTCCAAAACATCTGTAAAGCCAAGGTTGCTGACCTCTGCTCTAATGAGATTTCCCTTGGTGATATGGCAGAGTAGCTTAAAGGGATAGTCTACACACCTGACCACGGTACCTTTTTAAAGTGACCTGGGTGTATGGAGTATCCTCCTCCTCCTCTCCCAGGTGCCACCAACTGTTTAAATTGCAGGGTGAATTGGAGAGATTTTCCACCCACCTCCACCCCCTCCCCCACAGGACCGTGCGGCGGGAGGTTTGAATGTCACGGCTGCCGGTAACTCGAGATGTCAGCATGTTCAAGCGTGCCAACGTCACGATCTCGCAGTCCAATCGCGTTAGTGATCAGTCTCAGAGAGGCCACGATGGATTGGAGCTGAGCATGTATGCAGCTCCGACCCATCGCTCTTCGCAAGCGCTATGGGACTTGCAAACGTGAAGTTCGCAAGTCCCATTGCGCTGCGCAATTTGCATTCCCTACACTACGCAAGTAACACATTGAGCACAAATTGCACAGAAAGAGGGACAAATGTGGCCAAATTCGCCCCCCCCCCCAAAAAAAAGGTTATATATATTCACAATGTATTTATTACTGTAGTAGTCCTATTTTACAAGCAGACATCACCATCTGCTGGTCAAAAAGTGGTACTGCAGCTGAGGGTCCTCGCTGAATCAGGCAAGAATCTTTGTTTTAGAGTCCCAGCTGTTTAACCCTTTCGCTGCTGAGGCTTTTCCCGCCCCTGTGCTGAGGTCATTTTTTACCTGTTTTGCGCATCATGTTTAAACGTGTTTTTAAGGCTTATTTTAGTATATGACACCGACATATTATATATCGTTCTTTCCGTCAGACTCGGTAGATTCATAATATGTCATTATTATATGTATACGTTATGTCATGTCTGTATATTATAACAAAAAATGCAATAAAATATGTATTTTCAATAATTTACAATGTGTAAAGTGTTTTTTTCCACATTTTAACATGCGAGCAATTGCGGTTATATTTTGTATGGGGTGCGCTTGTTAAAAAAATTAGAGATGGGGTCTCGTTACATTTTTTTTTGGGGAAAATGACACTATTTTTAACAAACGCACCGCATACAAAAATCGTTAGTGCAGCATCATTGTTCACATTATAATTGAAATGGGAACAATATTGCTACACTAACAAACCAAAAAAAATAAAAAAAAAGTGTTTATTTTTTTTTTTTTTATTATTTTTTTAATTTTTTTTTTTTTTTTTTTTACAAAATTTTTAACTTTCATGTTTGGTATCGTTGGAACGGCCATGCTCTGGCCGATCCAACCATATCAAAATTTAACCCCTAACTGCCACGGATCGGGAGATAGGGAGTTCATTGGAACTCCCTATCTCCACACTTGGTGGCAGTTAGGGGTTAATGCTAGGACTGGCGTCATCGTGCTACGCACGATGACGCCAGTCCTCTGGGGGAGTTCCCGGAAGCTTGGCCGACATCCAAGATGTCGGCCAGCTCCGGGAAGGGATCGCGAACCGGCGCTTTTCAGCGCCGATTCGCGATCCAGCTCCCCAGGGGTTAATGCCAGGCATCATTTGGAAGGGCAGGCTGTGCCCTTCCAAATGATGCCTGGGTTAAGCCCCTGTGCGCCGCCGATCGGGAGGGAGAGAGGTCCGAAGGACCTCACCCCCTCCCTTTCAGGCGCCTCCTCCGCACATGCGGGGGGGGCGCCTGAATTAGGTGTCATCGCGCCCCCGCGATGACACCTAATAATGGCGGCTGCTGGTCCGGATGCCGGGCTGACATCCAGGATGTCAGCCCGCACCGGAGGGGCCAGCGATCGGCCGGAACCCGGCCGAACGCTGACCCCGATGCGAGGACGCGCTCAGCGCGTCCTCCGCATACCAGCGGGAATGCTGAGGACGCGCTGAGCGCGTCCTTAGCATTCAAGTGGTTAAACTCATAGCACCTCAGCTGTCATTCCCGATGTGCTAACACTTTTGGGGAAGATTCTGGAAGCCCAGGTTAAATGTTCTACTTTATTCCTAATTGGGACATGATAGGCTTACCGTTACCATGTTATTATGTGGTGTCATTTTTTTTTTCTTTGTCTACTTTTCTGGCAAATTCTTAACCCTTTCCCAACCGCTGACGTACCATGCACGTCATGTCCACGACCCACGGGTCTCCCTTACACCCGCGGACGTACATAGTACATCAGCGGTCTCCTAACCTCCCTCCCACAATACTTACCTCCCTCGCCGGCTCCCACAGCATGCCTGGCAAGATGGAAGCCTGCATCGCCATTTCCTGGGGGCCGGCAGACACAATGACGTCATCGGCAGGCGCCCACCGGCGCCTGCAGTAAAATTCAGGAAGGGGAGGGGGGCTCCTTTGGAACCCTCTATCCCCAACCATTTAGGTTAGAAAAAAAAAGAATTACACTGCTGGAAAGGGGTCTCCCCTTTTCAGTGGTGTATAACATTAACAAATTCGCTGCCGGATTGCGATCAAACCTGGGAGGTGGCTGACATCTTGGATGTCAGCCAAGCCGCCGGGTCACCGCCCCCCCACCCACCGACATCCTCACCATATGTGTGAGGATGTCAGTGGGCCAGTTAACCCCCTAGCTGCCAAGTAGAGATCGGGGGATCCTTTGGATACCCTTATCTCCCGATCTGTGGCAACTAGAGGGTCATGTTTGACATCATTGGAAAGGCCTGATTGTGGCATTTCAATGATATCAAGCATTATCAGGTTTGGTGTAAAAAAAGTATATAAAACAATTTAAAAATTAAATTTAAAGAAATTGTTTTAAAAAAAATAAAATTGTCTGGGGGGTTAATTAAATAGGCCCTAGGCTGTCATCTAAAAAATATGAGCATAAAACGGTCATAATGAGCTCAGCGCACATAGGTGAACTGGCTCAGCAGTGAAGGGGTTAAAAAGCAAAAACATGTAAAAATTGGGTATTTCTATTCTCGTGACAAAATTTTAAAACTATTTAGCCAGGGTCTTTTTTGGTGGTTGTAGATTTTGGGGATTAAATTACGAAAAGTGTGTTTTTACCATTTTTTCATCATATTTTATCATTTTTTATAGTAAATTACAGGATATGATGGAAAACACGATAGTTCTAGAAAGTCCGGTATATAGAAAAACGGTATATAATATGTGTGGATTGCAAAAACGAGTAAGAGGAAAATTTGACCTAAACACTAACAGCGCAGAAACATAAAAACAGCAGCGGGCTCTAGAGGACGGATTTGCGCAAAACCACCCGGTCACTAAGGGGTTAACATTAGCCCTGTTCTCATTTTTTCTTTCACATGCAGATCTGCCTTCTCTTATCCTTACTATAAGCTTTTGTCAACACTTAAAAAGATAACCTTGTATCTATTTCTGGATTATAATAGTAAACTGATCTGTAACACTGTGGCAACCACAAATGTTACCTATTCTTCTGACATTCCAGTACAACACTTGAAATAAACATAATAAGTATAGTGTTTATGTACATTACAGACTGCACTTACACAGTGGAAACAAATAGTTGTTAAAAGAAATTGTCTAGTTGAGTTCATTTGAACTCAAAATATATCTACCACCAGCTGCGTCATTATTCTCTCAAAATACATTATTTTTATCTTCTGTGTTCATAGCAGGAGATGGAAATTGTTATCACTCCGTTCAGTATTGAGAAGGAGAGGGAAGGGGGGGGGGTTGAGAATCTTAGAAGAGGACAACAAGGAATCAAGAAGACAGTGCACGATATGCATGTAACAAGCTGAAAATGGCAATTTATGGCAAGCCTATTCAACGGTATAAAGACAACCATGACGCAGAATACGATACAATTGAACGCTATAAGAATATTTTTATTATGAAAGAAATCAGCTACCCGTGTACACACATCTTCTACCCACGTCAAAGGGATGATAAAAAAAAATAATGAATACTATATAAATTTTTCACGATGTGTGCCTCTATCGGGTTTGGTTTAACCCCTTCACTAGCAAGGGTTTTTCCAGAAAACCACTGTGATGAACCAGTGAATTTTTTGAAAATTATTTTTACTGAATTATACATTAAGACATATTTGGGAATATTCTCAGGTTTCGCATCTGCTGGCCAAATGGAGTTACTACAGTTCTACAGGCCTATTCAAAGAAAGGTGAAACTAAGGAGAATGACTGGAGAAGTGAAAATTCTAGGTCAAAATAACCAAACCAGAAAAATTCTTCCATTTATCGCTCTTTCCAAATCGGAAATTTGTAGGTCTGTTCAAAGAAAGGTGAAACTCAGGAGAATGACTGGAGAAGTGAAAATTCTAGGTCAAAATAGCCAAACCAGGAAATTTTTCCATTTATCTCACTTTCCAAATTGACTATTTGATATAGATTGTTCTCTTCTCCTAACAGTTCTCCTGTTTTTCACCTTTCTCTGAATAACCCTGCTAGTGTCTGTGCAGGATTGTCTGGGGAACTGTCATTAAGACACATTCCCAGCTGCTTTTAGAAAGTGTTTGCACCTCTGACATCATGCCTATGTTGCTTAAATGATAGGGGCATGTTCTGGAGCCCAAATGCAAATGAATTTTGATAGAAATAAATGACGGTTTTCTACCATTCTCCTGCGGAACATCATATCGACTGTACTCAATATAATGGCACTGGGAGGTACCTTGACAATTGAGTATAGATGATCTTAGTAGTGAAGGGGTTAAACATTGGTTGAACATTGGTTTCTTCATGTCCAAATGTCACACTCAGCATTGAATATTGAACATTTTGATACTAGATTTTGTGCAATTTCGATGCTTTGCGTTTTCGCCCATTTCGCCGCATTTTGCAGATTCCATTTTGCCGAAAATACGGTGAATTCACTACTTAGCGAATGGTCACCACATAGGTTTCCGAAATTAGAGTTGCTGAAGCAGTTATCGGACATCGTCAAAAAACCACTTAATCGCGCAGAAAAAAATATAGATCAATAAAATGTGTCCAAGTAATAAATGAGCTCCTTTAAAAAGACTAAAAAGGTCTGCTACGAAACTTAAAAAAAAAGTCTTTTAGAAAATATAAAAAGCAAATATGTCGTCTAAAAAATACACAAAGGTGTTCTAAAAAAATTGTAAAAGGGGTTTTTTGCTTAAACTGAAAAGAATGAACGATATAAAAATAGAATTTTTTTTACGGGTTTACATTGAGTCTTGTGGGATTCACCTGTTTAAACCCGTCGAACTGAAACACCGCCTGGTGCAATTCAAAGCCAATTAGGAGGTTAGTAAATAATAGTTGTTTACGAGTTTACCACGTGTTTTCAAAGCAAATGAATATATCCCTAAACTGACCTCCAAAGTTGCCTTTTGTAAATGGCATTTACGTGCTGGTTGGATTCAGGTATGTTTCTCCAGGCTCAGTGACAGAGGACCATATTACATCCTTAATGCTAACATTAGCGCTCAGCTGTGTGAGCTTTAACGTTAGCTCTGGTGGCCCTCGCGCGGGCCGACCATATTTCATTCCGAACACTAACTGGTTAAAAAAAACTCATCAGCGATTTGGATCTTACGCTTTCCAGCGCGAGGTTAATGTACTTTGCGCTCCATATGCGTAACATGGGGAGCGCAACGTGTTAATTTGCGTTAGGATTACAAAGTCCTAACGCTAATTACGCCCCGCCGCGTTTAACTGAAAAGTTACCCACAGCTTGGACCTGGTATTAACGGACTCCACTTCTGCAGAATCAGTCAGCACCAAGTAAAAATAAACCCCACCAAAATTCACATACTCATCTCTCATCCCGCGGTGAGAACGGCAACTCGATACGCTTCTTCTAGCCGTCGGGAGCAGAGGGAGACTGGGGAAAAAGTACCCCAGTCTCACTCTGCGATCACTCTGCCAACCTGACGGATGTCGCGACATCCTGCAGGTCATGTGACTGGCAGTGGAAGCCTCAATGATGATCTATAGACTACATGGAGAGGATGCTCGCAACGGCGCTTAGCGCTACCTCGAGCATCCCAAGGCTTAGCGCCGCGTTATGGGGCAGAATGCTGGGTTAGCGCCTGCCGCGTAGCATCACGCTAAAACCGGGACGCTAAGGAGAAACCTGCAGGAACAGGTTTCCTCGTTAGCATCCCTGTTTTAGTGCGACGAACGTAATATGGCCCAGAGTTTTTAGCGTTTAATGACAGAGTTAGACGTTGGTGAATAAATCCCCACATGTTTATGCTTGCTTTGGTTTGCATGATAGAATTGTACAACATCATCTGGAAATTTAAGGAGAAAACCGACTGAATTGTGACAATTATTTTTGTAAATGACCATTATAAAATAGATTTTGTGGGGCAAAACCGCAAGAAAGTGCAAATGGGCATTTGTATTTTTATTTCAGAACCAGCATTTTGCCCCCTCGGCCTCAATTAATGTCTCTGCAAAACATGGAAATAAACCTGCAATATTAGAAATATCACATTTCTGAAGGTTTGCCTCTTTTTCTGCCACGTGGTTGTTGCCAAATCTTAAATTTCCGAGGCAGATTTTTAAACACCAAAAATAACACTAGACGGATCCCAATAGAAACGGACACAGATCTTTATGCACCAGAAAGCTAATTATTAAGTGATCCCTAAAAGCAGTGTTTCCCAACCCTGGTCCTCAGGTCCCTCTAACACAGTGTTTCCCAAACCTGTCCTCTGGACCCTCAACCAGACCAGATTTTGCAGATCACCTTGGGGAAATGCAAACTGAATCCTGCAATCACTGAGCAGCAAATCATATCACCTGTGCTGTGCTTCACATATCCTGCAAACCTGGCCTGCATGTATGTATGCTTTGTAGAGGTTTGCCTGATTTGCCATGTTTTCCTGGACACTTATTACGGTTTCATGCATCATGGGAGATGTCCTGTAATACATGCATACCTTACATTGCAGAAGGGAAAACAGCTACTTAATAAAAAGGTAATTCTTTTGGGAAATCATCTTAATTAATACATTGATTTTCTACCTCTGCATACAAACAGTACATGCTGCAGGACAGCATTTTGTGTCGCGCACTACCCATCAACATGAATAAATTATATATGTCCTGCGGAACACGGCCCATTGGTCATCACACATAGGTCTGTATGGTTCAATTGGGGTAAATACTTAGGGAAATGTTGTATAATTCACAGACATCCAACTCAACCTGAGTGTCTTTTACACTTTATGTATAAATCAACAAATTTACCATTTTTCCCCATAGTATAAGCTCTGCTTCAAGAGAGAAAAAAAATCACTTATTTTACAACTCAGTGGTATCTGAAATCTTGTTCATACAGTTTATATTGAATCCATATAAAGAAGCTTACGTTTTGTTGAGGATATTTGTATTGAATCCTTTACTTCTTGGAGAGCATGTAGGAGAAGACTCAGGCGGGCACTGTAATTTAACCCATATGCACAGCCAGCGCTGCCGCTAGGCCAACTAGGCGGGCGCCCAGAAGCGCAGCACCCGCCTAGGGCGCAGCCGGCCCGACAAATTGTAAAAAAAAAAAGTGCCCGCGGGGCGGCCGCGTGCTGCAGCCGGCCCCAATACGTGGCGGAGACGGAGGCGTGGACTTGGTGCTTCCAGCTTCCTGGACCAAGTCCACGCCTCCATCTCCTTGACGCCAGCGGCGACGCCAGCACGCATTGAGACTGGCTACAGGAAGACGGAGACAGCGCTGGAGGCAAATATCCATATGTGAGCTGCTGGGCAAGTATCTTTGTGTGAGCCTAGGGGCAAATACCCATGTGTGAGCCTGGGGGTAAATACCCATGTGTGAGCCTGGGGGTAAATACCTATGTGTGAGCCTGGGGGCAAATATCCATGTGTGAGCCTGGGGCAAATACCCATGTGTGAGCCTGGGGGTAAATACCCATGTGTGAGCCTGGGGGTAAATACCCATGTGTGAGCCTGGGGGTAAATACCCATGTGTGAGCCTGGGGCAAATATCAATGTGTGAGCCTGGGGGTAAATACCCATGTGTGAGCCTGGGGGGAGATATCTGTCCCCAGGCTCACACATGATATCTGCCCCCAGGCTAAACACATTGATATCTGCTCCCAGGCTCATACATGGATATCTGCCCCAGGCTCACACATGGATTTCCTGCCCCAGGCTCAAACATTGATATCTGCCCCCAGGGGCTCACACATTGATATTTGCCCCCCAGGCTCACACATTGATATCTGCCCCCAGGCTCACACAATTGATATCTGTCCCCAGGCTCACACATTGATATCTGTCCCCAGCTACACATTGATATCAATGTGTGAGCCTGGGGACAGATATCATGTGTGAGCCTGGGGACAGATATCCATGTGTGAGCCTGGGGACAGATATCAATGTGTGAGCCTGGGGGCAGATATCAAGTGTGAGCCTGGGGGCAGATATCAATGTGTGAGCCTGGGGGCAGATATCTCCATGTGTGAGCCTGGGGCAGATATCTCCATGCCATGTGTTAGCTGGGGCAATATATCCATGTGTGAGCTGGGGCAATATATCCATGTGTTAGCTGGGGCAATATCTCCATGTGTGAGCTGGGGCAATATCTCCATGTGTGAGCTGGGGCAATATCTCCATGTGTGAGCTGGGGCAATATCTCCATGCCATGTGTGAGCTGGGGCAATATCTCCATGTGTTAGCTGGGGCAATATCTCCATGTGTGAGCTGGGGCAATATCTCCATGTGTGAGCTGGGGCAATATCTCCATGTGTTAGCTGGAGCAATATCTCCATGCCATGTGTGAGTTGGGGGCAAATGTACCCATGTGAGCTGGGGGCAATTGTACCCATGTGAGCGGGGGGCAATATATCCACTAAGTGAGAGCTGGGGGCAAATATACCCATGTGAGCTTTTTTTTGGGGGGGGCAAGTAGCTGGTCCTGCCTCGGGCGCAAAATAGTCTAGCACCGGCCCTGCCCATATGGTATAGAGCAGTGGTTCTCAAACCTGTCCTTGGGACCCCCAACCAGGCCAGATTTTGCAGATCACCTTGGGGAAATGCAGACTGAATCCTGCAATCACTGTGCAGCAAATTATATCACCTGTGCTGTATATCACCTGTGCTGTGCTTCACATATCTGCAAACTTGACCTGTTACAGGGTCCTGAGGACAGGTTTGAGAAACACTGGTGTACAGGATGAGTGGGAAGCATTGTCTGTTTTCTCTATGGATTACGAGCTATGCTCACCAGACATCCCTTGCTATATTCACCTTCGGATAGCTCCCTTGGAATCTACCGGTGGATAGACCTGAAGATTGTCTTGAGTATTCACTGGTGTCTTAATGTTGTGCCATTGTCTACTCTTTACTTACAAACTTGAACAGTGGAGCCGCCATACCTTCTCATTTCCCATCTGGGAGTAAGTGGGAAGATGATGCAGTACGGAAGTGCACACCGCTTCATCTAAAGCACTCATTTTACTCTGCAGAGCACCGCCATGTCATTTACATCATAATTTCTCTGATATTTGAATGCCTAGTAGATTTACTTGTATGTAACAGAACCTTTTTTTTTTTCGTGGAAGATCATTTTTAATTATACAGTAAGAAATATTTGGGAATATTCCCAATCTATTCCTCATTGCAATAACCTGCTTGGCAGGCAGATTTATGCTGGGCAAATGGAGTTACTACGTTTCTGACCTCCGTTCATGATCATCTGGGGAAATGTCAGACATATTCCCAGCTGATTTTATTAAGTGTAAGCACTTCAGGCATCATGGCCATGGTACTAGAAACTTTAGGGGCACCTTCTGGATTGCAAATGCAAATGAAATTAGTTTGCCACAAATAAACTTAATTTGCAATCACACAGCATAGCTCTGGATCTTGTTAACATGATCTCGCGCTGCTGTGCCTGTGTCTGCTACCGCTGATCACGTATGCGCGATCACAGTAGGGTTAAATGTCTTAACTTCTGCATATGTCTTTCAGGAACAGTGGTCCACCCGGGTCTTAGGTGGAAAATGAAGCGTTTGTGCCTAGATCTGAAGTCATTGGACAGGGCAGGATTGAGATCTCAGGAGCCTGTAGGCACAACAATCTATTTTGGGGGGGGGTTAAGGCTGGGGTCAGACCAGCGCACTTTTAACGTGCGTTCTGGAGCACATAATTACGGCCGCACTAGCAGCAGATGACAGGCAATGACGGCCAATATACGATGTACGGCCGCAGAAAAGTCCGGCCGTGCATAGCAAGTGGAATTTGAACGCATTATTTTGAGAACGCTGAACCGCTAGTACTGACGTACTGAGTGCGCAGCTGCGGCATAGCGGCGTGTTTGCGTGATTAGGAGATGTCAGACGCTGCTAATGTCCAGCCTACATAACGACCAGACGCAAAAAGAGTTTTATTGACGATCCGTACAAAATCACGCCCGAAAATGTGCGTCGTCTGACCGTTTTTGCGCATTCCGTGAAAAAAATACGTCAATGCGTTCGGACGCACTTTTTCACGTTCGCGGGGAAAAATGTTTTCGTCTGACCCTAGCCAAACATTCTTATTATCATTTTAAAAAACTAAAACAGTTTCTTGCTGTGTTCACATCAAAAGAAGGGGCAGCATCTGTTACTTTAAAATGAAGGAAAAAAATGGAAATGAGAAGGAGAGTTAGTGCAGTATCATTGTTCACTTTATAATTGTAAAGTGAGCAATAGCGCTGCATTAGAAAAAAAGGAAAAATATTAAATTTTTTTCGTTATTTTATTTTTACATAAACCTGGTCTTGTTTGGTAGCATTGGAAAGGCCATATTCTACCCTTTCCATTGATATCTTCTATGTTACTCTAGCCTGTAGTGCTCCAGAGGTAAAGGGAATTGTTCCTTTTTTAATACTTTTTATTTATTTATTTTTATTTTTTTACAGATCAAGGTGCCTTCTAGTGGTAGCCGCCGGTAGGTACATGCCTACTCCTTTATTTTTTTGTACTTTAGATGACATTTTTGATTCCCAATAGTTTTTTTAAATAAGGCTTTTTTTTTCTTTCTTACTCAACAGATCTTTAACAGATCTTTTATTATTTAGACAATATTTTAATGCATTTTTTATTGGTTTAACCCCTTTGGCTGTGGAAGACGTGTGGGGGACGTCATGGTTGGGGTTTCCCCACAACATGCAGAGGAAGCCACCCACACGTCATATGGATTCCGCAGCCCAGGCGGACATACTCACCCTTCCGGTCTAGGTCCTGTGGTGGTCATTTCCTTGAAGTCAGATTGTTCCATAGGACCCCACCTGGCATGGGCATCTGATTCGGCCCTTCCATGCAGCTGTTACATGTCATTGACTGCAGGGGACAGCCGAGTCCAGGCCATCTCTCTGCAGCCAACGGCACGTGCCGACTGCCGAGGCAGCCCATTGAAGTGAGCATAGCATACCAGTAGGCCACTCGTCTTCAAGGCCCATCGGCTGAGCAGACGGCATGGTACGTCGAGCAGTGGGAAAGGGTTTATGTGAAGTTCAGAAAGCACTAGAATGCCCCTTTAAAACAGGGGTCGGGGAGCCATTTTTCTGCCAAGGGCCATTTGGAGATTTATAACATCATCCGACGGTCATACAAAAAAAAGAAGGTCTATCCAGTGTGTGTCGCCAGCAACGCAATTATTTTGCTTTGATCGCTGAATTATAAATTTTTGCATTTTTTTTATATATATTATTTTTTTCTACTTCTTACATTAGGTTTGGTCTGAAAGAAAAAGTAAAAATCTAAACGTTTAAAAAAGAAATATGGGGAAAAAATGAATTAATTTCATTTAATTTTACCCCTTCCCCATTTAATTCATTTCACCCGCTGCCCATTTAGTTCATTTTATCACCCTCCCCATTTAATTTCCCCCTCCCCATTTAATTAATTTCACCCCCTCCCCATTTAATTGATTTCACCCCCTCCCCATTTAATTCATATCACCCTCCCCATTTAATTAATTTCACCCCCTCCCCATTTAATTATTTTCACCCCCTCCCCATTTAATTATTTTCACCCCCTCCCCATTTAATTGATTTCACCCCTCCACTTCTCCTTTAATTAAATCACACCCCCTCATTGGCTTTTTCACCTGACCTCAGCGTGCGGCGAGTAGTAGAATGAGGGGGCTGGGATTATCCCCACTTCCCTCACTCGCTGAAGGGTGCCAGATCCTCCTTCACGCTGCGCCCGGAAGATGAGAGGCGCAGCGGAAGGAAGATCCGGCGTGCGGAAGTGAGTGAGGGAAGCGGAGATAATCCCTTCCTCCTCATTCTACTACTTGCTGCGCGCCGAGGTGAGGTAAAAGGGTTGCGGAAGAGGGAATTTAAAACACCCCTCCCTGGCTGTGAAATTTGCACCCCCTGTGACACCCTAAAGGCCGGACCAAGCGATTCCGTGGGCCTTATACAGCCCGAGGGCCGGACGTTCCCCACCCTTGCTTTAAAATGTGCACGTGTTAGACGTTTGCATGACTTTTCCTCTGACATAGCGGATGACACTCCGGCTTCAGGCGTCTTACTCCCCGCCACCTAATAAGGATAAACATTAGATGCTGTGGGAAGCTTTAATGATGTTGTCATTCAATTCATTTTTGAGCTGCAGGATGTGAACAAAGGGTTTCTCGGCTTTGTAGAAAACACTGAAACTATTTCTTTTTTATTTTTACATATGAGGAGAAATAAGCTGTTATTGTCAGCTGTTTAGAGAAGCCCATCCGCTGTGCAGCGCTTGTAATAGAGGATATTACTAGGCGCTAATAAGGCGGCAGCTCGGAAATAATCTGCATTCTGCACGGCCTTTCAAGGTGCTGTAAACAACACGAATGTATGCAAAGCGAGGGTTTAAATTAAAAATGATGCCAATTCTACGACTGTTTATTCCGTACACAAAATATTCCGAATTAAGACTATTACTGGCGCGGCTCGCCCTGCTCTTACACAGGTATAGAGTACTTAGAGAAGGGGGGCTTGTGTTAACCCCTTCGGTTTCCACCATTTTCAGCTCTGACGCTTGTTAACCCTTTCACTTCCAGGGTTATTGTATTTTATATTTTTTTTGTACCAAAGTCTACAGTCAGGGATCATTAACCCTTTTTTGTCACAAGGTGTACAGGGAGTCCTATGTTTTACCATTTTCAGTCTGCTTCGGGTTTGTACTTACCATTTCAGCGCTTGGCCATTGTTCCAGTGGATGCCTCTTTTAACCTTTTCGATGCTTGGGATCAGCAGCATAGATTTCTATAGTCAATTTGCCCATGGGGTATGTTAATCCATATGCTGCAGGAAGTTATGTATTGAAGCAATCTTATAGCCATCATGCAGCTTATGAATTCTGCATCCTGCAGGGGAGCGCTTCCATGCGCCGTACATTAGCGCAGTGAAGTTATGGCCTATCCGGCAATCCTGTATTGAATGTTTCTGTGTGGATGTACACTGTAGGGATAGCATATTAACATTTTCAGTGATGGATTCATTTTGAGAGTTGAACTTTGCAATTTTGAACGAAATGTGGGAGAAAGATTGTAAAAAAGGGACCATGATGAGCTGGGTACCCCCCTCCTCCCCATCCTCTCAGTGTGGCCGTTATGGATGTGACAGTCTTGAAAGTAAGGCTGGGGTCAGACAAGCGTAGTGTTCACGTCCGTGATTGCGCCTAAGGCTAGGGTCAGACGAACGCATTTTTCACGTTGTCCGTGAAAAAGTGCGTTCGAACGAATGGACGTATTTTTTCACGGAATACGCGATAGCGGTCATACGATGCGCATTTTCGGCCGTGATTTTGTACGGATCATCAATAAAACCCTTTTGCGTCTGGACGTTATGTTGGCCGGACGTGTGCAGCGTCTGACGTCTCCCAATCACACAAACACGCCGCTATGCGGACGCAGCGCACTCTGTACGTCAGTAGTAGCGGTTTGACGTTCTCGAAAAAATGCGTTCGTTTGCCACTTCCGTTGCACGGACGAACTTTCGTGCGGCCGTTCGTCGTATGTTCCCTGGCATTGGACGTCATTTGCTGCTAGCACGGCCGTGATTTCGTGTGGCTAAACGCACATGAAAAATGCGTTCGTCTGACCCTAGCCTAAAAGTACGTCCGTGATAGCATGACAGAAAGCCCATCGAAGGCCGACACACAACGTACGTCCGCACTGAACTGCGGACGCACAACGGCCGCGGCCCACGGACGCAAGACAGGCAAGAACGTACAACCCCTAGAACGGCCGCACAAAGTGCGCTGCGTCCGCAACGTCTGCATAGCTTTGTGTGGGAGTGATGGAACGTGGTCAGACGGACTGCATTTATACGTCCAGCATTTTTCACGGACTTAGGCTAGGGTCAGACTAACGCATTTTTCACGTTGTCCGTGAAAAAGTGCGTTCGAACGAATGGACGTATTTTTTCACGGAATACGCAATAGCGGTCATACGATGCGCAGTTTCATCCGTGATTTTGTACGGATCATCAATAAAACACTTTTTGGGTCTGGACGTTATGTTAGCCGGACATTAGCAGCGTCTGACGTCTCCTAATCACGCACACACGCCGCTAGCGGACGCAGCGCACTCTGTACGTCAGTACTAGTGGTTTCACGTTCTCGAAAAAATGCGTTTGTTTGCCGCTTGCGTTGCGCGGCCGCACTTTTGTGCGACCGTACTTCGTATATTGGCCGTCATTGCCCGGCATCTGCTGCTACCACGGCCGTGATTAAGGCTAGGGTCAGACTAACGCATTTTTATGTTGTCTGTGAAAAAGTGCGTTCGAACGAATGGACGCATTTTTTCCCGGAATATGTGATAGCGGTCATACGATGCGCATTTTCGTCCGTGATTTTGTACGGATCATCAATAAAACTCTTTTGTGTCTGGACGTTATGTTGGCGGACATTAGCAGCGTCTGACATCTCCAATTCACGCACACACGCTGCTATGCGGACGCAGCGCACTCTGTACGTCAGTACCTGCGGTTTCACGTTCTCGAAAAAATGCGTTCATTTTCCACTTGCGTTGCGCAGCCGGACTTTTGTGCGACCGTACTTCGTATATTGGCTGTCATTGCCCGGCATCTGCTGCTAGCACGGCCGTAATTAAGTGCGCCAGAACGCGCGTTCGCACTGCCTCAGTCTGACCCTAGCCTATGTGCGGCTGCACGCGCGTTCGCACTGCCTCAGTCTGACCCTAGCCTAAATGGTTTTGCTTTTTATTTTATTTTCTCTCCTACATCCGTCAAAATATACATCAGTGAATAAACGGACTGTGTGGCCACTACTGCGTCTTCCATACTAACGTACGTCCGTGTGCACGGACTTACAGTCTGTAGAAATCACATGCGTCTGACCCTAGCCTTAGAGCCTTTCCCAGGGGGTCAAGTCCTAAAAAATAAGCGTGAAAACTGACCACGATTTCTGGCACTTGATAAAAGGTTTGTGATCTCGCACTTAACCCCCCCCCCTGCACAACATCGAGCTTGATATAAATATATTAAAATGAATAGGCCGGTTTTTAGGAAAAATGTATAGCAAATCATGTATTACTGTGACTTAACATACAGGAAACATATGATTGCACACTAGGGTTGACAGGTCGGCCATGGTTTCCTGGACGCACATAATTTATTCATGCGGATGGGCAGTGCATGGAAAATGCCACCCCACAGCATGTTTAATCTCTATCAGTGGTTCCCAACCACGGTCCTCAAGTCCCCCTAACAGGCCAGGTTTTAAGGATCACCTTGGGGAAATGCAGACTGAATCCTACAATCACTGAGCAGCAAATCATATCACCTGTACTGTGCTTCAGATATCTGGAAAACGTGACTTGTTGAGGTACTTGAGGACCGCGGTTGGGAACCACTGATCTATATACTGCAGGAAAGAAATCAACAAGGAGTCCCAGGTGACCTGCCTTGATTTCCATCCTGCAGCATATGAATTATACATGTTGCAGGGCAGCACTTTCCCCTGTGCTCCCCTCTGCATAAAATAGTAATAGGTGTCCAGGAAAACATGGCCGACCTTGCAGCCCTATTGAACACCTGAATAAAAGCTTTAGAGCAGGGCTGTCAGATTCAAAACCCCATAGTGGAGGGACTGCGTTTCTGCTTGACTTGACCCTGGTCTTTCCCTTCTCTGTTAAGGATGTCAATCAGCTCCCACTGGACAGCCTTCCTGGTTATTATTATACTTTATCAAGCGCCAGCATATTCCGCAGCGCTGAATAACGGGCACAATATAGACAGGGTTACAATACACTGAGACTGAAAAACATTTTATAAACCAGTACAGGAGGAACTGAGGGCCCTATTCCCATGGAAATTTACAATCTAGAAGGGCTGGGGGTGGAAACAGGAGGAGAGGACTGCAAGGTGAGAGTGATGGACTGGTTGGGGAAGTGAGGTGTATTAGTGAGTCGGGTGGTAGGCTTGCCTGAATAGGAATTTCTTACAGGAGCGTTTGAAGGAAGGGAAACTAGGGGAAAGTCTGACAATACGAGGGAGAGCATTCCAGAGGATGGGGGCTGCGTGTGAGAAATCCTGCAGTGTATCATGGGAAGAGGTGATGTGGGGAGAAGCTAGGCGCAGGTCACGGTTTGACCTTAGGGCACGGGCTGGGGTGTATTTGATGATTAGTGAGGACAGGTAGTGGGGAGCTGAGTTAGTGAGAGCTTTGTAGGTCAGGGTAAGGATTTTGAATTTAATTCTGCAGTGAATATATATATTTTTTATTAATAAACACATTAGTTATAAATTTGTCATAATTGTGCTGTAAATGAGTGACCAGTATAGAACGTGATCCCAGAGTATTCAGAAGCTCTTTTAATATCTCTGTGTAAGGCGAGCTTGGAAATGTCGTAGCTAGAGACCTTTGCAAGCTTGTAACAAACGACATCTCCAGGTAAGCAGCTTGATCCTGACACCTGCTCTGAAGCCGTGTCCCCAAGCTGTCAGTCCCTGCCAGAGGAGCCCCCAGAGATAGATGTGAGGGCTGCCGGCTGCAGTGCCGCGTACAGGCGGAAGGCTGCGCTGTTCAAAGCTCTGTCCAGAATCGCTCGGGATACAGTATCAGTCTGGATTCGTGTCAAGCAATCTCTGTTACTCCACGCTTCGAGGACAAATGACACGAGCTGAAACGCACCCGGAGCAGACTTTCTCTGCGATGCTGAATGCGATGGTGTCCGGCTGTTCGCTAGAGATCTTGTTTTGAAGAAGAAAAAAAATAATAATATATATAATAATAATAATACACAAAACCTGTCAAATTAACTCTTTCTGAGCACTATCCTAAAAGTCCTGACCTTTCCAAGAGTCTGCGGGCCAGTTCTTAGGGCACAGTTTAGTAAACAAACCCCACAAATATTTTTATATTTATAAACATATTTATGAAAACACAAATTTACGGTTTTAATTGGGAAATATTTACTAAATAGTGATTCGACAATCGATTTGCAGAATGTGAGTGTGTATGTGAATTTTAAGTGGCCATAATTGGGGGGGGGCATGTATTTTATGGGGGGGGGCCACCTCGTGAGAAAGCAGCGGAAGAGACCAGATTGTGTTTACCTGCTCTGTGAGGGGTCTCTGGATCTGATCTACACAAGCATAAAATAAAGTCGGGGGAGGAGCAGGCTGTTCTTGCTGCTTCTCTTCTCGGTGCCCCCCTTCCTCCTGGGAAGTTAACCCTTGCACTGCTCCTCAGTCACACAAGCCAACAGAGCTCCGTCAGCAGCTACAAGGCTTAAAATATGTAAAACCGTATAAAAAACGACATAGATAAAACCGTATAAAAAAGGTGCTTATAAGCATAAACTGTTGTAAAGATGTGCTACATACAGCTCCATTCCAAATCAGCCCCCCCTTTACATTATGCAAACCGAGGGTCCACAAAAAATATATTTATTGAATATAATCCCAAAGAAAACAAAAAACATTGTTTATTCATATATTTATAAATAAAAAAACACATCTGACGTGTACTCTAACTTTTTGTTTGTTTACCCATTGTACCGCTCTGCGGATTATGTTGGTGCTTTATGAATTATTCCAGTTTTAAACAGTGAATTGATGACTTACATGCTTGAGGATGAGTTTATGGCTCTGTTGAGATATGGTCCTCAGTGATGTACTAGCAGCTGATGTATTTTCTTTGTGGTTGGGGGCAGGGTTTTCTGGACATGTCAAGTAATTGAAGCTTATTGGCAGTTCATGGAAGAGTCAACGCATCCCTGTATTAAGTAAAAATTATATCATACAGGTGAGAAATCAGAGGAATCCCAGATGACATTGTTTTTTTTTTTAAATCAGGTGATGATTTCCCAGCTGAGGTATATAAGGTACACATGTCACAGGGCAGCACCATTCCTGTGCTCCCCCTCTAGTCTACATGTATGTTCAGGAAAACATGGCGGATCTGGCAATCCTAGAGTGGGAGGGTCTTAAAATATAAGTTTGGAGAAGGAGTTCTGGCCAACAGCTAGTTAAGGCTAAGGTCAGGCGAACGCATTTTTCACGTTGTCCGTGAAAAAGTGCGTTTGAACGAATGGACGTATTTTTTCACGGAATATGCGATAGCGGTCATACGATGCGCATTGTCGTGCGTGATTTTGTACGGATCATCAATAAAACCCTTTTTGTGTCTGGATGTTATGTTGGCCGGACATTAGCAGCGTCTGACGTCTCCTAATCACGCACACACGCCGCTATGCGGACGCAGCGCACTCTGTACGTCAGTAGTAGCGGTTTGACGTTCTCGAAAAAATCCGTTCGTTTGCCACTTGCGTTGCGTGGACGAACTTTCGTGCGGCCGTTCGTCGTATGTTCCCCGGCATTGGACGTCATTTGCTGCTAGCACGGCCGTGATTTCGTGCGACTAAGGCTAGGGTCAGACTGAGGCAGTGCGAACGCGCGTTCTGGCGCACTTAATCACGGCCGCACTAGCAGCAAATGCCAGGCAATGACAGCCAATATACGAAGTATGGTCGCACGAAAGTCCGGCTGCGCAACGCAAGTGGAAAATGAACGCATTTTTTCGAGAACGTAAAACCGCTAGTACGGTTGTACAGAGTGCGCTGCGTCCGCTAGCGGCGTGTGTGCGTGAATTGGAGATGTCAGCCGCTACTAATGTCCAGCCAACATAACGTCCAGAAGCAAAAAGTGTTTTATTGATGATCCGTACAAACTCACGGACGAAAAATGCGCATAGTATGACCGCTATCGCGTACTCCGTGAAAAAATGCGTCCACTCGTTCGAACGTACTTTTTCACAGACAACGTGAAAATGCGTTCGTCTGACCCTAGCCTAAACGCACGTTAAAACTGCTTTCGTCTGACCTTAGCCTAAGAGTCTCCGGGTTCTGTGGTGTCACTAATGTTGCCAGATCAGCCATGTTTTCCTAACCTGGACACATATAATTTATTCATGCTGATGGACAGGGTGTGAAAAATGCCACCCTGCAGTATGAACAATCCACATGCTGCAAGTAAGAAATCATAAAGGGATCCCAGGTAATCTGCCTAGGGTTGCCAGGTCAGCCATGTTTTCCTGGACACATATTAATATTTCATGCACAGGGGAAAGCACTGCCCTGCAACATGTATAAATCATATGCTGCAGGAAGGAAATCAAGCCAGGTCACCTGGGATTCCTTTCAGATTTCTTACCTGCAGTTTATGGATTATACATTCTGCGGGTGCCATTTTTCATGCACTGCCCCTCAGCATGAATAAGTTATATGTGTCCAGAAAAACACGACCAACCTGGCTACCCCGACCTGCCTTTATTTCCTTCCTGCAGTATATGAATTATACATGTTGCAGGGCAGCACTTTACCCTTCGTTCTCCCTCTGCATGAACTGGTAATGTGTGTCTAGGAAAACATGGTCCATCTGCAACCTTAAATGCTAGGCTTGTTCATAGCTCCTTCCTATGTGTAGGGTTACATTAGGCACCCCAAAACCTGCAGCCAATTGCTTATCATTCCCCGCTATTTAACACCTGCAGGCTGTGGATAATGGTTCAGAAGCCCTTGTAAAGGGCTTGAGTGGCCATACAGACCACCCTCTCCTGGATCTGCTATAAACAGAGGAAGGGGACGCATGACACAGCAGCCCTCCTATAGATTGTAAGCTCCTGTGAACAACAAGGTCTGCTGAACCTCTTGTCTCTGGATCCTAAGTTTGTTACTTTTAGGCTGGGGTCAGACTAGCGCATTTTTAACGTGCGTTTAGGCGCACTTAATCACGGCCGCGGTAGCAGCAAATGACGGGCAATGACGGCCAATATACAAAGTCCGGCCGTGCAACGCAAGTGGAAAATGAACGCATTTTGTCGAGAAAGCAGAACCGCTAGTACTGACGTACTGAGTGCGCAGCTGCGGCATAGCGGCGTGTGTGAGTGATTAGGAGATGTCAGACGCTGCTAATGTCCAGCCTACATAACGTCCAGACGCAAAAAGTGTTTTATTGACGATCCATAAAAAATCACGCACGAAAATGCGCATCGTATGACCGTTTTCACGCATTCCGTGAAAAAATACATCAATGCGTTCAGACGCACTTTTTGACGGTCGCTGCGAATAATGCGTTCGTTTGACCCTAGCCTAATTCCCAGTTCTTTATTGCAAAACGCTGCGGAAACCGTTGGTTCTATATAAATGGATAATGAATAGTAATGCATTAGGCAGGGCTCGGCAAACCACAGGGCAGTACTTTTCATGTGCTGCCCAGCAATCTTTAAATGCACCTGAGTACTAACTAACCTGAAGATCACAGGCAGCCCATTAACCTTAATGAGATTGACATGATCTAGGTGCGTTTAACTCGCGTCAGACGAGCGCACTTTTTGCGTCCGTCTGACCGCACTGTTTGCTGTCCGTTGTAGTTTTTCAAAGGAGTCAATAGAGAACAACACACGAAGCACGTGCGCACTTTTTCTCGCGCGCAACGCATGTGACAAAGGACGCCAAAATGGCATCAACGTGAAAAACCTAGATGGACGTAGAGAAACATCTGCATACAGTTGTTTTTTTTTCTTTTTCTCAACATCTGTCAAAATGAACTGATACGATGTAACCACAATCTCATCAGTTAAAAAGTACGTCCGGTACTGTGCGCAGTCAGTGCGCTCGTCTGACCCCAGCCTAACTGTTCGTCTGCAGCAGGTACACGGACTCCTTTGTACAGCACTGCAGACTGTGTTTGTGCTTTATAAATAAAGTATAATAATAATAATTTAGCAGTGCTTCAGCACGTACACCTTTATCGATGCATAAGCAAACGCATGCACGAAATCCCTTCTCTGCGTATCTGCGTGCACACACACACACACACACACACACATCTTCGCTGCTGGAGGAAGAATAATTTGGAGCTATGAGGCTGCATGCAGGAAGCACGCTGTTTGAAAGGCTGTCTGGCAGTGCAAGGGTTAACTTCCCACTCACCAAACGGCCACGTGCAGGAGAGGTACCGAGGGGAGGGGGCTCCGCCGAGCTCTGTGTAAATGAGAAAGGCAGCGAGGGGAACTGTCTGCTCTTCTCCTCATCCGATCTTATGCTGGTGTAGATCGGCTCCGGGAAATCTTCGACGCGGAGCAGGTGGAAGGAGCCTGGCTTCTATTGACCAGCGTCGGGGGACCAGGACCCCCTCTCCCTCCCCATCCTTTCGCATGGGGACCCTGACGAATTATCATGCCTGTCACCCCCTGATGGCGGCGCTGGTTCATGGAATCGGAGTGAGCTTATATGGCTGTGGCTTGTAATCCGCACAAGAGACCAGATTCATCCTCAGCCGTATGATCATAGGAGACAACACCAGGATGAGGAACGGCAGGGGGCTCCAGGATCAGTGGGCTGATACAGTAGCCGTGAGACCCAGGACCACCGAGAGACAGATCACTGTGCACAGAAAACTGGTGCTAGGTTTTGCTATCTCAATCTTGGCGTTGATCGTGGTGACTATTATAGCTGTCCTGCTCAGCCTCCGCTACGAGGAATGTGGCGACGGCTCACGCAGGGTAATTAATAGCAGCATCCTGGAGGCTGCCAGGTTCAACCAAAACCTGGAAGCAGGTAAGGATGCCGGGGATGGACCGAACCACTTGCCCGAGAAGGATACTGAGAAAGACTGGAAGCCTTGGACCTTTCTGAGGTTGCCTACCCACCTGAGACCCCTACACTACAATCTAATGATCACCGCCTTTATGGACAACTTTACTTTCTCCGGAGAAGTTAACGTGGAGGTTGAGTGCTTGAACGCCAGCAGATACATTGTGCTTCATGCTCACAGGTTGTCCGTGGAGAAGGTACAGGTGGCAGAAGACAGAGTGGCCGGGGACGTGAAAGTTTCCAATTATTTTGCCTACCCTCCAAATCAGGTGCTTGTGGTCGTTTTAAACCGGACCTTGGATGCGCAGAAAAGTTATAACCTGAAGATAATTTACAATGCCATCATCGAGAACGAGCTCCTCGGGTTCTTCAGGAGCTCCTACGTGATACATGGAGAAAGAAGGTAACGTTGTAAAAACCCTGCGTCTTCTAACAAACCTGTTCAATGCATCTCTAGCTTCCAGGGTGTCCTGGATTCTGGGGAAGGATGGCAGATCCTGCGTGTTCCAGTCTGCAGCTGCTGGGGCAGCAGGTGCTGCATGTTCTTGCATTTTTTTGGGGAGGTGATAATTAAATATTATTTTTGAAGGTCAGTTCGGTATCTGTAATTTTGCAGCCAAGAGGGAGTAGCAGGAACGTAACACTTTTTTGGTACTGCTATGTGAAAAAAAAAAAACGAAACAAGAAAAATAAAATCATAATAAAAAAGCGTGACGATACTATAACAATAATTGGCTACACATTTTTTTAACATATGAGTATTGCAGTTTGTAGTGATACCTTTAATGGACTAAAGTTACTTTGTACGTTATTTAAACAATCTTTCGAGACCGGACCTGAAGATGAGAGGTCCAATCTATATTTTAAAGCCTATTAAATAACACATTTACACAGATCCGTAGAAAAAAGAAGGAAACTTAGTTCTAACCGAATAATACATTTTTTAAATTTATTTTTTGTTGCAACATTGATCATATTTTGAAGCTTTCGCTTTGCATTTCACAATACACAAAGTTTGTCAAACTCTGAGCGTGCTTGTCTGTAGTATGCAATGGGCTTGCGCGTTCAAGACTTTGGGCTCTATAACCTCGTTAACGCTAGCAATCCCATAAATAAGCATTAGCGTTAGCTTAAAAGAGGTGATAGCACTCCGCTTGAATCACCTCCGAATCACTAGCAGGTTAAATAACCCATTAGCGGATTGGTATTGGCGCTTTTTAGCGCAAGTTTACTATACTTTGTGCTCCCTATATTTAACACGGGGAGCGCAAAGTGTAAGCAAGGAGTAATTAGCGTTGGGATCACAAAGTCCTAATGCTAATTACAAACAGCTGTCACTAACTAAAAAAAGTTAGCGCCAGCTCTGAGCTGTAGCAAACTGATTCTGCTCTTGCAGCAGGTGTGAAGTCCCTTAAAAAAGTCAAATACTCGCCTCTCATCCCGCGGCGAGAACGGAGGCCCGAACTGCCGCTTCAAGCCGCTGGGAGCAGAGTGAGACTGGAGAAAAAAGTCCCCAGTCTCCCTCCGCGATCACTCCGCCGACTTGCAGGATCTTGCGAGAGTTGAGATCCTGCCAGTCATTTGAGCCGGCAGCAGAAACCTCCATGGAGTTCTATGGAGGGGATGCCTGGAGCAGCACGTTAGCGCTGCCCCGAGCATCCAGGAGGCTAGTGGCCACTATGGGGCAGGCTGCTGGACTCAGCGCCTGCCCCGTAATCTACAGGTAAAACGGGTGCTAAGAGAAATTGGCGAGGGCTAATTTTTCCCCTTAACGTCCTCGTTTTAGTGAGGGCCAAGTGATGGTGCCCTTTTCCTGCAAGTATCTTGTGTTATTTTCACATGTATTAGAAAATATCATACCTGCATTAATGCAAAAAATTGGATTTTGTCCAAGTATTCCAGCACTGTATTAATAGACACCTTGAGGAGCGTGCAGGCTGTTCCCGCAAGTATGGTGTGTGTGAACAGTGAATCACATTAATGTTGGCATTAGGGGCTGGATTCCAACCCTAGAGTAAACTTAACCAGAGCTGTTTTAAAATTGGCAACTCTGCAGACTACCAAGTAAAACCTTGGATTGAGAGTATCTTGGTTTGAGAGCGTTTTGCAAGAAGAGCAACAATATTTTTATAAATTTTGACTTTATATACAGTACAAGCGATGTCAAATACGTACACGTTACCTGCCGAGCGTCACAACTGAGGCCATGGTCACCTTTCCTCCCTGCGTCTGTCGCAGCATTCTGGCAGCTTGACGGAGGGGGGGGCACCAGCTACACGGTGTAACATGCTTAAGGCTGGGTTCACACCTGGGCGTAGCGATGCGTCGCGCAATGCACGTGTTTTTTTTACGCGCGTTCGCTCATACAAAAAACGCACAAACGCACGTTGCGGTGCATTCGCAGCTATGATATGGCCGCGAACGCGCTGCTGTATGCCCGAAAAGGAGCTCCCGGACTTCTTTTTGCGTCGGCCGTTTTAAAGCGCGTTCCTGCATGCTTTAAAACGCTTAGGTGTGACATGCCCACATAGGAAATCGTGGGATTTCATTGTTTAAGCGTTTTACACCGCGCAGGAGCGCGCTGTAAAACGCTTAGGTGTGAAGGGGGCCGAATAGTATGGCACATTTATACCAGACATGCTGAAACCCTCGCAACAGATAGCAGTGATCCCGTTGGTGATAAACGTCCTGCACAATAACGCACCTCCTCTCCCCTCTCTCTCCCTCCCTCCAGCCACGATTCTTCTTAAAGGCAATGTGCAGGTTTATTTGTTTTATTATAACTTTATGCAGTACAGTATTTTGTGTTACTGTAATCATTTTCATATAAATAAATGGTTGTGGAACCAGAGTTTCCATTATTTATTGGGAAATTCGCTTTAAGAGTGCTTTGGATTACAAGACGCTTCCGGAACAAATTATGCTCGCAATCCAAGGTATTACAAAGTTGGGGGTAATGTAACCAGAGCCGTTGTAAACTTTACACCTCCATCGACTATAATGGCTCTGGCAAGTTTACAATAGCTCTGGTTAAGTTGGCACCAACTTTGTAATATGACCCAATGAGTGTGTGAAGTTTACAACAGCTCTGGGTAAATTGGCACCAGGGTTGGAATACAGCCCCATGAGATTATATATATATCTTTTAACATTGATTTTTGCAATCATTGGTTATAAGAAAAAAAATATTGCTTGTATATGAGGTTAGAATGCTGCCGCCGCCGCCATTGTTGTTGTTATGAGAATATAGGAGTGATGTGCTTTTACTTTCAACGCCAGCAGACAGTGAGTAACTTTCTCCTGGAAAAGCTCATTAAGATGCATTTTATTTGCCATGCTGTCCTTTTAATTACTGCACTGGGGTAGACTCTCAAAATCTGCATAAACCACTCTTAATTTGTATAATTTGCATATAATTGAAAAGCCTCCAGCGCAGTGTCACACAGTGCATCCACACAAAGTAAAAGTGACAGCAACTGGAAATTGCATTTGACAAACCCAATCAGAATTTACAGCACCTTGTCCTAATTTTTCTATCTTCACCCCCACCCCACATGATGAGGTGTTAACACCGTGATCTGGCCTGCTATAGTTCAATATGAGAAGTCACATTGACGAACTTCCAGATATGTGCTAACACATCCATAAACAAACACGTGTAATGTTATTAAATATCACTTCTAGGGGGTAACCATAGGGACACAGGGCTCAAAATCTAATTACAATTATATTTAAAGCGCTAACATATTCTGCGGTTCTGTACAATGGGTAGAATAAAACAGAGTGTAAACTCTTGAGCTTTAGTACTAAGAGGAGTGGTGTGACACACCACCTGTGGGTAAACAGAGGACTATGAGAAGTAATGGGTGTATGGGGGCTGCGTGATGGATTGATCAGGACGTTGATGTTACCTTTCACAGAGAGTAAAGGTAACAGCTCTTGGAAATGCCATTGACAAACCCAGAGTTTAGAAATGGGATCTCACCTCAGGTGTCGTCCAGATGTATATTGCCCACAATCCCTATAATTTATTGAGTTGAATCGATGGCCAGAGACTCATTGGAGTTGGAGTTCAGAAACATCTGGGGCAGAATGTGAGATCCCTGGCTAAGAGCATCATCTCCTAATTTTAACAAATGCTCCCCCAACCCATGATCAGCCTTTACAGCTGATCATGCTACGATTGGAAAATCCACATGATGCTATTCACTAACCTCGAGCCCTCACCTTCTCTCAAGTCCCACGAGGACTGATACACCTCTCTTCCTCATGTATAATTATTAAATCTCGTGTTTGTGCCCCCCCCCACTTTGTAAAGCGCTACGTAATCTGCGGGAGCTATATAAATGACTGTAACATCACCCGTGCTATAAAATGAATACTTTGTAACTTTGGAGAAACAAACCATTAAACATTGAGACTTGTTACAGGCTCATATTCTTCTATACCTTTTTATTAAGGTTTCTTTCAAAGTTGTTGTGTGTTATAGTATTCTTATTGTGTAGACCATGAAAAATTGTGCAAACGTTTTCCTTGAAAAGTGGGTATCGAAAGTCATCTTGGCAAGAAGGCTTTATCCGTTTTATATGTCAAGTCCCATGTTCATATTCATCCTGGTCTGACTTTTATCATTTTCACACGAGGATTTATCCACTTACGGACTTGCGAGCATGTTCTAGATGTACCTTGTGTGTTTCTAAAGTAGCTACATACACAGAGATGGCAATGAGCCACCAGCATCTCATGCTCTACACCAGTGGTTCCCAAAGGCGATCCTCAGGTACCCCTTACAGGCCAGGTTTTAAGGATCATCTTGGGGAAATGCAGACTGAATCCTGCAATCACTGAGCAGCAAATCATATCACATGTGCTGTGCTTCACATATCCTGCAAACCTGACCTGTAAGGGGGACCTGAGGACTGCCGTTGGGAACCACTGTACTATACAACTCGTAATAGTTTTCCAATATAATGTAATGGTGCGTGTGTGTATATGTATATAGTTAAGGCTGTCTACAGTTATTTTTATCATTATCTGTGACGTATAAAGTAATCAAAGTGGATTCCCATTGAAACTATACATGCAGAATATTTTCCATGTTCAATTGTAGTGGCACTTGTGTTCTCATTCCTGGTGATATAACCCTATGATTCGGGAAATGCTTATTATAAGGTCAAGGGCACAATATACAGCGCAAGTTTCTTGAGGTTAAATTGCATCTTTAAACAATTATCTGGAGTACCAAACCTCCTTTTCCCTATACCGACCACAAATTTGAAGGGGCAAGTCTAGATGGATTGTCCTCTTAGAGCAGGACAATCCCCCCCCCCCCGATGTTTGAACTACAACTCCCATGATTCTCTGGCCATCTATGGCATTGAAATAATTCTGGGAATTGTAGGCATCAATATGTAAAGGACCGTGTGTTTGACTTGGTTTAGAGAACAATTGGAAGGAAACTGCATATTTTAGGCCAACACTGTATATCTTCACGTAATCATATATTACTTTATAAATACATAAATAATAAGGGTTTTTTTTTACCTGGAAGGATACATTTAAATTTCTCTTGTTTTCAAGTATGCCTTCAAGTCTACTGTCTTAGCCTAAATTCCTCTACCAGCAAGTAACCCCTCAGATGTTTCTGATACTTTTCTGCGGTTCAAGTGTTGTAATAGAAAATGATCCTTTTCGAGCCCTGTAGTGTGTATTTGCCAACTCTTGACTTGTAGTGAGTTGCTGTCCAAATTTAGATGGTCATAGCTAAACTGAACCGAAATCTCTTTGCAAATGGGTCAGAACCGATAGTTTGGCCAACTTGGCTATTTTAGCATATGTTTTGCAAGTTTGCAGCAAAACGGCCCAAACTGTGTAAAGTGTAATCACGGTGCAGCTGATTAACAACCCCCCCCCTCAACTTAATATGAACCCTATCTTTACTTTCTGAAATTAAACTTAACATAGACTGGGAGAGAATGACATCCTCCAATGTCCAGTGTAAGTTATAAATCTCAACCAATGGACGTGAAGCGCCAAAAACACACTCTTCCCCAAACCCCACACAAAGCTCTTTATCCACATGGAAGTATCCCCAAACACCTAGGGTCCTATTGCATTTCTAACACTAGCGCTCAGCTGAGTGAGCGTTAACGTTAGCTCTGGTTGCCCTAGCGCGGGCGCACCATATTACAATCCGAGCGCTAACAGGTTAAAAAATCCATTAGCGATTCGGAGCTTGCGCTTTTCATCTCGAGCTCGCTGTACTTCGCGCTCCCTATGCTTAACACGGGGAGCACAAAGTGTTAGTGTTAGGATTACAAAGTCCTAACGCAAATTACCATCCTGCGGTTAACTCATAAATTAGCACCAGGTCCTAGCTGTGGTTAATGGATTCCGCGTCTGAGGAATCCGTCAGCACCAGCTGAAACCCCCTTTACCCCCCCCCCAAATCACTTACTCATGTCCCATCCCACCGCGAGAACAGCGGCTTCATCCGCCAGAGATTCTGGAAGTCATGTGACCAGCAGCGTTAACCTCGATGGAGTCCTATGGACTCCATGGAAGGGATGGTCGTGGCGGCGCTTAGCCCTGCCGCGAGCATCCTGAGGCTTAGCGCAGCATTACGGTGCAGGTTGCTGGATTAGCACCTGCCCCGGAATATCAAGTTAAAACGGGGTCGCTGAGGAGAAACATGCAGGCACAGGTTTTTGTTCTTAGCATCCTCTTTTTACCGTGAACATTGCATTATGGGCCCTGGTGGCTAAAGAACACAACTGGAATGTAGGATACAGTGCAAATTATCAAAATCTGCCATTGGGGTTTTTTTGAACTTCTCCCGTACAACCATCTCTTTGATCCAGGGAATAAGTAGACTTGATCTTGCAATATTTTTTTTTTTGTTCTATCTGGGTCATTCAGAGAAAAGTGAAAACCAGGAGAATTGGCAGGAGAAGAAAACAATATAGAGCAAATAGCCAAACCAGAAAAAATTCTTCCATTTATCTCCCTTTCCAAATCGGCTGTTTGCTCTATATTGTTTTCTTCTCCTGCCAATTCTCTTGGTTTTCACCTTTCTCTGAATAACCCTGTAAGTGGAATTTTCTTCTGTTTTTTGCATGAACGGAGAACAAACTATTGCAAGATCAAGTCTAGGTATTCCCTGTATCAAAGAGGAGGTCGTATGAAAGAATTTCAAGACCCCAATGGCAGATTTTGATAATTTTGTGCTGTATCCTATATTTGAGCCAGGTATTTGTTATTCGATAATGTCCCTTTCGATCTCCGAAGGGTTAAGTTCACCTCCTGAGGCTCTTTTATAGATCTGTAAACCTCATAAAGAAAAATGCTGAGACATCATAAAATTCTATCACCCATTTAAAGTTTTTTTTTAAATTGATAAAACATCAACTTGAAATTGTAACTTGGATGAAATAGGAAAAAAAATACTTATGTCAATATAAGAGTAGTAATCTGCCTTTTATGTGTTTTAGGCTGGCATCAGACGAGCGCGCTATGTGCGCCCGTACTGATGGTGCTTAACGGCGTCCGTCGCAGCGTTGTGACGCTGCAACAGGGTCAGTCACACACCTGTGCGCGAGCACAAAATGCACGCGCAACAATTGTCCGTTGTCCAAGTCTCTCCGTCAAAGCGCTAGGACGCTCGTTGAAGGAGCTGCAAAGCGTGATTCTCCTATGGAGTGCGCTCAGCGTGGCGCCGAGTGGAAGGAACGTCCACTCTCACGGACGTTCCTTCCGCTCCCCAAAGATGCTCATCTGAAACTAGCCTTACAGTATTGCTGAGTTATCTGCAGAGAAAGGTCATCTTTTCTCCTGTTTTGTCTCATTTGAACTTGTCCTGGGTTTTCTTTCGTTCCTCCATTGTATACCGGAGAGGTAAAATGGAAACTGTTTAAAGTCCAGGAGGCAGAGCATTAGCTTAGGTCAGCGAAGCTGAGGCATGTCTGAGAAGGAGAGGTATCGAATAGGGTGAGGCAGCGTCTGCTGTAAATTACCTTTTAATGAGCAAGTGCGATCGTTGCTCTGAGCACCTCATCTTCTAGCTCTATAAAGTGACACTGTCCCAGACCTCATCATCCCTTTGTTATAGAACTTAGACATTTCTAATTCTTCGGTGCATTTGTATATAGCATGTTGGGTCATCGTTACGTATACAAAACCAAGATTTTCCAAAGAAGAATAAAAAGTAAATAAATGAAATAATACGCGCTGTAATAATAATAATACGGCTTATTTATTATGATGCTACCTATAAGCAGTCTGTTTGTGGCATCGGATTTCCTCCTTGCAATGTTACCGATGTGGTATGCATATATTGTATGTAATTCTATAAGTAAAAAGAAAAATAGAAAATCTTAAATTTTCATAAGCACACTTGCGATTGTTTGTTTTATAGAAGTCAAAATGTCACAAATATTCACAGGATCAGTATACACATGCCCCACCAGGGGCAGATCCGGCCAGCCTTTTTTTTTTTTCCCCTACGAGCGGCCGCCGGCATGAAGCTTGGCCGCTCGCCTGGGATCCACCAGCTGCGATCTCGCTAGATCGTGGAGTTAACGTGAACTCCGGGATCTTGCGAGAACGCGGCTGCGCTGGTCAGGTGGTTCCCAGGCGAGCAGCCAAGCTGCATGCTGGCAGTCGCTCGACGCTCGTAGGGAGATAAACAGCGGCCAGCAGGTACTCAGAGAGGAGGGGCCTGGCAGAGGAGGTGAGAGCTGGGGGCAATATATCCATGTGAGGCGGGGGGCAATATATCCATGTGTGAGCGGGGGCAATATATCCATGTGTGAGGCGGGGGCAATATATCCATGTATGAGGCGGGGGCAATATATCCATGTGTGAGGCGGGGGCAATATGTCCACGTGTGAGGCGGGGGGCAATATGTCCACGTGTGAGGTGGGGGCAATATGTCCACGTGTGAGGTCGGGGGCAATATATCCACGTATGAGGTGGGGGGCAATATGTCCATGTGTGAGGCGGGGGGCAATATGTCCATGTGTGAGGCGGGGGGGCAATATGTCCATGGTACAGAAAGGGTTCTCAGGGCTGTGCAGATGGGGTGCCACGTGTGTCCTGCCAGCATGGAAAGGGTGCACTGGGCAGCCTACACCTGGGTTACCCTACACTGCATAGCTTCAAGGGGTATGTGCTGGGAGGGGGGGTACCCTGGGCCCCTTGTATGGAAAGGGTTGGTAGGGCTCATGAGCCACATGAGGACAGAACCTGTGCAATGTTCTGGGGAGAGTGATTGTAATGAGCACAGCTTGCGATTAGGCGCGTCTCTGCCTGTCACTGCGTACCCAACACCAGCTCTTAGCCAAAACTGGTAGAATGCCCCCCCCCCGAAACCTGTGTCTGGATCCGCCCCTGTGCCCCACCTCTCCAAAAATAGTTAAGTAGCTAAAATACACAATAGATATGCCAGTATTATGTTTTTTGTGATTGTCAAGGTATAAACTATAGAGGGAAAATTTACTTGGCAGTTCAATATATTTATTGGAGTTGCTCATGTGTCTTCGTGCTGTCACAATGTATTCTCTTAGACAGAATATATATATATATATAATTTCTGTCTAAGAGAATGTCCTGTTAAACCGCTGTATGGTCTTGGCCGCCGCGCTGCCGCTCAGTTTCAGGGTCTTGGCAATCTTCTAACAGTCTCGGCCATCTTTATGTAGGGCAACAATTCTTTTTTTCAGATCCTCAGAGTTCTTTGCCATGAGGAGCCATGTTGAACTTCCAGTGACCAGCGTGAGAGCGATAACACCAAATTTAACACACCTGCTCCCCATTCACACCTGAGACCTTGTAACACTAACAAGTCACGTGACACCGGGGAGGGAAAATGGCTAATTGGGCCCAATTTGGATATTTTCACTTAGAGGTGTAGTCACTTTTGTTGGCAGCGGTTTAGACATTAATGGCTGTGTGTTGAGTTATATTGAGGGGACAGTAAATTTACACTGTTATACAAGCTGTAACTCACTAGTTTACATTGCAACAAAGTGTCATTTCTTCAGTGTTGTCAGTCACATGGAAAGATAGAATAAAAATATTTACAAAAATGTGAGGGGTGTACTCACTTCTGTGACATACTGTATATATACACAAGATGCAGAGCACTCAGCCAACCATAAATCAGAAAGCAATTAAAAACACCTAATCTTGGATATATATAAAAACGCTGCATGCAAAGTCCTTACAGGTCCTTGAATTACTTTTCTATGTCCATGCCTTTCATATCTGACTCATAGGTTGTCCTTCTTGGGTATAAACCTACTATGCAGCCATGTGTCAAAGGGCATAATGAAATTCTGTATGTTTTATAGATCATATACAGCCTCTAAGAGTGTTTTAAAGTTCTATTAGAGAGTATTTGTGCAGCACAAAACTCCATTGTTACATTTTGCACTTTTTCTTTTTTTTTTGAGCTGAGCTAGAACAAAAACCCAAATTCAAGCTAAGGATACATACCACAACATTTCAGCTATAAAACGCCTCATCGTTAATGTCACATTTATGTTCCATGGGAAGCTGTTGGGAATATCTTCAAAAAGAAAGAACCAATGAACAGGTAGTTTTAAAAGCACTCCAACTCATTGTTGGTCAACTCTTAGAATAACATCAGGATAATGGTAATTTTATGTCTTCTGCCACAGTGAGGCGCTGCAGTACTCATTGACTAAAGCAGCCGATAAGCTAGGGTTAGGGTTGACGTTCTCTTGGTCATTTAGCTACTGTCTATTGAACTTCTGTGGTCGAGGACCTGACTTTTTCAATGGAAACCTGGCACTGGTTTGCTTCCCATCACAGCTCTCTGCTGTTCCTTCCTTGTCAATAAAGACTATTTTTACCTACTGCATCTACAGCCAAAGCTGTTCATATTTGTTTATTTTTTTTCACACATATTATTAAATATAGTACCCGCATTAGTACAAAAAGTTGGGCTTTGTCCAAGTATACCAGTGCTATATTAATAAACACCTTGAGGAGCACAGAGACTTGTTATTACTCATTGCTCAGTATGCACAAAATTAATTGCATGTCCTGAAAGATTTGCGGAAACACAGAAAACACCTTTCAAAAGGGGCTTTGACCAGGGCTACCAGTACTTCGGCTACGTGGCTGTGCAGGGCCATAACAGTATCTTGAGAGATTTCATGGATGAGAATTTATTAGTGTGTATATAATATATAATATATATAGATATAGATATTAGGTAGGCTGTGTTAGTCCAGATGCCAAAATCACGAGTATAGCAGTCTATGTATATATATATCTTTTTTAGTTCTTTCTTTGCAAATTTCTACCTTTTTTGAATTTTTAAACTGCTTGTGTAAGGTCTGATACTAATACTCTAGAGCAGGGCTCAAAATTTCCACTCGCCTACTAGCATTTGGCGAGTGGAAATTAAGTGAGGGCGAGTGGAAATGCACACACAGGCAGCACAATAAATTATTTCATGCTGTGTATTCCAGCGGTGCCACCGTGCAGCCACCCCCTCCGCAGGCTGCATGGTGGCAGTGAACAGCTGCCTAACCTGATCAATCTCGTCTGTCACTGGCATGGGGGTGAAGAGTAGCTTCCCTGCCTCCTCGCTCTGCTCAAACTGGGCTCTGATGACTGGGTATACATGTATCTGGGGTCTGATGTCTGGGTATTAATGTTATTTTTTCAACTTTATTCTAAATAAAACCTTTAACAATGTAATGTCATAAGATAATTTAAGGGTGTGTGTTTAGGGGCAGAGTAAAGGGCTGGGTAGGGGTTAGGTGGAGCAACTGGTGGTGAGCAACTCTTATGGCCTGGTTAGTAGCTTGGGACTTGAAATTTTGAGCCCTGCTCTAGGGTGTTTGTTTGGGCAGTGACGCCTTATCTGTAGCAGGTCCATTTGTATCTATTTATGTTAGTATATGGAATGGGTGAGTCCCAGCAATGTGGCTACTGACTTATCCGTCATCATATTGCACATTTGGTGCAAGACTTTGGACTATATCCAAGGCTTAATTTCTGGGGGACCAGAATTCGAGACCTCTCAGGCGAGTGACTGTGTTCCGGAACCTATTTAGACAGATCCAGTACCCCAAGTGTTATGAAACCAAAAATATTAATCTTAAACTATTGTTATAACATTTTATACCATGCATTTGAGTACACAGCATGTTGCTTTCAGGACCACATTCCGTTTGAGTTCTAGGACCTGTGCCCACCTCGTCAGTCGTCACCCCTCTGCTCTGATATGCATGTTGCTCTAGCACCTTCTGATTTACAAATTAAGCACTGGCAAGACCTGACTTTTTTTTGTATGGACCCATTTTCAAAGCTTATTATGATTATTTTAAATTGGGTATTGCAAATGTAATTGAATATCAGTTGACTGATTAACTCATGAGGGTGTAAATAGGAGGTCAATTCACTACGCAATGAAAGAGGGTTACTATATGTGGACTTTTATTCACGAGTCTACTCAGAGATGATTCTCCAGTGTTGTGGTTAATTTACTGTCTGTTCGGCGGCAAACCAATTGAATGTAGTTGTGTTTTCAGTTGACCGGTGAACAACCTTTTGACCGGAGGCAGAAATCAAACCTAGTTGGAAACAGAATTATTACTTGAAAAATATATTTTATTTCCATTTCCCTGTTTAAATATATGCAGGGAACTTGACTTGGATGCACTTTATTGATGTTCCTCACTTTTCTGAGTCCAATGAATAGTAACTGTACAAGGTTTAACAAAGTGAGATATGTATAATCTACCATAACACATGTAAACCTCATAATGGTGTTACTAAGACCAGTAGACACAACATACAAAATTCCGAGCACTCAACCCAAACATACATCTAAATAAAAAGTTGTAAATCACTTAATTTAGGTTTCAGATAGTTGGGGGTTTAGTTATGCAATGTGTGATCACATCATTTGTGTGTGTGTGTGTGTGTGTGTGTGTGTGTGTTCCCTGTCTCAGTCCCTAATTAATCTTGCTCTAGAGAGAGCCCAGGAGATGTAAGTACGAAATAAGCGGGTTCATCTCTTACGAGCAGGCATTAGGTTTAGATTTACAACTGGAGTACATCGACGTTGTGGCATTCTTAAACATCTTATGATCATAATTTGTGACCAGATCTCCATCATTGTTCCTGTAGATGGGGTTTTCTTTTTAAAATCTTTGTTATATTTTAGTGGAGTACACTTTATATGATATATATATATCATATCTCAAATGTATACATATTTGTTGGCACTGAACACACACACACACACACACACACACACACACACACACACACACCTTATGAGAGACTATATTTATAATTGTGTCTAACATGTCCCCGAATGTTCTAATTTATACAGCGGACAGAATGTATATCTGTATGATTAAATACAGTTAAAACGTATCTTTTCATCTCTCGGTATGTTTTTGTATAAACAGTATCTGTATTGCTGAGAACGTTTACGTCATGTAAATGTTTATATATGTCGGTGTATACAGAGTGCATAAATGCTCTGCTTGTTCGAATGATACTTTGGAATTCCAACCCTGGTCAACCCAGCATATCAACCTATATTTTTTTCCCTTTTATAAAGGGACACTTGAAACAAAATAACAACCTCTCTTTATCAGACTGGTTGCAGTGCAAGGACTTTGTCGCCGCAGTCTGAGTGGGGAAAAAAATACCTTTTTATGAAAAAGCTTCAAAGCGAATATTATAACGTTACATTTCTGGATCACACACCGGCTTGGCCCAAAGATTCTCGTATTTTAAGGTTATTTGTATAATTTTAATTTAATTTTTTTTTTCTTTTTAAATTATTCTTGTAATGAATGTGTTTTTATAGATCAGTACATGTTTGGCAATAGCGCACCAACTCTGAATGGCAAGTCAGGGGGCGGGGCAGTTGTCACTTGTCCAAATGTACAGTGTGTTGACTTCTTCATTATGCATGATGTGCGGCATAAGTGCAATGACATCCCACCATTGCCGGTGGCCATTTTTATTATGGATGCCAGCATATTATTGGTGGCAAAACGACACGGGATGCCTCTGATGTGGGGTTTTTAGTGTTGGTAGATTCTCCATGGTTTTCTGCACAAACCAATATGTGGACGTTTACAGATCAAGAGAATTTAAGACTACTTTAATTCAGCGATTGAGGTATTTTTAATTTTTAATTCATTACACATTATGCAGGAGTGTTGCTAAATACCATAAAAATACACTCCACCAATACCCATAATTGAAATAGACCCTTCCTTCACAAAGTCTCAAAAATGGCCAAATGTTGGGTTATTCCAGAGAATTAACTAATTCTTCTTAGAGATTCCATGATCCAAGCCAATACGAGCAACATGGTTAGAGCAGCCAAGTTGGACAACTTGAAATCCACTCAGATGGTAGTCATTGGAACAGAGGTCACAATCCTTGTCCCTCTGCCTACCTAATGATTAGATGGGCATCATGGGAGCTGTAATGCCCAAATATTGGAGTTCAAGCTTGCTGACCTGTGCTTTACATGATCTTTAGCTGCAGGATGGGGGGATGTTCCATTGACCGATCAAACACCTGCTTGAAACCTCAAACCTTAAGCGGAATATTTTGTTTTACGCTTTAAGAATTAAATATGTCCTTCATACATCAAAGAACCATGGCTTTTTTTATTGAATGATTCAAACCTCAATGTTCCAAGAAAGATTGTTTTCTTCTGAAAACAAGAGTTGAATATTGCGCTGTAGTGATACATATTGCTAGTGTTTACCCTCCCTCTGTGTAAATTTGGTTTAAATTGTTGCGAGGTGCCATCACAGTTAATAAAAAAAATGGTTAACCAATATTTTAAGCCGCTGCCATTAACTGTATATATCCTCCCAATTTATACGCTAAAGAACCAGTGGAGACTCTACGCAAACATGAAATCGATATGATACCACTCTACAAATGAAGTCTACACTTCCAGCTGAGAGTAAGATAAAGGCTCTGAGCATAAATGGTTCATGCCAATCAATAATACAGAGGGGGAAAAAAAGCACTCAGCTAGACAACATTTTCTCTGTGATGTTTAAGGTTCAGTCGTATGTTTCTATTCATGTAAGCCAAGACCAACAAACAAACAAAACCTCATTAGAAAAATGGTTGGAGTCCATATGTGCTGACATGCACCCTTAGATAAGAAAGTGAAATTAGCACTTCTATCCTGCGTGGATTGCCCAATGCTCCATTAGCATATTCTAGATTGAAAATAAAATCAATGATTTGTTGAAAGCAAATATGCAGCTACATGTTAATTCAGCTTATCTAAGTCTACATGCTTTATTTCTCATGTGGCAAACCAGGTAACAGCAGTGGCAGAATTACAGGGTGAACAGTCCATTGCTTCACAAGCACTTACTATGCAAAAGTGGATTCTTCCTGCTTTACGTCCATGCAACAAGCTCCTCAATACAACAACAAAATAAAGATCTGCACATTTTATCTCAGGCACCGGTACTCTGGCTTCATGACTATTTGACTAGTACTACCCTTTGGCAAGACCTTCCTTTTTAAATTTTGAATGCAGCCCAATACGGTCCCCAACCTCATTGTGCATCTCTAAGGCTAGGGTCAGACTAACGCATTTTTCACGTTGTCCGTGAAAATGTGCGTTCGAAGAATGGACGTATTTTTTCACGGAATACGCAATAGCGGTCATACTATGCGCAGTTTCATCCGTGATTTTGTACGGATCATCAATAAAACACTTCTTGAATCTGGACGTTATGTTGGCCGGACATTAGCAGCGTCTGACGTCTCCTAATCACACACACACGCCGCTAGCGGACGCAGCGCACTCTGTACGTCAGTACTAGTGGTTTAACGTTCTCGAAAAAATGCGTTCATTTTCCACTTGCGTTGCGCAGCCGGACTTTTGTGCGACCGTACTTCGTATATTGGCTGTCATTGCCCGGCATCTGCTGCTAGCACGGCCGTGATTAAGTGCGCCAGAACGCGCGTTCGCACTGCCTCAGTCTGACCCTAGCCTAAACTGCCCCTACACAGCGACCCATGTCCCACAACACAATGTATGGAGAAGTTCCACCTGAAGCTTTAACTGATAATGGCATTGTTCATTTTGCAACAACTTTTACTTTAGTTTTATTCATAGTCTTCTGACTAAAATTCCATTTAGTTATAGTCCTATTTTAGTATAAGAGCAGGGTACAGCGCACTCAAATTTTTAGGTAAATACCACATACACTTTAAGGTTCTTGTTATTGTGGTTTCTTCATCTCCATACACCGTACATGAGAAGCAGAAAATAACAATAGTACAGCCCGATTCTGTGAGCCTTTACCAGGCTTAGATGTATTGGATTTTATGGGTATTTCTTCCAATGTTCACAGGGACCCAATGACTTCTCTTCTCCCGATCTCTTACATAAGTAGGTGAGAGAAAAAAAAAGAGACCTGAATCGAGCCTAGTTGATTCTGTAAAGCTGGTTTTTATATATAACAAATCACCAATTTTGTACTCACTCTAGGCGGAGCCTCCAGGCTCTTGGATTATCCACCTATGAGTTATTATGGAAAAACTCTGGCCATCCATCCAGGGCCATAGGGAGGGTGAGACATGTGAGCAGATCAGACCTGGGCCTTGGCCCGAAAGAACACAAAAATCACGATGACCGCAATGCAGGCGGGCGGTGATCGCGATTTGCAGGGCCATAGTTATGGCAAGTGAGGCATTCAGGTGCAACTGCAAGAGGGAGCAGCCAGTGCCATCAAAATAATTGGCAGCATGATGCTGCCGTCTGATGCATAGCATCTAACTGGCTGCTCCTCCGTCCTCTGCCAGTTTGGGAAACGCAGCTACAGGACCCCGCTTCCACCCAAACGTAACTCTGTGCCGCAAGAACACTGGGAGGAAGTGATCATATAAAGTCACTTCCTCCCAATGCTCCATTCTGCCACAGAGGACAAAACAAAGCCCTGCTGCTGCTGGGTCCCAGCTTCAAAGAAAGAAGGTGATATGAACGAGACTGGAGGGGGTGTAAGGAATATGAGAAGAAGGGGGAAATGGATATTGAATATATGGATATATGAAAAGGGGGCAAATTAATATTAGGAGGGTGTAATGGGGTGAAATTAACATGACAGGAGGGGGAATGGATTGAAAAAGGATGGGCGGGGTGAAACATGAATGTGAAAAAGGGGGGAATGGACTTGGAAGGAGGAGAATTTACATGGAAAGCTGGTGGAGAAAATGGCATGCGAAAGGGAGGAAAGGGGTAGAGAGTTGAGGGGAAAGAAGGTGCACAGAAGGGGGGACAGAATGTGATAATTATCATTGAGTGCTTGTATCTGTGAGTGAAAATGTTTGAATCTGTGGGGGGGGGGCAAAATGAGCCTGCAAGTGCCAGCCAGACTTGTGCCAGCAGGAGCAGACCCAGCCACACCAGTGCCAGTAAGACCAGGTCCGGCCACATCAGTGCCACTGCCAGCCAGACCAATTCCACAACAGTTTGATGGTGTCACAGTGCCCAGTCTCCAACCTTGTTGACGGAGGGAAGACGGTAAATATTAAAAATAATAATTGCCATAAGAGTTTTATTGCTGTTGATTCTGTGTATGCTCATATTCACTGCCTTTACCGTGAGAGTTTTATTGCTGTGGATCCTGTGTCTTTCCCTTAGAGATCTTAATCTGGCCCTGTGCGTTTCCAGAATTGGAGTGGGCCGGTCTGGATGAAGTCCAGGGCTGATTGATTTATTTTTATATATTTTTTCCCAGTCCAGCCCTGCCAATATCCAGAACATAAGTACATTTGTGTCTGATAAAGGCCATAAAATATAAACTTTGCAAAACAGCCTTTTCAGTGAATAATAATAATAAAATGAGGGTTGTTCACAAGGTGGGTTTGTAGAGAACTTTAAGGGAATTAAAGACTTTAGACCAAAATAACTGTATTTAAAATATGTTCCATCTCCTTCATCTCAAATTACAATTTGCATTTCTCCGCACATCTCCTCATATTAAATAAGCCTTTGATGTCTCGGAGTTTCACATTTCAACACTTCCTCCCTGAAAAATTTACTGTTACACAACAACTTTCCTTACATGTCTGTGGAGCTTGAATATCCGTTACGAGTAATTGTCAAATTAAAGCGGGATAGTAGGTGTATTTATACATGTTACACTGCCTTAGTGTATCACCAAATATTTTAGTTATGCGAACACACTGAATTACTCGTATTGTAGAGCTATTTTCTGTTTACATCTTAATGTCAAAATGCTTCAGGTGCCCAGTAAACCATCAAAAACGTCTGAATTAAATCTCGGCTCAGTTCTATGTTTTCCAAAATACTCTGATATCAAGTCATTAGGCTTTCTTTCATATTAAATAGCGATGAGATGGAAATATGTGAGGAAAAAGTGATATATTATGCATCTATTCATGCTGAGGCATTTGCCACCACAGAAAGGGCTTGAAACTGAAATTTTTTGTTTTAATATCTGCCTGATCCCTGTGCTATTCTTAATGTGCACTAAAAATAATTTTGCACTTTTAACCCCGACACTGCGGATGATGTGTGGGGGATGTCCTGGGGATTCCCTGCTAAATGCAGAGGACGTCCCCCACATACATCATGGGTGTCTCTGCAGTGAAGGAGGAGACCCCAGCTGCTCAGGACAGAGTCCCGGGGCGGTCTGACTTCAAGGAAGTCCCATTAGAACCCTTCCGGCACATCAATGTCATCTCGCCTGCCCGCGCTTACGTCATTTTCAGGTGCCCTCCAGCAGAGCCGGGAATGGGGGGCCCGCTCTCTCTCCCAATCGAGAAAGGCCACAAAATTAAGACAGCCATTGCTGGAAAGTTCAGTCTGACCTTTCCAGCGATGCCTCTTTTAACCCCTTAGGTGCTAGTTCTGGGATCCGGCGCAGGATCGCGAACTTCAAGAGTACCTCATAGAATGTACAACCACATAGGTTTGGATGATAAAATGTGACATTTTTTATTTTACATGCTGTAAATGGTTGAAATCTGAGTGGAATTTCACATTTTGTTTCCATTTTTTGTTATAGCATTCTGACAGGACATGACGTATACATATAATAATGCTATATTATGAATCTGCAGAGTCTGCGGTAGAAAAGGATATATAATATGTCTGGGTCGTACAATAAAACATGACTTCAAATCGCGTTTAAACATGATGAGCAAAAACGGTCAAAATGAGCTCAGCACACAGAGGTGAAATGACTCAGTAGTGAAGGGGTTAAAGGATATTTTCTAAACCTTCCTATTCCGGCTGATCCGTTAATAAGGACCTGCAAACTGAATCCTGTAATCACTGAGCAGAAAATGATATCACCTGTGCTGAGCTTCAGATTTCTGGCAAACCTTCCCAGATGGCAAGGATAACTTGCCACAAACTTGTGGCAGATTAGAATTGGAAGTCTTGCAAACTTGCTGCATATTTTCACAGGGAAGTTGTGAACTTGCAGCACAAATTCTAGTTGGCACTTTTTCAATTTGTAGCAAATTTGCTTTTGCAAGTCTATAGCGAGAACTCTACGTGCTGCTGACAGTCTCTGCCCAATTATTTGTAATTCACTTTTTTTATTTGGGGAGATTTTTTTCACCTTTTCTCCCTCACCACATGCAGCTCCTCCCTCTTTGGCTCATGGACTCCTGAACACGGAGGTCTCAGAAGCTTTTTTGTGTTCCGGCGCAGCTTGTGCGGTGTAGGAAGAGCAAATTAAGTAGCGGTACGGGACCTGCACATGTTATGTAGCGCCTGTGCATGGCGATGGATCAGAGGCGCGATGAATGCATAGGTCCGATCCATTGGCTGCCTCTCCGAGACCGATCGCTACAGCAGGTGGTTTCAGAGAGGGTGATTTCTGCATGTTGATGTGTCTAGAGACTACTCTGGTGACTGTCAGCAGGGAAATGTGATCGGCAGCCGGGAAATTCCCTGCTGCTGGTGACGCAGGGTGGGGTGGAGGAAACTTCTCCACTTCATCCAGCTTTTCTGCCAAATCGGGGTTAGGGATGGGCTGCCGGTTCGAATCAGTTTGAAGTTTGATTCGAACATCGGCTGTTCGAAAGTTCGTGAACTTATCGGGGCATTCGCAGAAAGTTTGAGAGGGGGAGGAAAGTTTTCAAAAAAAATTTCCAAAAATGCTTAAAAGATCCTAAAAAATCTAAAAATAACGAGACTCTTTACTGCAGAATATAATAATAAACGGTTTATTAGATATTGGATTAAAATGGGAATAATTTTAACATTGAAACCTATGGGATTCATAAACATTTCCCACTCCTTGTTGGTCAAACATTTCCCATGGCTTCAAATCCCGTTTAATCATGAGCAACAGCAGTAAAAGCAGTGAAAGGGTTAAAAAGCACTCGGCAGTGAAAGGGTTAAACTCATTTTTTATTAATTATTTTTAAATTTCCTTGTTTCCTGTCCCCCAGGGCAGTACCCAGACCCACATACACCATTTATGGCCAATATCTTGCATATATGCCCTCTTGGAGGGTACTTTTATTTTCGAACGTTCGCGCCCCATTGACTTGCATGGTGTTCGAATTGTGTTCGAGTTCGCGGTCAAACTTTTTCAGGGTGTTCGAATGTAGGCCGAACACAGGGGTGTTCGGCCTATCACTAATCGGGGTTGCTGCGAGGGGGGGCGGTACACACATCCTGATTACTTTATAAATGTAAAGTGGTCGGGATGAGTAAAGTGTCCCTTTTTTAAAACCGCATATTGATGCACAATGTCCTGGGAGTGTTATACTTTCCAAAGTATGGTGTGCGTGCATGCTGTGTAGTGTATGCTGTGCAGTTGATGGAATTTCTCCATCGATGCTGACATTTGCTATGTATTCTTATTCGGAATTAAAACATAAAAAGAAAAGAAATGGGTTTCCCAAATAAGAAAAGGAGAAAGAAAAATGTGGAAAAGCAACATTCTTGGGATTTATAATTGTCTGCGCGTTTTATGGCTCGCCCGATGTTTTCTTTAAAAGGTTGAAACACATTTTATGCTATAATTGTGCACATAATGCAAACTGATAACAGCTATTTCACGGTAAAAAGTAGGCCCTTGCTGTTATTACAGTAATTTTTTTTACATCTCCTGGATGTTATTGTATACATGAAAATTTGTTATATTTTTCCTAAAAGGAGTCATCATTTTCCATAGTTTATTCTCAATACAGCATGCCCTTTATTTAAATCAGCAATCAGCGCAGGATTCAAACACGACGGCTAAATGTTTGAAAGGGTTTGTGTATATATCAAAATTGCCGGAATGCGTGTGTGCGCGCGCGTTCGCATGATTATAATTACCTGTCAGGCTCTCTCAAAAAAAAACATTGTACCTCAAATTAAATCTTTTTTAAAAACTAAATTGTGTTAGAGGCTGGATGTTTTCAGTTTGAAGTTTCAGAAATATGTCTATATTAGGGTGACAATCAGCCATGTTTAAAGGGACACATATAATTTATTCATGCTAATGGGCAGTGCATAACAAATGTGACCCCCCCCCCACAGCATGTAGAATCCATACGCTGCAGGTAAGAAATAAGAGGATTCCCAGGTGCCCTGCCTTGATTTTCTTCCTGCAGCACATTAATTATACATGTTGCAGGGCAGCACTTTTCCCTGTGCTCCCCTCTGCATCAAATAGCAATATGTGTCCCTTTAACCCCTTCACTACCAAGTGATTTTTTTTTTCTCCAAAAGAACATTGTCAGGAACCAGTGGATTTTTGAAAACTCATTTTTAATTGTACAGTATGAAATTTGGGCATATTCCCAATGAATTTCTTACTGTAATAACATATTTGACCAGTAGATAGCACCATCTACCACAAAAAATTGAGTTAGTCATTGCATTGAGCTTCTAACACAATTTGTGTAGCATTCGCAGATTTCATGCATACGCTTCGCAAATTGTGTATCTTGCGGAACTTGTGTACTTTTGTATCCAAGTTACGCGTCTGCACAGAACGATAGTTTGGTGCAGTATCCGTCCTCGACTGCTACCTCCCAGGACACTCGCTGCTGCAAGCTTTTGGAGATGGGATGATGTCGGCAGGCAAACAGCAGAGTTCCAGCTCCTTTACTTGCAACTTGGCTGTTATGCTAAGGCTAGGGTCAGACGAACACATTTTTCACGTCTACCGTCAAAAAGTGCGTTGATGCGTCCAAACGCATTTTTTCACGGAAAACTCGATAGCGGTCATACGATGCGCAATTTCGGCTGTGATTTTTCTACGGATCCAAACCAGGAAACTTAGGGTGTCTGGACGTTATGTTGGCCGGACATGAGCAGCGTCTGACGCCTCCTAATCACGCACACACGCCGCTATGCGGACGCAGTACGCTTTGTACGTCAGTACTAGCAGCTCGATGTTCTTGCAAAAATGCCTTCGTTTGCCGCTTGCGTTGCGCGGCCGAACTTACGTGCGGCCGTGCTTCTTGTGTGGGCCTGCATTGGACGTCATTTGCTGCTACCACGGCCGTAATAAAGTGCTGGTAAACGCACGTTCGCGCTGCGTTCGTCTGACCCCAGCCTCAATAACTGTAAATGTGTTTCCATACTTATACCTTGTATCAAAAAAGATTCCATGGACGCACATTACCTGCTCAAGATAAGAACAAAGGGCTTAAAATAGAGTATTCCTTTTATTTTCCTTTTAAATAATTGGGTAGATTAGCCAATTGTAGAGTAGCCTCTGTCCAGTTTTTCTTTTAAAAAAATTTCCCCAGGTGATTTTACTCCTTTTCTCCCTCTCCGCGTGCAGCTCCTCCACTTTCCTTGAGACTCTAGAACCCGGAAGTCCCTGCACCTAACCCAATTTCTGCTCCTACTCAACTTGCCTAGAGTAGGAACCACATATTGCGCAGCGCTACGGACTTGTGCACTTTATGTACGCAGCCCTGTGCAAACCAATGGATTGGAGATACACACGCATGTACAGATCGAACTATTATGTCCTCTCTGAGAATGCTCACTAACACAGGTGGTCTCAGAGAGTGTAACATCTGCACACTGTCTGAATGTTGACATCACTAGTGACTGATCTGGTGACAGGCTGCCAGGAAATTCAAAATGCCGGCTGCTGGTTGGGGTGAGTGGAAACTCCTCCACTTCACCCCGAGATTTAGCTAGATTGGGGCAGCGGGGTGAGGAACGGGCACTCCACACATCCTGGCCACTGTAAAAGCTAAAGTGGTCAGGATGAGAAGAGGTGTTCCGTTAGAACACACATTATTTAACAACCTTTATAATCAATATTCTTAATAATGCAAAAAAAAGAAATCAACAGAAAAAATAAAATATTAAACATATATTCGCCTCTGGTCCCACGTTGCAGGGGACAGTACGACCGCAGACTCGACACGCCACTTGCAGATGAAAACTGGGAAAAGATATGTGACCTTGAATGACCCTGCTTGCATGCATAGCGCCACAGATGGCATCTTTTATCATCTCTCTCATTATGAGTTGAGCCCCTAACATACCGGCTCACTTCTAATAGACCTGATTAAGCAGCCGCTAAGGGTTAATGGATCACACTGAATTTACCCATTAGGGGTTCTCTATTACCAGCTCAGCTGGAAAAGGACCCAAGACGGGTATACATTCGTAGCCCCAAATCCTACTGCAGTCAGATAAATGAAGAAATTCTCTATTCTTTTGTTATTGAATAGGTTGAACAAAGAATAAAACACTTTTACAAGGCGGCTTTTATAAAACCGTCAAAACACATATTCTTGCATAGTATTACTATATGGGCTGAAAGGAAAAAGTCTCTGGTCTTCCACCTTTTGACATATCTCTTTCTCCTGGTGATGCACAAGGAGATGGAAAGTGATTTCCAATTAAGTCACAAAATGGAAAAATAAATTCACGAGTCTGAAATGACTTTGCGACTTCTCTTCAAATCAACAATGCCTTCGTATGACATTATATTCCTAAATATTAGCAAATACTGTTACATAGCATTGCGGTATTGGTGGAAGAAAAGTCTCATGTCGATCAAGCTCAGCCTTTCACATGTTTCTTTGTACCAGTGATGCGAAAGAAGTCAGAAAATGATTTTCAATTGTGCTTGAAAAGAACAATTTCTGGCTGACTGACGGCAATCTGATTTTACGTTGCGTCTACAACATTGCTGATTTATTACAGATTCCTCGAAACAACGTATCTGTTGTTTCATTATCAGCCCTAAAGATGCTGAACTTAAGTATTCTGAGGGTAAATCACGAGAGGTGAGATCCTGCAGGTCATGTGACTGGCAGTGGAAGCCTCAATGGAGTCCAACGGACTCCATGGAGGTGATGCTCGCTGCATCGCTTGGTGCTGCCTCGAGCATCCTGAGTCTTAGCGTTGCGTTACAGTGCAGGCTGCTGGATTAGCACCTGACCCGTGATATCACGCTATAACGGGCACAGGTTTCCTGCTTGGCATCCCCGTTTTTAGCATGAACACTTTTATCCCCTGGCTAAACTACAAGAAATCCCAGCAGACTGAAACCCGTAAACCTCTCTAAACCCCCCTTCCCCTCCTCCTTGAAAACACTGGAAACAGTAACAGCAATTCCCACCCCCTGCTGTGAACAAAGAAGATAATGATCACTGAGCTGATGTCTGCATGATACTGAATAAATAGGATTACTCTTTGTAGACAGAAAATAAGTAGTTTAATTTTCTGTAATATTTATTTTACCAGGCTGGATTTATTAAGTATTACTTAAAAAACACACGATAGAATGACCCAAAGAATCGGCATAATTTACCGAAAATATGTCTCATTAAGGCACTCAAAATAAATGATGCTTCTTACAATTATCATAAGGATTACCCTTCTTTATGCTTAAACACTGATATCGAATTTGCACGTGAAGTGGAGGGCTAAGTGCAACATGTCAATGGTTACTTGAGGAGGAGGAGAAATCTTGGATGTTCCTGCGCTTACCTTTCAGGATTTGACTTCTGATTACATACACACATACACACATACAGTGGCAAGAAAAAGTATGTGAACCCTTTTGGATTACGTGGAGTTTTGCATGAATTGGTCATAAAATGTGCTCTGATCTTCATCTAAGTCACAACAATTTGAAAAACACAGTCTGCTTAAAATAATACAACACAAACATTATATGTTTTCATGTTTTTATTGAACATAACTTGTAAACATTCACAGTGCAGGGTGGGAAAAGTATGTGAACCCCTAGACTAATGACTTCTCCAAGAGCTAATTGGAGCCAGGAGTGAGCCAACCTTGAGTCCAATCAGTGTGATATTATTGGATGTGTTGCTGAAAGCTGTCCTGCCCTTTAAAAAACACACACCAGTTTTGGGTTTACTGGTTTCAAGAAGCACTGCCTGATGTGAACCATGCCTCGCAGAAAAGAGATCTCAGAAGACCTACAACGCAATAAAAATAAATTAAACCTTGGTCAGGAAGGACCATGATCCACAAACAACATGATTAAAAACCTGTGCCACTATATATGCTCCTATATATTATTACTTGTGCCAGGGTCTAACAGTTTGATAGCTTTTAATGACCACATTAGTATACAAGCACAAGAGATCGGAAAATAGTGGGAAAGTAGTGGCTCTCCTTTTTCTTTCCCACTATTTTCCTAACGTGGTCATTACTAGCTATGAGACTGTTAGACCCTGGCACAAGTAATTATATATAGGTGCATATATAGCGGCACATGTTTTGAACTATGTTGTTGTTTGTGGATCATGATCCTGACCAAGTTATAATTTATGTTTTAACATTATGCACAATTTTCACTTGTCATCAGGTTGAAATCTTTTGGATGTTGGAGTAATATTTACATTTGTAGATTTAATTTTTATATATTAATGTCCTGTAAACCATAAAGAACATGAAAAACCCTAATAACCCTCTATGGGCTCAATCACCTCCTTACCGCTAGCACTAGTTTAGGTTACTGCAGACCACCCATATTACATCCCAAACGCTCATCCGCACATCGGTAGTAGCGCTTTCTAGCACGCTTACTGTACTTTGCGCTTCCTATACTTAACATGTTGAGTGCAAAGAGTAATTAGTGTTAGGATTACAAAGTCCTAGTGCTAATTACACGACGCTGTGGCTAACTGAAAAGTTAACCACAGCTAGGAGCTGGTGGTAAAAGATTCCGCTTCTGCAGAATCAGTCAGCACCAGCTGGAACCTCTTCTCCCTCCCCCCCCAAGGTACTCACCTCTCATCCCATGGTGCGAATGGCAGCCCGATACACTGCTTCTGGCTGTCGGGAGCAGAGTGAGTCTGGGGACAAATGGTTCCCAGTCTCCCCTCTGCGATCACTCCGCAGCCCTGCACAATCTCGCGAGAGGGACATCTTACAGGTCACATGGCCCAGAAGCACAGCCCTCCATGGAGTCCAGCGTTAGCGCTGGTCCTTAAACGTGGACGTTAAGGCTAGGGTCAAACGAAAGCATTTTTACACGCGAACGTAAAAAAGTGCGTCCGAACGCATTGAAGTATTTTTTCATGGAATTCGCGAAAACGGTCATACGATGCGCATTTTCGTGCGTGATTTTTTACGGATCCAAACCAGGAAACTTTGGGTGTCTGGACGTTATGTTGGCCGGACACGAGCAGGGTCTGACGTCTCCAAATCACACACACGCCGCTATGTGGCGCAGCGCACTCTGTACGTCAGTACTAGCGGTTCTGCGTTCTCGAAAAAATGCGTTCATTTTCCACTTGCGTTGCGCGGCCGGACTTTCGTGCGACCGTACTTTGTATATTGGCTGTCATTGCCCGTCATTTGCTGCTAGTGCGGCCGTAATTAAGTGCGCCAGAACGCACGTTAAAAGTGCGCTGGTCTGACCCCAGCCTAAAGGAAAATTTGCAAGCGCAGGTTTTTCCCATTAGCATCCCTATTTTAGCTCAAGGCACATGATAGTGCCCTATATCTCTGTAAAATCACATGTTTTGACACATTCACGCACAACTTAGCAATGAAAACTAGAAATTAAATATGTAATACTTACTTATGACTAAGGGCGTACCGTGCCTTTTCGCTTCTATGGGCAAAAAACCCACCGCGGTGCCTGTAATATATCAGCAACCAAGACATAAATGGCTGCCGGCGATGACTGGCCTTCACTGAGCATGTACAGCTATCGTTACTGTGCATGTTGCATGACGACCTGTCATTGCCCGTGGCCAATTTTGTAAAGTCACAGGCCTAACAGAAGGCACGCATGTGCATCAATTGCCCACTGCCACCCCTTCTGACATGCTGCTTGGGGAGGTCACCCTCCTGGCTCCCCCCTTGGTACACCACTGCATATTGGATTGTTGTCCCATACCATACCATACTTTAGACCAAGTTGTTGCATGATCCAGGAAATGGCAAGTTCTAACATCAGCTTCAAAGCCCTTTTTAATAAAACTAAGTAGTCTTGAAAAATAGGACAACAGGGACAAAGTCCTAGCACTATAAGATCTCTAATAAGCCGAGGCTGTTATGGAGCCTGTAATATACGTTCCTCTTTATCCTGTTTGCTGCATACAGATATGTTTCGAATTCCTCTCTGCATTCCGCGTTGTGATTCTTATTTACTGTTTGCCTTTCCAAATAGAAAGATTAAGCGATTCCTTAGAGCACAGCATCTAAGAAAATCATCTGAGATTAGACCCCCGGAAGCATGCTTACTTATTCAAGATTAATGAAGGTGTTTACATTTCCTTTTCAACCTTCTTACAAAAGTTATTTTGCCTAGTAGGAATGATCTACTGATAGCCATTATTAATGGTGGTAAAAAATGCAAGGGTAAAGATATAGAGCGATTTCTGGTACCAGATATTGCACACAGACACCATATACCTATATTTTTCTGGACGTAATTCACTTCTTCACATCTTGGTCTTTATTAAAAGGGAATGTCTTGTGTTATAAAACATATAAATTAATTGAAAAGGGAATTGATATGAAATTCCAGGGGAACTGGTTGCTTTGGTTAGTTAATTGTTTCTAAGCGCGCTGCTTATAAATACTAGATAATACAAGACAGCACTTTTCTTACCCTGTAAAACAATCCTGCACTTTACTCCCGTTACTCTTGGGTGGCTGCGTAAACTGTAAGTATTCGGCCCCACTTCATACAAAGTTCAGAAAAACATATAAATGCACATGGAAACCAAATATTCAAAGCACCAGCCAAGGTTCCAATGGTCCAGGGTGTCACGCCCCATGCTACCCTCACCATAAAAGGGCCAGACTGACGCTTACCGCCATGAAGTATGCCATGGTGGCACTTTTCCTGTACTGCACCTCTGATCCAGCAGGTAAAAGCACACCCATAGTTAAAAACACACACCACAGGTCATGTGACACTCACCTGAATAAAAGGCTACACCCCCTCCACTCCTTGCTTCAGTATTGTCAGACTCCTGCTCAAACAGAAAGGACCTGCATTACCTGGAGCCTACCATACTGTGTTTCTCAAACCTTCTGTGTTTCCATCCCTCTGTATCCAGCTTGTCCAAGATTCCAATGTTCCAGTTAGTACTCTGCATCTGCATCCACCATCACCAGCCCTCTATGTGCCCTGTCCCTCTGCTCCTACCTGTTCCCAGCAACTCATCGCTCTCCACACACCCCTTGACTTATATATCACTGCATCCTGGGTTCAGACCTTGCCATCCCAGTACCACTCCAGTGCCATATCGTGACACAGGGTCACCAGCTCTAATGTGGACAGCTGGAAAAGGACTGGCCACACAAGACTTGGCATCAGCGGGGGCATTGAGGAACATAAATTGTTCTGTCCTAGTCCTAGGACCTTTCTCAAGCCTCTAAAACAAAGAGCTTTTGAGTTTGCTTAAATGTCTATTAACGTGTAAGCCCCACTGCCAACATCCAGGCAAACCTCCTTATGTGGGAACTTAAGAGACACTCATTGACTTTAGTTGTTTTCAGCTCATAGACAAAATGTAAAGATGTGGTTTCATTTTAGAACCAGCACCAAATAATTGTTTTTGTCCTGTCTGACAGCAATGGCCCAAGTCCAGGAGAACGTGGGCCGATGTCAGAGGCACATTAACATAGAGGACAGTGTAGCTGCACACTCCAAAATGGACCACTGAAAAGTTAAATGTGTCCATTCCAAATGCCACCAATACAATGACATTTTAAGGATCTGAGACTGGCGCAATTGAGGTGAGCATGTGAGAATATGAGCGCTAAGAAGCAGCAGCGAGATAGTGGGAAGTGAGAAAAATAGTGCAAAGAAACAATGAGAAGTGAGAAGTATGGGACCGAGAAACAATGGAAGGTAAGAAGAATGAAGATGACTGGGGCAGAGGAGCAATGGAAAGTGAGAAGAGTGGTACCTATGGGAAACGGAAAGAATGGAAGATGTGAAGAACTTGACAGGACTAAGTGGAAGGTGGGAAGAAGGTGTCAGAGGCACAAATGAGCTGGGAGGGGAGGGTGCAGAGAAACGGTAAGAAGAATGAAGATGAGAAGCAGTGGAAAGTGAGAATAATGAGGCATATGATCAATTGAAGGTGAAATGAATGCAGCAGTGGAACACAAAGCAAGAAGAATGGGTCTGAGGAAGAATGGAAGGTGAGAAAAGTGGGACAGAGGAACAATGAAAGTGAAGAAGAATGGAGAAGCAAAATAATCATAGGTGGGGAGAATGGGGCAGTTGAACAATGGAAGATGAGAAGAGTGAGGCTGAGGAACAATGGTAAGAGCTGAGTGAGGAAGAGAAGGTGTGAAGAATGGGGGAAGAGGAAGAATTGAAGGTGAGAAGAATGGGGCAGGGTAACAATGGAAGGTGGGTAGACCCGGTCAGTAGCACAAACGAGCTGGGAAGTATGTGGCAAATGTTTGCACAAATACTCAGCTCCAGGCTTTTGAAGCCCTATCCGTAACTAAAGCCATTGCAGTGCACATGGTAGCAATGGGGAGATCTTTATTTTTATTTTTTTATTATTTTTTTTTATGATGTCCAGGACTTTACCATATGTTCATGGCATTTGAGGTAAACCTAGCATAGAGTAAATTTCTACCATAACTTGTGCACTGTATTGAAAGTGAAACCTCAATGTGAAACTCAACCAAAGCAGTTCATCTTAAAGTCTGTCTATGTTGCCGTGGTTACATGATTTTTTTGCACCAAATGATGTTGGAAATTCTGCCAGAGGTTTTATTTAATTGATGTAGCTTTTTCAATTCTCCTAATATTTCTTATTGAATTAATATTGAGTGACACAAGTAACAAGTGCTCTAGGTCCTCTATGATTTCTGCATAGCGATGAGATGCATATGTTTGCATTCAGCAAACTCCTCGCTTAAATCATGTGATTTAATTAACAGCACGCTTTTCTAGCTTGACTTCTCTGACGTGCTGTAGTAACAAAAATTTCCATCTTTATTTTTCTCCTTTGCCAATACATGTCAGGCGTGTAGTAGCTGTGAAATGCAAATTGTGGTTAAAACCGTTTTGAATTGTAGATAATATATCCTTGGGTTTGATTTTTTTGCTTGAAAATTGCATAGCAGATTGATTTGATTTATATTAATGCAGACACATTATTAAAGTGAGTCGAGGGGGGAAAATGTATGTATGTATGATTTTTAATCAATATTATGCTAAAGTTGTCTTCTGGCATGTGGTCTCTCAAGATCATGCACAGAGTCTGAAAAAAATATGATAATTGTAGTAATATCACCTATTTATTGTGACTTGACAGGGTAACATTATGTGGCTCACGAAGAACTCCTTTGCAAAATGTTGGCAGAATGGGATCTGTATTCTTCCTTCAAAAATAGAGCGGGACCTGTTTTACGTGTTCCCACTTGACTTGACTCCTGCCGAGGTCATGTTACTAAGCAAAGTTAAGGTTACAGTGACAGTTGGAGTTGGGTGAGTGCTACAACACTGGAAACTACACATTAACAGGTTAAGAGATGTTCAAGCAGTCTTCAGTTATACCCTAAAATCTATTTTACCAACTGGGTTAATATCACCAGGTTGGACGGAGAAAAAAAATCCAACACAAGGATTACATCACCAGATCAAAAAAAACATTCCAATTCGGGCACTTCCAAAAATAATTGTTTTTCAAAGCAGACATTTTTGAGAGCAATCCAAATAGAGCTTTTCAGAAGCTGCTAAACTTTAGGATTAGAGTCAGGTGTGCGTTTGTTTGTTTTTCCTAACCCAACAATCCTCATCCGTTTGTTTCATTTTTAGGCAAGATTCTGCATTTATTTATTTTTTTACATGACATCTATAGTAACCTAAACTCCATTATAAACCTTAGCCATAACCCTAAAAGTAACTTTAGCTCTAACCTTTGTAATGCGTGTGTCACAGCCTCAGCTCCTGCGGCACTCCCTGGGGGGTCTGGACACGCAGTGGTGTTGGCTGGCCGGGTGCCAGGAGTTCTGGCTGATCGGCCGGTGTCTGGAGGGGCGGGGCTTGGCGTGGTGACACGGAGTCACCGGCCTTAAATGCAGGCGCGAGATTCAGCTCGTCTCGCTGACGTGGAGTTATTCCCGCATCGCCTGCTGTGTTTAACTGTCTCTCTGATTTCCCTGTTCTGTTGCAGATATTGTCTGTATGAGGACCCTGCTTGTGTTTGACCCGGATTGACTAATTGACCATTCTCTCTCTGACTCCTACATATGCACTGTGCTCTCTGCTGACACCGAGGTTATGTGTAATATACACCACGCAGCCTCTGATTTTTGGCCTGCCCTGCAGAGTGCTGAATCCTCGAGTTACATTGCTGACATAAAGTTAATGAGTGTCTTCTCTGTTGCCAACCCTGCCTGTACGACTACCCCCTCTGTTGTCAACCCTGCCTGTATGACTACCCCCTCTGTTGCCGATTCGGATTGTACTTTTGACCACGCTTATGTTTACCCATGGTGCATGAAACTTCTACATAATCTCTGTTCGTGCATAGTTAACTTGTTTTTGCTCAGTAGACACTTGGTCTCGAAATCATTTGCTACTGAGTGGTACTTAGTGTGGGTGTTCTGTCTGACCTCCCTAACTGCTTGCAAGTCGAAGTACAGAGGTCTGTCCAAAAGGATCCACATCACAGTTATCAGGGGTGAGCGCTACGGCGAATGAGACAGCGTGGCAATGTTACATAACCCATGCTGGGCTGTTCCTGGCTTTCAAGGCCGGAACACCCAACTGTGAGAATTTTGATGGGTCTTGACGACTGAGGCAGAATGCTTCACATCAATATTGGGTGCATTACACCCCTATCAAAAGCCTAGTGAATACTGCCCTATGAGTCTCGATCTGAATCTCATCCAACATCTAAACGTCTTGTTATTTAATGTAGACGACGGCAGGGCTGGGTCTTGGATTGGCGCTATGTTTCACCCCTGTTCGGGTTGTGGTCCCTTTTAAGGACAACAGCAGGGTTAACCTTCCTGTCCAGGAAGAGGTTTAAAGGTCAGCAACTCCCAGAGAGAAGTGTGGGAGTTGAGGAGAAAGTGGTCAGCTGTAGCTGTGTGTAAGCTGAAAGCTTGGACTTTACTTTATTTCCGCAGAGGATAAGCGTGTATTTTATGTTTAACGTTTTGGCTGCCGTGAAAGGAGAACTTAAGCTGTTTAGTTCAAGATGTTGTGCAAGTGCTCTGTGGGCTCCTCAAACATCACATTATGCGTTTGCAATATGTCCGCTGGTGTTTATAGTCAGGAATTTGTCATGTTAGCTGTTAGGACATTGTGAAGGGCCCACATATTGGGCAGTATTACAATGTTGTTGCTAAGTTAACCAGAGCTGTTGTAAACTGAAAACCTTCATAGGCTATGGGTCATATTACATAGTTGGTGCTAACTTAACCAGAGCTGTTGTAAACTTCCCAGAGCCATTATAGCCTATGGAGGTTTTAAGTTTACAACCGCTCTGGTTAAGGCTAGGGTCAGACTGAGGCAGTGCGAACGCGCGTGCAGGCGCACTTAATCACGGCCGTAGTAGCAGCAAATGCCGGGCAATGACGGCCAATATACGAAGTACGGTCGCACAAAAGTCCGGCTGCGCAACGCAAGTGGCAAACGAACGCATTTTGTCGAGAACGTAAAACCGCTAGTACGGTTGTACAGATTGCGCTGCGTCCGCTAGCGGCGTATGTGCGTGATTGGGAGACGTCAGACGCTGCTAATGTCCGGCCAACATAACGTCCAGATGCACAAAGTGTTTTATTGATGATCCGTACAAAATCACGAACGCAAATGCGCATAGTATGACCGCTATCGCGTACTCCGTGAAAAAATACGTCCATTCGTTCGAACGCACTTTTTCACAGACACTATGTAATAGGGGCCCATTATCTCCATGAAGCTGGTAAAGTAAGTATGTTCTTTGCAGAGGTTCTCATACTTAACTCTTCAGTTGTTTTGGAACTACATCTCATATGATACTCATACATTCATTGGGTTAACAGAGTCTTCAGGGAAATGTATTTACAAAATGCCAGGAAGACATTACAAAGATGGTGCTAACTTAACCAGAGCTGTTGTAAACTTACCAGAGCCATTATAGGCCCCTATTACATTCTCTGCGCAATCGCGCTCGCGCAAAGCAATTTTTTTTGCACACGAAAAAAAAAACGTTATCGCGCAAAAATTAACGTGGTATTACGATCAGAGCGCATTGTTTTCTTCCTTCAAGATTTTTCGTGCGCAAATCCGACGCGCAAAGACGTTCACAAATGAACGTTGTGTGCAGGAATCGGTGGGCAGATTGTTTTGTCACGGGATTTGTCACGGGAATCAGCCAACATCAATCACCCATTTCCAATAAAATATTTACAAGCTAAAAAAAGGAAAAAAAAATTAACCACCACCAGCCAAAAAAAGAAAAAATTAACAATGACACAGTTTATAAATTTTAATGTTTGGGTGTGTGTAGAATGTGTAACTGTACTGTGCTGTATTTTATTTTCTCGTGCTGGTGTATTTAGTTTAGCCCAGAACAATCACATTTACAGTTACCACCTGCTTTTCAAAGACGTTATGAAAATGCGTGCAAACTTTCATTGCGCAAAGATTGTAATACCATCCGCGTACCAGCGCAATAACGCATTGGCGCTCACAATGTTAAGTATGGGATGCGCGCACGAACTTGCGCTCGCGCTGGGTTCGCGCAGGGTCACTCGCGTTGGACGTTAACGCTCATCGTTTGCACTAACGTCGTAATACGACATTCTGCGCAAATGGTTTTGTCCTTGCGCAAATGCGCATTTGCGTGCACGCAAAACCGATGCGCGAGGAATGTAATAGAGCCCATAGCCTGTGGAGCTGTTAAGTTAACAGCAGCTCTGGTTAAGTTAGCACCAACTTTGTAATATAGCCCAGAGGTTGAGAAGGATAAAGCATAAATAATGGATCAGTAACTTTGGCCCTCCAGATGTTTTGGAACTACATTTCCCATGAGGCTCAGCCATCGTAATAGCTGACTGACGATCAAGGGAGATGTAGTTCCAAAAACATCTGTAGGGCCAAGGTTGTCGACCACTGACATACATGAGCTATCATTCAGGACAAATGTGAGATCGATAATCTGCTGTAGAATAGAGAGGGAAAAAAATGCATATTTAGATGTATAAAGCCGGACTTTGCAGAGGTTGAGTTGGCATCATTATTTCATTGATTATTTTTTAAGCTTACGTTTTGGACCTCCACCAGTACATTCCCAGATGAAACCAATTTCGAACTTTATTTTTCTACATTAGAAAGAAAAATAAATATACACATGAGATATCTAATCTATCTGGACAAATGTAGATGTTGATCATTGTAAAAGACATCTATACTGGATGCCCCAAGGATTAGTTTGGAGGAGGCGATTACATCTAGCATCCAGTGCAAGAAATTCCATTTACTTTGCTCAAAATTCCCCCTTCTAGCAGCAAATGCGAAAAATCCTCCATATGTTAGGAAAAATAAATTATATATTCATAACAAAAGAAAAAAGATATGATCAGGACAATTTAATCCATGGCAGAATATTGTGACAGCCCGCGAGATGCGCGGTATCAGGGCTGACCCCATCAACTCCTAGACTCGTGAATTTGCTTTTCATACTGTAAATATTGCTTTCCTATCTCTTCGGAAAATCCTCCAATCTCGGTAAGACACCAGGTGATAACACCTTCTTATGTAAGTCCTTTTCAAACCCTACTTATCTTTAACATTCGTATTTAAGTCAAGTGCAGCACCTCGCCTGAGTTTCTCAGCATCCGTCCTTTCCAACATGTTTGAGCTGTCATACAAGAAAGCAGATTTTGTTTCAACGAATCAGTAAGCCGTAACATTTTTTCAATTATTTTTTGATGCCTTGAGAAAAGAAATAACACACACGCACCCATATACACGCACGGTAGGATTTGGTATTGCTACAATTTATTTCAATATTTTTAAATAAACATAAAAAGGCAAAAGTGTAGTAATCGAGTTCTAATGGTCTGGAGTCATACGGAATGATTTGTTGTTCGAAAGCGCTGATTAGTTCAGCTTGACACATATTGCCTAACTGGCGCGGAGATAAAAATAAATCAATTGTCTGAGTCATCTAAACATAAAGCTGGTATTTTTCTTGAATTTATTATTTTTTTGGGGGGGAGGAGGGATGGGGTTCTCTCCTCTCTCCAGGTTTACAGAATCATTTTCTATTATGTTGTTCATAAAAAGTAGAAATCTAGCTCTTTTTCGTGCAACAGGGAAATGCAAAATGTATCTTTCACGTTTTCTAATATAGGAGCTTAGAATTCCAAGACATTGGTTTATTCATCATTAAATACATGCGCGTGGCATGGTAAAGGTGTTAGGCTATAATTTTATCTGCAGGGAAAGTTCATACGTTTCTTATTTGGAGATTCCAGGTCGATTTTATATTTCCTGTGTTTTGATTTCAATGTGGATACACTGTCACCTGAAAGTTTCTTTCTAGAAATTGTTACAACCCCTCACTACCACGATCGAGTATACTCAATATTCAAAAATCGCTGAAGGGGCCAAATATGATCTGTTTTTTAGGGGGGTTTTGTTTTCAGGTTTGCCTGCGCATATCTAATAATGTGCTTGTGTATGAAAAGGGTAGTATATAAACACATGCAGATCTATTCAAAGAAAGGTGAAAATCAGGAGAATTGTCAGAGAACAATCTAGACCAAATAGCAGATCTGGAAAGTGAGATAAATGGGAGAATTTTTCTGGTTTGGCTATTTTGACCTAGAATTTTCACTTCTGCCAATTCTCCTGAGTTTCACCTTTCTTTGACTAGACCTGATGTTGTAGACACAGGTAGGAAATCAATTTATAAAACAAGGAGGGAGGGATACAGAGTGAGCTGAATTGATGAGCGAATTGAATTCCCTTCTGCAACATCTACAGGTTGCAGGGAAAGACATATCCTGCATGAAGGTGTTATGTGTGTAAAGGAAAATAAGGCAGATCTGTCAACCAGAAAATGGTGTGTTTGTGTGTGTATATATATATATATATAAGATTTTAAAATATTAGTGATATTGGTTAGAAAAATAAATATTTAGATTTGACACACGGGTATTTACAGTAAACAGGTTGTTAAAGTGTTTTGCGTTTTAAAATAGTAGCGATCTTGGTTAGAAGAATAAACATTGATTTTAGATTAGATTTTTACCCCTTTCACAGTAATGCCCATCTTCTACATTTTACAGTGTTACCTTGCAACCTCGATCTGTGGCGATTTCCCTCTGAGTGTCTGCACTTCATGGGAGTTGCAATGCATCCATTAGCCCAATCTTGTGATGATCCACATTTGTGCAGGATGTCTCATAAAGCAACAAATACTTGCTTACCTTTGGTCCCACAGGGCACAGAACAGTCTGATCTGCCTTCTCTCGCCACTTTCAAGAGGAACGTGAGATCCAACAGCCCACTTTCTTGAGCGCACAAAGGGTTTGTGTAAATTTCCATGGAGTTGTATGAATTCCTGTTAGTATGGGCAGCATTGCGTGGTGGTGCTGCTGATATAGGTTTCCAGCTCACTATTATTAAAAGCCGAATTGATGACATACAGGGTTATTCAGAGAGCGGTGAAAAGCAGGAGAATGACTGGAGAATGGAAAATTCTAGGTCAAAATAGCCAATTTGGAAAGTGAGATAAATGGGAGAATTTTTCTGGTTTGGATATTTTGACCTAGAATTTTTCATTCTCCAGTCATTCTCCTGCTTTTCACCACTCTCTGAATAATCCTGATAGAGGTCCACTTGTACCAGGGTTAATGACTCATGCTATCTTTACCCTCCAGTGACTCCCCATTGCTGGATCAGACAGGATATCAGCCAAAATCTTTACATATAGTATTTTTTCATTTCTTTCTTAACTTCTTAGACCCATTCACCAACATTGATTATACTCAATTTGCAAGGCACCTCCTGGTGCCCCGATATTGAATATGGCTTATATGGTGCTCTACTGGAGCAATGCAAAAGAATTGTGCTTATTGTAAACAAGATTTGTTGGCATTTGGGCTGTGGAACATGCCTTTTTGAAGTTTTATCATTGTGGGCATGATGCCCGATGTGCTAACACTTTTTAAGACCAACTAGGAAATGTGTCCATCAGGGTTATTCAAAGCGATCCGAATTGGGACTGAAAGGTAACCAAACAGTGAAATTCAGCGTACGGTTACCTTTCCTGGCCATTCGGCTATCCAGAGAGCAGGCATTTCGCCAATTGTTGGTGAATTGCCTGCACATACGGTGCCTGTTCGTTACCTGTTCGAGGGCAGTGAAATCCCCATAGAGAAGCAATGCTACCATCTATTCAGAGAACACAAACCAGCAGTGAAAGGTTCCCGAAATGCCCTGCTGTTTGGTGTTTCATGCGGCAGATTTTGCAGGCGAATCCCATAGGCTTCAATATTAAAAATATTCTTTTTTTTAATCCAATAGCTAATAAACCATTGATTATAATATTCTGCAGTAAAAAGTCTATTAATTTATAGATCTATTAGGATCTTTTAGGCATTTTTCAGGATTTTTTTGCGAAAAGTTTTCCTTTTTTTCTCTTAAAATAGTTTTTTCTTTTTTCTGTAACAGTCCTTTTTTATTATTCATTGGATCTTATATGTAAATTTCAGACATTTTCGTTCTGTAGTTTCTTTGCAGCATTTCACTTTTCAAATATTCAAGCGTACTGTGTTTTGTTGGGGTTTTTTTTGTTTGCTTTTTTGTTCACTCCATTCGTCTGCGGTGTCAGGTTTTATCCGGTGGCTGCTCGGGTTTCTTCAGCGTGTTCGGCGGGGTTAATTCCGATGTTTTTGCGGGTTTCGGTGTGCGTTTCGTCGGGTTTGCGGCAGCTTTTCCCTGCACTACGACGGCCCTGTGGTGCTTGCTGAATACAACGCAGGGTCACCGAAATGGGATCGCACCGAATTGAAGAGAATGAATAGTCACCGAACATGCGGTTACTTTTCGATTCTCTTTGAATAACCCTGCATGTGTCTGAATGACGTCTCCCCAGCTGATCCTGCTTGGAGCCCTGAACTGCAGTAACTCCTTTTGACCAGCAGATGGTGAAATCTGACTGCCATATACCGTATATACTCGGGTATAAGCCGACCTGTGTATAAGCCGACCCCCCTACTAGGCTTGTGCACCTATTTTTTTTTTATTATTTTTTTCGGTTCGATTCGATTTTTCGGATTTTTAAACTTTTCGATTCGGCTCGTTTCGACCAATTTCTGTTTCGATTCGGTTCGGCTCAACTCGTTTTTCGTGTACATTTTTTCTCGGAATCTCAACCATTTTTCGTATTTTCGTGTCACTTAGCTCGTTTTTGTATCGACTTTTCGTATTTTCGGAAATTTTCATTTTTTTCGGAACGTCTGTTCTCCTCAATTCAAAGCAATAAATTTTGATTTGACACATTTCAAGTCCATTCGAAAATTCCGAAAATATTTCGTTTCGGCTCGGAAAACTTTTCGGATCTGCCATTTTCGGATCTAAAAATTTTCGGAAAATAGGCCGCATCCGAAAACACGAACCGGGAAATTTCGTGAAAATTCCGAAATTCCGAAATCCGAAACGCACATCCCTACCCCCTACTTTTTCTCAAAAAACCTGTGAAAACTTATTGACTCGCGTATAAGCCTAAGTGGGAAATGCATGATAAAAAAAAAAATCAGATGATGTGTTCCTCCTCTATGAACACAATACTGATGAATTCATTATTCTAGATAATGCACAGAAGTAAAATATGCATTGAGATTAATTGTACTGTATATAATTGTATGTAAAGAATTAAATTTATATTTTTTTAATTATTTTGCTGCCTGATTTAATGATGAATTGTGTGTGATAAAAGTGAAAATGTTTCTCAGATGTCTCATTCTCAGATGTCTCATTCTCAGATGTCTCAGATGCCCACATTTCACGCTACCCAAATCGATTCATTGACTTTCCTAACAGTAATAAAGATCAAGTCTTTTGTCCAGCTGAATGAGGATGCTTTGTCACTGGAGCTGGAACATATGCCTGTTTAAAAAAAAATCTCCAGAGTATCAAAACAGAGCACATCATCCCTGGAAGAGCATACAATGACTTAAACGTTTCAACTTATTAAATATGAATGAGTTGTCATTGTTGATCACAGTGTGGAATGATCCGCGGTGTTGTCGATTTTAGCCACATGATTAACCAGATGACACGGGGAGGCTGCTAAGGTAAATACGTGTAAATACAGTGATGTACGCCCTCACGGCAGTCAGGGAGCGAGGCGCAGCATCATGACACCATGCCGCCGGCTTAAAATAAAAAAAAAATAAGGAGCAGGCCGGCGCGGGCCGGGTGTCCGTGAAATCATCACGGACACCGGCGGGCCTTAATTCTACGGCGGCGGACCGGGTACGACCCGCGGGCTGTAGGTTGCCGATTGCTGCGCTCCTTGACTCGCGTATAAGCCGAATCGCGTTTTTTTTACTCTAAATCTGAGTCAAAAAAACTCGGCTTATACGCGAGTATATACGGTAGGTTAGTACAGCAAGGAATACATTGGGAATATTCCCAAATAATATTTGCTGTATAGTTCAGTAAAAAAGATTTTTCAAATAAGCCCCCTGGTCCTTGACGGTGGTTTTCTGGAAACTCCTTTGGCAGTGAAGGGGTTAAAGAAAGTTTGCCAATAACTACGATAGAATAATCAAATAACCATAAAGTGTTAATATTGGTTATGTTGCTAAAACGGAAGAATAGCTTTATTTTTTAATGTGTTTATAGAAATTAAATTTGTAAATACTGCTTAAGTCTTAAACTTGCAGAGTTACGTTTTTTTTTTTTTTTATGCAGCTTTTTTGCCAAGCCAATGAAATTAATGAAGCAGTGAATGTGTTTTGAAAACACAATATAAAAATGACAAGTGACTGGAAATTCTATGCAAATAAATTCACACCTGACAATTTTGCGGAAAACAGAAGGCATGCGTTTAAAAAATAAAGAACAGTTAATCCATAAATGTATCTTACTAGAAAAAATGCCAGTACTTCCATTTTTGTGTTTAACTCAACATTTTGGTGGGTGACCCCCCCCCCTAAAAAAAAAGGATTCCTCTAAGTTACAGCAAGGCGAAGAGGCTTACAGATTAGATCAAACAGTCTGCACTGCGGTATATGTTGACGTAATACAAATAAAACAATAATTCATTAATAATAATAACAATATGCTAAACATCAGCAGCCTCAACTCATACCACCATAAAGCCCTACTGGCCAACAAGGACCACCCCAAACCATGTGGGCTGCAACAACTCATATCCAACCTGATCATCCAAAGCCCCCATGAATGTAACCTGACAAAATATCAAACAAAGGCCCTAATTAATGATTCCAGGGAAAACTATATCAGAGAATGGAGACATGATATAGCAAACTCAGAAACTCACCATTTACCAATCCTTACAGAGGGAATACAAACTGGCCCCATACCTGGAAGTTCTACAAGACCCCAAGGACAGACAGATCCTGAGCCGGTACAGACTGAGCGTACACAGCCTGGAAATTGAATCAGGGCGGCATAGACAGACCTACAAGCCCAGGGAGAATAGACTGTGCCAGCGTTGTGACCAGGGGGCCCTGGAAGATGAGGTCCACTTCCTCCTACAGTGCCCCAAGTACTCAGCTCTGTGGGACACTCACTTCCAGAGACTCTCCGCTCTCATCCCGGACTTTACCTCTATAGAAGAGACGAGGAAACTCCACATCATACTGGGAGAAGAGGAGCCGGCGGTGAAAATATCTGCCCAATACGTCGCAGAATGTCACAGACTGAGAGGAACATGAGAGATCCCGGACTTATAAATCCCCAACACGCACTCGCCTCCATCCCACTTCACATTATCCCTTACCCCTGATAATGTCCATGGACTTGCCCATTCCCCCCCATATATGTCCCACTACCCCCCTCCACCCCATATAACCTCCCCATATGCTTTGGCAATGCTAAAATGTATTCGGTCCTGCCAATAAAGCTTATTTTGATTTGATAAGCAAATTTATAAATTTGCAGGTCTATTCACTAAAGTTGAAACTCAGGAGAATGACTGGAGAAGTGAAAATTCTAGGTCAAAATAACCAAACCAGAAAAAATCTTTCCTTTTTATCTCACTTTCCAAATCTGCTATTTGGCCTAGATTGTTCTCTTCTACTGCCAATTCTCCTGAGTTTCACCCTTTAGTGAATAGACCTGTATGTGCATCAGTCGATTCACATCTGAATAAAATGAGTTTTCTTTTAAATAGAGATTATTTTTATTTTTCCCTTAGGAGCATTTGTCTTGTTTTAAATCCATGAGATAAATGGATTACAATAGACATTTTATATTGACAAAAATTATTGCGTGTAACCCAAAATTATAGTAAATGTATGTAAATATCACTTAAAGATTCATCTCTCTGACATTCTGAAAGCATTACAAACAAACAAAATGTAGCACTAGGACTTCTAGGACTATGTATCTCTCCCTTCTAATTTACTTACACCAGAGATTTGTTACTAAACATGATCCTAAGCCTGCCACAACGTCAATGTATCTCATCACAGCTGGTTCTATACCTCCTATTCTGCCTCCCTAGCAAAGCTGTGAGGCGTGGATGCTTGAGACTAGCTAAGTCTGTATTGACCAGTACTCACACGATGAAAGTTCAGCAGACAGTGTCAACTCAGCAAAACTGACACGTAGAACGATGAATCCAGTTGAAAACTTTAATGATCAGACTGACAATCTTTGTAATAGTGTACAGCAATGCAGATGAAAAGACATTAGTTCTGTCCAGCATTGAGCTAAGATGGCTGCTAGGTGACCAGTAATTACCTCAGAACTACACTGAGCAAAAAGGGGTGGAGCTAGCTGGATACAACAAGGCTAAGGAAACCCAGCAGTATCAAAATAGCTATGAAATAATAGCTGTAAGCGGCAAAAGGCAGATTCATCACATAACATTAAAATATACAAATAAACCCTGAGTCATGGGGAATGACACCTCCTAACCTAATGGCTGTTCGTATGAGATTAACTCCCTTACATGCACCGCCGTGACAGGGAGAGGAGCAAAAACCAAAGAGGGTGGTCAGTCCTCAACATGTATCGTAAAGGATTCAGAGAATTACAATGTAGTATAGTCTTAATGTTTTTAAAAACACCTGTTTAAGAATGAACATCGCACAAACTATTGAACCATGACTGTCTGGAATCGCCAGGGAAATGTATGTCCTGTATAAGAGAGTTCAGCTCTTAAGAGCAGTTAGTAGGTTAGGAAGATTAGGGCCTGCCTTAGAGGAATACATCGACATTATATTAGGTTTATGTAATGTGTGATCATATTTTGTAACCAAATCTCCAATGTTGATTCCTAAGTCAGGTTTGTTAATATCTTTAAGACTATATTGTTTTGGAGTTCTATGAATCTTGTATATTTTGTATGTTATGCTCGTCAGTCTTATGCAAAATGCATGTTCAGGTTGAGTGCAGCCACCCTGGTTTTGTACATGGTCATAGAATATGACCAAATCTCCATATTTTGCTCTGTCTTTGTGGGTCTAGTAGAAAACTAAACTAAAAAAAGTACCTCCCTCTTCTTATCCCCCCTCAATTGTGCAGCTGCTGCGAGCATTTGGGAAGCAGGATGTCAGCACGCAGAGTGTGCTGACATCATCAGTTCCCAGGCAAGTAAGACATTTGAAATCTCTTCTGGTGAGTGACAGAAGGGCTGAATATAGAATATTTGATACAGTCCTAACCTCAACATCTGAGGGTTGGGGTTTAGGGGTTATTATTTCAGAGGATCTAAGGGTAAGTAGTCAATGTAATAGAGCAGTAGGAAATGCTAGCAGAATGCTTGGTTGTGTAGGGAGAGGTATTAGCAGTAGGAAAAGGGAAGTGCTCATGCCATTGTACAGAGCACTGGTGAGACCTCACTTGGAGTACTGTGTGCAGTACTGGAGACCGTATCTCCAGAAGGATATAGACATCTTAGAGAGAGTTCAGAGAAGGGCTACTAAAATGGTGTACGGCTTGAAGGAGAAAAGTTACCAGGAAAGGCTTAATGATCTTAACATGTACAGCTTGGAAAAAAGACGAGACAGAGGAGATATGATAGAAACATTTAAATACGTAAAGGGAATCCACAAGGTAGAGGAAGGGAGTATATTTAAAAGGTAACAAAATAGCAAAACAAGAGGACATAGTCTTAGATTAGAGGGGCAAAGGTTTAAAAGTAACATCAGGAAGCATTATTTTACTAAGAGGGTGGTGGATACATGGAACAGTCTTCCAGTTGAAGTGGTAGAGGCCAAAACAGTAATTGAATTTAAGCAGGCATGGGATAGGCATAAGGCTATCCTAAACAAAAGATAAATCCAGGTAACGTATCCATGTAATTGGGCAGACTAGATGGGCCGAAAGGTTCTTATCTGCCGACATTTTTCTATGTTTCTCTGAAGACGTAGGAAACTCCTCTGCTTCACGAAACAATATCCGCCAAACGGGGCTGGATGAATAGGAGGGCACTCCACGCAGCCTGACCAGTTTAATAAGCTAAAGTGGTCAGGGTGTGTCGTGTGTCCGTTTTAATCCTCGACATGTTATATTTTCTGGTTCTGAACCTTTCCTGTGCATATAAAAGATTTTTATATCTGCCAGAAGAATTGGGACCATAGACGTGTGCCTAGGCACACCCTAATGTTGGCTGAAGAGTTCCTCTTTCACCTCCTACACTGACATTTTAGATGTCCCTTATCTGGTTCATGGTGAATAGCATAAAAAGTGTCTGTATCTCCGATTACTTGCTTCTTATTGCTTATGAAAAATGTGTATTTTGAAGTAAATCTTCTAAATATAAGTATTATATTAATAAATGTTGTATTGGCGCACACCCTAATGTAACGGGCTGCACACGCCAGTGATTGGCACTCACTGGCCCATAAACCTAGGGCACCACTTACAAACAGAGTTATTCAGAGAGCGGTGAAAAGCAGGAGAATGACTGGAGAAGTGAAAATTCTAGGTTAAAATAGCCAAACCAGAAAAATTCTCCCATTTATCTCACTTTCCAAATTGGCTATTTTGACCTAGAATTTTCACTTCTCCAGTCATCCTCCTGGTTTTCCCCACTCTCTGAATAACCCTGAAAGAGTGGAGTAAGCATCAAAGAGAGCAACTCGACAAAAAGTTGCTGAAATCCAACACGTTGTATTTCCCTCGCTGATCATTCTCAAGTCACTTTTATGGATTATTTGTTAAATAAATAAAATAAACCAAACTGAGAATAGGTAATTTAGGTTTTTCTTTATCAAAATCAGTTTTTCTACTTGAAGGTTTTTTTCAGCTCATTAATTGCCAATTATTACTCAAAGACAACCTCTTATTTTTTATTCTTTTGAAGCTGAGAATGTACTTGAGACCTCTTAACTCTATATTAGTCCCAGTAACGTATTATGGGATCTAAGCAACCAAGTGCAGTGTTCACCATAAAAAAATAATAATGTTGGTTCTCAAAAATCAGTCACTAACTAGCCATGCACATATCCGTCATATAACTACTCCAGTTATCATGGTAAATGTTTGTTTTAGCTGATTTTTCATTTTATCTTTATACATTATTACCGAAGAGAACTTTATCTTTACAAATAATTGTAAAATCCTTGCGTAGAATGGTCAATAGTTATGTCTTTGTTTATGCTCAGTATTAGTTATACAACATTGCAGAACGCACTCACAAACCTACCGTTTCTTATTCTCCTCGAGTAAATGCCATAGTGCTAAGATTAATGGCATTCTCTTTGGTCAATGCCCGCAGTTTGCACCCGTAAATGATCAGACTTTTTAGATAAGGCTCCTGATCTGTATGTTTAAAAGAAAGCTTTTTAATAAAGTCTGTTTATACGGAGGGAATCCTAAAAATGAGTGTATAAAAAAAAACATATAGAAGATAACTTTATATAACCGTTTGAGTAAGAACTAAAAAAAAAGGTTGACATTTGCGCTCACCACTGTATCTCCATGTGAAGCAAAACAGAGGTTTTGGTTTACTTGAATGGCCATTAAGCCCACCCACCACGTTATGACACCTTTGGTTAAGGTGGGCCCTACTTAATGAAACCAAGAGCTGCTTGGTTACCGTAAAATATTCGGTTGCTTAGAGAGCAGCTCTTGGTTTCAATAGGTAAGACCCAACTGACCCAGAGGTGCCATGACGTGGCAGGTGGGCTTACACTTCAATGGACATTCAAGTAAACCAAAACCTGTTTTTGTTTCTCCTGGAGCTACAGTGGTGCGCGCAAATGACAACCTTTTTTCTTATGTTTTATACATGGAGCAGGCTAGATACTTTGGTCTATGTGGCCGCCCTGTTAGGGAATAGGCGCAAACCAGTTTTTTCTGCATACGAGTAAGAACTAAGGCTGGGGCTCCACGAGTACACTAAGGCCCCTATTACAATCCTCGCGCAGCGTATTTGCAAATGCGCTTTTGCGCGAGGACAAAACCATTTGCGCGGAACGTTGTATTACGACGTTCGCGCAAACGATGCGCGTTAGCGTCTACCGCGATTGACCCTGCGTGAACCCAGTGCAATTGCGTGCGTGCATCCCATACTTACCATTGTCAGCGCGAATGCGTTCAAGCAGATGGTATTCCGATCTTCGCAACGTCGTACGAACGACGTTTGCGCGAAGTATCGTAACATGTTTGAAAACCTGGTGTTAATTTACAATCTGAACGTTCTGGCCGAAACAAAATGAACCTGCACAAAAAAAAATACAGCACAGTACAGTTACACATTCTACACATACCCAAACAATAAAATTAATAAATTGTTTAATTTTGTAGTTTTGTTGCAGCACATATACGCAGATTGACTTTGACAGGCGCGATAACCGAAACCTATCAAATGGTGGTTCTTAATTCTGATTGCACACCTATTCCTGCACGCAACGGTCATTTGCGCCCGGCTTTGCGCGTTGGATTTGCGCTCGAAAAAACATGAAGGATTAAAAACTGCGCTCGGATCGTAATACAGCGTTAGCGCGCGCAAATTAATGTTTTTTTTGCGTGCGCAAAAAAAATTGCATTTTGCGCGAAGATTGTAATACAATACAATACGTCACAGAATGTCACAGACTGAGAGGAACATGAGAGATCTTGGACTTATAAATCCCCAACACGGACTCGCCCCCATCCCCCTTCACATTATCCCTTACCCCTGATAATGTCCATGGACTTGCCCATTCCCCCCTTATATATGTCCCACTACCCCCCCCCCCCTCCTCCCCATATGCTTTGGCAATGCTAAAATGTATTTGGTCCTGCCAATAAAGCTTATTTTGATTTGATTTGATTTGATTTGACTTATTTTTGCACAGACAAACTTCTGGAAACAGGGTATAACTGAGAGTGTCAATATTCAATTAAAATATAACGTTTCTTGAAATCATATTAAAATAAACAATAACGAACAACATACCAACAGTGCACTATTCAAACAACATGTAACATATAAAAACGATTGTGACTATGCTTTGGATATAGTATAGAGACCATATATGGGTAAAGAAAAAGGCTCAACAACGGTTTCAATAACGGTTTAATTCCGTAATGAGCGTCATACAGAGAACTCTCTAAGGTCACTCCAGTTTCTCCCTTCTAACCTCCTTTGGGTGTTATTCCTAAAACTTCTGGAAACCACACGGTGCTCATGAATTTTGACGTTGAAGATAAAAAACCTTGAGAAATATGGAAGCCGAAGAAACCATTACCTTTTGCAGTCTCCGTTTACTACACACATGATGGACTTCAATTGAGTGCTCGTCTGATGTCCTGTACTCCTGCCTGTAGAAAGCATAATTTCCGTAGATATGTCTTGACGTGTGTTTTTAGCAATTTGAGTCCTACCAAAAATCCATGTCCGTTCTCACATGCGTGTTATTTCCTACATGATTGTCACGTGACATGTGCAGTTCGGGTGTGACTCCAGCAGGCGGCGACACAGAGGGGAGGCCAGACAGGAATCAAGCAACGAATAACTTTAATGGAACATAAATGGGCCTTGACTGCAGGCAATTCTGGAACGTACCGGCAAAGACGTGGTTAAAGTCCATATACAAGGGGTCGTGGCTGGCGGCTGGCTGACAGGTGAAGTATGCCAAAGCAAGGGTTCGGTACACAGTATATCATGTAATACAGTCCAGGGAGTAGTCTTGGATGGAGAGTCAGGACAGTGGGCTATGCAGTCCCAGCCTGCAAACAGGACTGTTTCCAGACACAGAGGATAGTGAGCTACATGGTAGCGAGTACCCACTTGAGCAGTGACCTGGAAGTCTTGACCACAGACCGTAGATGCAGCACAGGTGGAGATCGCTGAAAGTCCCTTGCACTGACGGAGATGTATCCAGGAACAACAGGGTAGACAGATTGGTACTGGATACACTGGATACACAGGATAAGCTGGTACAGGAAAGAGCAGGTATGCACACGACCAAGTGACCTCAGTCAGGGAGCACAATGCAGAACCACTGCCAGCTGGGTCTCTCTGCCATTTAAGGAGGCTTGATCGCAGATGGGCCTCATCGGGAACTCCAGGGCTGGAAAGGAAGACCCATGCTGGATCTCCAGGAACCTGGTCATGGTACAGAGCTTAGGTAAATCCCGGATGGGAACCCAAGGAAAAGTGATCCAGGGCAAAGTTCTTAGAGCCAGGCTGTGCATTACAGGCACATCAGCAGGTACCCCGGGTGGACCGTGACAGTGATCCATCAAAATTCTATGCTGGACGTCACGTTGCACGTTAGAACAGAAGCATTTAAGGCAGTATTACTTAGCGTCCCCGTTTTCGCATGCTGTAACGAGGAAAACCTGCACCAGCAGGTTTCCTCTTAGTGTCCCCGTTTCAGCTCCATATTATGGACAGGTGCTAATTCAGCAACCTGCCCCGTAATGCAGCGTTAACGCACCACTCGGGGCATCCCCTCCTGGAGTCAATAGGACTCCATTGAGGCTTCAACTGGCGGGAGGCGAGATCCTGCAGGTCCGCAGAGTGATCGTGGAAGGAGACCTTGACAAAGGTTTCTTATGGAACCGAAACTTTGCTCTAAAAAAATCAGATCCTGTAATTTTTGGACCATGGTGTGACTAGCTCTTTCTTCTCTGTATCCTTGTCGCTGCTGTGCTTGCGATCTGAAAAGCCTGGAATGCATGTGTTGATCTTTTGTGGACTGGAAAATGAAAGTTTGCAATATCAAATTTCTTACATATCATAAATTAGTGTCACATAATGTTGTGTTTTTTTTTCTTTCAGGAATGACCTAATTTATCCACTCCACACAGAAACTGCATTGCCCACTATCCCACCCAATGGTGGCTGGTCCATAAGGGCATATGGGGCAGCACCACTCCATTTCTTTTTGCAGTAAAAAAATATATAAATTACATCATTTTTTTCTGCTGTTTTATTGTTTCATTTATCAGGTGCCTGATTGTTAAAATGTGTTACATCCCTTTTTCCAGTGTCATTGTCTCGACTGTTGCTAGGCAGAGTAAAAAGAAAAGAAAAATAACTTGATCATTTGTCTTTGACCTGAGTCCTGACATCTGATAAAGACTCTGAGAAGTCTTGGCAATCATAGACCACACCTGTTATTAAGCCCCCTGCTGCTGGCTGCTTGCACTTTGAAGGCACCAAACAAACCTGACCAAAGCAAGCTCCTCTGAGGCTTGAATGTAGCTTTTATCTCGTTCACACACCAGGTGTCTGCCTTAACCCCTCAATGACAGAAAACACACAGCCACATTAGCCTTAATGTGCTAAATAGCAATAGTAAACAGGATTTTTTTTTTCTTTCATACACTGAAGTTTTGTATAGCCAAAATAAAACGGGTAGGATTAGTGATCAGTTTGTGTGGGGGGGGGGGTTAACAAATAATTCTCTTTTTTAAAACTTTTTTTATAGTGGATAATGTTTTATGTATAAATCTTGTGGCTAATTTCTGGATTACACTTGTAATCATTGAATTTATGGCCATTTTATTTGCCTTATTAATAGGTATATGTCTACAATGTATTCCCTATATATGGGATCGTCCACATATTTTGGAGGTAGTTGTACCATATAGACATATTCCAATTTATGACTAAAAACATGTTTCCAGTCTGGTGCCCCACCACCTTGAACGTCATTAACCACCACTGATCCCATCTTGTCCCTGGTTTACTTTTATGCTGTCAGTCTTCAGATGATTTCACTACTCTGTGAACCTTATTAACTCCTTCACGCTCTATACAACTTCTGCATCCTTCTCTTGCTCTCTGGCTATTGACTTCACCCCTCCCACCTGCTCGTTTTCATCTCATGTTCCTTTATGACCTTTAAATTGCAAACTGACAGCCGTCTGGCAAAGCACTAGTATAAGTGCTGTAATTACTAATTACCAGATTGTTCCAAGCGCATGGCCCTCTTATCCCTCTGTATCGTTATCACTTTTGTTCGTATCTTTAAATTTGCAAAGTGCTGCAGATTATGTTGCTGCAGAATAGATAAGCAATGTCATACTGCTTTCTCTTGGTTGCACATGCAGGAAGAGATATTAAAATATTCCCACGTGTTTTTCCAATCATTCCATGAAAAACACTACTGACTCTTAATACATGGGATCTACGTGGACCCAGAATTATTTCTGGAAAGATCAATATTTATTATTACCACTATTCTTCTTCTCACTGTAAATATTCACTGCAATCCCTCTCAATGCCTGCTACTGTGAGCAGCGTATTGCTCAACTTGTAACAGTGTGCTAGACGAGTCAAGTGGCTTTTATCGTCCATCAAGCACTTTGTTTCCCTGTTTCTCTATTATTCTTAATGGTTTATGCGTAGAGTTTTTATATTACATCACATACATACTTGACTATTGTATACTGTACTCTGCTGCTCTGTAGGCTGAAATCTCTATCAGAAATTCCTAGAGTTCTTGTCAAGCAACTACAGTTATTTACTCCGCTTCACCAAATTATTTTATATTTAACAAATCAAAGTATGTTGAAGAGTTTTTATTCCAAACTGTTTTTGTATCTACAAATATGCATATTTGTATATTTTGTTTTAACTCCAGACAGGTCATTTTTTTGCTGCTGTCCCTTTCCGTGGTTTCTTTTTAAATCCCAAACTGGAAATGTCTTGTTGAGGTTATAAATATAAACCCACCTTTTTTTTTCTCTTGGCTCAGAAGCCGCAAGAGGACATGCATTTGCTGGTAGGCAATTTTTGGTTACATTAGGTTAGGGCCTACCTAACAAAAGGTTGTTGTGATGTGGCGGGTGAGCTTACTATACTTACTTTAATGGCCATTATAGTAAACTAAAACCTCTGTTTTGATTCGCATGGAGCCATAGGGGTAAGCACAAATGACAACCTTTTTTTTCTTGTTTTTGTATCTAGTATTTTTATGACCTGGAAAGTAGTTGTGAAAGACCTTCTATACATCTGGCAAATAGGGCCACTTTCATCTCTACAGAGATCCTTGGCGAGCAATTCTTCAACTACAATTAACGGGACACTACTCGTCCTGATCACTTTAGCTTATTAAAGTGGTCAGGATGTTAGAAGTGCTCCCCCTTCACCTCCCTACTCCCTGCTGCCCCAATCTGGCAGAAAAGCTGGGTGAAGTGCAGGGGTCCCCTGCATCACCAGAACTTGAAATTTCCCGGTTGTCAGCCACTAGTGATGTCAGCAGGCAGAAAGCGTGTCTCTGAAACCACCCGCGATAGTGAGCGGTCTGAGAGGCAGCTGTGCACACATCTCCGATCCATCGTTCTGCACAGTCGCTACAGAACTCATGTAGATAATGCGCGCACGTCTTTTAGCGCTGTGCAATTCTTGGTTCCTGCGCTCCGCAAGTCACGTTGGAGTGCAAATTGTGTAGTAAAGCTTACAGGACTTCAAGATTCAGAGGATCCTGAGCTGAAGAGGAGGAGTTGTGTGCGGTGAAGGAGAAATGATGAGTAAATTCACCTAAAAGTAAAAAAAAAAAAAAAGAAAATTAAAAAAATAATTTGACACTAGCTGTCAGCAGAACCTGCCCAATTATTTAAGGGCACACAAGAGGGAACTCAATTTTTAATAGTCTTGCTTTATTAATTCAGGATATGAAATGCAACTAATATTGCCTTATTTTTATGCCTGTTACCCATTTATTAGACCGTCAGGTCTATTCACTGAAGATGAAACGCAGGAGAAGTGAAATTTCTAGGTCAAAATGGCCAATCGGCTATTTGGTCTAGATTGTTCTCTTCTCCTGAGTTTCACCTTTAGGGAGTTATTCAAAGCGAGCCGAATTGACTCCAAAATTTCAGGAACAGTTAGTTTCCCCGTACGGTGTAATTTCGTGGCCACTTTATTCAAAAAGCAGGCGGTTTGCCAAATATTGGTGAACTGCCAGCGAAATACGGTGCCTGTTCGGCGGCAGTGAAATCTCCATAGAGAAGTAATGGATAATCTATTCAGAGAACATTTTCAGTGATTTCATTCTGCGAATCCCATAGGTTTCAATGTAAAAATATTCCTGTTTTTATTGAATATTTATTAAACCGTTAATTCTTTTAACCTGCAGCAAAAAGTCTATTTTTTTAGGCATTTTTCAGGGATATTTTCATAGAAAAAAAATATTTTTTTTCTTTTTAGAAACAGTATTTTTTTTTGTCTGTAACAGACCTTTTTAATATTATTCATAGGAACTTATGTCATTTTAAAGCATTTTCATTCAGTAGTTGTGTGTGTGTTTGTGTGTCCTTTTTTTTCCTCATCTATCCTGTTCGTCGGCTTGTCAGCTTCTTCCGGCTACTGGTTGTCTGTTCGGCAGATCGTCTGCTTTTTTTTTTTTTTCGCTTTTTTTTTTGGATGCGTTCGAGGGTTTTGGGGCAGATCGTCGAGTGCACATAGTATTTTTTGACGGTTTTGCGCTATGTTTTTCCGATGCGGTCGGCGGATCTTCCCTGCACTTCGGGGACCCTGCAGTGAATGCTGAATACACCAGAGTCTGGGAATTTGATTCACCGAAGTGCGGGGAAAGAAAGAGCACCTTTGCCCTTATTATTCACCTTTGCTCTTTGAATAACCTTGTTAGTGAATAGACCTGTTTTTTTTCTTTTTTACTTGTAACATAAAAGAAATAATGTCTGTGCTCTATGCCATATCTTTTATAGAAACTTAACAGAACAAAGCACAATGAAGGAAATTTGCATTTTGTTGTTGGTACTTGGGGAAAAGAAAAAGGAAAGTGTATTCTGTTAATATAAGGTATTTGGTAGTAAAATACATTATACAGATTTTTAAATTGGATTTCCCAGACATTACAAGCGTTTGTGCATATTTTAATAACTAGAAACCCAAATGACTGTTGCTTGGGCTGTAATGCATTGGGTATTATTGAGCGAGATTAACGCCATATGTTATTCAAAAAGCAAATATTCTTAAACTATAGCCACCCCATTAAAGTCTCAGCAAGAGACCGATATATAATCAATCAGGTGCTAAACAATTCTCCTTTATTATACTTTTGCAATGCCTGTGTTCACTTTGCCGCCCAGCCTAGCCGCAATCTCCTCTCCATCAAGTATAGTAACTCACATTTGCCAGCAGGTGTCGGTTATCCAAAAGTGGTTCGCCGTATCGCTCACCCCGACAACCGTGGTGTGGATCCTTTTGGACAAACCTCTAAACCTTCCGATCCTTGAGTGGTCAGGACTGCTAATCCTATAGCTCCCAGCCAGGGAGAACAGACACACCAGAAACAGAGTACAACTTGGGATATTAGCAGCAGGTCTCCGATCAGAACATGCACTGAGGCAGCAAGGGTTAATCTTAAAAGCAGCTAAGGAGTAACCTGGATCAGGTTTATGCAAGTCGTTCATACACAAGGATTCAGAAATAGCATGGTCAAGTAAACAATCCGAGTTGGCAACAGATAGGGTCCTCATACAATCAGGGTCAGCGTTATGCAGGGTCAGCATACAGTCTGAGTCTGTTCTGGATAAAGCATAGATACAGGCTTGATCAGAGAGAGAGTAGTCAAGAAGGACGTCCGAGTCAGCAACAATCGGGTTCCTCATACAGTCCAGGTCAGCAACGTAGCAATGATCACAATGAATCAGTCAATCGAGTGAACGGTACACCAGCGATGCCGGAAACAAACTCCACGTCAATGCGACGAGTCAATTTGCATGCCCTGTCTATAAAGGCCGGCACCTCCGCGTCATCATGCCGCGCCCTGCCCCGCCCCCTCATTTGGTGCATGAACGCCAGGATCAGCCTGGACACCGGACACCCGGCCAGCCAGCAATGCCGCCGGGTGCCTGACCGCCTCCTTTGACCCCCCCAGGCGCCGAGGGTGTGACAGTGGATTCATGGTTATACAACAAAAATTAACCCTTTCAATGCCAGGTATTTTTCCTTAAAGCTACCGTAAGGAACTGGGAGTTCTATGGAAAACCAGTTTACAGTAGCCATAGACTATAAATGTACTGTATAATCCCTGCAACGCATTTCCATACTGCATGCAATCTTTGACAGGTCGATTACTCCATCTTGTGGCCAAAATGTACTACTGCCGCTGCAGTGCAGCTGGGACTGCCGCGCGACTGAATTTAATTTGCAATTAACGAAATGAGATTGCATTGCTCAAGAATAAGAATTAATTGAGTAAAGTTGATCTTGGTGATGAAGGGGTTAAATTAGCCTAGTACAAGAGAAACATAAGCATATAAAGCATGACAAAAAAAATCTGAGCCCTATTCCATCTTGCTATCGGATAGGTTATACATGAGCCGTTATCCATTATAAATAGCAGCTGGAATGTAATGGCTCTATTCCGGCTGTCACTGTATTAGCGGCTTGAGTCAGTATACTACAGCTGCCACCCCTATCGACTCCTGGAACCCATAGTACTCCATAGGAGGCAAACATGGTCCTTCAAAAACTCTCCTATATGGGTTCATGCCAGGACCTTGGAAGGACTCTTGGAGCTATTTGTTCTCAGTTTTCTCCTGCATGCAGCCAGAGGCAGCAGATCAGAGGTACGTTTAGGATTTTGTAGGCTATTTATTTTAAAGGTGTTATGTAATAATAATACAGATCGGACCCCTTTTATACAGAATGCTTGCAACCCCGAGTATTCTGGATCTTTTATTCTTCTGGATTTTCAGAATCTGGGACAATCCGATGCTTTACAGGAAGGAGATCGTGGTGGGAGAAATGCGATCCCTTTCCTGCTGCAGCTCCCAGGGTGAACAGCAGCATTTCTTCACGGACATTTATTTATTTCGATTTTATATTTATTTCTGAAGTATTTTACCAGGAAGAATAAATTGAGATTTCTCTCGTTTTCAAGTATGTCCGGAGTTCGAGAGAATAGAATTTGTACAGTAGGTACAGAAATACAAAGTATTAAAAATAACACAAATATACAGATTAACACAGATAATAAATATGGGACATTATTATAGGTTGGGCATCCCTAAACTGGAAATCTAAAATCTGGAAGACTCCAAAAACAGGAATCTTCAGAACCGCTTGGATTTTACTGTTTCTAGGGCAAGAGGCGCTCCGTAGCGCGGCTGTCGCTCAGGGACTCACTCGGCTCTCGAGTGCTGCAGCAGACCAGGGCACATGCTGGGAGCCTCCCGCCAGCCCCATCATGTGATATGCTGCCCATAGTCAGTGTGAATCTGAGTACTGAAGCATGTCACATGATGGGGCTGCCCAGAGGCTCCCAACTTGTCCCCTGGTCTGCTGCAGCACTGGAGAGCCGAGTCCCTGAGCGGCAGCCATGGTAGGAAGCGCCTCTTTATCTAGAAACACTAAAATCCAGACGGCATAGGTTATTCCTTGCCCCCCCATGTCCCCCCCCAAAAAATCAGCATCCAGCTTACCACACTTATTCGGACCACTGTATCTCTGTCCCTGTGCATCGTATATGGACGATCTAGGTGTCATTGGAAAGGGCAGATTCTGGCCTTTCCAATGATAACCAACATGACCATATTCAGTTTGAAATAAAAGTCATAAAACATTAAATAATAACGGGCAATTAAAAGTAAGCATTTTCACAGGGTTGAAATGGCTCAGCAGTGAAGTGGTGAATGTTCAGACTATACATTACATTGTGTATTATGTTAGTTTGTGCCTTGGTTTAGTTGTATATTAAGGGTTAATGGGTAGGCTTCATCCCTCACAGTATACATTTTATTTTTTCCTTGTTTAATGGCATTGTAGGGGTTAATCGGTAGCTACATGCCTCACAGTGTATTCATTTCATGTTTTACCTTGATTAATGGCATTGTAGGGGTTAAGGGGTAGGCTAAATGCCACATTGTTTATTATTTTTATTGTATTTCCCTGAGTTTATGGCATTTTAGGGGTTATTATGGAAGTTAGAATCTAAAGGGTCTAATCATCTTTAGATCCTTTGCTTTTCGTCACATTTCGGGGGAATTCATTTTGCCGAAAATATAGTGAATTCCCTATTTAGTGAATGGTCACTGTAATTTTCTAAAAGTGGAGTCGCTGAAGCAGCAATCAGACATTCAGCGAAAACTGCCGAATTGCAGCAAATAAAGTATCAGGTTAGTACAATAAAAAGGCATAATTGCATCACATTACTCTGGGGTTTTGGAATCTTATTTATATATACTTATTTAGGGCACTATTACCTGGTGTGGGTTAACCCTTGCGTTCGCATGGTTTTGCGTTAGCGCCAGGTTAATGGCGTCTAGCGCCTGACCAACAGATCGTTTGCCTCCCGCTACAAACGGGAAAAATCACTTAGCGCGTTGCTATTAGCGATTTGTACCGCAAGCTTGCTATACTTTCCGCGTCCTTTATTTAACACGGGGAGAGCTAGAGATCTCTAGCGCTTTTGTAGCTAACAGATCACTTGGTGCCAGCGCTAATTTTTTGAGGGAAACTAATTGCAACATTTTACCTACTGCTCAACCCTGGTGTCAACTCTAAAAAACCCAGAAAAAAACAGATCTTCGCCCAAAATTAACAGACAATTGAAAGGAATGCAGCACAGGCTCTTGGCCCCATACACCATTGTAATGGATCTGGTCCGCACTGTCGTTGCTGTTGCAGTAGGCTCTATTATAAATGTATCCTTTATCCACATATATCCAAATTCTAATATTCTATATATAATATAAACCCCTTTTGTTTATAATAAATGAGAACCTTATTAGCATGTAAATCAGTGTTTCCCAAACCTGTCCTCAGGTCCCCCTAACAGGCCAGGTTTGCAGATATCTGAAGCACAGCACGGCTGATATGATTTGCTGCTCAGTGATTGCATGATTCAGTCTGCGTTTCCCTAAGGTGATCTGCAAAATCTGGCCTGGTTGAGGATCCCGAGGAGAGGTTTTGGAAACACTGATGTAAATGTATCAGTTTCCATAAAAATGCAAAAAGTCTTGAAACCAAATCATAAGACGCTCTTATGGTGCTGTATATGTGCTCGTAAGGCTGGGGTCAGACGAGCGTAGTGTTCACGTCCGTGATTGCGCCCAGGCCCGTCTTTAATATTGATTGGACCCTGGGCAAACATTTTCTTTGGGCCCCCCCCGAAACCTGCAAGATCTCCCGAGAGGCAAGATCCTGCAGGTCACGCGGCGGGCAGCACAAGCCTCCATTGAGTCCTATGGACTGCAGGAGGTGGTACTCACAGCGTCGCTTAGCGCTGCATTACGGGGCAGGCTTCTGAAGTAACACCTGACCCGTAATATGGTGCTAAAACAGGGATACTAAGGGGAAACCTGCAGGCGCACATTATCCACCTTAGCATCCTAGTTTAGCACAGGGCAAGGAAAAGCCCACAAGCTCTTATGGTGAAAGAACAGACAGGGGGAAAAAAAGAGGAAACCAAAATAATATCCTGGCAAAGAACATGGAGGAGACATTCCATAATGATAAAATAATAATTACAGCCCTCATTACTGTCCAGTCCCTGTGTTAGGCTAAAGTCCCACATATACAGGGTTATTCAAAGAGAGACAAACTGGCCCAGAAACTGCACCAAACAGTGAATTTCCCCGTACGTTGAAATTTCGTGGCCATTCGGCTATTCAGAGAGCAGGCAGGTTGCCAAATATTGGTGAATTGCCTGCACATACGGTGTCTGTTCGGCGGCAGTGAAATACGGTGCTGTTCGGTGGCAGTGAGATACGGTGCCTGTTCGGCGGCAGTGCAATCCCCCATAGAGAAGCAATGGTTAATCTATTCACATTGAACAGCAGAGAAATGTCAGTGAATTGCCCTGCTGTTCAGTGTTTTCATTCGGCAGGTTTACTCAGGTGAATCCCATAGGTTTCAATGTTTTTAAAATATTCCCGTTTTAATCCAATATCTAATAAACCGTTTATTCTTTTAATCTGCAGCAAAAAGTCTATTTTTGGCATTTTTCTGGCGAAGTTTTTTAAATGGCTTTTTTTTTTTTAACAGACTTTTTTATTATTATTCATAGGACCTTAAATATTAATTCCAGGCATTTTCATGAAGTAGTTTTTTGCAAAAGCCATTTAAGGCTGGGGTCAGACGAGCGCAGTTATCACATCCGTGTTGTCGCACATTTGTACGTCTGTGGCAGCATAGCATTCTGACCAATGGAGCCCCACACACAAGTACGTCCGCACAGACGGACGCAGCAAACGGACGCAGGTTAGGCCCCCGGCACACGAGCGTATTTACAGCTTGTGTGCGCCCGCACTTCCCTGCGTCCATGGGTTTTTGACAGGGAAGGCCATCCACTGGGCGTGAAAAAGCCCTCCCTGTCAAAAAGCTAAACGGACGCTGACAGGATACAAAGCGCAGGATCGCACTTTGTACGCTGAGTGCAGAGAGTGGAAGGAAAGCCCACTTTCACAGACGTTCCTTCCTCTCTCTGTTAACGCTTGTGTGCCGCCAGCCTTAGGCAAGAACGTAAAAACCACTAGAACGGACGTGCAGAGTCTGCCACGTCCGCAGTGTCTGCATAGCTTTGTGAGTGATGGAACGTAGTCAGACGGACTGCATTTATACGTCCAGCATTTTTGACGGACAAATGGTTTTTAATTTCCCATCTACATCTGTCAAAAATAACGTCAGTCACAAAAACAGACCGTGTGCCACTACTGCGTTTTCCGTCAGAACGTGTGTCGTACAAAATGCGCTCGTCTGACCCTAGCCTTAAAGTTGCGGGGTTTTTTTTACCCGTTCAGCGACTGGTCAGCTTTTCGTGTCTGTGTTCTGCGAGTCGTCAGCTGTGTTCAGCAGTCTCCTTGGCGACTTGCGGGTGCTTTTGGCCGTCTCTTAGGCGGGTGCATTTGGCGGTTTTGTTCAGTAGGTTTGCGGCTGCATCCGGCGGGTTGCTCTGCGGCGTTCAGCAGGTTTGCAGGGTTTGGCGGGTCAATTTGCTGCATGTCGAGGACCCTGTGGTGAATGCTGAATTCACCGCAGGGTCGGCAAATTTAACCTGCCAAAGTCAGGCGAACCAGAGAGTCAGTGACATTTCGGTGCTCTCTGAATAAGCCTGATGGTCTTTACACATTAAACAGTTATTTAAATAGGACTAAATAAAATCATATAAAAGGAGAAATAATCAGGAAAACTTCACTAGCCACAAACCCCCCCCCCCGCAGCTGAATTTATTCACAGTGTGCCTCTTTACCTCCCTGCCAGGACCTGAAGCTGCCGCCCGAATGAAGGAGGCAGGACCAGGAGACGGGAGACTCTGCAGCTGTGCTGTATTTTCCAGAGCTGCCGATCTGAATGCTGCTATGCCTGCCGAGTCAGAAGAGGAGCAGGGGGAGTTGATGTCCTTTGTGTGCCCCTGGCTGTCTAGCTCAATTCCACTCGCAGCCCACCCCCCTTCACTCAGCCCTCCCCCTTCACTCCCCGTGCACACAGTGTGCTGCTATGCGCGGGGACAGGAAGATGAGGGAGGGGGGAGATAGGGGAGGAGCCGGATGCGGAAGCTTCATGTTTTGTCTCCGCACAGCTCATCAGCGCAGGCTTCCACATTCCGGGACATTCCACCTGTCTCCCGGTATCCCAGTCTAGCGGTTGGCAACAGAATACGTGGGCCCAAGGGGCAGCTGCTTTGGGCCCCTCAACAATGACTGGGCCCGGGGCAGCTGCCCCTTTTGCCCTGCGTTAAAGACGGCCCTGATTGCACCTAAAAGTACGTCCATGATAGCATGACAGAAAGCCCATCGGAGCCCGTTACATGAAGTACATCCGCACTGAACTACAGACGCACAACGGCTAAGGCCCACGGACGCATTGAACGTACAACCCCTAGAACGGCCGCACAAAGTGCGCTGCGTCCGCAACGTCTGCATAGCTTTGTGTGTGAGTGATGGAACGTGGTCAGACGGAATGCATTTATACGTCCAGCATTTTTCACGGACAAAATGGTTTTTCTTTTTATTTTATTTTCCCTCCTACATCCGTCAAAATATACGTCAGTGAATAAACGGACTGTTTGGCCACTACTGCGTCTTCCGTACTAACGTACAGTCCATAGAAATCACGCTCGTCTGACCCTAGCCTTAGCTGCGAGTAAAATCCAGGTATTTGTTTGCTAAAACCATGAAATTAAAATGCATGGCATCGTAAGAAGCCTTCCTTTCCTTGGACTCACAAACATATTAGTTAAGAAATCAAATCCAATTTCTGTGCTTTGAGATTCAGAGTTCTATTTTATGAGATTGATTAGATTTGAAAGGATGAACACAAGAGAAATGTAGAATGTGAGACAAGATCGGAATAGCAAGGTCTTATGCAAAGCAACATATACTCTGTATTACTGCTTACATTATACGTTCTACAATACAAGAAATGAGGAATATTCCTTATGATTACAAATATTTGAAACAATGCGTTTCCCTGCAGGTTTAATTCTAGCCATGTTATAATAGTAAACATGTTCCTCAGGTGATTTGAAGCTTTAGGCTGGGGTCAGACGAACGCAGTGCGAACACGCGTGCAGCTGCACTTTATTACGGCCGTAGTAGCAGCAAATGACGGCCAATATACAAAGTACGGCCGCACGAAAGTTCGGCCGCGCAACGCAAGCGGCAAAGGAATGCATTTTTTCGAGAACGTAGAGCCGCTAATACTGACGTACAGAGTGCGCTGCGTCCGCATAGTGGCATGTGTGCGTGATTAGGAGACGTCAGATGCTCATGTCCGGCCAACATAACGTCCAGACACCCAAAGTTTCCTGGTTTGGATCCATAAAAAATCACGGCCGAAATTGCGCATCATATGACCGCTATCGCGTCTTCCGTGAAAAAATGCGTTCGGACGCATCGACGCACTTTTTGACGGCAGACGAGAAAAATGCGTTCGTCTGACACTAGCCTTAAACAGCATCGTACAAAGAGATATTACGGATAAGAAACTAAAGGGGTTATTCAGAGAGCACCGAAATGTCACTGACCTTTCGGTGCTCTTGCGTTCCCCACACTTTGGGGAATCCTATTCCCTGACCCTGAGGTGAATTCAGCATTCACCGCAGGGTCCCTGGGTAAAACTGCTGCAAAACTGCTGTTTAATAAAAAAAAAATTCTGCAAATGTGTCAACATGATCGGATCCGATAATTTCGACAGGCCCGGTGGATTATTGGATCCGATTCGATAAACCACTGAAATTAGCGGATCCGTTTCTGCGGTTTGTTAAAAAAAAGTCGCAAAAAACGCCGAAACTATCAAATTCAATCCAATAAATTATTGGATTGGATCCGATATGCCGCCGCAAACCCGTCGAACATGTCCAGAAAAAGGCTACGATCCACCAGAGTGAAAATAATTATAAAACGATTGAAAGTGTCAAATTTGAAACACTGTTTGCAAAAAACTGCAGGACAAAAAAGTCTGGAATTAACATATAAGGTCCTTTGAATGATAATAAAACTGTTACAAAAAAAAGTAAAACCGCTATTTAAAAAATATATATATATATCGGGATTTTCCGAAAAAAATGCCTAAAAAAATCTTTTAAAAAAAAAATAGACTTTTTACTGCAGATTAAAATAATAAACTGTTTTAGATATTGAAAAAAAAAGGGAATATTTTTTACATTGAAACCTATGGGATTTGCTTGATTAAACCTGCCGAGTGAAACCACCGAACAGCAGGGCACTTTGGCAACTTTTCTCTGCTGTTCGGTGTTCTCTGACTAGATTAACCATTGCTTCTCTATGGGGGCATGCTGGCAGTTTGCTAAAATTTGGCGAACTGCCTGCTCTTTGAATAGCTGAATGGCCACGAAATTGGACCATACAGGGAAATTCACTGGTCGGTGCAATTTTAGGGTCAGATCGGCTCTCTGAATAACCCTGTATTAAATGATGCTGATCTTGAAGTTGAGCTGTCATGCCAAAAATTTACTCTAAATATGTGTTAACAAAAAAATGTTAACCCATACGCTAGGGATATACTCTTTTCTTTTAATGTACCCAAAGATTAGCCGTCACTAACATCCGTGTGACATTCTGCAGGAGCGAGTGACAGCTCTGAGCAGAAAGCCATCGTGCAGGACAGCCCTCCGTTTAACAGATTGACTGTCAGAGCGATGATGTCACTGCCGAAGGCCAATCACACTTCACTGTTCAATGGCCTTTGACAAGCTCCGCCCACAGAGGGGTGGAGACATGGGATGCTCGGCTCTTGAACCTGACAAGCCGCGGCTATCTTCAAGACCAATGTGATATTCCTGATGGGATTTTAAGGCCAAAGTGCACCTGGGCAGTATATAAGGACACTTTAACACTTATTTCTAGAGTCAAAATTGCTGTTGTCATATTTAGTCACTCCCCGACACGCAAAGAATGAAATGCTATTAGTGAATTGCAATATAACGTAATAGCTTAAGAACGTTACTACTATATACAATAAAATATTATATATACAACATAGTGTAACAATACAAATCTTAGAAATAGTATAGAACAGTGATTAGCTGTAAAAGGTGCTCAGCGCTTTGCGCGAGACTAGATCCATAGTTATTGTTTGTTTGGTACAATGTTCTAAAAATAGGCAGAAAGTGTCAACAGGAATAGACACCCTAAATACAACAGACCAACAAAATGCTGCTGAATACAATGCGATAAAGTGCTCTCATGCATAAAAGACTGTGACCTAAAATACTATATAATAAAGTGACAGAGTGCTCAGTGCTGCACAGAAAAAAAAACTTTAGTTTTTGATTTGGTTTTTCCAATAACGTGCTTGAGGTGTAAAAAAAAGACAAGATACAAGTCAAAGAAAACTTATATTTATATTTCTCATGGTCTGTTTTAGTAAAATCTGGAAAATCCTTGAAAAAGATGAGCACAAAGAGAAATAAAATCACAGTGCAATACAAATGCAAGACAAACCAAGTCAAAAACTCGGTTCATATTTATTTAGAATTGCTTGTCTTTTTTTACAGGTTTCTTTTTATTTTCCTTCTCTTGTTAATGGCATAAAAAAAATAATAAATACCCTGAGACACTGATCTATTGGATCTATTGGCTGTTATCATTGGGGTTGTCGCCATCCACGAACGTAACGGTCCATGTGCTTGATATGAGCAGGTGGCGCCCATTCCAGCCGTGACTGGTCTCCAGTGTTTGAATTTCCGGGATAGCCCTGGAGGGAATATCACATAAGCATCTGTTCCTTTTTATCTCCTGTGACCTTCCTTCCGTGATTAGTGCTATTGGGATACGGATGCGCTATTATCCAACAGGTTTTTACTATTTGTATCTGGTTTCTGTTTAAATTTCAGTGGATTTAGCAGTTTCCGTACTTTTTTATTTATGTAGACTCATCACATAGCATTGTGGAAGTACACCTTGGAAATCTACATCCACTTACATGCACAGTCAGTGGAATGCACACATTGTGTTTGGGTTTTTAGAAAACCCTGATAGTATTTTACAGTATAGATGCGATATAATGCTGAGATCTTGGAAGCTACAGACCAGCACTCCCTACTTAGAAATATATATTTCCATCAACCAGAATTTGTGGATTCTTCCATATTTGCCTTTTACTCGCCCCCCCCCATGCTCCCAACATGCCTTCCTGCAGTCCAGTACTCCTCCTACGGCTGCGGCACCGTCGCGGGATGCCCTGGGAGACTCTGTGCAGCAAGAAACATATTAGCTTTGTACAGGATGTCACTTGCAAAGTGCTGCACAGCGTCGCCATGCATGTATATCACTGTGGCTACAAAAGACGCCCCTGCCATGCCACCCCCTCCACTCCAGAACCAGAATCCTAGCCAGATTCCGAAATATGAAACTATCCAAAATCTGGAATGTTTGGGTTCCCAAGCATTCTAGATAATGTGTGTATTTGTGTTTGTGTGTGTGTGTGTGTGTGTGTGTCTCTAGGGATAAGCCTGTCTGGCCCCGAAGTGTCACCAAACAGAATTTCCCCGTACGGCGCCATTTCGGGGCCATTCGGCTATTCAGAGAGCAGGCAGTTTGCCAAATTTTAGCAAACTGCCAGACAGTACAGTGCCTGTTTGTCAGTGAAAGTCCCCATAGAGAAGCAATGGTTAATCTATTCAGAGAGACCAAACAGCAGTGAAAAGTTGCTGAAGTGCTCTGCTGTTCGGTGCTTTCGTTCGGAAGATTTTGTTTGCAAGGTGACATCATTGAGTAAGAAGCAAGGTAGGAACTATAACCTACATGTAATTGGGACCCATTTCCTAAATAGAAACCTTAAAAAAATCGCAATCAGCTGTTATTGCATAGTAAGCTATATACAGTCAGGTCCAGAAATCTTGGGACATCGACACAATTCTAACATCTTTGTCTCTATACACCACCACAATGGAGTTGGAATGAAACAAACACAATGTGCTTTAACTGCAGACTGTCAGCTTTAATTTGAGGGTATGTACATCCAACTCAGGTGAACGGTGTAGGACTTACAGCAGTTTGCAGATGTGCCTCCCACTTGTGTGATAGTCCCTCATTACCCCAATTACAATGTGCAGATAAAAGGCCCAGAGTTTATTTCAAGTGTGCTATTTGCATTTGGAATCTGTTGCTGTCAACTCTCAAGATGAGATCCAAAGAGCTGTCACTATCAGTGAAGCAAGCCATCGTTAGGCTGAAGAAACAAAACAAACCCATCAGAGAGATAGCAAGAACATTAGGTGTGGCCAAAACAACTGTTTGGAATATTCTCAAAGAAGGAACGCACCGGTGAGCTCAGCGACACCAAAAGACCCGGGAGACCACGGAAAACAACTGTGGTGGATGACCGAAGAATCCTTTCCCTGGTGAAGAAAACACCCTTCACAACAGTTGGCCAGATCAAGAACACTCTCCAGGAGGTAGGTGTATGTGTGTCAAAGGCAACAATCAAGAGAAGACTTCACCAGAGTGAATACAGAGGGTTCACCACAAGATGTAAACCATTGGTGAGCCTCAAAAACAGGAAGGCCAGATTAGAGTTTGCCAAACAACACCTAACAAAGCCTTCACAGTTCTGGAACAAGATCCTATGGACAGATGAGACCAATATCAACTTGTACCAGAGTGATGGGAAGAGAAGTGTATGGAGAAGGAAAGGAACTGCTCATGATCCTAAGCATACCACCTCATCAGTGAAGCATGGTGGTGGTAGTGTCATGGCGTGGGCATGTATGGCTGCCAATTGAACTGGTTCTCTTGTATTCATTGATGATGTGACTGCTGACAAAAGCAGCAGGATGAATTCTGAAGTGTTTTGGGCAATATTATCTGCTCACATTCAGCCAAATGCTGCAGAACTCATTGGACGGCGCTTCACAGTGCAGATGGACAATGACCCAAAGCATACTGCAAAAGCAAAAAGAAGGGGTGAAGCGCCCACCGGAATGGTGTCTATCCCACTCGCTGAATGCTGTGTATGGGGGTTTCTCTAAATACCTGAGTAACAATTATGCAAACAGGAAAACAACACAGCGCTTTAAGAGACCTAAGTCCAAAAAAGACAGTGGGGTAGATACCCAATATGTCCGTAAACAGAAGTCGTTGTCTTTAGGAGTGGATCTTCTCAAAAAATGCAGATGAAGTGTGCACTGTAGGGAGGAAACACAAACACAAGGGACCAAAATTGCGCAGCAAGACAGCACCCAAGATGAGAGAAATGTATATTGATTGTTAACTCACATTCTGTAGAGCCTACAACCGGCTCTTAGGAATAAGGCGAGCAGGGACTTTATATTAGGTGCCCATAGGACCTTCAAGCGACCTCTCTGGAATTCACCAAAAATAGGAATGCTGTAGGAAAATTGACAGAAACCAAAAAGCACCTCCTAGTGCAATAAATCACAAACAATTTTGTATTTTAGAAGGGAGTAGCCAAATTCAAACTCACACTCAGTTGAGCCTCTATTGGCTCCGTCACAATACGCATAGGGAATCATAAGGTGTTCCCCAGACCTTCTTTGCAGGAGTTATGAAGGCAGACAGCAATTAGAATTTTTTTAAAAATAAAAACATTTATTCACTTTAAAATAGATAGATCATATCTACCAGACCAAAGACCAGGACGCGTTTCGCCAACAAAGGCTTCCTCAGCTGGTTATCATATGTCTGCTCTTGCTGCTGCCTTTATATACAATACACATTTAGTTAACAAAAAATCAGTCACTTAAAAATCATTATGCTTGAAATCAGGTGTGCTCAAGTGGCACCCGCCATTTTGCGCATGTTTGGAGGCTCCGCGTATCACCCCGGAACGCGGAAGTAATAGATAAATACGGCAAAGGAAAGGAATTTACTCATTATGTTGTAAACATTGCGCCCGCCATTTTGCGCATGCGCAATCGTCCTGCGTTTCAAACTGAGACGCGGAATCTCCAAAACACCGCGCAACTCCGAACATGGCTTCAGAGATAACCATCCCTGATCAAAACAGGGACACAAACCCAACAGCAACCACAACAAAGGGCCCATTAATCGAATAATCGCATATCCAAATGTAAAGTGACTTTTGCAATAAAAGCTCACGCATAAAGCGTTTTGTCACTGATTATTGTTCATATATTTATTATTATTTATTAATCTATCACAATAATGTGAATATACACTTAGTTTCTAGACCACACCTCCTCTTGGAGTATTTCCATCCACTCTATAGCTCTTTTATGGACCACATTTTCATGATACCTCCTTTATTATATAGCATCACAATAACTTATTGCCTATGGATTATCGGGTTTTATTTTTGTATCAATGCTATTTAGATTATTTATGGCCACATCCCTAATGCCTGCTTAGCTCAGTGTATTTGTACATTTATGGTAAATGTTATGTATTGTTTATACACCCACACAGCCAGTAGCTCGATATCATCAGTAGCTACGGGATATTATGCCTCACTTTGTGTTCTGTAGTACTGTGGCATCATGTAAATAGTAACCCCTCTTTTGCACAAAAACATAAAGTTTTTATTGCAACAGTCACTTTACATTTGGATATGCGATTATTCGATTAATGGGCCCTTTGTTGTGGTTGCTGTTGGGTTTGTGTCCCTGTTTTGATCAGGGATGGTTATCTCTGAAGCCATGTTCGGAGTTGCGCGGTGTTTTGGAGATTCCGCGTCTCAGTTTGAAACGCAGGACGATTGCGCATGCGCAAAATGGCGGGCGCAATGTTTACAACATAATGAGTAAGTTCCTTTCCTTTGCCGTATTTATCTATTACTTCCGCGTTCCGGGGTGATACGCGGAGCCTCCAAACATGCGCAAAATGGCGGGTGCCACTTGAGCACACCTGATTTCAAGCATAATGATTTTTAAGTGACTGATTTTTTAATTGTTAACTAAATGTGTATTGTATATAAAGGCAGCAGCAAGAGCAGACATATGATAACCAGCTGAGGAAGCCTTTGTTGGCGAAACGCGTCCTGGTCTTTGGTCTGGTAGATATGATCTATCTATTTTAAAGTGAATAAATGTTTTTATTTTTAAAAAAATTCTAATTGCTGTCTGCCTTCATAACTCCTGCAAAGAAGGTCTGGGGAACACCTTATGATTCCCTATGCGTATTGTGACGGAGCCAATAGAGGCTCAACTGAGTGTGAGTTTGAATTTGGCTACTCCCTTCTAAAATACAAAATTGTTTGTGATTTATTGCACTAGGAGGTGCTTTTTGGTTTCTGTCAATTTTCCTACAGCATTCCTATTTTTGGTGAATTCCAGAGAGGTCGCTTGAAGGTCCTATGGGCACTTAATATAAAGTCCCTGCTCGCCTTATTCCTAAGAGCCGGTTGTAGGCTCTACAGAATGTGAGTTAACAATCAATATACATTTCTCTCATCTTGGGTGCTGTCTTGCTGCGCAATTTTGGTCCCTTGTGTTTGTGTTTCCTCCCTACAGTGCACACTTCATCTGCATTTTTTGAGAAGATCCACTCCTAAAGACAACGACTTCTGTTTACGGACATATTGGGTGTCTACCCCACTGTCTTTTTTGGACTTGGGTCTCTTAAAGCGCTGTGTTGTTTTCCTGTTTGCATACTGCAAAAGCAACCAAAGAGTTTTTGAAGGGACAGAAGTGGAATGTTATGCAATGGCCAAGTCAATCACCTGACCTGAATCCCATTGAGCATGCATTTCACTTGCTGAAGACAAAACTGAAGGGAAAATGCCCCAAGAACATCAGGAACTGGAGACAGTTGCAGTAGAGGCCTGGCAGAGCATCACCAGGAATGAAACCCAGCGTCTGGTGATGTCTATGCGTTCCAGACTTCAGGCTGTGATTGACTGCAAAGGATTTGCAACCAAGTATTAAGAAGGGAAAGTTTGATTTATGATTATTATTCTGTCCCATTACCTTTGGTCCCTTTAACAAGTGGGAGGCACATCTGCAAACTGCTGTAAATCGTACACCGTTCACCTGAGTTGGATGTACATACCCTCAAATTAAAGCTGACAGTCTGCAGTTAAAGCACATTGTGTTTGTTTCATTCCAACTCAATTGTGGTGCTGTATAGAGCCAAAGATGTTAGAATTGTGTCGATGTCCCAATATTTCTGGACCTGACTGCATATTTACTAACATAGGATTGTGTGTGTGTGTGTGTGTGTATGTGTATGTGTTGGACAGACCGACACTATCCCAAGAGAGTGATTTTTAAACTTGAATAACTTTAAAGTTAATGGTATAAACCTAATAAAAGACAGCAATGGAAAAAGACAAACTGTAAACAATATATTCTTAGTTTGTGAATCTGGACCAATACACTACAAAAATTGTATGGGGCGGCGTTTTGGATTATTACATTACAATCCCCTTTGTACTCAATGAACCTACGATCAATGGTCAATATAAAAAAGAGGACGGAGTGTGTTTACAAGCAAACAGGTGCTTAAATTTCTAGCTATTATTGATATAGACTTGCAACAATAGTGGAAAAATTGCATAAAATCCCTAAAATACACCAAAAATAATCCAAAAAAGAGCGACAGAGCAAAAGAAGTCAATATCCACTTGGCACAAATAAAAATATAAATATGTGCTTAACAGTTACTGTGTATTAAACACTTCCCTCACTCCATGTGCTTAAATAGAAAATGTATACTTAAATTATATCAGTTTCAAATAAAACTCCCCCAAGAGAAAAAAGAAAAATCATAGTGGAGCATTGTCTCGCATTTCCCTAGAACGTACAATGAATTGGCTCAGTTAAAATTGCACCAGTTGTTTGACCTATTCCCTCTTAGAAGCATCCTTCTAGAAAGGCTCCCGGGTCCCAAAATGGATATGACCTCAAGAGGAATGAATACACAGAAGAAGGCCACGCAATAGTGTAGCTCTTTAAAATTCTCGACCACAACAGTCAGACATAAAAACTGTCACGGTCCACCCGGGGTACCTACTGAGGTACCTATATTGCACAGCCTGGTCCTAACAGCCTTTGTCCTGGAATGCTTTTGTATTGGGTTCCAATCCGGGGTTTACCTCAGCCCATGCCATGTCCAGGCTCCTGGAGATCCAGCCTGGGTTTTCCCGTCCAGCCTAGGAGTTTCAGCTTAGGCCCATCTATGATTCAACCTCCTTAAAAGAGACTCAGCCAGCAGTGGTTCTGCATTGTGCTCCTTGACTGAGGTCATCTGGACGTGTGCAAACCTGCTCCAGCTTATCCAGTGCTTTATCTACAGTCTGTGGTCAAAACCTCCAGGACACTGCTCAAGTGGGTACTCCTAACCGTGTAGCCCGCTATCCCCTGTGTATGGAAACCTGCCTGTGGATTACAAGTGTTTACCACCGTCTCTGACCTTTTGATCTCAAGGTACCACTGTCAGCTATCTGGATTTATTCCTAGTGGACCCTGTCTGCAGTCTGGGACTGCATAGTCCACTAGCCTGACTCTCCATCCTAGACCACTTCCTGGACTGTATATACTATGTGCTGAACTCTTGCATATGGACATTAACCCTGTCATTGCCTGTGCTGTCCAGTATTGCATTCCTTTCTTTCAAGTGCCTGCTGCAAAGGCCTATTTAAGTTTCATTAAACTCATTCAGTGCTTGATATCCTGTCTGGTCTCCCCTCTGTGTCGCCGCCTGCTGGGATCTCACCTGAACCGCACACGCCACGTGACAAAAACCAACTCACATGATCCTGAGCCTGATGAAAATCTGCACTAGATGCGCATCAACACCAATATATCCAGAAGTCTTGGCCGGAGCTTCCGGTAAGTTGACTTCTAGGTTCAGAGCAATAGGTATTCCAAGGGAGTTGGTATTAAAACCAAAGCCAATAAAAACCTTGGGTTGTACAGTCCTGGGAAATGCAACTTTGGGGTCAATCTAAAATCAAAGCTTTTAATGCAAGCGATAAACAAGAGCAATGACGAAAAACCCAACTGAGTGGTGTCTTGCACTGTCACTTTTTTCAATGGACAATATTACCCGCAACAATGCAGAGTATTACCAAACCATAGCGGTCACGCGTTTTTTTACATGACACAATAGTCCAGCAGGACTATCTGTAACGAGCGCTGCGGCGCTCACACGGGAGAAGCGAGGTTGATATCTTATTGGACAGAATTACCTGCTCGATTGTAACAAAATAAACAGTATTTTCAGACCTATACTCCAAAGCCAAGGAGTATGACCAGAGAACCGAACTGCTACTAAGTTCCAAAGGTTTCGAGACCAACGGACAACTTAGAGCACACACAACAATACAGAGAGCTGCAAGACTGGAGTGGGTGTACCAAGATAGTTCGTAAGACAGTTAACGAATTATGCAGGCTGCAGGGCAGTCAATGACCAGACCAACTTAGCGTTTTCTGTGAAACCAACACGGGTATGCTTTACCTTTATAATCACAAGGGTCTTTTGACACACAACGGCGTAAGGATAGTACAAGCACGGGTACACTTGTCAGATTGAGCAAGATGAACAGAAGTAGAAAACAAGCGGTATTTCGTTATTGCGGATTGTACAAGCGTGTATGATCGTATATCAAGAACCTTGGGCCTGGAGCAGAACCCAATAAGGCTATATATGATACACCAGAACAAGATGGGGAGTTCCCCAAGAGGCAAGTAAAACCCCAAGCAGTCTGCATAGGGTTAAACCAACAACGCACAGCACTAGCAGCCTCTATAGCATGAAACATGAGAATAGTCAAAGATAAGCCGGGTCAAAATCAGGAGCAGGAATCGTAGACGTAAATGGGTCAGCAATGTAAACAGCATTGAGAATCAAAAGGAAGTGATGCGGGAATGAACTCCACGTCAGGGCGACGAGGCAACTCCTCGCGCCCTGCTTTAAACCTGGCAGCTCCTTGTGACCAAACCAGGCCGCGCCCCCTCAGACGCCGCTCGGCCATTACAAGGTGCTGGCACTCGACCAGCTAGTGGCACCGAACTATGCCCAGATCCCCAGGGAAGCACAGCAGGGGCTGAGGATGTAACACTATCATACAAATGGTTTAATAAATAGAGAAAGTCTTCTTTTTTTGTACACACAGAAAAGCGCCACGTGCATGTGTTTTATGCATTATAGCCTCCTTACTGTGCAGCATCAGCATACTAATATTTAGTACGTGTTTAAAAACATTTATCCTATTGAGACTATATAAAAGAAAATTCAGCTTTATTTCCATAAATAGACCCATTTGTAATTTCCCAGCACAATGTTACAGTAAAACACATGGGGAATGTATAAACACCATATGCCATTATACATTGAATTTGATTCAAAGAACAGTGCATTAAGAGTATTATCATATCTATGCCAATAAAGAAATGGAAATCATATAATTCACTGCTGCATTACACTGCTTAAAGATGCAACAAAAGGCTAAGCTCTAACACATAGTTTACCTTTCATGCTAATAATGCTCTCATGTCTCCTGTTTTCTTCCTTTTCTATGTCTTTCCACAATTCAAATTCCTTTATTCACTCAGTTTGCCGTTATTTCCTTTTACAGGCTGCAATAGTTTGGACCTACTGTTGACCATTTTATTTAAGTGCTTTGAAAAATAGTCCAAGAAATTGACAGTCTAAGATCAGTTGTAAGGAAGATGATCCTTGGTGCTTAATATGGCACAGATATACAGGGGGTCCATAAAGTCTCTTTACAATTTCAAAAACGTATTACAAAGGCAAATGAAAAGACAGATAAGTGAAAATTCTTACAAAATGAGACGTACAGTATATATTTAAGTTTTGTTGCCACATTTAATACACCTCTATATGGGCACCATTAGTTGCACGAAGCACATCAAGACAATATTAGATTTCTTGCCATGTTGGCTGTAGCTTACCCTCATCAATGGTGGCAATTGCATCAGTGATCCTCTGCTTTAGATTAGTGATGTCCCGGAACTTTGTTCCATACACCATGGGCCCTATTACATTCTTTGCGCACAATTGTGCGCAAAAACGCATTAACACGAGGGGCAAAACCCTTTGTGCTGAACATCGTATTATGACGTTCGCGCACAAAATGCGCGTTAACGTCTAACGCGAGTAACCCTGCGCAAACCCTTTGCGAGCGCAATTTAGTAGAAATCCGTTTGCACTCTGGTACGCGCATGGTATTACAATCTTAGCGCAAAACTTAACGGACAACATTTGCTCGCATAATTTTAACGTCTTTGAAAAGCTGGTGGTGACGGCAAATTGTAACAACCTGACCGTACCAAACTGCGGATTCACAACGGAGAACGTCGATGTGCACATTTTTTTTTTTTACTAGATCCATCAAAAATGACGGCCACTACCTTGTCTTCCGTCAGAACGTACGTCTGTTGTGCGCAGTCCGCACAAAATTACGGACTCGCATTAAAAATTACACTGCGCTCACTGAAACTGCCCGCAACGGTACTTTGCACGCATTTTTGCGCATCGGTTTTACGAGCGCAATTTCCCGATGGATTAAAAAAAATGCACGAGGATTGTAATTCCAGGTGTGATTTTCGTGCGTTAACGTTTAGCGCTTCGTGCAAAAAAAATCACGCGTTTAGCGTGCGTTTTTGCATTGAGAATGTAATAGGGCCCCATAACCCCATAGAAAGAAGTCGAGGGGAGTGATATCTGGTGAACGAGTGGCCAGGGAATTGGGTCACCCCTTCCAATCCACCGGTCTGGATATGTTTAATTTAGGAAACCCACGAACATGCAGTCCCCAATGTGGTGGTGCAGCATCTTGCTGGAAAATGATGGCTGGTTGAAGGTCATGTAGTTGTGGTGCCGCGTATTCAGTCAAAAGGTCAAGGTAAACATTTGCAGTAATTGATGTCTCGCCGAAGAAAAAATGACTTCTTTCAAAATATCCAAAGCATAGGAGTCATTAATAGACAGTTGGCAGACCCAAAGGCTGAACTGCAAGCTAAGCTTGGGGCAAAGTCCAAACAGCAACTCCAGCTCTTAACAGCAACACTGGAAGAGGGTCCCAGCGGGTTCATTCTTGTTTTCAGCTTAAAAGGTAAATATTTTCATGATTTGGCCAGTTTTTAAAGAGAATCGTGATGCAGTTTAGTATCAGACAGGCCTTATTATGCTACAACTGACCTTTTTATAAGAATATCCCTTTTAAAGTTCAAGTGAATGTACGAGTGTACGCAGCGAGTATACAGTATAAAGCTACGTCTAATACTGTTGAACTGTAGTATTTTGCTGTAATCTTCTTATGACAAGGTGCCCCCAGCCATTCTCCGCACCGATAGAAGATGTCATGCCTCTTTACCTGCTTTGCCCTTATGACCCCACAATCGGTCCATGCCATTATCTGTTATTGTCTGGTGCAGTGGTGCGTTGCTCCGCCGGTTTTACTCGAGGTCATGGATGTAGAAATGAATAATCAATGGATATATATAACTGTCTTGTCAATCTCGGCTGAGCGCTATCAGCTCTTGGTTGACTCCAATCTGTAGCCGTGTGCATGTTGATCTGGGTCACAAGGCATTGTTTAACTTCTTGCTTCAGGCAGCAGTATGATTGGGAGAAATGTCATCTGTATCGCTCATTGTGATCGAGGTGAAGACTGTTTAATGCGCAGAAACGTGAGACGTACCTGGGCATGAGTTAACACATGCATTTTCACATGAGCTTTGCTTATTCCACCGAACGTGTCCATGGCTTCAATGGTAACGTCCTACCGTTTATACGATTTGCCAACTCATTTATTCCGTTAATCGCTGGTTGTCTAGCTTTGTGATTTGACTTTACAGGCAAGGATAAAATAAGTAAACCGGGGGAATACAAATTGTGTTTTTTTTTTTTCTCCCCCCTATCCGGATTGCTGAAGTTTGACGCTGTTGCAGAAACGCTAAACAACATATTTTAGTGAATACAAAATACTGAACCCGATGGATGCATGTCTTTTTTCAGCCTATATAACTATGTAACCATATAGTGCAATATGTAGTGCCTATTCAGAGTTTATTTTAAGATGAAAGTTCTTATGGTTTGCAGCTGTTAGTGGGAACAGGGGGCAAAATATCCTCCTAGATATGCCAAAAAATATATACAAAAATAAAAGGAAACAGTTCCCTAAGTGCAGGTGGAGTACACCATGTAAAATTCTGAGAATGTGTAAACTTTAACCCCCTTAAGGACCACTGATGTACATATACATCGTGGGGAAAATTCCCCTTAAGGACCAAGGACGTACTATGTACTTCATGGTCCTTTAACCCCCCCCCCCCTTCCTCCCTATACTCACCTCTCTAGCCCGGCTCCCATGACGGACCGGCAAGCTTGAAGCCTGCCCCACCTATTTATCGGCCTGTTTGTCACAATGATCTCATCGCCAGGTGCCCCCTGGTCACATTTTGCTATTGCAGCTTGTGTCCGCAGCACACAGGCAAACAGAGCAGTTCTGCAAACAGCAGCATATCGACTCTATTGTCTCAAGTTGCAGTACACCGGACATGTTCTGGAGACATTATCCAATGAAATATACAGTCAGGTCCAGAAATATTGGGACATCGCAATTCTAACATCTTTGGCTCTATACACCACCACAATGGAGTTGGAATGAAACAAACACAATGTGCTTTAACTGCAGACTGTCAGCTGTAAGTCCTACACCGTTCACCTGAGTTGGATGTACATACCCTTAAATTAAAGCTGACAGTCTGCAGTTAAAGCACATTGTATTTGTTTCATTCCAACTCCATTGTGGTGGTGTACAGAGCCAAAGATGTTAGAATTGCATCGATGTCCCAATATTTCTGGACCTGACTGTATATTTGTATTACTCCAGAAAAAGACCAGATCGAGTTAACTTGATGCTGGGTTCCTATGGGAAACTTTGCAGATCGAGTATACTCAATCATGGTAGTGAAGAGGTTTCTGGGATGTCCTGGGCCGTCTATACACAAAGGACTGCAGGAGAGAGGCTTCCATGGGGTTAATTTGCTCACTTATACGATGTATATTGGCACTGCACTAGTATCAATTAAATACTCCCAGCATATATTATAGCGTTATGAAGTCGTGATTGTTTTCAGAGCAACGTTTTTAAATATGTTATCTGAAATAATAGGGATTGAACGGGGTTTCATGGATTGGTTCTTCCGCGAACAAGGCTATTTATTTTTATTTGCCCCCAGGCCAAACCTTGCCAGCCCTTCCATGATATTCACTGCAGTGTGAAGCGGCGTGTATTCTATGGACGTTAGTTTTGTTGTGTCTTCAGTTTTTAGAGTTTAAGATTTTATTTTAACACATAAAAATTAATAACCCAAAAGTGTTATCAGACGAGGAACAAAAAAAGCATTGTTTTGCTTATGTTATAAATGATTAATTGAATCACTTGGGGTTTGGTTTTTTTCTGACTCACAAAATTGTTTTCTTATTGTATCGAGTTACATATAACCATCATTATTTGGAGTTACTGTCAGAAGACTTTAAGTAGGTGCAATAGTGAGAAGAATTTAGGACACTTGAATTGAACACATGGCTTGATATTTAGAGGATAGCAGAACATGTCTGAAGATTAATTAGTGTGATATGCCATGTGTATCAGAGAATCTAGAGAACTGACCTTGCTGTATCTCTATTGTTTTGCCTTTACCTTAAGAAAAGAATATTAATTTGCATCCAATTGTAATGCGTATGACTAACACTTCCCTTAATTACTGTGTATTGTACTTGTAGAAGTTGTAGTCACAATGAAATGGGCTTTTGTTATTTTAATTTTCTGACATAAACACGTGGTTTAACAATTATTTGCTCTTAATTTGTTATTCTATCAATATCCTTTTTTAAAGCATGGTAAAGACACGCATACAATTTTGCTATTGATTGCGTGGCACACAATGAATACTATGAATATTTAAGCTCAAACACTAAATCATCAAGAAAATTAGAAAAAAAATAGTCACATTCAATTAGTCACATTCAAAGGTATCATTTAAAAATGTTTCCCTTTCTACGGGTCCTATCGGATCCCCTGAGCTACAATCGGGATGCTAAAGGGAAAAATTAGCATTCGCTAATTTCTTCTTTGCCTCGTGATTTCACCAGCAGATTACAGGGCAGGCGCTCAGTCCAGCAACCTGCCACATAGCGGTTAGAACTCCATGGAGGTTTCTGCTGCTGGGTCCCATGACTGGCAGGATCCCACCTCTCGCGAGATCCTGCTGGTCGACGGGGTGATCTCTGAGGGAGACGGGGGACTTTTTTGCTCCGGGCAGCCAGAAGCAGCGGATCGGGCTGCCATTCTCGTCGTGGGATAAGAGGGGAGTATTTGATTTTTGGGGGGCTTTCCAGCTGCTGCAAAATGATTCTGCAGCAACGGAATCGGTTAGCTAAACCTCTGAGCTGGTTTTAACTTTTCAGTTCGCGACAGCTCTTAGGATCACAAGGGTCCTAACGTTAATTACTAATGCTTGTTAATCTGTGCTTGTACTTTGCGTTCCCTATACTTAACATAGGGAAAACAAAGTACAGTAAGCTTGCGGTACAAACTGCCAATATCGGTTCGCTAACAGTTTTCCTTTTTTTTCAACCCGTTAGCGAATCGGAGGTCATCTGTGCGGAGTGCTAACGTGAGCGCTAGCGTTAGCTTGAAAGCGGTGATAGGGCCATAAATGTTGCATTTTAAATATGTTAAATTTGACTTCCATCCGCTTCACTACCATGATCGAGTATACTCAATCTTCAAAAGGTCTTGCAGGTGCAAACATTGAGTAAACTCGATCTGGTCATATTCTGGAGCAATGCAAAGGAATTTAGTTAACTGCAAACAAAATTAATTTGGAAATCGGCTCCAGTATGTGCCCCCAAATGCTCAGCACCTCTGACATTATTAGGGTTAAGGTTACATACGATTATGGTTAGGACTGACGTTAGGGATTTTGCGTTTCACAGAGAAGGCAGTCCACATGAATCCAAATTGATCCAATTATATTTGGGTCATTTTAGGTCTCTTCAGTTTGGCACCTCAGCAATTTGGAATTCAGATTCTTTCAAACCACTGTTATTTGGACAAATTTGTATTTGGAATCGTACACCTCTATTGCATACCCTGCCATACATGTTACAGGATTCTGAAAATAAAAAAAAATCCTTTGACATGATGCAGATAAACAATAGAATTACCACACTCCATATCTCCAGAAATCCCATCCAATACGACCTTCTGATTGAGAAAGCAGAGAACCCTACACCCCTCACTGGCAACATCTCACCTCTTGCCTCTGCTTTCCATAAGTAAATTAAAGGATTAGAATAAATCTAGTCTAGTATGTAAGTATCTGCTATAACATTCATTTGAATAATTTACGCTATGTTAAACGTTTTCTTATTGACTGCCATTAAGACAAAGTCATATTTTTCTTTACTTCTGTTTATTTTAGGTCACTTGGTGTTACGCAGTTTTCGCCAATCCATGCCAGAAAAGCCTTCCCCTGTTTCGATGAGCCCATTTACAAAGCAACATTCAAAATAAGCATTAAGCATCAAACGTCCTACCTGTCTTTGTCAAACATGCCAGTGGAGACCTCTGTGTTTGAAGAAGGTGGATGGGTTACCGATCACTTTTCACAGACTCCTCTAATGTCAACATATTACCTGGCCTGGGCAGTATGCAACTTCACCTACCGAGAAGCCGTCACGAGAAGTGGTGTTGTAGTAAGTACCCGTTTTTGCACGCAATGCATTTTGACATTTTATCACTTTGCTATGGTGCTTACTGTTAAAATACTAAAAACGATATTAAGTCAAAACGTAGAAACATTAAATAAACATAAATTACTGATGTCTAAGAAAAATCATTCATGTCTGCAATGGACCAGGCTTTAATGGTATTCTTATGATCGTAACCCCATTTTAACTTGTTTTGTGAGCAAATTACCATAAACTAATTCGATTTTAATATTCTTAAGATGAATTTGATTTCTTTGAAATAAGCCGGACTATATGACTGGAATCGACACTGAACTACTGGCCAACAAATGACATAGAGAGACAGGAAATGGGAGTCTGGCCTCCTTTTGGTGTTGGGGACTATCAGGTCTATTTACTAAAAGGTAAAGCTCAGGAGAATTGTCAGGAGAAGAGAACAATCTAGACCAAATAGCAGATTTGTCTCCTGACAATTCTCTTGAGTTTACCCTTTAGTGAATAGACCTGTTTCAGGTCTATTTACTAAAGGTGAAACTCAGAAGTGAAAATTTTAGGTCAAAATGACCAAACCAGAAAAATTCTCCCAACGATCTCCCTTCCAAATCAGCTGTTTGGTCTTGGTCTTTTCCTGCCAATTCTCCTGAGTTTCCCCTTTAGTGAATAGACCTGAAAGTAATAGTTCCAGATTTCAATGCCACACTTAGCTGTGTGGGTTTTGTGTTTTCTTAACACAGGGCAGTAGGTTGAGTGTTCTCTCGGTAGTTACTTGGATATTTGAGGTTGACATACTTTTATATACACTTATTCTTGGGGTTGATGTATGTATGTATGTATATATGTATAAGCCCCAAGAATCAAGAAGTGTATTGGAAAATCCTCCACCCTGTCTTTGGTGTTCCTCCAATGGGCAACGTTTTAGGATTATGTACTGAGAAGAGCTTTCGCAAGATCGCCTCACTTCCTGTGAAGTGTAGGAAAGCATTAAATTGCAGAACACCTTAATGATCATCAGGTATCTTGGCTTCCTGATCTTTTTCTCTCTTATGTAAAAGATTGGTTGGTGTATAGATTGTGCACTCCATCTCTCTCACTCACTGAACTGTGAGATATACAGGGTTATTCAGAGAAAGGTGAATCTCTGGGGAACTTTTGGAGAACTACTAGGTCAAAATAGCTGATTTGGAAAGTGAGATAAATGGGAGAATTTTCTGGTTTGCTTATTTTGAGCTAGAATTTTCACTTCTCCAAAAGTTCTCCAGAGTTTCACCTTTCTCTAAATAACCCTGATAGTCTTCTCTTTTGGAGAATAGACCAGTGTGTTCATTGCCTTCAAAATTATTAAGTAAATTAAGCTAATCCAGTCTCTCTTGCACAGGTTGTTAGTTTTAAACATAGGAAAAATGTGTCGTATCGAAATACTGTAACTCTGTAATTAGCTTTTGTATCAAAAAACAAAAAAGAAAACAAAGCTCAATCTAGAAGGTTAACCTTAAACTCTGATGTAAAAGCTATGTAGGCTAAAGCCGTGTTTCTAAACTCCGTTCCTCAGTCAGGTCCCCCTAACAGGCCAGGTTTTAAGGATCCCCTTGGGGAAATGCAGACTGAATCCTGCAATCGCTGAGCAGCAAATCATATCACCTGTGCTGTGCTTCAGAAATCTGGCAAACCTGGCCTGTTAGTGGGTCGTGAGGAATGGAGTTAAGAAACACTGTGCTAATTTTAAATAAAAAAAAACAAATGTGTGTGTGTCCTGCATGCCTTAATTGTCAGATGTGTTTTTTGTTATTTACAGAAAAACTATCAGGGGGTCAAGTCAAGGGGGAACGGATGGTAACGCTATTCTCTCTATTTTAGCAGAGGGAACTTCCCACTTGACTGATGAAATGGGAAACCACAATTTTTTTCTATTCAGGCACACTTTTACAAAAATGTCTAAGGGCATTTCTGGGGCTTGAATACTTTGGTAATTCATGGGATAGACAAAATTCTTTGTATTTGCTAGAGGAATGGAAGAGGCATTCTCATACATAAAAACGAGCTACAGCTCTAGTAATCTTTCTTTTTTATCAACGGAAACATGTCTGGACAGACGTCTTGGAGTTCCCAAAGTTATATTTTAGGACATGACCCCTGGGAACAACAGCAATAATAAACTTGCTTTTGGCTCTGAAAACTCATACTGTTGTCAAAAAAGGTCAAGGAAGAGTGTAACTGACTTAGGTTTGCTCAATGACTAATGCTGTACCCAATGTTTAAGTGACATATCTATGTCCAACTTGTACTTGTTTATAGCCCCACGTTTACACCCACACTCTGGACAAGCAAACTTGCCAATCCAAAAAGAAAATAGGCAATTTTTTATTATTTATGGGCACTCCATAAAAAAAATGACAAGACTGGCGATGTATCCCCACTTCCTTTCATTTACTTTTTCTGGTTTACCTGCTACCCATTTAATCAACTCTTCTTTGCCGACTATGCTGCCACCACCTCTTCCCTAATGCCTAGGACCATTCTCTCCTCTATTTAGATTTCATCCCATGACAAAATAATTAGCTATTTTGGCTTTCAGGATTTACTCTACACAGTTGATACCCAGATTCATCTGTTTGACTGTCACGTGACAGCAACTACCATTCATAGATCTCTTCATGAATGGTCTCCTACCACCAAAAGATTAATGTCTAAGACACAGCTCTAATTTTTTTCACCTTAAACAACCATTCCCATTAAATAGCCTCATGTCTGTTGATGGCATCAGTACATCTCATTGACTCTATTATATCCTTCACCCCACACTCAGACTCTAACAGAATGCTGAGCATTCCCAACTCTAGAAACTGCCAAAAAACACAGTTCATTCCCTTATTTTACAACCCGATCTACTGCAACAACCTGCTGATGGGACTTCCTCTCTTCAAATGCTCCTCAGAGGCACTTCACGCCTGATCTACCAGCTACTCTGTTTCAATCCCCCCCATTAGTGATAGGCCGAACACCCCCGTGTTCGGGTCGCATTCGAACTCGAACACCCAAAAAAGTTTGACCGCAAACTCGAACACAATGCAAACACCATGCAAGTCAATGGGGCTCGAACGTTTGAAAATTAAGGTCCCCTCCAAGAGCGCATATATGCAAGATATTGGCCATAAAAGGTGTATGGGGGTCCGGGTACTGCCCTGGGGGACAGGAAACAATGAAAAAAGAATTTTTTTAACCCTTTCACTGCTGAGTACTGAGCCATTTCACCGCTGTGCGCTGAGCTCATTTTCACCGCTTTTGCTCATGTTTAAACGTGATTTGGGAAATGTTTGACCAACAATGAGTGGGAAATGTTTGACCAACGCACAGGACAGGGTAAAGCTGAAATAGGCCAGACGGTATACAAGGACGCATTCTAACACAAGCCCAAATCCATCAGTGTTAGAGTGGTCAGGGATAGCCAAAACGGTACACGAGGGGTATCTATCATACAAGCCAAAAATCAATCCGAGTTAGAGTGGCCAAGGACTGGTACACGGGGGTGGTTCTCATACAAGCCAGGTAACAACAGAGACTGAAACATCAACCAAGTAGTGAATCGCCAGGAGACACTCAGCACTGAGGGAAGCAAACTCCACGACAGGGAGATGAGCCGGATCATGCTGTCTGTATTTAAACGGGCGCGCGTCATCATGCCGTGCCCCACCACCTGACCAGCCTGCGAGCTCCGGAAGCTGGCACAACTCCTGGCACCCGGCTTGTCGATGGCGCCGCCGGGTGCCGGAGCCCCCTCTGCACCCCAGATGTGACAGATACGCTCATACACACCACACATTACTGTGAGTTTTATTGCTGTGGGACTGTGTTATGTCCTTTTTGTTTTGGAAGGGGGCGAATAGGTGTTACGGGTTGAGGAAGTTTACGAGGGGCTCCATCATGAGATTCAATAAGGGGCCCCATCATTTCTGATGGCTGCCCTGTATGCATCCGGTACACAGGTCAGTGCACCCAAATATTGTGCCTTTGGTGCCAGCTAGTGCCTTCACAACATAAACCCTCGGAGGTATTGTGGAAGAGTGCAGGGTTGGACCCTGCGGTCAAATATTGAAATGATATACACCTGACACATTCAAGTGCAGAAAAATTGTGTCTTAGTCGGTGGTGCACGACACCGAGAATCTAACAGGGTCATTCAAAGAGCTCTGAATTGTGGCCGAAAGGTAACCGGCGAACACTGAAATTCAGCGTACAGTTACCTTTCCTGGCCATTCGACTATTCAGAGAGCAGACAGTTCACCAAATGTAGGCTAGTTGCCTGCACATACGGTGCCTGGTCGGTGCCTGTTCGAGGGCAGTGAAATCCCCATAAAGAAGCAATGCTTTGTCTATTCAGAGAACAAAAATCAGCAGTGAAAAGTTGCCGAAATGCCCTGCTGTTCAGTGGTTTCATTCTGCAGGTTTATTCAGGAGAATCCCATAGGCTTTAATGTTAAAAATATTCCTGTTTTAATTAAATATCTAATAAACTGTTTATTATATTCTGCAGTAAAGAGTCTCTTTATTTTTAGATTTTTTTAAGCATTTTTTGCAATTTTTTTGAAAACTTTTTCTTTTTCCTCGAGCTTTCCGCGAACGTCCCGAAAAGTTTGAAGTTCGCGAACTTTCAAGCACCCGATGTTCGAATCGAACTTCAAACCGATTCGAACAGGCAGCCCATCCCTACCCCCCATGATCCCTCCACTTGCTATCCATACCCAGCAGGATAAAATTGTAACTACTGACCTTAACCTTCACAATGTTATCTAACTATGCTCCCCTACCTATTTTTTCCTCTTCGACCTCAAAATAACCCACACACCACCCTCTAACTTCTTTTAATGATTTGCTTCTATCCTCTACTTCAAGATTTCTTTCAGGTTACATCTATTCCAGGGAATTCCCTTTCTCGCCCCACCAGACCATAGCCAAATATTCATATCTTTGAAAGCTCCCTGAAAGCCCAACTATCCAGTGAAGCCTGTCAACTAACAACCCATAACTACCTCACATACTGTATGAAATGACGCTAAGACATTGCTTTGAAATATATTACACGTAATTGCGTATTGTTTTCAAAAATGATCTTCTAAAAATATCTAAATGCAAAAGCACTAGAAGTTTTCAAGTGGGTTTTTATCACCATTTTTCTTTCCATGGCTGTAAACAGTGTATATTTTGTATCCTACAATTCCAAGGATCTGGCTGAGAGGTCAGCAAAAGAGAAATCAATAATGGAATTCACAGATTATCCCCTGAGATGTATTTTATCACCCACTGAAACATTGTATTGTAGTGATAGGGAAAAAAATGAGGATTTCACAGCAGCTGGTTTGTTTTAATGCAGCGCATCAGATTACTATCTGTCAGCCGTCAGTAGACAAGACATTTCTGTCCATAAAAATCAGATTAATGTATTTCAGCTTGTATTTGTTGATGCTGCTTGAGTCCTCTACTGATTAGTCAGACTTTAGACATTTTCCTAAAATGTGTAATATTTAGAGTCAGGTGAAGAAATCGTTAAATACTACATCGTGAGCCAGATAAAGCATACACCTCTTAACTGCATATGCTGTAAATAATATAAAGCAAACGTGAAATTAAATTATTGTTGTGGACAAACCTAAAATTATACGTTTCTCACACTGCATCGTTCCTGTCGAAAATGCACACAAAGTTTCATCTAGTTGAATATTGAAGCACTATTTAACCTCCCTGGCGGTCTAATTTTTTAAAATTTTGTGTCTAAAAGCGTCTCAATGTTTTTTTAAAGGAATCGTGTTTTTGTACATAGTTAGCCTGTAATAATTAGGAATCACGCACTGAAATCCGTGCAATCAAGAGTTCTTACTGGTAAAATCCTTTATAAATAAATAAATAAAAAAACAGTAAATACACTGAGTCCGATAAAGTTTGAAACACGAAATAATTTATTATCCCAAAAATAATTATCCAAAATAATGCAAATAAATGATATTCAATAAAATAAAAAACAAAAAACACTGAAATTGGTCTGAACACAAGGGTAAGAGGATGTATGGTCTATTTCTTATCCTGTAGTGCCACCCACTGGCCGTTCATAAACATTGCACTTTGGATTACAGTATTTTATGAATTGTTTATAAGTTTACTGATTGTTCCCGCCCACCCTGCACCATGTGACTCGCAGGGAGCCTTCCAGGAAGCAGCTCGCCGCGATCACACTGCGGGGGACAGCGAGGGAGCCAGGAGGAGGTGAGTAAACATCCAGCCCGAGTGTGGCTAGGGGTTACCGTTCACGGTAGTGAAATTTAACCCCGAGTCACACTCGGAAATACCGCCAGGGAGGTTAAAAAGGAAAGCTTTTTTTTGTTTTGTTTTGGAGATGTGATATAGCCACTGCAGAAACCAGCTAAATGTTTGAAGGCTTGTTTTATTGTTTTCAGCAACAGATGCAAAGTATAAATAAAAACCTACTCCTGCATTCAGACTCTAACTAAACAATAGGTTTAGGACAGACCTAGTCTGTCACTCACTGTCTGTGAGGGAGGGACAGGAGGTAAGGGAGGAGTTTAGCATGAATGCCACATCATCACGTTAAGCCCTACCTTTACCATCCAGCCAGTATAAATTGTAATGTCATGGAGCGGTTGGTGCTTATCTTCCTTCTTGTCACATGATGGAGGTCTGGGAGTGGGACGGTCACAAGGAGCCGGGATACAGGTTGCTGTGAGTGGGCGAGAGGAGGACAGAGTCTCAGTGTAGACAGTGACAAAGAGGGAAGATAGCAATCGGCAGCACTCGGCAGCCTGCAAGGGTGCCTTACAACCTTAATTAGCCTTATAACCAAAAGATCAGGGTGCATGGGGCCCAAAATTTAGTTTCGCCCCAGGCGACCCTAACTCTGGCTGTGCCATTGTTTAGGGTTACTATTTGTGTTTGAGTTAGGATTAGTATAAGGTTTAGTGTTTCTGCTTGTTTTAGTATTAGGGATTTTGCATTACTGTGAGAATACTTTGATTTAGTTTTCATTAATTAAAAAAATTCTATTCGGATGGATACGGTTACATTAATTTTCAATGTGTTTTGGTTCAGCAATTTTGAATACCAGATGCTTCCAAAAGTCCAAATATTCTATGTAGAGAGAAAGCATCGGATTTTCTGTGTTAGCAGATTGCCCTTTAATTGTAAAAGCCAGTTACTGGAAGGAAAAAGAATGACAAAACGGTAGCTAATTATTGATATAACTAACATGCTTCATGTCCAGGTATCATAACGGACAAAAGTATTTTACAAACCCACCACATGCTCAATTAGGTCATTGTTAGTTTCTCGGATTGCTTTAAATGATGTACTAGTGTCTACTTTTTCAGTTCTACTCTCTTTAGAAATGTTATCAAGGAACCTCCTAGGTGCTGGTAGGTCCAGGGTTCAGGTCTCATGTAGACATTTGTGTCAAAGTAACTCGTTAGATAATACCTAGTAAAATGTCAGCATATAACCGAAAAGTCATGCAAGAACCGAGATGATCCTTATTATCCAATTAAGGTAATAGAGACTGGCATGAAGTATGTGGTGATAAATGATTTGGTTCATATAGATAGCAGAGAATGAAGCCAGTAATGAATGTGATCAGATTTGCTTTCTGACAGCGTGGAGATCATTATCACCAACCCTAACAAATCCAGAAAAGAAAAGAAAAAGCAAATGAGGAAATGTGGGTAGATGACTGGTAGCATGGTATACTCCGATAATGGAAATAACACTAAGGGGGGTTATAGAGTAACGATTTTTTGCCGTAGTTGTAAACAATGGAAAATATAATCGTCGTTGCCACAACGGTAAAAAACAGAGATTCAGAGAGAGAAAATTCAATAGTGGCAGCGGAAGTTTGGAAAAACTACAATGAACAACACAACCATCGGTCCTATGTATATAGTGTACACTGCAGCTAGTCTCCCTTTACTGTTCATTCAGCATTGTTTGAAATTGGATATAAAGTACTTTGACAGTTTTAAGGTGGTGCTGTCCATAGACTTCTCATATAAACTACGGAGAAAACAGCGCTGGGACAAACGCAGCTGTAACAACTGTAAAAGTTACTCAATGTGTTATTCAATAAGCCAGCGAATTGCATCAAACGGTAAAATTCACCATATGTCGCAATTTCGTGGCAATTTGGCAATTCTGAAAGCTGTCAATTTGCCAAATATTGGTGAATTGACAGTGAAACACTGTGCAATTCGGCAGCAGTGAAATTCCCCATAGTGAACACCGAACAGCACCGGAATGTTGGCAAATTGCCCAGATTTTCGGTGCTTCTGTTTGATCGGTTTAAACAGGAAAATCACATAGGTTTCAATGTAAAAATAATAATTTTTTTTACAATTTGTGTTTTTTTTATTCAACCACTTATTCTTTTTGTTTGCAGCAAAAAGTTTTTATTTTTTCGAATTTGTTTCATTTTTCTGAATTTTTTTAAGCAAAATTTTTTATTCCCATTTTTTAAATGGAGTTTCTTTATTTTTTCTGTAACAGACCTTTTGATTATTAATAGGACCTTTTTTATTATTTCCATGCATTTTATATTCCAATTTTTCTTTTTCCGATTCTTTATTTTTATTTTATTTTTTTGTAACAGACCTTTTTATTATTATTAATAGGACCTTTTTATTATCTCCATGCATTTTCATTGTTTTAAACACCTTTTAAAAATTCGCCAGTTTTTTTTTTCTTCCTCTTCTCCGCTGACGTTTGGCGAATGATTGTCATTTTGTGGTGGTGTTCGGTGGATCATCGGGTGCGTTCGGCGGTCTGTTTGGTGAGTTGATCGGGGTTAGGCGGATCACTTCGGGGATCCTGGGGTGGATACTGGATTCACCCCAGGGTTGTCGAATTGAACTCACCAAAGTGTGCCGAGCGAGAGTGCACCAAAATTTCTGTGAAATTTCGAGACTCTCTGAATAACCCCTTCAGTTTACTTTGGGCTTAAACTATGGTGGAATCTCCTTTTGGAAAACCCACTGAACAGTACACAAACTTATTAAGGCAGAAACTACAGTGGAAACTATGAACAGTGATGCAAAATACAGTGACATTTCCCAAAATTGTGAATTCCTCGTAGTTTGGCCATACTTCTTCACTGTAGTTCCCACATGTTAAACCACCCTTTATTTTATTGGAAAATGGATGATTCTTGCATTAACCCCTTTAAGAAAGGCATATAGGAGAGATACAAGTGCTACTTCTTCAAAGGAGGAAGCATGTAAAGGTGAATGGAAAAGAACTATTCAGAAAAATCACGGTTGCTTGTGGGCAAGAAGAGCTGGTAGGTGTGGGGGGGTAGTGGTAAACCATGCATATGATGGTTTATTCACATGTTGCCTCGTCGCGTGCAAAATAGTGGTTAGATGAAATCTATAAAAGACTGTAGACGTCTACAGAGCACATAGACATAACTTTTAAACAAATTCAGTCAAGTAGAGTGAAAGGATAAACCTGTTAAGCTCATTAGCATTCCTAATATCGTGAGTTGTGACATGTTGATGTGTCATTAATGTTTGCCCTGTAACTGCTATCAGCTTAGACAGCAGCTCGACTCATCTTTAAATGAAGAATGGAATTGCTGTCAATTTCTGAACTATATATGCCATAGACCCCTGCTGGGAACTGACACCGAAGACACATTAATGGGGAGTATCGTTTTCATTTTATATTTTTCACTGTTATTTTTTTCTCTGGTTTTTTAACGTTTTCTTTAAGGAAACCTAAAACTATGGGTGACTTTACAAGCCTAGGGAATTCCTTTAAAGGTCCCTGAAGAAAACAGCAATTTCACACAACACGGTTTCTCTTCTTATAAAAAATAATTAAACTGGTTTCCAATCGGATACATCCTACATTTAGGACGAAAAATCAAATATTTCATTACATAATGGTAGTTTAAGTATTTACAGAAGTTTGGAGCAAAGCTATTTATTATCAAAAAGGTAAAGGGATATATTGTGACCACCAGTCTTTTAAAAATTTTTTAAATTTTATAATGGCCTATGCTATTAAAAAAATGTGAAGACCTGTGCACACCGCCAACATCAAATGAGTCACCATAAAGCTCATATGAACCTTTCAGATCTGGGGGGAGATGGAGCCATGGGATGCCAAACCCAAAATGAAGAGCAATAGAATAAAAAGAGGATCCAGGCACACCAATTGTGGTTTAATGAAGCATCAGAGCATCTCGACCAGCAACATTTCAGCTGTAACCCAGCCTTTTATCAAGCCATAAAAAGTATGCATTATGAGTTAAAAAATTTGTAAGGGCTCTATTCCACTTGAGCATTAAACATAATAGCTCACTCATTAATACTAATGGCATTACTATTCTGGTTTTGAAACAAACTCCCATGTCACTTCACACCACAAGGGTCTAAATTCAACCTCATAACAAAATAGCCAATGCCATTGACAGTACATAATGGAAATTGCAGTTATGTTGGACCTATCCTTTTCCACTCTCCCAGACTGATGGGTATTGTTACGGATCCTGGGCACCCCAAGCTCTGTACCCTCCGACTGGATGCCCTCTTTTCACTAAACACAGGATATATTCGTACATACCCACAGAATAGACGACCCGTATACTGTTGAGTAGTTGTTGCTGGTTCAAAATCCAAATGGAGAATGCTTTATTTCACTTTAGACACACTAAGGTAAAACACAGTTGAAACACACTCCCCTCCCTTACACATAAGATCAAGAGTCTCCAGTCAGGGAACAATAGAAAGAGCCAAGCCATCCAACACAATGGAATGTTTACACATGCCTTCTCATCTTAAAGGAATCTTCTTACTGAAGGGAAAATACAATTTACAGAGAGGGGGTAGCCACAGAGAAGTACAGTATAAAGCCAGAGGACAGCTAAACAGAGATGTACACTATACAGAGAAAAGGTACACAGAAACAATACTCTACAATAAACACATAAGGGAATATTAATGTAACACAGACATCAGATAATAGCGCACACAGAACAAACACTCTACCTTATATACAGAGACAATAAACTGTAAAGCAAAATAACTGCAAATAAAGTGGGGCGGCCATTTCGTCACAGGTATCTTCTTCATATGCTCAGTTCATTGAACTATGTGGACTTAAAAAATATTCCTCAGACTCTTCATTTGCCTTTTTATGTTCCCTTCAAAATCCTAAAATCATGGTCCGAACATCCTAATAACATTCATGATGTCATGCCACAGTCTGCCCCTTACCACACGGGCCGCTCGTCCTCCTACTGCACCCCTACAGGCTCCAGCATTCGGCCCCTCAGGGCCATAAAGATCCTCACCACCTTCGCGGCTCAGCCAGCAGCTGCCTCGCAGCCCTGGGCTTCCCCACTTAACATCGGCACCTCCATCGCAGAAAATCCGGCCAAGATGGTGGCCACAAGTGAGACACCAAAGCCCAGCCAATCTGCTTAGGGAGTGTGACTAACACTTACACATCTCCCCTGGCAACCCCACAGCATCACTCCCTGATCATTGTATTCTCCAAGACACCCTTTTTATAACCCAGACTGCCTTAGGCTCAGTTGTCCTGTGCCTACCCAGTGTTTTCTCCCAAGTCTTCTGAATGCTACTTTGGATCTCCCGTATATCGACCTTTGCCTGTACCATGTCTCTGCATACCAGACGCCAGTCCTCGACCTTTTTACTGTACCTCGACTCTCCATACCAGCTGCCAACCCTCATTTTGCCTCATACCTGCACCCTTGACCCTATTGGCGGTGTTCTTCTCGAAAGTTAAGGCAACCCCTTCTGGCATGCTCCGCACACTGAACTCCATCATCCCCAATCTGACACTAACCGGTTATTCACTGTCCCGCCTTCTTACTTACTTACTTGCCATCTACTCCTTTACATGCATTCCTCCTTCGGATTCCACAACCACTTTGCACACACATAGACAAATGGCATAATGGAAAGGAAATGCATAAAATATGTTTGTGAATATAAGCATAAGAGACGGTGTTATATATGCAATGTGTATTCTGCAATAATTTCTCCTAATACAGTAACTCTTCATTTCAGTCATTCTATCACTTTTTACTATCCTCCATTCCTCAGCTCTGTGCAATAGGATTGCCGCACGTGAATAAGGTATTAAGGGTTTTCCCCTTTGTTCAGTGTTTAATTAGCCAATTATTTTATTTATTTCAGTTTACTCATTAATGGGTTTTATTGAACTGCGTCTTAATTACGGAGTGCTGTTAACAACCAGCGATGGTCATCTGTTCTACTTGTCAGTTGTTACTGATCCTTAGCAAAGCCAATGCTCGATTTAATAAACCCATGCTCAATATAATTGAGTTATGCTCTTTTGTACTTCACAGGAAACAGACAATCCAGAGTGAAAATTATACCACACAAGCCTTCCACTTCGGTAATAATAATGGAAAATCGTAGAGCTTGCCGACATCGAACCATCTAACTCTGGTCAAAACCAATTTGCTCCGAATCCATCTAATTACAGGTCCATTCACTAAAGGGTGAAACTCAGGAAACTGACTGGAGAAGTGAAAATTCTAGATCAAAATAGTCAAACCAGACTAATTCTCCCATTTATCTCACTTTCCAAATCAGCTATTTGGCCTAGATTGTTCTCTTCTCCTGCCAAGTGTCCTGAGTTTTACCTTTTAGTGAATAGACCTGCTAGTGTTTTCCAAGACGGCTAAATGGACATGTAAAGTGTTTTTACAGTGACATTTCCCAAAATAGTGAATTCATCATCGTTTGGCCATACATCTACACTGTAGTTCCCAGATGCTAAACCACCCTTTCTTTCATTGGAAGATGGGTGATTCTTGCATAACCCCTTAAAGGCGTATAGGAGAGATACTAGTGCTACTTCTGGAAAGGTAAACGAAAAAGAACTGTTAAGAAAAATCAAGGTTGCTTAGAGCTGGTATGTGTGGGGCGTAGTGGTAGAACATGCATAAAATGGGTTTAGTATGCGCCACTCACCAGTTACTGTGGCGGGCCCCTCCTCTGGCCCGCCTACGCAGTTTACGTGCGGCACTCTTCATTGGCTGCAGGGAGATGGCCTGAGTTGCGTCCCACCCACCACAGGGATGGCATAGTATGTCGTGTGGCATCAAAGGTTTAACCAGATTCTTAACAACTTTTCAATGGCAAGACCGTACCTTGAATATTCCATGCAATTTTGGGCAGCTATCTTTAGAAGGGATATTCTGGCGCTCGAAAAAGTGCAGTTAAATCCTCAATTCCCCTTATTAATTTAGTCAAGTTATGAGGAAAGGCCAACAAGCTTAAATCTGTTTAGTTTAGAGAAACGGCACCTTAGAGAGGACCCGATAACTTTATATAAATTTATACGGGACTATTATAAACCATTGTCTGGGAACCTATTCATTAATAGGACTATACACAGGACACGAGGTCACCCATTTAGACTGGGCGAAAGGAAATTCAGCCTATAGCATAGGAAGGGCTGTTTTACAGTGGGAACAATAAAGCTGTGGAATTCTCTGCCTGTTGAGGTGGTTGGGTCAGAGACTGTACAGACTTTTAAGCAACGACTGGATGACTTCCTGCAAAAACATAATATTAAGGGTTACAATATTTAATATGTGGGTAAAAGCTGCTTGATCCAGGAAGAAATCTGACTGCCATGCTGGGGTCCAGAAGGATTTTTTTCCTAGGAAGTTGCGTATTGGCGAGCGCGTCAGACTTTTTTTTTTTTTGCCGCCTTTTGGGTTAACAGCAGTAAGTGATGTGTGAAAGGCTGAACTCAATGGACACATGTCTTTTTTTCAGCCTATGTAACTTTGTAACTCCATAGACTTCAACTTCACAAACCGGTGATTGTACTGTAAAAGCATCACACTGATTTGTTCTGCTCTGGGAAGAGCATCTATGGCAATGCAGCATGAAGATGCAACATAATGTACATGCAATGCAGACACATGGATGGAAATCTTGTGATAAAGGCATAATGACAGCACTCAAGTTATAAATGGGAAAACGTTGACACTTTTTATGTCTTTGAGAAAGCATCATTAAGAAAGAATGGCAGTATCACGCTGGAACTCACCTTAGCCTCGATTACCAGAGCCAGGTACTGTATAGCTGTGGCTCTGAAGAATGTGAGCTTTTTGGGGAAACGTATGATCTACTCATTTACCAAACTTATTGTTATGACGTTGCACTATTGTCTTTTCTATCTTTTTATTAGAGGTTGTTGTTGGCACAACAGCTTTCACATTAAGAGACTGTTTTTCAAATCTAAGTATTATTGTTCTCTTTTATCATTTCGTTGCGCGGCGTGTAAGCACGGTCACTTTGGCGATTGTGACACAACTGTTTAAGACTGGTTTCACAGAAGTATTTTAGTGAATAGTTTGTGTCACTATGTACTCATGTTTTACTAAACATTTTAACAATATCCCCAGGGTTTACGTATCCTTATGAGCTGAAGACCAGCTTTTAGGTGTTAGAATGCCCTGGTTTTCAGCCAGACATTAAGTTTATTCACGACCTTGCAATAGGTCGCTGTTCTTGCATTTCTGAATCACTTGCACGTCCCATTTTAAGTATAAGAGACCCCAAGTACAGTAAGAGAATGCAAATAATGAGATGCTAAGGTTTGAACGCCTTCTTTAATTCGAATGTTGGAATAGGGCTTGAAAATTTTAAGCTAATTACGCATTCCTTTATGTTGTACATCTCAAATGCTAAGCTTAGTGACCTCTGTGGAATAAGGGCCCAAATTGGTGAACTTGGTGATCTTGCCCTTTGTTTAAAGTATGGAGAGTGTCGTATATTAAATGGTAAAGAACACATTCTGGTAGGGTATCTATTTTGCTTTTTAGGTAGATAAGTGTTGATATAGTTTGAAGTGTACCTGTTGTGACCAGTTTCACTTTGTCTGTGGTTTCTCATTGGTGATAGTTATCATATTGGTCTTAAAGATCAATGTAGCATCTCTTCCCTTGATAGATTGTAGCTTCTTCTTAACCAGTTCCAGCAACAGCCGCCACCATGTTTACCTATACACGGGCAGTGCTTTCTGTGAGATGCTGTTTAGGGAGATTGGCCCTTATTGGTGGTGTCGGGGAGTTGATTTGTCAGTCAGTGGGTCGAAAGACAAGACGCACAGAGTGAGCAGAGGGCTCTCCACTCAAAGCTGTCACTCTGCTTGTGGCATGCCACATGGAAATGAGTGGCAGAAATTTTTTAACCGGGAATTACTCCTTATTTTATTTATTGTTCATTTTGTTGTTTATTTGTTAGATTTTTCTCAATGTATGTGTTAGCAAAAGAAAGCTAACACATATATATTTGGAGTTATTCCCTGTCAAACAAGCCTAACGTCTGGTGGCCATGACAGGTTTGCGTTAATTAAATCTGATTTACACATCAAAGGTCAGAAAATATTTTCTACATATATTCTACTTCTTGTGAAATATGCCTTGGATACATACACTCCTATTGATTGTTTTTTCCTGAAGAATATTGTGTCTGTAATTAAACAGGTGACCTTTTATAAAAAGGTCAGTAGTCAGGAAGTGGACTACGTATTGGCAATACTGTGGCCATGCATAACATAGTCAGGGCCCCATTCCAAAGGAATAGTTAAAATTAAAACCATATGAAATCAGTTCACTCTATGTGAACCATGAGAAATTCAGTTTAAAGAGCCCTCGGGGATGAAAATGTCACATGCCATATGTATCTTGCTACATAGAGCTGTCCTATAGGTACTGTTAAGAGGATTAGTACGATAAACATGATATCTGCCCTGTATCCTGGTCATTAGGTGGTCTCTTTTCCTGAAGACACCAGCTCTAATACTGCTCCTGTCTGGGGGCCCATAGTACAGCACGTTTTGTCAACAAGTCTTTACGCACCAACAGTGACCCTGTTATAGCTGTGAAAATTGTGAGAGGGTTCTCCTGTGTTAGTGTGCTGACATGTCTGTGTGTCTATGTATATGAATGTGTTAACAGGGCCAAGTTGCCATTAAAGTGCAAATAAGTATTTTGGGTAAGAGGCAATGCTTGGATGGCAACATAGCTTCTCCCTGTGGTTCAAGGGCTGATGCGAAGTGGTCTAGAAGTCTTGTGGTGGCACAGTCTGCAATGTATTGTTAAAGAGATGCTATATTGGAGGCAAGGGGTAATGGGCCAGCCATATTTGAGTTGGAGGGAGATGTGAATGTTAGGGTCTACACGTAGGTAATGGTCAAGGTGTCACCAATATTTGGGCTCAGCCTGCAATGCAACACTTTTAGAATAGATCAACTTTATTAGAGATACAGCTAAGACAACGTTTCAACTCGACGCAGTCTTTCTCAACGCTTGAGAAATACTCTGTTCAGTCGAAACATTGTCTTAGATGGCTCTCCAATAAAGTTGACCTTTTCTAAAAGTGCTTCAGTGCTTATGTCATCTTTGTTGCAAATACTGCTTGGACCTGGTATGTGGTGGCACCCATCATAAGACTTTGCGTATGGAGAGAGTTGGATATGCGGCTTGTATATGCTGCTGCAATGCAGAGGCCAGGTTGCACTAATGAGTGGCAGTGTGACGATTCTATGTAGTGTGTAATCATCAGTTGTTGTATATCGTAATAGACAATAGTGCTGTTTCGGGAAAGTTCCAAGGAATCATTTTCATTTCCAATTATCTGCAGCCATGAAGGTGCAGGCTATGGGCACGATCACCTGGTGTGAGCTAACCCTAGCATCAGCTTTTTTTGGGTTAGCGCCAGGTAAATTCAGTCTAGCGCCGGACCAACAGATGGAGAAAACCACTTAGCACATGGTAATTTGGGATTTGTAGCGCGAGCTTACTGTACTTGCCAAGTCCTATACTTGACATGGGGAGTGCTAGAGATCGCTTGTGCTATTGTAACCAACAGATCGTTTGGTCTCGGCGCTAATTTCTACACGTACACTAATCGTAAAAATTTACCTCCTGCTCAACCCTGGTGCTAACTGACAAAAAGGAGCAAAAAAGGGGAGAAAAAAAAGGTCCTTGCACCAAATTAACAAGCAATTGAAAGGAATGCAGCACAGATGTTCTCTTGGTCCCATACACCATAGTAATGGATCTGGTCAGCAATGTTGCTGCTGTTGCAGTAGGCTGTATTATAAATGTATCCATTATTGACATGTATCCTAAATCTAATATATTGGCTAATTCTAAACATGTTATGCTGGGGGTTATTCATAGTATGTAAGCGGTTGATTATTAGTGTTAGGACCATGTATTACGGGACACCCTTAAGTCTTGCCATGAAACATGTATTATTTATATGCTGCTGCTGGAAAATTATTGTGGCTCACATGGCCTTCCTTTTGGATCTATTAAATGCAGTGTAATGATTCTACATGCTGTTGGGTGGCATTTATCATGCATTGCCCATCAGCCTTAGTTAATATAGGTGTGCATCAAAACATGGATAATACGGCCACCATGGAGGATTTTAATAATGCAGGGGTGTGGGGGCTCTTCGCTGGATTTGTTCATACTTATACAAGCATGTGAGGGCAGGGGATAGGTATGGCCCGGCACTCTGCACTGGGAAAAAATCAGTTCTATCCTGTACTCAACCGCATTTGCGCTGGGTCTCAGCCCTGGTTTTAGCGTTTCCCAGATGCGCGCTAATGAATCTTGTACACTGGCAACTGTGAACAAGGTGATCTGTTTGGTGGGTTGTCAGGCACTACGTTTTAGCGGCACGTGCTAGATTTTTCATGTAGCGTTGGCGTTTAAGGCTGGGGTCAGACCAGCGCACTTTTAACATGCGTTCTAGCGCACATAATTACGGCCGCACTAGCAGCAGATGACGGGCAATGACGGACAATATACGATGTACGGCCGCACAAAAGTCCAGCCGTGCAACGCAATTGGAATTTGAACGTATTTTTCTGAGAACGCTGAACCGCTAGTACTGACGTACTGAGTGCGCAGCTGCGGCATAGCGGTGTGTTTGCGTGATTAGGAGATGTCAGACGCTGCTAATGTCCAGCCTACATAACGTCCAGATGCAAAAAGAGTTTTATTGACGATCCGTACAAAATCACGCCCGAAAATGCGCGTCGTCTGACCGTTTTTGCGCATTCCGTGAAAAAATACGTCAATGCGTTCGGACGCACTTTTTCACGTTCGCGGGGAAAAATGCTTTCGTCTGACCCTAGCCTTAGCTCACACACCAGGTGATAGTACCTAATATGTGGTCAGATGTCGACCGCTCCATGTACCTACGGAAAATATTCCGCCTGTATATTCCAATGACAATAAAACCAATTTTTTCTTTATCTTGCCCCAATAAGATATTTTTTTTCTAATGACTATATTATTCACATTGTTACCTGATAATTGGTCTAACCTTTCATGTTCTGTTTTTCTTTTCTTTTAAAATTGTACGAGCCTTGTTCTTCTTACTAAATAATTCACGTTTTATAACCTTTGCAAGTATAAAATACCAGGCAGTAACCTGAACTTTGCTACATTCCCTTTAATAGTTTTGCAGGGAAAACTATCTAATGATAATATACAGAAATAGACTTCAAAGTGTGCCCTCTAGTAACCTATGGTAATCTTACAGAACATTTTAATTATTTTGCGAGAGGGTAAACAGTTTGAAAATGTCAAGTTTCTCTGAAATATCTCGTAATCCGCCATCATTTCCTAGCAGCTTGCATCTTTTCTCACCTAATTTGTATCCATTTTTGTTCATTCATCTCTTGAAAAGTTTTGCTTCTGACAAAGTTATTTTGGTTATGTAAAGTTTTTAATCTGCTGCTTAGCCTGCAAACCTGAATTTTGCAAAATCAAAATTGTGGTGACCTGGTCTCACGACAATGTCATCAGCAGGGTAAAGGAGTAATTATCCGGTTAGTGTGGGAGTGAACCCTCCTATATAAACAATACAAAAAAGGTGTAGGGAGCAAGCCTAGATACTACCCACCGTCTCCTTACTTCTGGGTATACAAAATTGTAAATATAGACCAACTTTATTAAACCTATAACAATGACAGTACATATAGTCAGTTTCTCAGAGGTGAGTACACCCCTTACATTGTTGTAAATATTATAACTTTTCATGTTGCAACACTGAAGAAATGACACTTTGCTACAATGTAAAGTAGTGAAGGTACAGCTTGTATAACAGTATAAATTTACTGTCCCCTCAAAATAACACACAGCCATTGATGTCTAAACCGCTGGCAACAAACTGACTACTAGTACACCCCTAAGTGTAAATATCAAGCTATAGTGCCTCCATGCATGCGTAAAGGAACCCAAGACCAGCAATAGTTGGAGAGTACCCTGCGTATGAATCTGAGATGTCTGCTATCTGTGTCATTAGGGTCCCAAAGTATCACCAACAGAAATATACGGCATCAACATATATATTCGTGCTCTGGAAAATAATATTTTAATCACTGAGTCTGCCATCCCCAAATTGCCCACATTAGTGACTTGCAAGTATATCTGCTGCCATGCTCCGATATCAAGAGGGCACATATTAGGCTAAGTTGCATCCATGCATGCAGGAACCCAAATACAGACATCAGTATGAGCGTGTATACAGGAGACAATCAGCATATACCAGTGGACCCCGACCAGTAGGCCAACTGTGTAAAACTAAGGGGGCAGCAGGTAGCCACTCAACGCCTGGTCCACATTTATACCCTCCAATACTGACAGTTTTTTTCCGACATACCATTGCGCTGTCCCAGATACCCATGATCTTTTGATTTGTCATAGCCATCCCAGGTCCTCCCAGTGAATTTGGTGTTTGGGTGCAATCAAGTCCCATGCTGTAGAGATCCTTTCTTATACAAACATTCTAGATAGCTGAATGACTTTTTCTCAAAAAGGACACATTCAGACAACTGTTCATGACTGTCTTCACTACAATAAATTGTTTGAGTGAGAGTGTTCCTATTTCTAGGTTTTAAACATTTTAGTGATGGATAGGCTTGTTTTACAATGTACGACAAAGTATGCGAAAAAATCTGAACAATCCATCATGAATTTTGCCTATTTTTAATACGTCTCTTTTCCTTCTAGAAGGAGATGGCAGGTGATTGCTGCTGATTTCACATTCTCTCTGTAGTCTTGTTTTTTTCTTCTTCTTTCAATAGCCATTATTCAGGGACTTAAAATTGTGATGTGATTCCAAGACTCTACTTGGTAGCAAAGACTAATCTACATGGGCTAATTAAAAGATATATATATATATATATATATATATATGTATGTATTAGAAATAACCGATTTGTATTTTTCTTTTAATCTAATTTATAGCATGTACCCTTTGAATTTAAATTGTTTTAGTGCAGATTGTGTTATAAATTAATTTGCTACACATTTGGTAAGTTAACCTCCCTGGCGGTCTAGTTCTTCAGCAAATTCTGTGCTGAAAACGGTAATTTCCCCCCCCCCCCTAGCGACATCCCGAGTGTGGCTCGGGGTTAAATTCCGATGTTGGAAGCGGTAACCCCAGCAACACTCAGGATGCTGCTGGATACATCACCTCTCCCTGCGCTCCCTCGATGTCCCCAGCTGCCTCCTCCGGCGACCCTCATTACTTCCTGGTTCCTTCCTCGTGAGAAGGAATCCAGGAAGTAAAACGCTGCGATCACCGAGGAGACTGCAGAGATCAACGAGGGAGCGCAGGGAGAGGTAATGTATCCAGCCCGAGTGTGTCTCTGGGATACCGCTCTCAGCGGTGAAATTTAACCCTGAGACACACTCGGGAACACCGCCAGGGAGGTTAAATGAACCCCAGTTGTTCTCGAGCGAAGACTGGGATGCCGTTCATAATTCAGCTACCATGGCCAGTTTAACTATACCATGGGATGTCATGCAACTATAGTGGACTGGAAATGAGTAAATATTTGCAATGCTTAACTCAGTAAAGCATTTTCCTTATTTCGATTTATACGTAAGCGGTTATTCAGAGAGCACCAAAATGTCACGACCTTACGGTGCTCTCTCGTTCCCTACACTTTGAGGAATCAAATTCCCCAACCCTGCGATGAATTCAGCATTCACTGCAGGGTCTCCGAAGTGCAGGGAAAAGCCACTGCAAAATCGCCAATTTAAAAAAAAAAAATAATAATAAAAAGGTCTGTTATAGAAAAAAACACTTTAAAAAAAATCTGAAAAAAAATAATAATAAAAAAATTAAAATTAAAATAATTAATGGTTTAATAGATATTGAATAAAAACAGGAATATTTTTAACATTGAAACCTATGGGATTCGCCTGAATAAACTTGCCGAATCAAACCACCAAACATCAGGGCATTTCACTGACTTTTCTCTGCAGTTCGGTGTCTGTGAATAGATTAACCATTGCTTCTCTATGGGGATTTCCCTGCCTTCGAACAGGCACTGTACTTGCTGGCAATTCGTCAAGATTAGGAGAACTGCCTGCTCTCTGAATAACCGAATGGCCCCGAAATTGCCCCATATGGGGAAATTCCCTGTTCGGTACAATTTCGGGGGCCAGATCGGCTCTCTCTGAATAACCACTTTAGGTTTCCTGAGAATCAGTTGTGGTCCTTTGTGCCTCCTGTAGAAGCGGGTTGGTGCTGGGCAAAGGAGGAGCTGGACTGCTCTGGCCGCAGTAAATTAAAGCTGGCACCAAAACCCTGCAATGCTTTCTGTGTCTCTTGTTTTCTACACTAATTTAAATTTTACCCATCCTCCCTGTTCTGAGTATGACGCCCAGCTAAAAGAAAGCTGGTTCAGCAAATGCTTGTACTTTGCATTTACTTTTTTTTTTAACCTTTTTGTCCAAAAATTGGATTCGGATAAATTCATTTGTTCTTATTAGCGTATGCCAGGGTTATTGACGGTGTCTGTAATCGTTTGTTTAAATGAACAAGGCTTTTTGTACAACTCAACCTTTGTATTCAATTTGTAAATACAAAGTATTCAGCATGTATTGGAACACTAAACAGCAAGGTGCCTTGGTCGTGCCAGGATATAGACCTTTTTAACTCCTTTGTGCAACTTTCATCTGCAAATAAAGACTCCTTCAAAAAAGAATATATTTAGAGACTGCAAAAGATTATGGTTAAAATGGTTAAAATTAGCACTTTTTAAGTTGTTTGTCCACATTCGAGAAAGTTAAGGCGTGACCGAATACAAGGCTGGAATATCTTTAAGTAATAATAGTGTTCAAATGGTGTGCTGTATTCAGTGCATAAACTATGATTTCAGTGATTTCTGTACATGTGTAACTAGAAATGCATATCTCAAGGTAAACATAATAATTTAAATACAGAAGCTTTAAAATGCTACATTGAAGCAGCAGGTAATGATTATAAGGAAAATTGATACAGAGTTTCAGGCAAGTTGTTCTGCTCTGCCTCTTGTTGTTTGCCTATTTAAATGATGTTTGCTAGCATTTTATAACACACGCAATAAATGTTAGGAGATTGCTCTTTGTCGTGTTAACCTCCCTGACGGTCTGATTATGTCAATATTTTTGAATGTCAAAGCGACACATTGTTTTGCATTGTATTGTGTGTGTCATTATTTGTTTTACTTTTTATTTTTTTTATCTTCCGCCGGTTACACCCCCCTGCGTCGCGGCGCCGTGTGGCTCCGGGTTACCGCTTTTAGTACTAAAAATTTAACCCCAAGCCAAACTCGGGATTACTGCCAGGGAGGTTCAAGAAATACTTTATGAATCCTGATCAGTTTATCTTTTTAAAGCAGCCAGGATGTGTATTGTCTCCTCCCCTTCCCGTCGCCCCGATCTGGCAGAAACCTAGTGTGAGTGGAGAAATTTTCTTTTTGAATATGAAGATTTTGAAATTCCAAGCTGCCCGTCACCAGATCGGTCATTGGTGACGTCGGCACCCAGAGCCGATAGCCTAGCAAGCTTTTTGTAAGAGAGGCAGCCGACCAATCGGATTTCTGCATGCACCTCTGATCCATCAACCTGTACATGATTATGGAACTTGTGTATGTAAAAGTGCGCAAATACGTAGCAGTAAGCAATTTGCAGTTCATACACTACGCATGTTGCTTAGGAGTGCAAATTGCATAGTAAAGCGTCAGAGATTTCTGGATTTGGGAGTCCCTGTGCTGACTAGGTGGATCAGTGCTCGACTGTCATGCTCAAGGTGCCAAAACCGTTGGGGGGCATTGTGGATTGTTTGCAGTAAATAAAATTATTTAGCATCGTTCCAGAATTAAACCAAATTAAATATACTCTATATTGGGGAAGCCATAAGGCGCTTTGCTTTAAAGATCGAGTATACTCAATCTTGGTAGTGAATGTCAAAAATCTATGACAGGTTTACAACAAAAGAACAACAATTACAACTCATAAGGGATTATTCAGAGAGAGCTAAATTTGCCACCGAATTGCACCGAACTGTGAATTTCTCCATATGGTGCAATTTTGAGGCAATTCGGCTATCAAAAAGCTGGTAATTCGCCAAATATTTGCGCATTGGCAGCGAAATACGGCGCAATATATTCAGAGAACGCCGGACTGCCCAGAAAAGTTGGTGAAATTCTCAAATTTTCAGTGGATTCATTCGACAGGTTCAAACAGGCAAATCACAAACAGGGTTATTCAAAGAGAATCAAAGTCTCCGCACGTTCGGTGACTTTTCGTTCTCTTCAATTTTGGTGCTATTTGGCGATCCCATTTTGGTGACCCTGCAGTGTATTCAACAAGCACCACAGGGCTGTCGTATTGCAGGGAAAAGTTGCCGCAAACCAACCTAACACCACTGCAAAACCCAGGCGAACGCACACCGAAACCCACAAAAACATCTGGATTAACCCCGCCCAACACGCCGGAGAAACCCGAGCAGCCGCCGAACACAGCGCAGAGCAGCCACCGGAAAAAGCCAACACCGCAAACGAATGGAGTGGAAAAAAAACCAGTACGCTTGAATGTTTTAACAGTAAAACGCTGCCGCTGTTTGCAAAGAAACTACACAACGAAAATGTCTCCCATTTACATATGAGATCCAATGATTGATAATAAAAAGGGCTGTTACAGAAAAAAAAAAAAGATTTGAAAAAAACGGGAAAAAAATTTGCAAAAACAATCCCGAAAAATGCCTAAAAAGATTCTAAATAAAATCTAAGACTTTTTACTGCAAAATATTATTATCAAAGGTTTATTAGATATTGAATTAAAATGGGAATATTTTTAACACTGAAGCCTATGGGAATCACCTGAATAAACCTGTCGAATGAAGCAACCGAACAGCAGGGAAATTGGCAACTTTTCACTGCTGTTTTTTTTTCTCTGAATAGACGAAGCATTGCTTCTCTGTGGGGATTTCACTGCCCTCGAACAGGCACTGTATGTGCAGACAATTTGCCAAGATTTGACGAACTGCCTGCTCTCTGAATAGCCGAATGGCCAGAAAAGGTAACCGCACGCTGAATTTCACTGTTCGGTTACCTTTCGGCCACAATTCATATCTGTTTGAATGACCCTGATAGGTTTCAATGTAAAAAAGTTTATTTTGGGAAAAAAAATTGACCCCTGTTCGGCGGCTGGTTGGCTTTTTTCGGTGGTGTTCGGCAGCTGATCGGAGGCATTTGGTGGACTGTTGTATGCGTTCGGTTTTTCGGCGATTTATCTGATGCGTTCAGTGGTTTTTCAGCAAATTAATTCGGTGCACTTCGGGGACCAAGTGGTTAATGCTTAATTCACCGAAGGGTCGGCAAATTGAGCTCGCCAAAATGCACCAGTGCCCTTTCAATAACCCCTATAGTGATAAATGTCATGATGACAAATATGTAAACATATATAAACCTCCAGATGTGATTGGTTGCCATGTTACATTATATTGTTGTAAAATATCCAGTCTGTGACTTTCATTGTCATTAAGCAAGATTTACTCCCCGCGAATAGTAGTTTAGTTTGTATTCCATATCAGTTGTTCCCAACCCTGGTCCACAGGACCCTCCACCGGGCCAGGTTTTAAGGGTTCCCTTGGAAATGCAGACTGAATCCTGCAATCACTGAGCAGCAAATCATTATCACCTGTGCTGTGCTTCACATATCTGCAAACCTGACCTGTTAGGGGGACCTGAGGACCATGGTTGGGAACTACTGCTTGATTACTCAGTACTCTTCCTCAGTACAGACACATTTTATCTGGTCTAGATTTTATCCATCCACACTTTTTTTTTATCACATATTTTGGCAAGATAAAATGTCAAGAAAAATAATACTTGGCATTTTAGCTTACAGTATATTCGTAATAATACGTTTGTCTTCTTTGGGTGTTATTGTTGCTATATTCCCCTGACTGAGACTGAGGTAAAAAAAATTTAAGGGATATTGAAATTAAATCTAATTTTATTAAAACATTTGTTGTGATCTAGATTTAATCTCAGAATAAAATAAAGAGAAAAAAAATTAACTACATTTTCAGGTCCTCGTTGCATTTGCAGACTGTTTAAAATTTAGAAATTAATAAAGCCCTGGAGTGAAATCACAGGCTGTCTGTAAATGAAAGAAAATCATTGAAACAAATAATAATGCCTCGACTTTCATGCACTTCAAAGAAAATCAGGATTCCATATTCCGCGGATCAAATATGCATGATTAATTCAATGTGTAAAACAATATTACGCATGCATAATATTACAGTATATTCGTCTAATATATTTTGCCAGGGTAGAGCATACTTGCAGACTTGGATACCAGATAAAATAGCTTGCTATGCTCCTAATCGATCAACTCATCAATCCAAGAAAAACACTGTATTTGTATTTACTGAAGCAATTCTTCAAAATATTGAAAATAATAATATATAACTATATATATATATATCACAATAATAAGAGAAATGAACGGCCGCAAATAATAACAATCTGACAAATGAGAAATTGACTGACAAAGTTTTATTTGAATGTTTTTCATAGTTCAAGCTTAAAACATGAAGTCAAAGACATCTTATATTAAAATTATTCACGATTTTGGAAAAATCCCGAAAAGTAGCGTAGAGCATGGTCTAAGCAAAGAAACTATACTTTTTTTTTTATATTTTATAAATGCAAATTAAAGTACGGATTGCAAAAATCTAAGAGTGGAAAAAAAGCAGAATTATGGCCTACGCAAAAAAACCTCCTTTAATACAAGATGGAAGGATCTCTCTGACTAATGTTTTTTTAGATCTCTACACGAATCCTCCTGCCAGAGCTGAATAATCATGTTCTACAGCTTCAAACACAAATGTATCATTTTGTCTTGACCATTATCTGATAACTACCATCAGTCCTTTAATCTGGCATTCGTTTTATTAATGGTGGAACGCGGCTACGATGCTGTTGATGTTGGTACAGTGTTATCAAACCACACAATGATCAATCCACAAAGCCAGAAACAAACGATCAGACGCTCTGCTTATGATTTCAAGTAGTCTCCGGAGCACAGTTGCTCAGTTTTTGCATCTTGCAAAGCCCTTTCAGGCTTAAAACACACATGGGCCCTTTAGCAATCAAAATGGTCTATAGCATGGAACCATTGTGACTGATGGTCAAGAATCTTTTTAAAGTGGGCAGGATGTGTCATGATTGAACCACGCTGCCACAGGAAGGCCAAAATCAGTGCTGGTCCTTGCTGATCCTTGGCGGCATCCTTCCTGCAACGCCCTGTTTTCCCTCAGACCTGTTCTGGCTCTGTGTAGATCCACACGCTCACACTAATGAGCCCTTTGGTCCCCTTCATCAGGGTGGAATACCCATTGTGCAGTGCTTCAACATCTGACTTGGCATACATTCTCCTGAAACCAGCTCCCTACCTGTGCTCCTTCCCTTCTATTCGGATTACCGGGTATCGACCCTTGCTGGACTTTGTTTCCTGCCAGGCACCTGCATCGACAATTTGCCTGGATATTACTACAATTCCTCTCCCTACACAGAACCAAGCTTTCCAAGCCTCATGTTGATACTATCATCTTTCCATTGGACATTTATACTTTAGTTTTCACACCCGCAATAGCGGAAACGCATCAGCACTAATTATATGAAACATAAATACAGGACATTAAGAATGTGGTCGGCACTGATTGAGGAAGCAGGAATTGCTCGGCGAAATGCGTTTCAGATCACCCACCCATTTGCAGATTTTTAAGTATTTTTACATTTTAACCTTGTTTCTTTTTATAAATCCCATTTTATTTTACTGACGGCAAATACTGCTTCTTACTTCCGGATTGCTGCACTCCACCGTCCAGGCCCACCACGGATTCAAGGGAGGCTAGACACTGCCTAAAAAGTGCCATCAGTGAGACATCTCAGAGCCAGACATAGAGCTCTGGCCCAGGTGAGCAGGTCAGTTTTATTTCTACATATTAATTTGATCTACACCCTGCCCTATGATTTTTCCTGTTTTATCTCCTGTATACGGAGGATCGAGTGAAAGGACGATGCCATCCCAAAAAATGGCACACCCTACTGTAAAGAGCCAATATAATATATAGGCTCTGAAAAAGTGAGTTGCCACTTTTTGATAACCCACACTAATTTTGTAAAGAGAGTTGCACTATATATGTCTCTTTCTTTTATTTTGTAACTCTGAGACACTCTGGTGGCTTGATTTCCACTCAATACATTTAAGTATAAGCATGCTTTTTGCCTATATTGCACAAGTGTGATGTTTTTGTTAACTCCTAAAGCTAGCAGCACTTGAAAGATCAAACACCATGTTGAGTATTATGTTTTATTGATACGTGCAATTATGATTGCTGATTACTGTATTTATACATGTTTGTGCGCTTGTAGAAGTCCACTGTCCTCTTCATTACTACAATTGCTGCCCACCACTGTTTCCACATCTCCAGTACCCCTGCATCCTGGTTTCCAGTCTCCAGTTCCCATGTATCCTGGTTCCCAGTCTCCAGTGCCCCTGAATCATGGTTCCCAGTCTCCTTTGCCCCTGAATCCTGGTTCCCAGTCTCCTGTGCCCCTGAATCCTGGTTCCCAGTCTCCTGTGCCCCTGCATCCTGGTTCCCAGTCTCCTGTGCCCCTGCATCCTGGATCCCTGTCTCCTGTGCCCCTGCATCCTGGTTCCCTGTCTCCTGTGCCCCTGGTTCCCAGTCTCCTGTGCCCCTGCATCCTGGTTCCCAGTCTCCTGTGCCCCTGCATCCTGGATCCCTGTCTCCTGTGCCCCTGCATCCTGGATCCCTGTCTCCTGTGCCCCTGCATCTTGGATCCCTGTCTCCTGTGCCCCTGCATCTTGGATCCCTGTCTCCTGTGCCCCTGCATCCTGGTTCCCTGTCTCCTGTGCCCCTGGTTCCCAGTCTCCTGTGCCCCTGCATCCTGGTTCCCAGTCTCCTGTGCTATAGTACTCTAGTTTCCTGTCAGCCCTTTTCCTGTCCCACCTGTCTTGTTCTTCCATATGCTACCTAACAGCCACGGACCACCATCAGTTCCATGTCACTTGGCCAGTTCTATTTTTGACTGACTGAAAAAATCCAAAAATCAAATGAAATATTTAACACACCTCCATTGTGCCACTGCCCCATCACACTTGATCTCATTGTGTTGAAGACAACTGCTGCAAACCTATCTTTTATTTGAGTTTATTTAGGTTCCTGGGCCGAGAGCTACAGCTATGTTAATCCAGCCTGTGTCTCCTAATCCTGCTCTTTTGAAATACCCCTGATAAGGAAACCTCTGAAATCCTGTACCTGGAATTGCTTTGTCAATGTTATCACCAAGATGGCGGCACCCTGTACGGTAGCATAGGTGGGCTTTAATAAGCCTCACAGTGAAGCAGCTAGTTCAACATCACTGAAAAGTAACTTCTCGGCAAGGTGTATTTCAACAAGTGGAATGGTAGCATAGGTTGAAACACAGAATAACGTTACGTTTAAAAGGATAAATCTGGCTTTTTGAGTTAAGGCAAAGTGATTTCCAATTACGACTCAAATGGAACAAAGAAAAGTCTTTAATTTAATAAAATGTGCCAAAAATAATAATCAGTCCTTACTGAAACATTTTACTGAATTTAATAAAATTAAATGTCTGTAGGCAGAAAATTCTGCTCTTACAGGTAAGCTGTTTGAACTGGCTGCTTTGTTTTATCACATAAAATTGGAAGGTATTTTAGAGTACAAACAAATAATACTTCTGTCCTTTTTTTGATACCTAAACTCTACTATCCATAACTTTTTTCCCACTTGACCATTTGTATCCCGTAGCGGTTAGGGATGGGCTGCCGGTTCGAAGTTCGATTTGAACATCGGCTGTTCGAAAGTTTGCGAACTTCGAACTTTTCGGGACTTTCGGGGAAAGTTCGAGGGGGGGGTGTAAGTTTTCAAAAAAATTCCAAAAAATACTTAAAAGATTCTAAAAATAAAGATACTCTTTACTGCAGAATATAATAATAAACGGTTTATTAGATATTGGATTAATACGGAAATATTTTTAACATTGAAGCCTATGGGATTCATAAACATTTCCCACTAATTGTTGGTCAAACATTTCCCATGGCTTCAAATCGCGTTTAAACATGAGCAAAACATTTTTGCATTATTTCCTGTCCCCCAGGGCAGTACCCGGACCCCCATAACCTTTTCTGTCCAAAATCTTACATATATGCCCTCTTGGAGGGGACCTTAATTTCAAACGTTCGAGCCCCCTTGATTTGCATGGTGTTCGAATTGTGTTAGAGTTTGCGGTCAAACTTTTTCAGGTGTGCGAGTTCGAATGCGAGCCGAACACGGGGGTGTTTGGCCCATCACTAGTAATGGTCTGCTTGAAAAATAGTTCCAAAATTACACAGTTACTTGGCTTATGGCTGATGATTAGTAATAAATTATTTTATTGGGCTTGCATATACACAGATTACTCCTGACATATTTAAATATTTTGGGGGGGGGGGGTTGTGTCCCTAAATGAAGGGGTTTTTTTTGCTATTTTTTTATATCTCTATTTCTCTCTCTCTCTCTCTCTCTCTCTCTCTCTCTTCTATATATATATATATATTATATATATATATATATATATATAATATATATATATATATATATACTCTTTTATTTAATCCATTAAAACATAGGAACAAGTCAGTTAAGTTTTTTGCTGAACTGTCATGGAGTGCTGGTACATTTAATATGTTTATACAGAGGGATTTTTTTTCTGTTTGTTTTTGTTTCTTACCAATACCTTATCCAGTGTTCAAAAACCTCGCATATGCTTCAGCAGAATAAGTGATGGGGCATCCTGATATTTGTTGTTGTTTTTAATACACGGAGACTGCATGAACCATTGCATATTAGCAACTCTTAACTACCAGCTCAGTTTTCAAGCCAGACAGGCTTTGTTACCACCAGACTCCATGGAGACCAGCATGTGATCTCACAGGGTTGAAGGAAGGACAGTGGAGAACTATTTCTTTACAGTGTCCTCCACTCTACATACAGAGGAGGCTATAGTTCTCAATGTCCTCCTGTTTTGCGGGTTGACAGGTGAGTTCTAGCTCATCTTGTTTTCAGTCTTAATGGAACACATTTTAGAAACATTTAAATACGTAAAGGGAATCCACAGGGTAGAGGAAGGGAGTATATTTAAAAGGAAACAAAGTAGCAAAACAAGAGGACATAATCTTAGATTAGAGGGGCAAAGGTTTAAAAGTAACACCAGGAAGCATTATTTTACTGAGAGGGTGGTGGATACATGGAACAGCCTTCCAGTTGAAGTGGTAGAGGCCAAAACAGTAATTGAATTTAAGCAGGCATGGGATAGGCATAAGGCTATCCTAAACAAAAGATAAATCCAAGTAAAGTATCCATGTAATTGGGCAGACTAGATGGGCCGAAAGGTTCTTATCTGCTGACATTTTTCTATGTTTCTAACACTCTACAGTTATAAAGTGGTCAGGATGAGTAAAGTGTTCAGGATGAGTAAAGTGTTCGAAATGTGAGGAATGCCCCGCTCTTCTCCCCCATTCTGGTTAAAATGCTGAGTGAAGCATAGTAGTAGCAGGAGCGCAAATTGCTTTCGGGTTCGGGAGTTCCATGAGCTGAAGAGGAGGAGCTGCATGCTGTGAGTGACAAACATTGTAAAAATCACCCAAAACGAAAATACTGTATGTTTGGGCAAAGGCTATCAGCAGCCTCTGCCCAATTATTTAAGGGCAAAACGAGGGGACTCTAATTTTTAAGACTGTTCCTTTAAGCGATTTTATCAGCTAGTATCACTACTCGATGGAGGCGATAATGAGCAACAATAGAATCACTTGTTATTCACTGGGTATCTCTGCATTATCGCTTCGTATACACTGTATAGGAATTGTGAATGTACTGTAAGTAGTTGTAACAGCAGAGCTGCAACGGGGGTTTGCGGCTTGGCTGGAATAGCAGGCAAGCTATTCACATTAACAAGAGGGGCTATTCTATTTAATGGCTCACTCATTAATGTTAATGACTTGAGTGGAATTGGGCTTTAGCTTGCGTCTTGCTTGTGATTTCTCCAGAGTGGAATCTTGTAAGTAGAACAGATTGGTAATATTCTCAACAGGATTTTGTTCAGAAAGCGTTAACTTGAAACCTCAACGGAGAACAGAAGCGTGAAAAGTGGTTTTAATCATTGGTGTGCATCTTACAGATTATATATAAAAAATGCAAAATCAACCTTCTAAAATAGTGTATTGTTATCAAGTTTGTTCGTCACACAACGCAAATTAGATTGTATTCATAACTTAGGGATTCAAACAGAGCCGTAACCTGAGTTTCTCTGCTGCAAATCATGCTGTGTAAATTGTTATGATTCTGTTGACTAATGGGTCTTAACAGCATTTTAGAAATTAATAATTTAAATATTTTTTAGCTCCTCTTTGCTCCCTGTTGCATCATTTAGTACGTGAACTCAAGATTTTCCAGTCTAAAATTATAGATTCAAAATAGCTCCTTTTTAAGTAAGGAAAGTATTAGAAATAAAGGTGTCAACACAGAATTTATTTGCTCCTTGAGCTCCGTACTGTAAACACCGCTCATTAACCTCCCTGGCAGTGTCCCGAGTGTGGCTCGGGTTTAACTTTCAGTTCTGAAAGCGGTAACCCCGAGCCACACTCGGGCTGGATATATACCTTTACCTGCGCTCCATTGCTGACCTCTGCGATCGCGTTCTCTTGCGATTGCAGCATCCTGCTTCCTGGTTCCCGTCTCAAGAGAAGGGAACCAGGAAGCATGACGTTGCGATCTTCCGGAGTGTGACTTCGGGGGTCAGTGAAGGAGCGCAGGTACAGGTAATGTTTCCAGCCTGAGTGTGGCTCGGGGTTACCGCTTTCAGCATTGAAAGTTAACCCCGAGCCATACTCCAATACCGCTAGGGGGATTAAAAAATTGTAATGATTCTGACATAGAAAATATGTCTGTATCGTAACGCCAGGGAGGTTAAATTCTTCACTTCTTGAAGACTATTTGGCATGATATTAGTTTTGGAATATTTTTCCAGCTCTCCCAAATGGTCAGTGGAAGTTGGAAATGGTTCAGTAGCTCCCAATGTAGACAGTAACTTGCTCGTAACCTAATGAATGTATGCATGTAATAGTGAAATAACCTTTTTTTATACTTCCCTTATATTAGTCTAGATTTGCATTCATTGTAAAGTGTGCGTCATCTTGTTAATTGAAAGCATATGTTAAGAAAATCCACACGGCGCATTAATTAATATAAAACAGTGACAATTCAATATATATAAAGAACAGAAAGTGACGTTCCAGATGCAAGTGCAACATAGAGGTGAACGTGATACAAAAGTAAGAATAGTACTTATTTGTAATGATGGAAATCAGCCATTCATTTTTTTGGTGTTCTCGAGAAAGAACAGAGAATAAAACCACAATGGTGCAGATAGTTTAAACCAGCGTTTCCCAAACCTGTCCTCAGGACCTGCTGACACGCGAGGTTTGCAGATATGTGAAGCACAGCACAGGTGATATGATTTTCTGCTCAGTGATTGCAGGATTCCGTCTGCATTTCCCAAGGTGATCTGCAAAATCTGACCTGGTTGAGGGTCCCGAGGACAGGTTTGGGAACTGGTTTAAACAAACGTAGAAAGAGAGACTGCAAGTGCAAAAAGAGACTGAAAATTTTGGAGACAAACGTGTGTATATATACTGTATATATATATATATATATATATTTGTTTTTTATGATCCATTTAGGTGACGTTTTTTTATTGATCTTGTGTGATTTATAACTTTTAATAATATCTAGAATTGTGTACTTCATAACTTGTTTTAAGCGCTTCACGTTTATAGTTGTCGTCATGTTGATACCTGCCTGCAAGGTGCCACATGGACCAGGATGGCTAATTGACCAATTTCAATTGACAAAACATTTCAGCTCCTACATAGGTAATGATAAAGGCTCGGAGTATATGAGCCAAAAATGTGTGTGAATATGTCCACATAAAACCCCCCTAACAATGTCTATGCTTGGGTGGCTTGCCCTTTTACTGAATTACATTATTCCGGGACCTGTCTCACTGTATTCTGGAAAGGTGTAGGAAATAATGAAGTATTCGGTACAAACAAGGAGCTTCATTCTTAAATTGCCAAATTGCCTCCGACACGTGCGACTCTGTCGTAATTTGGTGTTGAGTGATTCTTGCACCTGCAAAATCACTCAACACTGAAAAAATTAAAACAATTGATCAACCATCTCCTCTGGCTGCAAACCGAAGGAAATGGAGGACAAAAAGTATCCTGCTGTCCTTTCACCAGAACAAAGCATTCCTGTCCAATTGCATGAAGCTCCATATAGTCCTATGGACTCCGTTAGAGAATACAAGGGGCGTTGAGTGGTGTTGTTGCATGTACCCCTTATGGCTTCCTAACATTACGTGATGATCCCCCCCCAAATAACAGCTGGCACATTAAGGGGCTATTAAAAGGGAGCTGCTAATAATTAATGGCTTGTACCATTTTATTTTATTTTTTTTATTTTTGGGTCTCACTTGTACCTGATCAGCTGCAATTGGGTCGTTATGTTTTCTTGATGCCTATCTATTAAGTCATACAGGGTTATTCAGAGAGCGGTGAAAAGCAGGAGAATGACTGGAGAATGGAAAATTTTAGGTCAAAATAGCCAAACCAGAAACATTCTCCCATTTATCTCACTTTCCAAATTGGCTATTTTGACCTAGAATTTTCCTTTCTCCAGTCATTCTCCTGCTTTTCACCTCTCTCTGAATAACCCTGATAGTCTTCATTTTATTTACCTCTACTTACCTCTGTTATTTGTTCCTGCTTCCTCGTAGAGATATACAGAGCCATAACAAAGTTATAGGACACCACACTGGTTATGGATCTGCAGTTACCTGAATGAATACAATGTTGCACTAGCAACTCTGGAAATTCTAAACTGTAATAGGTAAAAGAAAAAGCAGCTGATTTATAAAGTTGCAGCATCCTGAAGAAGCATGAACAAGGAGATATACTTGTAGCAATAAACAACCGGAGGCATAGAGTTTTTAATCTAATGCCGTGGCGCAGGAGCAGGAGGTCTTGGATAATCCAAGTGTTGGTGAATCCGCTTCCAGGTAAATTAGGTTTGAAGCCGTGTTCCATAAATCAAAATTGAAAGCCAAATAAATCCATCAGTAGCAGGCATAATCTGAAGAGCAGAGGTCAGTCCTGTCCCAGATGTCAAACATCGAAATCCATAGAAGATGGATCTGAAAGTAACAGCTAATGGTTCTAGTCAGTCACCAAACAGCATTAGATATAGCACAATGACAATAGTCACAGGGACTTGAGAAAAGCCACTATTTGTCAAATAAACCTTTGGTATATGAAGCCGACATTGAATGCCTGGACCCCTTTCCTTTACTGTGTGTATGCTGGGTACCTGGGCATGCTCTGGGTCCCATGAGCACCTACATAAGTGGATGTTCAATTTTTGATTCCTATCCGGAATGCATTCTTCCTTTTTGTTAACAGTGACAATAGTGACATACTGAAAGGTCCATGGTAGAAAGTTGGAACCGGAAATAGACAGGTGGGGTCAACGAGGTTACATGCATTAATCGTACACTGACACACAAAAAAATCTAAAAGGAACACATTTCCTTTTTCTACATCTATGACAACTTCACATAATTGGGATTTAGGTACGATATATTCACTCTCCAGTGTCCGGGGTTTGAGAAACTTGCAAAGCTGTCACATGAGAGGTATTTAATTCTCATTCTTGCAGAAACAAGTTCAAGATGACATATACATTTATATTTAGATTTTGAACATAGGCTTAAGACTGTGCTTTGCACAGAGACAAGTGGCTTTATATATAGCTTCAGGTGTGAAATCAAATGACTCTTACCATATGATGTGAGTAAGCCCTTCATTAATCCAGGTAGACCTTTTATGAAAAAAGCCAACAGAATTTCTAATCTCGTAAGATATCTCAAGCCTCTAAACGCCTGTCAGTATATTACTTGAGGATATTTCCGGATGGGATGACGACCAGTCTTCCAAATGTAAAGATGTCTATTGCTTTACCTTACAATTAATAAAAAGCCAATATATTACAGCCAGATTTACTATTAGAAATCCTCTTCCTGTACGAAAAATTGTACTTCCTCTTCGGAGGACCTTAATTTGAGAAGAACACAACTGATTATTTTTTTTCTTCTGCGTAAAATCTATGAACTTTGTAGGTGTTAGGCAAAATGCTGCTCTACAACCTGGCCTTAAGTGTCTTATTCTTTACAGTCCGATGCCAATCTAAATCCTTATTTTCACAATTCTAGTGCTGGAAGCAATCGTCTTATCTCAAATTTTTTTTGTTTTTTTTGAGAAAGGATTTTACCTGCAAGGATACATTGAGATTTCTCTCGTTTTCAAGTATGTTCCGGGTGGCGAGTATGTACCGTTAGATGACTTGCCCACGGACACTTACTGGAGAGGTGCTCCTGCTGGGATTGAAGCAGTGTCTCCATGGTTATAAAGCAGTGATGTTACCTCTACTCCATCCAGTAGCTATAACTAGTAACGGAAAATGCTTTAAAGCTCTTTTCAAAAAGTTATAACCCATTACTCTGCTTTTTTGTTAATGTTGGTTCAACCAGTCATGATCGAGTTCCTACCAGGTCACATGGCACCCTTGACATTAAAGGCATGGGGCAGTGTTACATTTTGTCTGCTAAAATGGAGACGCTAAGGAGGAAAACCTACGCCTGCAGGTTTCTCCTTGGTGCCCCCATTTTAGCTCCATATTATGGGGCAGGCGCTATATCTGTAGCCTGCCCCATAACGGAGCGCTAAGCCACAGGATATCGAGGACTCCATTGAGGCTTTGACTGCCGGTCGACTCAGCCACATGACCTGCAGGATCCTGCTGGTATGCAGGGTGATTCGTGGAGGGAGACTGGGGACTTTTTTCCGCCACCCAGCCTCTCTCTGCTCCTGGTGGCCATTCTTGCTGCTGGATGAGAGGCGAGTATCTGATTTTTGGGGGGATTTGGAGCTGGTGATAACTGATTCTGCCAAAGCGGAATCAGTTAGCACCAGCTCCAGAATGTGGTTAACTTTTGAGTTAGCTGCAGCAGGACGTAATTAACGTTAAGACTTTGTAATCCTTACGCTAATTAACTCTGCGCTACCTATGCTTAACATAGGGAGTGCACAAAGTATAGTAAACTCGTGCTGAAAAGCGTAATCTCCAAATCGCCTACGTTTTTTTTTAACTCGTTAGAGTTCGGAATGTAATATGGTGCGCCCGCGCATGGCCACTTAACCTAATGTTAAGTGTCCTAAGAAAGTGCCTACCCTGGAATTTGACTGGAAAATGGAGATGGCAAGGGAAAACCTGCAGGTGCAGATTTTCTTGCTTACCTTCTCCATTTTTCCATCAACTATGGAACAGAGCCTACAGTCTTCAAGCATCATGTCAGATGCAATAAAATGCACTTTCAAGATATGTCACCTTTAAGTCTTGTGCAACAGGGACCTGTCATTCAATTTTTAATGTTTGAAGCCTAAAAGATTGCTTGACTGAGAGTGTAGGCACTCAGTGTAAGGAAACCTATAAATCAACTATTATCCTTTTTCCTTATTTATATATAAATTGGCATTAATTATAATTTGTGTTTTAATCCCAGGAGTTATGGATGCATATATTTTCTGTTCTCAAGGTACTAATGCACTTTTACCTGCCTTGATTAATCTATTTTATTTATCCAGCCATTGTTTTAGAGGTCAATTTGAATTATGGCTCTCCTGCATATTGTTTGGTCATTTTTTACATTAAATAACTTTAACTAGTTTGTAGAAATTCCTATGGGCACGATAATGTATATGAAGAAGAAAACATCAAACTACATTCTTCCAAAAACTGCAGAACTATTTAATTTTGAAATATAACCCATAATTTTATAAGCAGATATAAAGAAATGATTTGAGAAAACTGTCCTGTGGTTTTCAGTAGACTTTCTTAAACCCAACGAATGTTTGTATTTAGACTGGCATACCATTTACAATATGCACATAACCGTTATATTTTGTCCGTCACATAAATAAGATTTTATAATAAGATCTTTCAATAGGTTTGGCAAAGTACATCATTTTGATACTGCTGTGTATTCTTTTGGTGAAAATTGCATCAATTTTAACCTTCGTAAATCTAGATTTTCATTTACGTCTCCGGTAATGTATTAAATTGATGTCCGGGATACTTTCAATGCACTAATGTCCTCCCACAGTTATACTTTGTGAAAGGTCATAATGGTCTTTTCAACATATTCTAGTAGTGTTAAAACTAGGAATCTGGTGTTCCAGAGGCACCTCTCACCGTTATTAAAACTGCAAGGGTAATATTTTCTGTTCCATTCTTTTTATCCTTTGATCTAGGAATGTAAGTCTAATCGAGTAAGTTTGTTATTTTACTAGACACTGCAAATATTCCAAATACTATTTCCCTCAAGTCTAGTCTTAATGTGTAAATACGCTTGGCAACAGATTTTAAAAAAAAAAACTAAGAATTTGATAGATGAAAAATAAATTTAAGTAGAATATTTTATTTTCCAAAGAAAGTGTTCTATTCCAGTTCCTATAATGTATATTGATTGGATTTAAAAAACAGAAAATGCGATTTCTATTCAAAGAGACTTTAAATGTAGAGAATGTGCTCTTACGATTTTTTTTATGCTTACTGTGACCTTAAATTTAACCGCATTTAGAGTACATTGTGGATAGAACTTTCGCTGGTGAGTTGGGAAAAATTCCCCTCACATTTTTCCATATTTATTTGCAAACTAACCAAAATAAGCCCAAATTATACATCTGGAGTGTAAGTATGCAAATGGTTATAAATTCGGAATCATATAAAAAATAGCTTTATCTTTTGTATTTATAAATTCTCTACTATTAATGGATATATACAAAACAATAAAACATAAATACAGTCAGTAGCCTCCTAAAGGGGGCCTTTGGGACAGGCCACCCTGAATGACAGCCTGGGCGGGGTGCATATAGCCGGCTGTCACCCTTCAGGGCTGGCCTGTCCATGCATAAATTCCTCCGGCTGCCAGGCAGACAGTATGCCTCCCTGACTCCTCCCCATCCTCCTGCACTTCCTGTCCCTGTGCTGGAAGAAGAGAATTGAGTGAGGTGAGCAGGGTTGCAGGAGGAGACATTGATGGGTAAGTGGGTGGGGGGATGTTGTGAGGGTGCAGTGTGTTTTGTATGAGTGTGTGCAGTATCAGGGGGTGATACATTAAGTGCAGTGTTAGGGGGCGTGATACACTTGTAGGTGCAGTGTCATCACAGAGCTTCACAGCAATAATACTCAGATCCACACACCGCACATTACTGTGAGCATTATTGCTGTGGAGCTCTGTGATAGGCTTATACACCCCACACATTACTGTGAGTTTTATTGCTGTGGAGCTCCGATATGCTTATCCAAACCACACATTACTGGGGGTTTTATAGCTCTGGAGCTCTGTGAAATATATGGGTGTGATTTATTTATTCAATTTTTTTTTTGAAGGAGGGAAGCATTTCAATTTTGGACCTAGGCAGCACAATGTCTTGGGAAGGACCTAAGTGCGTTTTGCATAAAATTAAAATTCTTTCCCCTCATCATTGACATGCGTTTTTGCCTTTTTTATCCCAGGGGTGCAAAAGGGAGTATCTGCCCCGGATGGCAAATACCCTAAATACTCCTCTGAATATAGTGCATCCAACTGCGTGATCCTTCACATGAGAAAAACTATACAAATCACAGGAGGTCAGGAAGCAGGGGAAGCAAAAGTTTAAAAATTGCCATTACACAGTAGAATTCATTAAGGCAGCCTTAGTTTGTAAACGTATTCCGCATGCAACAGGTGTCTTATTCCCAGAAGTGGCCCATAACAGAATATTGGCATTAATAGCCGGCAGAAAACTAGTTGGCAGTGCTAATAATGAATGGTAAGACACAAGGCATGGACTGCGACAGAAGCAGTATAAAGAACAAGGTATATGAACAAGGCAAACAACTGGTGGAAAATAAATCCAGAGGGAATAACTGAGGGACCAAGAATAGTGCAGGGATGGGACTGGACACAGACAGTGCACAATGGTTGTAATGGGGCTGGACCCAGTGGACGGTGCAGGAATGGAGCTAGACACAAGCAAGTGGACAGGAATAGGTCTGGACACAGGCAGGTGGACACAAACATTGGGAACTCACAAAAGAGCACGGGAAACACTGAAGAAACAGAGCTGTGGATACAGGAACATGAATTTAGATGAAGGGGTCTCGGAGCAACTGGATATGCAGAGTTTTTGGAGCAGCTGGTGGCACAAGGAAACGGGGTCCAGGTTGCTTGGCAGTCAGATAGCTGGATCACAGACTTCAGGGTGCACTTACAGGTGTAAGAACACTCAATGCAGAAGCCCAGATCTTAAGGCATGTCTGTCTTTAAAGGGAGCCCATCAGGCTGAGTGTGTGTACTTGGGATAGTCTGCTGCGGCACAGGAAGACTATGGGTTGCAAGAAAATCCTGGGTTGGAATCCAGCAGACTGAAAACCTGGGATGGAACACTGCCAAGGTCATGAAAAGTGCTGTTGTGTCAGATGCGGGCATGGGTCTGTTTTCCATAATGTCTAACAGGCGTCATGACATCAAGAGGTATCAGCTATATCAGCCTGACGAGGCCTAACTAGGCCAATATAATTGTTGAGGTTCCTGTATCTCTCGTGCAGAGGAGTGTTCCTGAATTTCAGTTCTGACTATCATTTCTGGATGATGGGCTGATTTGCATATGGTTACATCTCCTTTGTAATGGCACCTTCAAGGAAAAACCTTATGAGACCTGAGCGGGGTTTAATGTGCTGTGTGCAGTAAGCTGGTTTAAATCAGGTTGACGGTAATACAGAAAGGAGACCAAACGGGGTTACAGGGAACAAGGTGAGGTTTAATGAACAACAGAGGGAAAATCCAGAAACAATACTAAATACAGAACTGGAAGTGTGCTAGACAAAGGGGCAAGACAGGGAGCTAGGCACAGGGGTTAGACATGAAGGGAACTGAGAAGGAAGGGTGCTAGGCACAGGGGTTAAACAGGAAGGAAGCTAAGCACATGGGCGAGACAGGAAGGGAGCTGACTACTGATACAAGTGAAACTCAGAGAGACAGGACCGGAAGCAGGAGTGCTGATATGCAGGGGAACGGAATGTGGGCATCCTGGCAGTGAGACAGGGAACAGATGGGTGTCTTTAACAAAAGATGGGAGTCTCAAGGCGCGGTGTCCAGAAGAGTGTATTCCCATAGCAAAAGTCCAGTAAGTAAGGCCAGGGGGTCTGGTACACATAGAAACATAGAAAAATGTCGGCAGATAAGAACCTTTCGGCCCATCTAGTCTGCCCAATTACATGGATACTTTACCTGGATTTATCTTTTGTTTAGGATAGCCTTATGCCTATCCCATGCCTGCTTAAATTCAATTACTGTTTTGGCCTCTACCACTTCTACTGAAAGACTGTTCCATGTATCCACCACCCTCTCAGTAAATAATGCTTCCTGATGTTACTTTTAAACCTTTGCCCCTCTAATCTAAGACTATGTCCTCTTGTTTTGCTACTTTGTTTCCTTTTAAATATACTCCCTTCCTCTACCTTGTGGATTCCCTTTATGTATATAAATGTTTCTATCATATCTCCTCTGTGTCGTCTTTTTTCCAAGCTGTACATGTTAAGATCATTAAGCCTTTCCTGGTAACTTTTCTCCTTCAAGCCGTACACCATTTTAGTAGCCCTTCTCTGAACTCTCTCTAAGATGTCTATATCCTTCTGGAGATACGGTCTCCAGTACTGCACACAGTACTCCAAGTGAGGTCTCACCAGTGCTCTGTACAGTGGCATGAGCACTTCCCTTTTCCTACTGCTAATACCTCTCCCTACACAACCAAGCATTCTGCCAGCATTTCCTGCTGCTCTATTACATTGACTGCTTACCCTTAGATCCTCTGCAATAATAACCCCTAAATCCCTTTCCTCAGATGTTGAGGTTAGGACTGTATCCAATCAATAGTACATGAATACAGTATCTCTGGAACAGGGAACAGGTCCATACAGCACGAGAGACTTCAATGCTAAAGTGCCTGGATAGGGGCGTAACTTCCTATTATGGAGGCCTGATCAGGTGGGTTTGGTTGCACCTGAGGGATTCATGGATCATTTGGAAACTTCAGACTGGACTTTAGGGGACTGGATGTGGCACAGGGCTAGAGTGGAAATCTGGTCTGGAACTTGACAAGCAAAAGAGGAAAGGTACTGCCGAGTTTATGTTACAGCTGCACCAGTGCGACGCCGGGTCTTATGGCGCTTCTTCCATGGCTGTGGGCTAGGTGCGTTACACAGGGACACTTTAGGGTATATTCACAAAGCTTTGCAACTTTGGGAAATTTTGGTACTTTGTGGTTCGGCCCATTTCAGTGCACTTGGGCAGTTCCATTTAACCGAACATAAAGTGAATTTACTATTTAGTGAATGGTCACTGTATTTTGCCAAAATTGAAGTCACCAAAGTAGTTATTGGACGTCAGCGAAAACTGACGAATTGTGTCCATAACTGCCAAATTGCACTGTATCGCTCTGAATTGGCATCGTCGAATTCCACCAAACTGAAAAAGTCTTATCCTCCTAGTAGGAGTTTCAATCAATAAAATGTGTCTAAATAATAAAAATGCTTTAAAAAAAAACAATAAAAAGTTTGTTACAAAATAAAGTCTTAAAAAATAAAAAAAACAAAGGTCTAAAAAAAGTACAAATAATTCAAAAAGGTCATTTAAAAAATAAAATGTTTTTTTTTTGTAAAATATAAAAAAAAGAATAGACTGTCTTAAAAAATAAAAAAAATTTACGTTGACACCTATGGGATTCACTTACAGCTTACTGAATTGATGATTTGACCTGAGATTGCACCAAACAGTGAAATTTATGGCCAATTCGGAGGCTAGTGATTAACCCCTATAGTAGGGCAACACCTATGCTGTTGCCTGTTCTCAGTGTTCTCATAAACTTGATTTTGTTCTGTATGAAGTAAGGGAAGTCATGGTTAGTTATGTCTGGTATGTATGTATATATTTCTTACTAGGACCAACTGTGCATGTTGTGAATGTAAGATGCTAATTAGGTCTGCATGAAAATCATTTTGACTTAACAGGATATGCGTTTCAGATTTAAATAAAATAAATGCAAGCTGGCATTTTTATTTAACCTGTAGTCAAACACAAGTGCAAAATGTAAATGGGAAAAATGATTAGTTCGCCAGAAAAACCTAAGAAACGTGTAGAGTGTGCAATAACTGTCCGTTTCTGTACGATGTAGGTGCGTTTCTCCGACCTAAGTGGAGTGTGACTTGTGACTAAATTTGGTCATAAGTAAAAGAATAAACTGTTCTAAATCACAAATCCAAAACCTTAGACTCTTATAAACTTTCAGCTTTTTCAGATTGCATCATCATTCTTAAATTGACAGGTTTGTTTTTTTTTTAAAAAGTATAATTTCCCTCAGTTTTGCATTTCACAAGGAGAATGTATGTAATTATATTAGAGTATATAATTTCTGTAGAATAATAACATATTTGCTTTGGTGTCATTTCATGCAATGATTTCAATCTCTTGTGGTGTTTGTAGAAGCCGTGTGATTCTTTGGCCTTCTCACCCTCCAACGAACACTTATGTATGTAATTTAGCTCGAGGTGGGAGAACAGTATGTGACATCTCACCAATTAACATTTAAAGTCAACTTCATTGCTTTAGTTCCATGTAGAAGCCTGTTGTGTTGACAAAATGTTCCTATAAATTATATTTAACGTTCACAAGAATTTTTATAATCTACATATGTGAATTTATCATCTCTCAATTTGACGCATATACACACCAGGTTAATAGAGAGCAAATCAGTGGTGGCTCACACCTCTTGAAAGGCATACTGTACTTATGTCAAGGAATAATGCTTCAGTATTCCTTTAGTTGATGGGATACATCAAACACCAAACCACTTGTTACATAGGTCATGGTCCAAAGGTCTTGTTTTGTCTTCCAATGTCTTCTTTACCAGAGCCAAGTCACCACGTCTAATCGAAGACTAACATTGTCTAGACACCAATACCTGACATTGTGTGGCTGCTATCAGCTTCAACAGTACTTACTTTCAACGCAGCTGATCTGGCAAATATATTTGCTGCTGTGGGAGGATAATAACATGTCTCATTAACCCTTGCTTCACATGGCTTACAATGTATGCGTAGGCTCTCAGAATTAATGTTCCATGATTTGAGTTACTTCTGGGTCTGGAGCTCCCATCAGTATTCCAGAGTCATTAAAAGAGTTATTCCCAAATCACCATTCCTTCAGAGACTTTGTATACGAACTACTGTGAAAATCTGATGAATTCACTGTTTAGTTCGTTCCTGCCTTAGTTTGCGTAATGCTCAGCGTATACAGTATATCAATGGTCTTTCTAATGTATTTCCCACCCTAATTATGCCATACATAAACTTCGTAACGTTTACAAATGTTGGCAGCGTTGTCTCAGGCCACGTTGTCCTATGATACCATCCTTGTTACCATATTTTGTGTGGGAAGTCTATGGAGATCTCCACTTTTTAAAAGTTGCTGAAATAAGTTCATCATTGCTCCAGACAACATGGAAACAACAGTAAAGGGAGATAAGCCACAGTTTACACAATTTACGTAAGGGCAACACTGTAGTTTATCCAAACTGAGTATGTCAGTGTTGTTTTTTCCTTTTCTCTCTTCGGATCACTTTTGCAACCAGGGCAAACAATGGCGCTTGGTGCGTAACTCACTAAATTTTTTCATTGTATCTTTATTCCATTCTTAATTTACTTTTTCCCAATACTAAGAACTCTGTAGAATAAGAATAGTACTACTGTTTTATGATGACAGCACAGGGATAGATAGCCCAATAGGTCAATCTATTTATCGATCATAGAGGATTTGAGCTTTCAGAGACCTTTTCCACTGTTTTTGTGATATCAAATTGCATGCACAGACACCAGGCCCTATTGCAATCTTAATGCTAGCTCCAAGATATGTGAGCATTAGCGCTAGATTAGCGCATGCTCCCCATATTACATCGCCAACGCTAACGGGTTAAAAAATCTATTAACGCATCGGTGCTGCCACCAACCTCTGAGAGCTTACTGTACTTTGCGCTTTCCATGTTAAGTATATGGAGTGCAAGGTGGTAACGCCAATTACTGAACCGATGCAGTAACTAAAATGTTAGCACCAGCTTCAAGTTGCGGTTAACTGTCACCACTTCTGCAAAATCAGTCAGCACCAGCTGAAAAACCCCGCAAAAATCAGATACACACCACTCGTCCTGCGGCGTGAACGGTGGCCTGGTCCACTGCCTCTGGCCGACGGGAGCAGACTGAGACTGGGGAAAAATAGTGTTCAGTCTCCCTCCTCGAATCATTCCGCAGGGCTCAAGGCCCGGCATCACAACACTCAATGGAGTCCTATGGACTCCAGGAGGCGACACTCGCGGTGACACGGAAGTGCTACCGCAAGTACCATGGAGGGTATAGGCTTCCCCCGGACCGTTAAGGAGGGGGAACATGACAGCGGGCATGGGCCGGACAGTAAGAATGGGGTTTGGGTAATAGAGGGAGTAGTGCTACAATGTTTCAAATTGAGACACTTAAGGCAGGGTAAGGGGAGGGCTCTGTCTCTTGCTACCTGGCAGCCTGGAAGAAAGAATAAATTGAAAATATCATCGAGCAGGATTTGCGAGAATTAATTGGCCGGTTGCGCTCTCATGCCGACACGAGGCATATCGGTGCAGGGTTTACTGGCCGGTTTACTTGACAGGAGTAGGGAATCGTCTCTGACAGATGGCACAAGGCTTTGGCATTGGGAACGGACTTCTAGGCCTCCGCAACGTCTGAGTTTGGTAAGGCCCAGGGGGCCTTCAGGATGTGTCTCAGATGGAGAAGCGACTGCCCGGGACCTGCCGGGAGAGCAGACCATGAGATTACCTGCTGCGTCAAACCTTGATGAATCAAGTGCCGCGGGTGTCATGACGCGCTGAATTAGTGTCTGCCCCCTGTAATATGGTGCTAAAACGGGTACGCTAAGGTGTACCCCATTAGCATCCAAGTTTTAGCGCCAACTTTGTAATAGTTCCCATCACATTTTATTTTGTTCATAAGCATAAAAATACTTTTAATATAATTTAATACAGAAGTAGAGGATTTTTTTTTTTTTTACCAATCCCATGTAACACAACACATCCAAATGTCAACAATAGTGTAAAAGATTGCAAAAAAATATGCACATATATTAAGGACAAGACTCTATACTTTCTCAGAGCGAACGTATGAAAGAGAACTCAAACGGCATGTCAAAGTGAAAAAACATGAAGCTTGCCCTTGTGCCAGCCTACATGTCACATACACAAAGGAGAGCTCCTATCTGTACGGAGATCTTGTTTACATGCGGGAAGAGGTGATAAGGCTAAATACTTTCAGCTCGCGGCACTAATAGAGGCAATTGTGAATAATAGCAGACTTTTCAATACACGGTAAAGAAATGCAAATTGCACAAAAATGCATGAAATCATAAACGCTGTGTTAAATGTTGAGCAGAAAATGATTTTCGAACAATTCATAATCCCTATTTTCTCTCTCTCAATTTTTTACTCTGCAAGTGTTATTTGCTTTTGTGCTTGGGTAGCGACATGCATACATGTTCTCGATTCTGATTCACATTACTTGGATAAATACAAATGAAACCGGTTTCCAGTTCTACTGATCAAACTTTGTTCAGTCTATAAATTTCATGCAGAAGAACGTTAACCCCTAGATTACCGTGATCGAGTCTCGATCTTCAGAAGCACCTGCAGGTGCCCCGAGATAGGGCCCGATCGCCTCCTGAACGCTAGCTCTCTCATAAGTGAGTGTTATTGCTAGGTTAGTTGAGGTGATAGTGATCAGGAGGTGATCTGGTAACGCTAAGGGCTTAAAAAATCTGTTAGCACACCGGTATTCATGCTGTTTAGCGCACACTTACTGTACTTTGCGCTCCCTATACTAAACATGGGGAGAGCAAAGAGAAAGCAAGGAGTAATTAGCATTAGGATCACAAAGTCCTAACGCTAATTACAAACCGCTGCAGTAACTAAGAAGCCACTGTTCTATGCTGTAGCTAACTGATCCCTCCTACGCGGAATCAGTTAGCAGCAGCTGGAACCCCCCATAAAATTAATCACCTCTCATCCCGCGATGAGAACGGTGGCCCGATCCACTGCTTCTGGCAGCTGGGAGAAGAGTGAGACTGGGGAGAAAAAAAGCTTTCAGCTTAGGGCACATGATACTGCCCATAGAGTATACCCGATATGGTCTTATTCTTTCTATAACCACGTCCCTGCCTCCTCCCTTATCTGCAGGCATGTTCCATTCCCATTCCGGCCACTTCGCTCTGCCAATGATCTGAAGCTATCAGTCCCTTCGTACCCGCATCCCCAACTCTCACCTTCAGGACTTCTCCCGAACTGCCCCCTTTCTATGGAACCTCCTCCCTCGCAACATTAGACTCTCCCCATCTCTCCAGTTCTTCAAGAAGTCTCTGAAAACATAGGCTTCACTAAAGTAATGTCAGCTCACTCCATGATCTTCCACTAATCATTTCATTGGGTTTTTTCCTTCTTTTGGATCAACAGCAGTAGGTAATGTGAGAAAGGCTGAACCTGATGGACGCATGTCTTTTTTCAGCCTATGTAACTATGATCCATCTCCCCCACAGCCCACCATGCACCCCACTACTTCACATGCCCAGCTCTTTACCCTCATCTAGTGTGTCGCCCCTCTCCTCTTGAATTGTAAACTCTTGCGCAAGATCCTCTCTCCTACTGTTCTGTTTGATTAACGTATATGTATATTTGTTATTCGGTCTCACCCATTGTACAGCGCTATGGAACTATTGGCGTTTTATTCCTGTAACTGTATACTGGAAGGGAGACCTGTGGACAGGACGTACAGTGTACGTCAGGGGTCCTTAAGGGGTTAATACAAATCAAACGCCTACTCCTTCATGCAGAGTCTAAATAAACATGCAGAATTTCCTGAAATATTGGGCGGCTTGAGCTGCTTGCCAGCAAGTGTAACAAAACTAAATGCACTTTCCTTTTTGTCTTCAGGGTTTTTGCTTCCTTCCCTGCTGTAGCCAGCACCGAGACTGCTTTATAGGAGAGGGGACCACCTCTCCTATAAGAGCAGGGCAGACTTAATTGGGCGTTAGCTGTGAGTTAACCCTATAGGCAGGGCCGATGCTAGACTATTTTGCGCCCTAGGCAAGACCAGCTACTTGCCCACGCCCAAAAAAACCCACTGCACATTACTGTGGAGCTCTGTGACCCCCTCATAAACACTGCACATTACTGTGGAGCTCTGTGATACACTCATACTCACATACATTACTATGGAGCTGTGGCCTTGCTGTTTTGACCATATCTGATTTTGGCTGCAGGGTGCACCGTGTGACGGCTGCCGCCAGTGCATAGTGTCCTCACTGTTTGAGGCTTGGGGACAGGTTTTGAGGCACTTACAGTTGGTGGAAGGGGTTAATAGGGCCACTCATTTTGGAGGAGGGATGAGGGAGGGAGAGTGACAGTGGAGTATTTTACTGTGGGGGAGGGAGAGTGATGGGTATTTTACTGTGGGGAGGGAGAGTGACAGTGGAGTATTTTTCTGTGGGAGGAGGGAGAGTGATGGTGGGGTATTTTTCTGGGGTGGGAGGGAGAGTGCTGGTGGGGTATTGATCTGAGGTGGGAGGGAAAGTGATGGTGGGGTATTTTTCGGGGGGAGAGTGATGGTGGGGTATTTTTCTGGGGGGGTGATGGTGGGGTATATTACTCTGGGGGGGTAATGGATGAGTGGGGGTGCTTATACTGGGGGTGTGTCAGCCAGTGGGTGTTTATAATTGGGAATGGGTGGTGGTGGTCAGGGGTGTTTTCAAGAGGAGGGGGACCAGGCATAGGGATGTGTACTGCAGTGTGCAGTGTTCCTGTAGTTGTGCGAGTGAGCAGCCAGTGAGAGGAGCAGCCCCCTCCCTCCTCCTGATCAGGCTACTGACGTCTACCTCCAGGGCATAGTGATAGGATGGCACACATCATGTGGCACGCCCTGTGACCCTGGCCAGCCGGTTCCCTCTGATTAGGTCATAGGGAGCGCAGGATGGCCGGGGTATCACAGGCCCAGAACAGCACCGGCGGTGGATATTGCAACTACAAGGGCCGCCCTTCAGTGGTTGACTGGCAACTTTTGGCCCAGGGGCCAAGTATGACCCAGAGGCCCATATTGCAGCAACTCAGGCCCTTGTATATGAGCGTTATCACAGAGCTCCGCAGCAATATAACTTACTCTCATACACTCCACACATTACTGTGCGTTTTATTGCTGTGGAGCTCTGTTGCACTCAAACACACTGCACATTACTGTATCAGAGCTCCACAGCAATAAAACTCACAGTAATGTGCGGTGTGTATGAGCATATCACAGAGCTCCAGAGCAATAAAACTCACAGTAATGTGCGGTGTGTATGAGCATATCACAGAGCTCCACAGCAATAAAACTCACAGTAATGTGCGGTGTGTATGAGCATATCACAGAGCTCCAGAGCAATAAAACTCACTCATACACACCGCACATCGGTATATTGCCCCCACCTCACACATGGGTATATTGCCCCCAGCTCACATGGATATATATTGCCCCAGCAGCTCTCACAAGGATATACAGTGGCAAGAAAAGGTATGTGAACCCTTTGGGATTACGTGGAGTTTTGCATGAATTGGTCATAAAATGTGCTCTGATCTTAATCTAAGTCACAACAATTTGAAAAACAGAGTCTGCTTAAAATAATTAAACACAAACATTATATGTTTTCATGTTTTTTATTGAACAGAACATGTAAACATTCACAGTGCAGGGTGGAAAAAGTATGTGAACCTTTGGAATTAATAACTGGTTGACCCTCCTTTAGCAGCAATAACCTCAACCAAACGTTTCCTGTAGTTGCAGATCAGACCTGCACAACGATCTGGAGTAATTTTGGACCACTCTTCTTCACAAAACTGTTTCAGTGTAGCAATATTCTTGGGATGTCTTGTGTGAATCGCTCTCTTAAGGTCATGCCACAGCATTTCAATCGGGTTGAGGTCAGGACTCTGACTGGGCCACTCCAGAAGGCGTATTTTGTTTTTTTGAAGCCATTCTTTTGTTGAATTACTTGTATGCTTTTGGTCATTGTCCTGTTGCATCACCCATCCTCTGCGGAGCTTCAGTTGGCAGACAGATGGTCTTACATTTCCTGCAAAATGTCTTGATAACTCTGGAATTCATTTTTCCATCAATAACAACAATCCGTCCAGGCCCTGAGGCAGCAAAGCAGCCCCAAACCATGATGCTCCCTCCGCCACGTTTTACAGTGGGGATGAGGTTTTGATGTTGGTGCGCTGTGCCTTTTTTTCTCCACACATAGTGTTGTGTGTTTTTTCCAAACAACTCAATTTTGGTTTCATCTGTCCACAGAATATTTTGCCAGTAGTGCTGTGGAACATCCAGGTGCCCTTTTACAAACTTCAAACGTGCTGCAATATTCTTTTTGAACAGCAATGGCTTCCTCCATGGTGTCCTCCCATGTACTCCATTCTTGTTTAATGTTTTCCTTATTGTAGATGTGTCAACAAAAATGTTAGCATGTGCCAGAGATTTCTGTAAGTCTTTAGCTGACACTCTAGGATTCTTCTTTACCTCGTTAAGCATTCTGCGCTGTGCTCTTGCAGTCATCTTTACAGGACGACCACGCCTAGGGAGAATAGCAACAGTGCTGAACTTTCTCCATTTGTAGACAGTCTGTCTTACCATGGACACATGAACATCAAGGCTTTTGGAGATACTTTTGTAACCCTTTCCAGCTTCATGCAAGTCAACAATTCTTGAAACCAGTAAAACCAAAACTGGTGTGTGTTTTTAAAGGGCAGGACAGCTTTCAGCAACACATCCAATAATATCACACTGATTGGACTCAAGGTTGGCTCACTCCTGACTCCAATTAGCTCTTGGAGAAGTCATTAGTCTAGGGGTTCACATACTTCTTCCACCCTGCACTGTGAATGTTTACATGTTCTGTTCTGTTCAATAAACACATGAAAACCTATTATGTTTGTGTTGTATTATTTTAAGCAGACTGTGTTTTTCAAATTGTTGTGACTTAGATGAAGATCAGAGCACATTTGATGACCAATTCATGCAAAACTCCACGTAATCCCAAATGGTTCACATACTTTTTCTTGCCACTGTATATTGCCCAGCAGCTCAAACATGGATATATATTGCCCCCAGCAGCTCACACATGGATATATATTGCACCAGCAGCTCTCACATGGATATATACTGCCCCAGCAGCTCACACATGGGTATATACTGCCCCAGCAGCTCACACATTGATATATATTGCCCCAGCAGCTCACATATGGATATATATTGCCCCCAGCTCACACAGGGATATATATTGCCCCAGCAGCTCACACATAGGCATATATTGCCCCAGCAGCTCACACATGGATATATATTGCCCCCGCAGCACACACATGGATATATATTGCCCCAGCTCACACAGGGGTATATATTGCCCCAGCTCACACAGGGATATATTTTGCCCCCAGCTCACACAGGATATATATTGCCCCAGCTCACACAGGGATATATATTGCTCACAGCTCACACAGGGATATATATTGATCCAACAGCTCACACATGGATATATATTGCCTCCAGCAGCTCACACATGGAAATATATTGCCCCCAGCAGCTCACAGATGGAAATATATATTGCCCCCAGCAGCTCACACATGGAAATATATTGCACCAGCAGCTCTCACATGAATATATACTGCCCCAGCAGCTCACACATGGGTATATACTGCCCAGCACCTCACACATGGGTATATATTGCCCCAGCAGCTCACATATGGATATATATTGCCCCCAGCTCACACAGGGATATATATTGCCCCAGCAGCTCACACATAGGTATATATTGCCCCGGCAGCTCACACATGGATATATATTGCCCCCACCGCAGCTCACACATGGATATATATTGCCCCAGCTCACACATGGATATATATTGCCCCCAGCTCACACAGGGATATATATTGCCCCAGCTCACACAGGGGTATACTGCCCCAGAAGCTCACACATGGGTATATACTGCCCCCAGCAGCTCACACTTGGGTATATATTGCCCCAGCAGCTCACATATGGATATATATTGCCCCCAGCTCACACAGGGATATATATTGCCCCAGCAGCTCACACATGGATATATATTGCCCCAGCTCACACAGGGATATATTTTGCCCCAGCTCGCACAGGGATATATATTGCCCCAGCTCACACATGGATATATATTGCCTCCAGCAGCTCACACATGGCTATAAATTGCCCTCAACAGCTCACACATGGATATATATTGCCCCAACAGCTCACACTTGGATATATATATTGCCTCCAGCAGCTCACACATGGAAATATATATTGCCCCAGCTGCTCACACATGGAAATATATTGCACCAGCAGCTCTCACATGGATATATACTGCCCCAGCAGCTCACACATGGGTATATACTCCCCCAGCAGCTCACACATTGATATATATTGCCCCAGCAGCTCACATATGGATATATATTGCCCCAGCTCACACAGGGATATATATTGCCCCAGCAGCTCACACATAGGCATATATTGCCCCAGCAGCTCACACATGGATATATATTGCCCCCGCAGCACACACATGGATATATATTGCCCCAGCTCACACAGGGGTATATATTGCCCCAGCTCACACAGGGATATATATTGCCCCCAGCTCACACAGGGATATATATTGCCCCAGCTCACACAGGGATATATATTGCTCACAGCTCACACAGGGATATATATTGCCCCCAGCTCACACAGGGATATATATTGCCCCAACAGCTCACACATGGATATATATTGCCCCCAGCAGCTCACACATGGAAATATATTGCACCAGCAGCTCTCACATGGATATATACTGCCCCAGCAGCTCACACATGGGTATATACTGCCCCAGCAGCTCACACATGGGTATATACTGCCCCAGCAGCTCACACATTGATATATATTGCCCCCACCGCAGCTCACACATGGATATATATTGCCCCAGCTCACACATGGATATATATTGCCCCAGCTCAAACATGGATATATATTGCCCCAGCTCACACAGGGGTATACTGCCCCAGAAGCTCACACATGGGTATATACTGCCCCCAGCAGATCACACATGGGTATATATTGCCCCAGCAGCTCACATATGGATATATATTGCCCCCAGCTCACACAGGGATGTATATAGCCCCAGCAGCTCACACATGGATATATATTGCCCCAGCAGCTCACACAGGGATATATTTTGCCCCAGCTCACACAGGGATATATATTGCCCCAGCTCACACATGGATATATTGCCCCCTGCTCACACATGGATATATATTGCCCCAGCTCACACAGGGATATGTATTGCCCCCAGCTCACACAGGGATATATTTTGCCCCAGCTCACACAGGGGTATATATTGCCCCAGCTCACACATGAATATATATTGCCCCCCGCTCACACAGGGATATATTTTGCCCCAGCTCACACAGGGGTATATATTGCCCCCAGCTCACACAGGGATGTATATTGCCCCCTGCTCACACATGGATATATATTGCCCCAGCTCACACAGGGATATATATTGCGCACAGCTCACACAGGGATATATTTTGCCCCAGCTCACACAGGGATATATATTGCCCCAGCTCACACATGGATATATATTGCCCCAGCTCACACAGGGATATTTATTGCCTCAGCTCACACATGATATATTGCCCCAGCTCACACAGGGATATATATTGCCCCATCAGCTCACAAATGGATATATATTGCCCCCAGCTCACACAGGGATATATATTGCCCCCCAGCTCACACATGGATATATATTGCCCCCAGCTCACACATGGATATATATTGCCCCAGCTCACATGGATATATATTGCCTCCAGCTCACACAGGGGTATATATTGCCCCCAGCTCACCCAGGGATATATATTGTCCCCCAGCTCACACAGGGATATATATTGCCCTCTGCTCACACATGGATATATTGCCCCCAGTTCACACTGGATATATATTGCCCCCAGCTCCCACAGGGATATATATTGCCCCAGCTCACCTCTCCTTTGCCAGGCCCCTCCTGCACAGTATTGCCGGCTGCCGTGTGCTTCCTATGAGTGGCCGCCAGCTTGAAGCTCTGCCGCTCACGGTGGTTCCACCGCTGGTGGAACCCACGTGAGCATCAGAGTTTCAAGTTGGCGGCCGCTCGTAGGAAACACAAATCGACCGGCAATATTGTGCAGGAGGGGTCTGGCAGAGGAGAGGTCCCAGTCTGCCCCTGCACCTTGCTGACATCTGGCTCGGGGCTGGCTATATTCTTCAAAATATCTCAGAAAAAATAGTGTACGTTAAAATACTAACAGGGTTATTCAGAGAGAGGTGAAAACCAGGAGAATAACTGGAGATGTTAAAATTCCAGGTCAAGCTAGCCAAACCAGAAACATTCTCCCATTTAGCTCACTTTCCAAATTGGCTATTTGGTCAGAGTGTTCTCTTCTCCTGCCAATTCTCCTGATTTTCACCTGTCTCTGAATAACCCTGTTTGATACTTGCTATAACATTTGGAATGCTGATTCCCAAAACTGTAACAAGAATGTAAACGTGATTGCATGCGGTCATACTGTCAACATAACCGCATGTACAGCTGTCTGGCTATAAAGTTTGGTATCTCTACATATGGGACACGGCAGGCTGCAATGACCAAGCGTGAGAAAATGTCAGTTGAAACTCATTATCGTTAATGCCTGGTTTTGCTTGAAAGTTCTGGACTCCACATGCTATGGATGTTTATTGTTCTACTATACATTCCTTATTACTATTTTTTTTTTAACTGATAGTTGTAGATTGGAACTTTGGATATTCATTTAACTATATTAAATTACGGGATTATTATCAATATTGGAACTATTTAACCACAGATCAATCTGGCTTTCGTCCAAATCACTCAACTACAACCGCCCTTTTAAGGCTAAGGTCGGACGAAAGCAGTTTTAACGTGCGTTTAGCCGCACGAAATCACGGCCGTGCTAGCAGCAAATGACGTCCAATGCTGGGGAACATACGACGAAAGGCCGCACGAAAGTTCGTCTGCGCAACGCAAGTGGCAAACGAACGCATTTTTTCGAGAACGTCAAACCGCTACTACTGACGTACAGAGTGCGCTGCGGCCGCATAGTGGCGTGTTTGCGTGATTGGGAGACGTCAGACACTGCACACGTCCGGCCAACATAACGTCCAGACGCAAAAAGGGTTTTATTGATGATCCGTACAAAATCACGGACGAAAATGCGCATCGTATGACCGCTATCGCGTATTCCGTGAAAAAATACGTCCATTCGTTCGAACGCACTTTTTCACGGACAACGTGAAAAATGCGTTCGTCTGACCCTAGCCTAAAAGTCTGCAATGATATCCAAGCTGGCATGGAACAAGGAAACCTAACATCTAAGACATCTTCCTTGATTTTGCCAAGGCCTTTGACACAGTAGACCGTGGCTTCTTGTTGCAAAAACTTAAAAACTCTGGTATTGATGATCACACGCTAACCTGGTTTCAATCGTATGTATCCAACCGATCGCAATGTGTGTCTCTTTCTGACAGCGCTTCCCTCTCCCTCCCAGTCACATGCGGTGTACCCCAAGGCTCGATACTCGGCCCCCTGCTATTCACGATATTCATTCTGTAAATGATCTGCCCAAAGTCTGCAAAGCCTCAACTGTACACATGTACGCAGATGACACAGTAATCTATACCAGCAAACCAACTCTCCCGCAGCTGGAGGCAGTGCTGCAAGAACATTTCAGAGGTAGAAAAGTGGATCAAAGATAACAAACTTTTTTTAAAATACTAACAAAACTGTAACAATGCTCTTTGGAACAGCTACATAAATTGCAAAATCCCCATCTGTGTGTCAGGACAAATTCTGTGGCTAGACCCAAATCTATCCTTTGGTCCCCACATTGAAAAAGTCTCATCTAAACTTTACCCCAAACTAGGTGCCCTGTCAGAAACCAATCCTGCCTGAGCCCTGTGGTAAGAAAGCAAATTGTACAACAAATGCTTATGCCAGCTATTGATTATGGAGATGTAGTGTATGCAGCTGCCCTGCAAACACAACTTCATAAACTTACTACATTGTATAACTCATTCTGCCGCTTTGTGCTACAATGTAACTACATGACCCACCATTGTGCCATGTTAAAAGAGCTAAACTGGCCGCCGCTGGAATCTAGACGCACCTTTCACCTCTCCAACCTGGTGTTTAAGAGCTTTTCTGGAAAGCTGCCATCCTACCTGAATAGGCTGCTTCCCCCAGCAGTTCCCTCATCCTATAACCTCCAATCTAGGACCATCACCTTACTTGCAATACCACAATGCAAAAAGAAAGTGGCTCGATTCCTCATTTTCCTACAGAGCACTGCAATTATGGAATAACCTCCCAGACGCCATCAAATCCTGCCCCCAGTCTTAAGTCACTCAAGAGCTCCTTATTAACATACCTCGATACAGAATGCATCTGTAAACATGTAACATAGTGAATATATTTCATACATATTTATTTTCTGTGTTAATCTGTATAGTTGTGTTTTTTAATATCTTGCATTACTTTGTATTTCTGTAACGACTGTAACATTTCAATGTTCTTGAACCCAGGACATACTTGAAAACGAGAGAAATCTCAATGTATCCTTCCTGGTAAAATACTTTATAAAATTAATAAATAAATATTGACTCGCTTCCCCAACCAGCACAACTTGAATGTTTGTTTTCCTGAATAAAAATGTATTTGAATCAAGACTTATTGTCGTCATTTTATATAGCGCCACAGTTTCCCCAGCGTACAATAACCAAAGGGAATGAGGAACAGATAAACGGACATAGGATGGAAACAAGAGGTGTAGAGTTAAACATGTTTGTAAAATTTCCTGTTCACCGTCACGAATTTTCCTTTTTGTTTCTAGGTCAGCAACAAGACGGTCCTGACCAAAACTAGGATTATTAAGGATATTAATATTAATGTTACATAAAGTATATTAATTTAGTATTATCAAAGATTGTTGTATTGAATTATTTAACCTGGTCTTTTCAAAGTCTTAATTCAAAAGAAAAATGCTTTTCCTTCTTCAGACACAACTTCATAATGGAATGACTAGAAAAATAGAAACTCCCATTTTTAAGGGAAGGCTGTCATTATGACAGAAGGATGTGCTAAATAAAGAGCTCATCCAAGATTGTTCATTAATTCTGAAAGACGGATTACTCAAAGTAGGCGTTTGCATCAATAGATTATTTCCAAATATTTGCTTAGCTCTGAAGAGAAAAATGAATAAAATTATTAGAGTATCAGGGTTATCCAAAGAGATTCGAATTGCTTGAGAAAGGTAACCGAACGCTGAAAATCAGCGTTTGGTTACCTTTCCTGGCCATTCGGCTATCCAGAGAGCAGGCAATTCGCCAAATCCTGCGAATTGCCTGAACATACGGTGCCTGTTCGGTCCCTGTTCGAGGGCAGTGAAATCCCCATAGAGAAGCACTGCTTCGACTATTCAGAGAACACAAACCAGCAGTGAAAGGTTCCCCTAATGCCCTGCCATTCGGTGGTTTAATTCGGCAAATTAATTCAGGAGAATCCCATAGACTTCAATGTTAAAAATATTCCCGTTTTAATTCAATATCTAATAAACCATTCATTATAAAATTCTGCAGCAAAAAGTCTCTTTATTCATTGATTTTTTAGGATAACTTTAAGCATTTTTCAGATTTTTTTTTTTTTTTTAAAAAGTCCGATTTTTTTTTTTTTTTTTTTCAGTTTGCTTATTTTTTTTGTAACAGCCCTCTTTATGATCATTCTCTGGACCTCCTGTGAAAATTTCAGACATTTTCGCTCAGTAGTTTCTTTGCAAACAGCTTTTCTTTTTCCCAGATTCATACAAATGGTTTTTCTAATTTATTCACTGCCTCCTCTACGTCACAGCTGCTTCGGCTCTGTGTGATTCGGCTCCTTTTCGGCTCCTGTTCGGCTCCTGTTCGGCTTTTTCGAAGGTTAATCCAGATGTTTTTGCTTGTTTTCAGCGTGCATTCGGTTAGTTTTCGTCAGGTTGTCGGCAGCTTTTCCCTGCAATTCGGGGACCCTGTGGTGTTTGCTGAATACACCGCAGGGTCACCGAAATGGGATCGGCAAAAGGAACCGAATTGAAGAGAACGAAAAGTCACCGAACGTGCGGTGACTTTTCGAATCTCTTTGGATAACCCTGTATGTTTTTTTATGTTGTAAATAAAGTACAATTATTTTGTGATTATATTGTTGTTGTTCTTGGCTCTTGTGTTGATGTTCGTTAGTTACAAGTTATTTATAACGTTCCAAGTTCCGTAGCACTGTACAATGAGTGAGACCTAACAAATATACTGTACATACACGTTAGACACGTAGAGACGAGTGAGAGAGAGATCCTGCTCAAGAGTTTATAATCTAAGAGGAGAGTGGTGACACACTCAGGTGATGGTAATTAGCTGAGTGTGGCTGAGTGTGAGTAGTAATGGCGTGCATGGGGTCTTTACGGGAAGATGGAGCCAGACCTGTACATTGAGGATGTACGTGGCTATACTAAGAATGTTGCATGTTTTATGGCTTTTATTTAATGTAACAAAATTACCTTTGTGTCCGTTGTTGAATGTCAGCCAGTAAGGTTCTGAAATTGAAGTTATGGTACATCTGGTGACTTTCTATTAAAAGGACGCTCTACACCACGGTTGTCAAACTCAAGGCCTCCAGATGTTGATGCATACAATTTCCAGAATTCTTCCTAATCAATAGATATCCAGGGAATTGTGGGAGTTTTAATGCAGAGACTTCTGGGGTGATGGAGTTTGACAAACCGGCTCTACACCAATGGTCAGTAACCTTTGCTCTCCAGGTGCTTTATCGCGTGCCGCTTGCTAAAACCGGGACACTAAGGGGAAAAATTAGCATTTGCTAATTTCCCCTTTACTTCCCAGTTTCCCCAGCAGATTGCGGGGCAGGCTCCAAGTTTGACAGCCTGCCCCTTAGCGATTGCTAAGCTCGCGCATGCTGGGGGCAGCGCTACAGAGCCGTCCCCAATATCCTCCCCTCCATGGCGTCAATAGGACTCCATGGAGGTTCATGCTGCCGGGTCACATGACTGGCAGAATCTAGTCTTTTGCGAGATCCTTCTGGTCGGCAGAGTGATTGCGGAGGGAGATGGGAGACTTTCTTCCCCCAGTCTTCCTCTGCTCCCGATGGCTAGAAGCTGCGGATCGGACTGTCATTCTCGCTGCGGGATGAGAGGTGGGTATGTGATTTTTGGGGGTTTGAGCTGCAGGTAACAGATTCTACAGCAGCGCCCTCCATTACCTACACCTCTGAGCTGGTGGTAACTTTTTTGTTAGGATCACTTGGTCCTAACGCTAGTTGGTCTGTGCTTGCACTTTGCGCTCCCCATGGTAGGTATAGGGAGAGAAAAGTACTGTAAACTCACGCTATGAATCGCAAATTAATGAGTACTAATGTTTTTCTAGCCTGTTATCGATTTGAAGGCAATCTGGGTGCAGCACAATGACCTCCTTTAAGCTAGCGCTAATGCTGACGCTAGTGTTAGCTTGAAGGAGGTGATAGAGACCCAGGTGTTTTGGAACTACATTTTCCATTAGCCTCCTCCAACCTAATGAGTGGCAGAGTATAATAGAAGATGCATCTCCAAAACATCTGGAGGGCCAAGGTTGTTGACTCCCTGCTCTACACAGTGTGACCTCATTGTTATTGGAGTGGTCATGCTACCCTGAGCTCCGACGTCCCTTCTCTTTTACAGATGGGCTTTCTTAGGGCTGATTCAGTCCTTCAGAGAGCAGGTGCATAGTCCTGCCCAGAAACTGAGCCCTTCACTCAAGAGCTTCTGGAGTTTTGGGAACTAGGCCCCCACCGATGGCTAGTAATTTTCTTTAGCATTGAGAGCCACTGATTTGGTTGGAAGCGCGCCCGACTGCCAGCAAGTCCTATCCATTGGTGCTCAGAGGGAAACTAAACTAGTACTGAATTCAGCTGAGCTTTTAAAGGAAACTAATGGGTTAAAATAGGAGGGGGGATATGGAGGGGCTCAGATGGGGTTAGTGCTTAACCCCTCCATTTGCCTACAGCATTCCTTTTTATAAATGTACATTCCCAGTTAGAGGATTTCAAGACGGAGTCTTGTTCGCTTTTCTTAAATTAAGCTGTTTCTGTTTATAAATTTTAGTTCTATAATAGCATCTACAAGTATGAGCATCTACAAGTATGAAATTCTCGCTCAAAACTGATTTCTGAACTTTTTTCTTCTGTAGTTTCAGTACTTCGGATTCTGTGTCTTCAGTGGATTCTCTTTTTATCCTCTTCTAACAGAAATCCCTCAAAATATGCAAGAGTGACTTTTTTTACGATCCCTAAAGGGGTCTGCACTCTGCAATACTGTACATAAAGGCACACAATACATACTTTCTGTAGTCCATAATGTCACTATGTACACATAAAAGTGGGTTTTTATATACAATATTGTACATAACTATAATATATGTTCTGTATATCTTCAGCAATAAGTCATGGAAACCATGTTCTCAATAGAAGAGTTAAAGGGCCACTACCACCAAAAAATGAAATGTCCTGATTGTGTTTATTTGAAGGGTTATTCAGAGAGCATCAAAACGTCACAGACAATTAGATACTCTCTTGTGCCCCGCACCTCTGGGAATCAAATTCCCCGACCCTGTGTTGAATTCAGTATTCACCTCAGAGTCCCTGAAGTGCAGGGAAAAGCTGCCGAACGGATCTGAAAAGTCATCGAAAATCCGCCTATATGATCCGAAAAAATTGGATCAATTCAAAACACAGCAAAAAAACCTGCCAGATGTACCCAATGATCAGCCGCAAACCCATCGACTGTGTCCACAAAAGCTGACGACTCGCCAAACACAGCGCTGCCGGAAAAAGTCTATTGAAACTTTCAAAATTTCAAACGCTGTTTGCAAAAAAACTATTGAACGAAAATGTTTGAAATTAACATATAAGGTCCTATGAATAATAATAAAAAGTTCTGTTACTGAAAAATAAAAAGGCGCTATTTAAAAACTTTGCAGAAAAAAATCCTGAAAAATGCCTAAACTCCCAAAAAAATAAAATAAAGAGCCTTTTTCCTGCAAATTAACCCCTTAGTGACCGTGGATGTACTATATACGTCACGGGCAAAAATGTCCTTTAGACCCGCTGATGTACATAATACGTCACGGTCTCCTAACCTCCCTCCCTCCCTCCCTCCCTCCCTCCCTATACTCGCCTCTCTCGCTGGGCTCCCGCGGCGCACTGGCAAGCTGGAAGCCTGCTCTGCCTTTTCAGGGGGCCCGGCAGGCGTGATGACATCACCGTGCATGACATCATCGCTAGGCGCCCCCTGGCTCCTGCAGTAAAAAATGAGGAAGGTGAGGAGGACTCCTTTGGAGCCGTCTATCTCCCCAACCATTCAAGATATAAAAAACAAATGGTACTGCTGGAAAGGGGAGAGTCTCCCCTTTTCAGCGGTTTCTCGCATTAACCATTTTGTTGCCGGATCGTGATTCAAACCCAGAAATGGCTGACATCTTAGATGTAAACCAAGACTCTGGGTCAACCCCCCCCCCACCCACTGACATCCTCACCATATGTGTAAGGATGTCAGTGGGCCAGTTAACCCCTAGCTGCCAAGTGGAGATAGGGGATCCAATCTCCCGATACGTGGCAGCTAGAGGGTCATTGCCTTTCCAATGATACCAAACATGACTTGGTTTGTTTTTAAATATTCTTTTATAAAAAAACTAGGCGGAAAGCCTGCCCAGAGGGAAGTCTATTGTTGTTGTCGCCAGGTCAGAATTCAAGTCCACATAGTTTTTTCCAATGTCCTATCCAAGAGTATCTCTCTATATAAATACGTTTGTAACGCGTCCATCGCCATCCCATCCGCAACAGGAGGGCCGACTGAGCAGCTGTGATTGGTGCGCACACCGCTGACAGCGCATTACAAAGGAATTTATATATTAGAGTAGGTTCCTCTTCCCTCTTAGATTGTAAGCTCACGGGAACCGGACCCTCAGATTGTAAACTCGTGGGACCCCTCAGATTGTAAACTCGTGGGACCCCTTAGATTGTAAAATCATGTGGCCCCTTAGATTGTAAGCTCATGTGGCCCCTTAGATTGTAAGCTCATGTGGCCCCTTAGATTGTAAACTCATGGGGCCCCTTAGATTGTGTTGGGCTTGGGCAGGCATTTTTTTTGTAGCGTATACATTATGCGTATATTTAATGGCACGTGGTATGCATGGCATGGCAGGCTGGTATTTAGGCACACTGGTATTATGAGACACTGGTATTATGGCTGGCAGACTGGCATTATGGCTGGCAGACTGGCATTGTGCATGGCAGACTGGCATTGTGCATGGTAGACTGGTAATATGGCTGACAGACTGGTAATATGGCTGGCGAACTGGTAATATGGCTGGCAGACTGGTATTGTGCATGGCAGACTGGTATTGTGCATGGCAGACTGGTAATATGGCTGGCGAACTGGTAATATGGCTGGCAGACTGGTAATATGTCTGGCAGACTGGTATTGTGCATGGCAGACTGGTAATATGGCTAGCGAACTGGTATTGTGCATGGCAGACTGGTAATATGGCTGCCGGACTGGTAATATGGCTGGCAGACTGGTAATATGGCTGGCGAACTGGTAATATGGCTGGCGAACTGGTAATATGGCTGGCAGACTGGTATTGTGCATGGCAGACTGGTAATATGGCTGGCGAACTGGTAATATGGCTGGCAGACTGGTAATATGTCTGGCAGACTGGTATTGTGCATGGCAGACTGGTAATATGGCTGGGGAACTGGTATTGTGCATGGCAGACTGGTAATATGGCTGCCGGACTGGTAATATGGCTGCCGGACTGGTAATATGGCTGGCAGACTGGTTTTATGGCTGGCAGACTGGTTTTGTGCATGGAAGACTGGTAATATGGCTGGGAACTGGTATTGTGCATGACAGACTGGTAATGTGCATGGCAGACTGGTATTGTGCATGGCAGACTGGTATTGTGCATTGCAGACTGGTAATATGGCTGGCAGACTGGTAATATGGCTGGGAACTGGTATTGTGCATGGCAGACTGGTAATATGCATGGCAGACTGGTAATAGAAACATAGAAAAATGTCGGCAGATAAGAACCTTTCGGCCCATCTAGTCTGCCCAATTACATGGATACTTTACCTGGATTTATCTTTTGTTTAGGATAGCCTTATGCCTATCCCATGCCTGCTTAAATTCAATTACTGTTTTAGCCTCTACCACTTCAACTGGAAGGCTGTTCCATGTATCCACCACCCTCTCAGTAAAATAATGCTTTGTGATGTTACTTTTAAACCTTTGCCCCTCTAATCTAAGACTATGTCCTCTTGTTTTGCTACTTTGTTTCCTTTTAAATATACTCCCTTCCTCTACCTTGTGGATTCCCTTTACGTATTTAAATGTTTCTATCATATCTCCTGTCTCGTCTTTTTTCCAAGCTGTACATGTTAAGATCATTAAGTCTTTCCTGGTAACATGGCAGACTGGTAATATGGCTGGGAACTGGTATTGTGCATGACAGACTGGTAATGTGCATGGCAGACTGGTATTGTGCATGGCAGACTGGTAATGTGCATGGCAGACTGGTATTGTGCATGGCAGACTGGTATTGTGCATGGCAGACTGGTAATATGCATGGCAGACTGGTATTGTGCATGGCAGACTGGTAATATGCATGGCAGACTGGTAATATGCATGGCAGACTGGTATTGTGCATGGCAGACTGGTATTGTGCATGGCAGGCATGGCAGACTGGTAATATGGCAGGCCGGGCACGGAGGAGATGCAGGCGGGCGCGGAGGAGATGGAGGCCGGGCGCGGAGGAGATAGAGGCCTGCAAGGAGAAGATGCAGAAAACAAATCCGATCCATTGGAGAGGCACTGTGCTGTGCGCCTCTCCAATGGATCGGATTTGTTTTGTCCCTCTCGCACGCCGGCTGTGCGCGTGCCACGGCTGTTGGATGCGCGCGCAGCCAACCGCCGCAGGTTGCGCGAGCATGCGCAGTAGGGTTTTGGCGACGGACACGCCAGCCCTTATTGTTTTATAGGATAGATAAGAAACACATTTTTTTTTTAAATTGCCTGAGGGGTTTAATAAAATAGGACCTAAGCTGGCATTTAAACATGATGCACATAAAACAGGTCAGAATGAGCTCAGCGCACAGAGATGAAATGGGTCAGCGGTGAAGGGGGTTAAAAAGCAAAAACATGTAAAATTGGGTATTGAGCCGGGGCCTTTTTTGGCGGTTGCAGATTTTGTGGATTCAATATCAAAAAAGTGTGTTTTCCCAATTTTTTCATTATATATATATATATATATAAAAAAATATTTATAGTGTTCTATATATATATATAACAGCAAAAAGGGTTTGCACTCACAGTTCACTTCACTTAGTTCAATACCCGGTGCTCCACACTGGCCTCCAATCATGTAACTTGTCAAAGATGTGCCAGCACTCTGGGATTTCCAAATAATCTTTATTTCCGTATGGAATGTCACAGCATGTCAACATTTCAGTTCCCTCTAGGAACTTTCCTCAGGACCAACATTCATTTTGGTCCTGAGGAAAGTTCCTAGAGGGAACTGAAACGTTGACATGCTGTGACATTCCATACGGAAATAAAGATTATTTGGAAATCCCAGAGTGCTGGCACATCCTTGACAAGATATATATATATATGCATATATATATACTATAAAAAAAATATTTACAGTAAAGTATACAACATGATGGAAATAATGGTATCTTTAGAAAGTTAATTTAATGGCGGGAAAAACGGTATATAATATGTGTGGGTTGCATAAACGAGTAAGAAGAAAATTTGACCTAAACACAATCAGCACAGAAATGTAAAAACAGCAGTGGGCACTTTCGAACAGACTTTTGTAAAACTGCCCAGTCACTAAGGGGTTAAAAGAGTAAATGATTTAATAGATAATGGATGAAAACGGGAATATTTTTAACATTGAAACCTATGGGGTTCACCTGATTAAACCTGCCAAATGAAACCACTGAACATCAGGGCATTTTGTTGACATTTCTCTGCTGGTCGGTGTTCTCCGATTAGATTTACCATTGTTTCTCTATGGGGGTTTCACTGCCGTCGAACAGGCACCATATTTCACTGGCAATTCGCCAATATTTGGTGAATTGCAAGGCTTTGAATAGCCAAATGGCCCCGAAATTGCATTGTATGGGGAAATTCACCGTTCAGTGCAATTTCGGGGACAGTTCGGCTCTTTTTGAATAATCCCTTTTGTGTGAATTGGTCATAGAAGGTCTCAGAAAAGCGACTAATTCCATATGGTTCACATTCTTTTTTGCAACTTTGTGCATTTATTCATTGTATATATAATTTACACACAAACACATATTCTGGCATATACCTGGATATAAAGTGTTACTTGGTGTATCCCCTTAAATTCTAAAAACTATTTTTTATTTAAAAATTACCATAAATATTTTGGACACCTGCGGCTGATAACATGCAAATGTTGCATACGACAGCAATTTTGCATGGAGATTATCTTCAGGGATACCTCAAATGAAATATATGTAAATTATGCAATTTTAACATTTAATATATACACTCTTCCTTTATAGAAATATCACATTTCTTGCAATATTTTAGACAGGCTATGAAATAACATTGTCATAGAAAGCAATTACTGTTTGAAGTCACATACGTTTTAACACAAACAGATATACATTTTGCAAATACTATATTTGAGGCAATTTCAAATAAACATTGTCATGGAGCTGATGTAACGCTCCATGCTTCAAACCCCAAGAGACTGTTATGTTCATTTATATCGTGTGATTTTAGATATATTTTACATCGTTTGGTTTTAGTTTAATTTAGTTTAGTGTAAAATGGCATAGCTTTGGTTTTAAAAATACTTATATTCCTGTAGGTAAATGTGTTTTTGTATATACAGTAAACAAGCTTTACTGCTGTGTAATTTATGCACCAGGGCTTTTCCCATTATCTAGCTGCATGTTTAATTCAAGGGATCTCTGACTGATAGTGTGTGTTTAATCTGATGTGTTAGAACATTGGATATACAAATGTTGTGTGAGTTGAAGGCTAGAGAATGTAAAGAATGTTTATTGTAAATAACTGACATAATGTAATTAGTATGGGTATGCAAATTATGACTGTTGGACTTCAGCATAAATGGTGGCGTTTTGTTCATTAAAAAGTCAGAGAACTCTCAGAGCTCAGAGAGAGAGGATCCTGTTTTAAAGCATACAGCCGCGCCTGGTGTCTTTATTTCAGCGACGCTACACTATACACTATCACCCTCAGAAGGCAGAGAGCAGCCTTCTGGAGATTCCTAACGGCTCCAGGGCAGAGGAACAGAAGCAGGCAGGTCAAGCTGCTCGAGGCGCTGAGGACAGCGCTCCCAGTAGCTGTGCTGACCGCAACGAAGGGGTGTCTGGAGAGCCAGGACAGACGGAAGGGAACGGTTCCTTCACAAACATAATGTTAGAGCTTCATCAAAACACCACCAGAATGCAAAACATGTTTGTATGTAAGCATCATTACTACATAGAATAGTTATGTGACTAGCAGGGCTCATGCCCCGAAAAATCCCTTACTTGCCTCTCGTTCCCCGGTGGAGAGGGCGGTGCAATCCGCTGCTTCCTCTGGCCGGGAACTGAGTTAGACTAGGATCAAATAGTTCCTCTTCTCCCTCCGCGATTCCTCCATGGTGCAATTTCTTGGCAGTTCGTCTATTCAGAAAGCTGTCCATTCACCAAATACTGGCAAATTGACAGCCAAATATGGTGCAGCTCACCGCAAATTTGGTGATCTTCGTTAGCAAGGAAATTGTCCTGTAGAGAAGTAAAGGTCAGACGAATGCATTTTTCACGTCTACTGTCGAAAAGTGCGTTGCTGCGTCCGAAAGCATTTTTTCACGGATGGCGGTCATACGATGCGCAATTTCGGCCGTATGTTTTGACGGAGCTATAAAAAATAAATGGACATGATGTAGGCCAGACATGTGCAGTGTCTGACGTCTCCCCCATCAAGCACACACGCCGCTATGCCGACGCAGCGCACTCTGTGCGTCAGTACTAGCGGTTCCACATTCTCTAAAAAATGCGTTCGTTTGCCGCTTGCGTTGCGCGGCCAAACTTTCGTGCAGGTGTACTTCGTATATTGGCCGTCATTGGACGTCATTTGCTGCTACTACGGCCGCAATAAAGTGCGGCTCAACGCACGTTCGCACTGCGTTCGTCTGACCTCAGCCTAAATCTATTCACAGAATGCCAAACTGCACTGAAGTGTCAGTGAAATGCCCTGTTTTTTTGGTCATTCACTTCGACAGGTTTAAAGCGGCATATCCCATAGGATTTAATGTGAAACAATATAATTTTTATTCAAATATTTAATCTATCCGTTTATTCTTTTCATTTTCAGCAAACAGTCTTTTTAGTTATTTATTTTTTGGGATTTCTTTAGGTGAAATTTTTGATTCCTTCTTTTTTTTTTTTAAGGAATTCTTCTTTATTCTGTAACATACCTTTTTATTTTTTATACACATTTTCATGCATGTTTGTTGTTTTTAACTCCTTTTAAAGAGTAGCAAAGTTTTTTTTCTGTTTTTTTCAATGCAGTTCGGCTGCATGCAGCGGTCTTCGGCAGCTCTATTTTCGTCACACTTTGGGGACCCTGAGGTGAATAGTGAATTCACTGCAGGGTCAGCGAACTGGAGTAGTCTAAGTTCGCCAAACGAGAAAGCATTGAAACTTCAGGGCTTTCTGAATAACCCTTAAGGTAATGGAGAGTCATTTTCCATAAGCTTACTGGATTCTGTCTGTGATTTTATGGAAAACGTTTTGGTAATGATGGGTTTAAGAGACGTTGATGGCTGTAAATGTTCATTGTGCTGTAACAAATCTTTTTCTATCATTGTACAATACAGCAGTGACGTATTCTGCAAACAAATAACAATCTAATGAATGCGTCCAACAGGGGTAATGGTAGCTGAGCTTCATTAATAATAAAGATGAATAAAAGAAATACCTGGCGGATACAATCATTTCAATGTGGGGTTCTACAGGCATGAGAAATTAATTTACACATTATATCAAGGTCATGAGTATAACAGGTTTTGTGGTGCTCCGGTGGTCCCTTTCTGTAAATCGCCTTGTAGTGAGGGGATTAAGGTGAGGGAAACCTTGCAGGCTGATGAATCTCCTGCTAGAGCAGAATATAAATGATTCAGCTGTATAGCCTTGAGAAGGTTTCCCTTCACTCGAGTATAAGCATAAAACCCCCTCAAAGTTACCTTAAGCTGATCCTGACCTTATGAGATCTCCAGTGGGATATAACGTGGCTTAGAGGGGAAGGATAATGGGGCTTGAAGGACATATTTTTCCTTTTTGTTTATTGTTACCACAAAAAAAGGCTAAAGTTGTAATATACTAAACAGGGAAAAGCGAGGCCAAAGCAAATTAATGCAGACTCGTTCCAACTTCGCTTTTCATTCAGCTCGAATGTTTTGGCCTTAAAATGGTCAATTCTGTTTCTTCAACATTTATGGGAATAACATCTTGATCCAGTAATGTTTGGAAACCTTTAAGTCAAATTAAGAGACATTTGATTGATTGTTTTTTTCTCTCTTTTGCGTAGAAAGATTAAAATTAGCAAGGCAAAAAATGTTGCGGCTTTTGTCATCTTAAGGAAAATTAAGGAAAAACTCTTTAATGTGAAATAAATTGTTGTAACTGATATTTTTATCAAATTATAATTCACGTAGAAAATGTTGCAATCCAACCGACAATATAAAAGCGTTTCACAAAACAAAAAATAAACACCGAAGAGCCTTTTGGGTACCCTGGTCAGGTGAAGACCCAGTGAAACATTTTGTGCCCGTTTCCAACCGGGACGATAAGTTAACGTCTGGAGCAGTGACTGAAAAATCGCACCAGACTTTAGCCTACAACCGTCTCGAGCTATTACAACTGCGACGTGAGCCCTGCTTGTGCCTCGGTTGTTGTGCGAGCTGACTTTAAATTCACATCTCCTATACTTTGTTGTAGGACGTGACTATGCGCCTAGAGGGGGAACAAGATATTCCAATCTAGCTCATCCTCCTCTAAACGAGGCGTTATGCTGTAGATGAATACCGTCTTTTAAACCCTGATGTCCATCGATTCTGCTTTGCACAATCACTTAATGCCTTCATTTACCCTCCCAATAAATTCCGCACTCACCTGACATCTCATGGTGCAGATTGCGGCGAGATCCACTGCTTTCTCTGTCCGCGAGCAGCGTGAGAATGGGAGAAAATAGTTCCCATGTCCCTCCAAGTCTCATTCCGCGGTCCCTGCACATTTAAGCTCGTGCAGAGGTCATACGAAGCTTGCGCAGGGCTCCATGGAGTACTATGGATTCCAGGAGCTGATAGGCATGGCAGTGCTGCATGCCACTGCAAGTATCAGTTTGCGCTTCATGATTACTGCGTGCCCAGATGCACATAGTGCTCCTGGGTCAGAAAAGCACCTGTAACAGGGAGATGGTAAGTGAAATCTACTCCGACAGATTTAATTTTTTTTGAAAACGAGCGAAAATTCAATGTATCCTTCCTGGTAAAATACTTTCTCAAGTATGTCCTGGGTGGTGAGTATGTACCGTTAAGTGTCCGTGGGTAAGACACCTATTGGAGAGGTGCTCTTGCCGGGATTTGAACCTGTGTCTCCATGGCTATAGAGCACTGCTGTTAACTCTACTCCACCCAGCCGGTATTTTGTCTCTTACCTTCTCCCTGTGTGCGCGTCAGTTGGAATGGCACCCTTTTATCTCTTGTGAAGAAACATGAGATAAAGTGCTTCGGCATAACCACAAATTGGCAGGGTATTTCCATGATTCAGGAAATGCCCTAGCAGGACCACAATAATCAGAGCAAGCATGAGGATAATGGCCTCCGTGTGGTGGGAGGTGGCACAGGGAGGTCATTATCCTCCTGCACAAAATACTGGTCAAGAGATATGAAAAGTCCAGAGGTTGGAGCAGGCAGAACAGGAACAAATACAGTGGACAAGCAGGAGTCAAGTTCATGAAATCCGATACAGAAATAGCCAACAACTCAAACAACCAAATACGGAGATCTGAGGAAGCTGGTATATAAAGCCATGGGACTACCTGCAGGTGTGAAAGAATGGACTGCAGGTTGAAGTCAAGGAAACTGAGCTAATAAAATCAGCTGAAGTCTGTGATGTTCTGGCCCCTGGTAAACTGGATAGAGAACTGGACTGATATGTTAAGATTCAGGGGTTCAAATTCTCAAAAGGGGTGGCCATGTCTGTCTCTTGCAAGGCTGTGCATGGTCTCTGACACAAGCAGCTAATTAAATGGACCACAATTAATCCCTGTACACCTGCCAATTAACCATTCATTGCTAAAGGAAAAGAAAAAAATGTAACCACATCACTACCACGATCGACTTATGCAATCTGCAAAAGCACCTGCAGAAGCCAAAGATTGAGTAACGTCGATATGGTCTTATTCTGGAGCAATGCAAAGGAATTGCCTATGCGTGACAAAGGAGCGAACAGCTGGGACATGACTTTGTCTTCAGAGATACATTCCCAGCTGCACTGTCAGTGGGGCACACCCTTAACCGAAATGTTAAAATCAAGCAAACCCCATTCTAGTTTTAGTATTTCTAGATTAGGGTCGATCTGGACAGGCGTTACTGCTCTGCAGCAAAACCGCAGCACTCGCGGTGAATCTTTTGGGCAACCCACTGTCCTCAGAATGAGGCTAGGGTCAGACGAACGCATTACGTGTGGACTGTGCGTCCATGCACAACGGACGTACTTTCTGACTGACGACAAGGTAGTGGCCACACAGTGATAGTGGTCCATTTTTGTGACGGACGCTTTTTTTGACTGATGTAGATGGGAAATAAAATTAATATGAAAAAACATTTTGTCCGTCAAAAATGCTGGACGTCAAAAATGCAGTCCGTCTGACTACGTCCCATCACTCTCACACAAAGCTATGCGGACATTGTGGACGTGGCACACTCCGCACGTCCGTTCTAGAGATTTTACGTTCTTGCCTAACTTGCGTCCGTTGTGCATCCGCACTTCTGTGCGGACGTACTTCAGGTCTCTATTGATCATAATTGTATGCTACCGCGGAAGTTAAAATGTGCGGCAACACGGAAGTGAACACTGTGCTCGGCTGACCCAAGCCTAAACCTGCACAAGTCTCCCAGTGTGTGTAAACTCTGTTGCCTGCTGCAGGAAGGGGATCACAGCTCTCCTGTTGCATTCTCCTTCCTCTAAAACATGAAGACAAATTCCGAAAAATCTATTTTTCAGTGCATTAAATGTCCTTCGTTGTTTTATTCCCATTAGGTAAATAAAACGTTAGGACGAAACACACTGATTTGTCGATGTAACCGGGTATGAAATATGAAAACATAAAAGTAATTTGTTTGTGCGGACGGACCCGATGATTTGATGAAAATATGTCACCTGTAAGAGGCATTAGAGGCTCAATAAGTGGTAAATTGTTTTTTCGGTCCATGTAAAATGCACAAGTTCACATGCAAGGTGAAATTAATCATTTCTCGTATTCCTAGATACCTTGAATGTGCTGTCTTATTACGATAAAATAATACAATATAAACCCGGTCTATCTCACTTTAGCCAAACTTCAAAGGATAAAGACGTGCAGCATTTTTTGAAATTGTTTGAAACCGATGACATTAACACTAATCGTTGTATTTAACCCTTTCACAGCCAAAATGTTTACACGTTATTGTATTGAAAAACAACATTTAGCATGCAATGCCTCAACTGCATACCTAGGGCCGGATTTATAATTAGGTAGCGTAGGCCTTTGCCTACAGGCACCTGCCGCAGCTGGGTGTCTTGCTCATTTAAAAAAAATAAAAAAGATATTAACAATGATTTAGACCTCTTTATCTCTGAAGCCTTACTGGCTAGTCGGACATATAAGATATTGTTGGAAAGGCCAGAATATGCCCTTTCCAATGATACCAAACGTTACCAAGTTAATATAAAAACAAAATAAAAAATTATTAAAATATTTTTTTCCCTAGTGCAGCATTGTTATTCACTTCACATTTATAAAGTGAACAGTGATACTGCACTAACTCACCTCATTTCCCACACTGCCGGCAAGTGTGGAGGTGATGGCACAACACAGTGTTTCATGGAGATCCTAAATCTGGGCACTGGAGTGAGGATAGGCCTAGGGACCTTGGAACCCTGCATCTCTGATTTTTATACCACACAACGTCAAGTGAGGGGTCATTGGAAAGGTCAGAGTCTGGTCTTTCCAACAATACCAAACATGATCAGTTAATGTGTTAAAATAAAAAAATGGAAAAAAAATCTTTTTTTCTCTGGTCTAAGGCAGTGGCATTATGTGTTTTTACTTCTAAAGCAAACAATACCACTGCACTATTAGACAAATTAACGGCTTAGTGAATAGACGAACTGCCCCAAAATTCCACCGAACGGTGAAATTCACCAATCGGTCCAATTCTGTGGCAAGTTTGAAAGTTAGTGAATAGCCCCTAAATTCTTCTCCTTCTTATGACAAAAAAGGAGCAGAATCTGTTGCCCAAATGAAATGGAAATGGAGCAGAATGTGTTGATTAGTGTTAGTGTTCATGGTGAGGGTTAATTACAACCCTAATACTTACCCTAGCCCCAGCTTCAATTTCCCAGATTATTGGCATCAGTAAAAAGATCAAACTTTTTTCTGTAACCTCCTAATGATAGGGGACACTTTTAATTGATGACTTTCCATGCATCCAAACCTGCGTACAAGGCAACCACTTTGCTGCATGATACCTCAGGACAGAGACTGTAATTGCCATATGAAGCCTTTAAGTATTTTTGGAAGCTGCATTGCTAATAATCTCATTATGAGCACTATAAATCCCCATAAGGAGGAGATCTGAACATTTTATTATCTATCACAGTTACTGTATCAGACACAATGGTAACTTTTGCCTATATGCTAATAATGTAGTCCCTTTTTGGGATTGTGCAAGATATGGGACGCCCTGGATTTTTATTCCTAATCTCAACAATATTTCTGGAATTGATGAGCAAATAAATTTGGAAATGTGCTAACTAACCCCATAGTGACCAGGCGATTTTACCATTGTCTATCCGAAAGTACCCACTGCGTTTTTATGTTTCTGCGCTCTTAGTATTTAGGTCTAATTTTACTGTTACTCATTTATGGAACTCACACATATTATATACAGTTTTTCTCACCATTAACCCTTTCACTGCTGAGGACGTGTGGGGAAAGTCCTCATTGACTCCTAAGGAAAGATAGGGGGTTCCTTTGAACCACGATATCTCCCCACCACGATATCTCCCCTCTGTTGGCAGCTAGAGGGTCATGTTTGTTATCAGCAGAAAGGCCAGAGCATGGCCTTTCCAATGATACCAAACATGACCATGTTTAAAGTAAAGAAGAAAAATTAGACCCGAAATGCCTCAGCAGTGAAGGGGTTAAATGGACTTTCTAAAGAAACCATTATTTTCATCATATCGTATAATTTACTATATAAAGGGGGGCGTGGTCTGACGCCGAGCAGGGAAGACGTGCCTCGTGTTAGCTCCTGCAAAACTCTATCATTTGGTGATTATATTTGCACAATCCCCAACACAGACGATCCCTATCTCACCCACTGTGCACCCCTAGATCACGGAGAACCGGCAGCGAGTACCCTCAACCCTCAGCGGCACTCGTATTCCCGCCGGACACCCGCGGGCCTACAGCGCGAGAGAAGTCTGGGCCGCGACTGGAACGCTGCCGCGCGAGCACCCACTTCCGGGGACGCGGATACCGGCCTCCTCGGACTGGAAAGCGACACGCTCACCTCAATCAGCAGCCCGGACCGCGCTGAACGAAGACTGCCCACCTGCACCACACAGTGATCTCCCTCCACCGATCGGGACCCCTATCTGAGGACACCCTACCCGACGTTTTAAGGTAGAATCCCGCCGAGGGACCGCTTGCTCACGCCCTCCCCCCCTCCTTTCCCGCTATCCACCGGGAGTCTATGTAGGGAACGAGTGGAGGCCACAATTTGCACCAATAAGGCCCAAGAGACTAGAAATCACTTGTCCCCAGAAGCCTCAAACGGGGGGAACGGACACCGGCCTGCACATCCTTCCACCTAGTGCTCTGAAACTACGTCCCCTCATGACTTTGCTGTCTGCCGCCTAACAATCGGGGGGAAAAAATTTTCGGTGACCCGCTGCGGCCTACCCGCCCGCCTTTCTCGCAAAGGGAATAACCACTCATAAGGAAGAAAAAGAGGGGGGAAGAGGGGGAAAAAAAGAAGAGAAGAAAAAAAAAAAGAAAAAAAAAAAAAAGGAAAGAAAAGTTTTCCTCTTTTTTGTTTTGGTACGCCTGTAACAAAATTTTTCCGGTGGGCCTCGGAGCTCACTACAGCTATATACTTTAACTCTCCTAATTTTTCCGGTGGGCCATGAGAGGTCCACTACGTCTATAAATTAATCTTTAAAATTTTTCTGGGGCCTTGGGTGACCCACTACACCCACATTTTATTCCCCATAATTTTTCTGGTGGGCCTCGAGGGGCCCACTACACTGACATTTCATATTCTATAATTTTTCTGGTGGACCACAGGGGCTCCGCTACACCTACATCTTCATATCACCAAAATTTTTCTGGGAGGATCTTTGCTGGTTGATATGGCTACCTAGAGACTCCCGCCTACCTCCAATTTCTCTCCAGCACAGAGCGTTTGAATAGTGACCATGGGCCGGGGTAAGAAAAGCTCCCAAACACCGGAGACCCCCGGGCCCAACGGGGATCCCTCCACTCCTGGCATCCGACAGTTCTTCGCACCATCGACGGGACAGCCAGAGGCCCCGTCCTCTCCTAACATGGCACCGGGCTCTCCATGTGGCTCCGCGTCATCCCTGAACCCTGCGGCCGACGCATGGGACACACCGACGGACGTCTTACAGCTTTTACGCTCACTCCCGACGAGAGCGGACCTGACGGTGGCGACCACCGCCCTCCGTCAATCGCTAGCAGCGGATATCCAGATGCTGCGCGACGACATAGGAGGTCTCCAGGGCCGCTTAGATCGGGTGGAGACTGGACAAAGGGACCAGACCACGTTTAACACGGAGATCTCAACACGTGCGGATGCACACCATCATTTATTGATCACACTGACACGCCACGTGGAAGATCTCGAAAACCGCGGACGCAGACAAAACATCAGAATTAGGGGCCTCCCGGAAGGAGAAACGTCCCCAGCGGAGTTGGGTAGGATCCTGCTACGTCTCTTTAACTCCATCTTGGGCCGAGACCACGCCTCACATATTGATATTGAACGCTGCCACAGAGCATTACGTCCAAAAGGGCCAGCGGATGCCCCGCCGAGGGATATCATTTGCTTTTTCCTTCGCTTTGGCATCAAGGAAGAGATTATGCGCCGAGCACGCGAACGATCGCACATCAAATTTGAGGGGGCTACTGTTGCCTTGTTCCATGATGTCTCACCTATCACACTGCACACCCGTAGAGCATTACGACCACTCACGACAGCACTGCAAAAGGAGAATATACCTTACCGCTGGCTACACCCCTTCGGGATTCAGGTACGCACCCCACATGGCCCGGTCACGGCCCGAAATGAAACCGAGCTGGAGGGCTTTCTGCAGGCCTTGCATCTTCCGCCCACCACTTTGACATCGTGGCCGGATCCAACGGCCGCATATGCGTCTGACCCTCCCCCACAACGGAACCCTAGACCGGGAAGACCGCGAAGGGCTTCGTTCCGGTCACCGAACTTTACTCCCTCCAGCTCTCAAGATGGCTGACCTTAGAGGCCATAGGCGCCTCACTATGGAACCGCTCACTCTCTCTCTTTTGTCCACCGCACTTGGAGGTAGCGGGAACTTTGACTTGGCACTTCTTTTTGTCTCCTAGCTCCGAAGTTAGTGTGACGCTCATTCCACGTACCCCAACGAGCTGCAACCCACCCCAGTGTAGGTGGTACGTGTGGTCTCTCCCGACACCTCGTTAGGTGCCACGGGTTTGTATACCACGCAAGTTGCTCCGGCTCTTTTGACTTTTTTCTGATTGTTTCACATATTACTGTTGCTTTTGGTTTTATCGACTGGTTTCCCCCCCCCCCTTTTTTTTTTTTTTTTTTTCCCCTACGCATTCATAGTTAACGTTAACTTCAACTGATGGCGTTTATTCCAGACACCCTTAAGGTGCTAACTTTAAATGCAGGTGGCTTGAATATACCCACGAAACGACATATAGCCCTACGGGAACTTTTTAAATTACGTGTTTCTGTGGCCTTGATACAGGAGACGCACTTTGCATCTGACAAGGCGCCGAGCTTTCGTAACCAACACTTTCCCACGGGCTATTTCGGGAATTGTAAAGAAGGCAAAGTCCGTGGTACCGCTATCCTGTTTTCCAGACATGTCCCCTTTACGCTCCTGGAAGATAAATATGACGAAGGAGGTAGATATACCCTGGTTAAAGGCACCATAGGCACTCAGACATACACCTTTGCGTCTGTCTACTTACCAAACAAGAGACAACATCATGCACTTCGGGACATACTCCGCATAGTCATGTCATTTGCAGAGGGAATACTTCTGGTGGGAGGCGACCTTAACCTGGCACTTGACCCCCGAGTAGATACTTCCCGTGGCACATCCAGTGTGGCGCCCTCAGTACAACGACAGGCCCGACTTCACCTACACGACAACAGACTGATTGACTGTTGGCGGGCTTTACACCCAACAGTTAAGGACTACACGTACTACAGCAACATACACGATCGATATTCTCGAATTGACTATCTCTTTCTGCCAGCCAACTTTGCACACCTCATGCAGTCGATTACCATAGGCGCCACGGCTTGGGCGGACCACTGCCCGGTCCTCATGACTTTAGCAACCTCACTTCACCGCCCCAAATCTACACACTGGCGACTAAATGAAACGCTCCTGGACGACCCTGTCATACTAGAGGGACTACGCAACACGCTCAGACATTATTTCATAGAGAACACCACCCCTGACTCCCCACACTCGATAGTCTGGGAAGCACATAAGACGGTTGCAAGGGGTTACCTGATATCGCAGGGCGCGCGCCTTAAACGGGAACGGACCCAACGCGAAACTGAACTAAGCACCCTCATCCGTGACCTTGAATTGACGCACAAGACTACACTCTCTGATCAGACTTACGCGGAACTTATGATACACAAGGCAGAATTACACTCCCTGCTTAATATCAGTGCTTTAAGCACCATGAAACGCACCAAACAACTTTTTTATGACCAAGGGAACAAATGCGGTAGGCTCCTAGCCCACGCCCTGCGCAAACGCAATCGTGCCATGTACATCCCTAAGCTGCGTACGCCAACAGACGCGGTACTCACGCACCCGCGGGACCTGATGGACCTTTTACTCACTCACTTCACTGACGCATACAATATCCCCGCCCCCCCGCGTCCCAGATACAACCCGCCATTGACACTTACTTACGGACCCACCTTGACAAATCCCTTCCACTTGAGGCTAGAAGACTGCTGGAACAACCGATTACGGACTCAGAACTATCTGATGCCATTAAACAGACGCCGACGGGAAAGGCTCCCGGCCCTGACGGATTACCCCTTATGTACTATAAAACTCTTCGGGAAACACTTGACCCACAATGGCTTGTGACCTTTAATTCCCTATCGGAAGGGGACTCACTGACCGCCCAAACCCTGACGGCAACAGTAACCCTTATCCCTAAATCGGGAAAGGACCCGGAGCTCTGTGGCAACTATAGGCCCATATCCCTGCTAAACCAAGATGTGAAATTATTTGCTAAAATACTTGCTACTCGCCTCAACTCGTATATTCCGCAGCTTATCCACACTGATCAATCAGGCTTTATCCCGGGGAGGGAGGGCAGGGCAAATACTGTGCGGGCGATTGACCTGATTCACATGGCATCTAAGACTAAAAATGAACCCATGCTGCTCTTATCCACGGACGCGGAGAAAGCATTTGACCGCGTCAGTTGGCGTTTCCTCTTCAGCACACTAGGCCATATAGGTCTGGGCCGCAACATGTTGGCTTGGATAGGAGCATTGTACACTAACCCCTCTGCCAGACTTAATGTGAATGGGGCCCTCTCACCCCCCTTCCGCATCAACAACGGCACGAGACAAGGATGCCCCCTTTCCCCGCTACTGTTTGCCCTCACCCTTGAGCCCTTCCTGCAAGCGATCCGCGCGCACCCACAACTGCACGGAATGACGGCGGCGGGAGTGGAGCACCGTGTGGCGGCATATGCCGACGACATGTTGTTCTTCGTCCGTAAACCGGCGGAGTCACTGCAGCATTTAACAAAACTTTTCCAGGAATATGGCTCCATTAGCAACCTCCGTATTAATATGGAAAAATCGGAAATTTTACCCATATATGTTCCTAATGACCAACGGGTAACCCTTAAACGCGCGTTCCCCTTCAGATGGTGCACCACTGGCCTCAAATATTTGGGGATCACCCTCACAGCGGCCTGTAAGGACTTGTATAATACTAACTATAGACCTTTGCTGGCCGCCCTGTTGGTGGATTTGCAAAACTGGTCCTACCCACATATATCATGGTTCGGCCGTGTAAATGTAGTTAAGATGAACATCTTGCCCCGCGTCCTCTATCTCTTTCAGACACTACCTATCTTCTTACCGACCGCCTTCTTTGCGCAGCTCCGCACAATGATCTCCACGTATGTCTGGAACTCCAAGAAACCGCGCATCAGCTTGACATTGCTGATGGCCCCGAAACAACTAGGGGGTGTTGCTCTCCCACACTTCAGGCACTACTACATGGCCTCACATTTACAACGCATAGTAGAATGGTCCACCAGCTCGCTAACTAGGGCCTGGGTCACAATAGAACAGGAAGCGGCGCGGTGTCCCCTGCCCTGTCTCCCCTGGTTGCCAATATTCACACAAAAGGCCATGGTAGAACCACATCCCCTAATAAACGCCACCCTGAAAGCTTGGCGCTCCTTGCATCGCGCAGCCGGTATTGCTCCGTTTCCTTCGCCTCTCATGCCTCTGCAGTGGTTACCGGCTTTCTCAAGGTCCTTATACCCAACGACCACAGACGGCCAACCAACCCCCCCACGACCCAGCCATTTCCTGAACGAATCGGGCCCAATCTCTTGCGACCAACTGCCCATTCCGAATGCGGACTCTTTCCTAACACGGTTCCACCACCACCGACTCATACAATCACTGAGATCCATTGCCCCACTTCCAGACTACAACAGACCGTTAACACAATATGAGATGCTGATAGAAAGGGGTAGATACCCATCGCACTGCCTCTCTTTAATGTATGATATGCTCCAGGCCACATCCTCACAGAACAGCCCTGCCCGCGCTAGCTGGGAACGTGAATTAAATTTTGCCTTCGAAGACCATCAATGGCGCGCAATATGCCAACTAGCACATTCCAGTTCCACGGCAGTGAGAGTTCAGGAAGCCAACTATAAAGTGCTCACGCGGTGGCACAAGACGCCCCAAGTACTGGGCCATTACAACAAGGGGGAGGTCAGCAAATGTTGGAGGTGTGACATACCTGATGCATCAACACTCCATATTTGGTGGGACTGCCCGGCTCTTACTGAGTTTTGGCGCTCCATCCATAACTGTCTCTGCGACGTCACGGAACCATCACCCCCATTTACACCAGAATACTGCCTTCTTAATCACACTGAGGCCCCACCAGAGGTATTTCGGAAATCGATCACCATCAGACTTCTACACGCCGCGCGCCTGGTTATACCCATGTTCTGGCGTAAACCCACTGCTCCATCCCTCTCTGTATGGCTCCACGAAGTGGAGAGTATTCGATCGGCAGAGGAAAGGGTCGCCCTGTCCCTAGGTAAGGCTCCTGAGCATTATCGCTCCTGGTACTACTGGCTACACACATGCCTGCCCCGCATGGGCAGAATCACAGCCCGACCCTGTTAGGTCTCCTTCACATGGGTAGTACTCTCCGCATGGTCTTCGCCTCCCGTCGGGACCCCGAACGGTCCATGCCACATACACACAGACGCTTGCCTGTCAAACCCGCCCCGGGCATTGTATTGTATTGCATTTACAGTAATAGTCGTATTCTATGCTATGTTTTATGCTTCCTGCCTTCGTTATTGACATATTTTGTAAAGCTGATATTGCTGCTGTATAACTTTTTCAACTTATCAATAAAGCACAATATGTTAAAAAAAAAAAAAAAAATTTACTATATAAAAACTTGGGGAATATGATCAAAAAATTTAAAAAACACTCTTATTTGAACTTTAATCTTCAAAATCTACAACCTCCAAAAAAGACCCCCGCTAAATCGTTTGAAAATTTTGTCCTAAAATTAGAAATACAAAATTTTTGCTTGTTTTTGCTTTTTAAACCCTTCACTGCTGAGCCATTTCACCTCTGTGTGCTGAGCTCATTTTGACCGTTTTATGCTCATCACATTTAATTAAGTTGATTTGAATTCCTGTTTTATTATACCCCCCAGACAGCAATTAAAATTAAAATATTTTATTTATGTTTTGATTTTTTTTGTTTTTACACCAAACATTGCACTTGGCAGCTAGGCAGTTAACTGGCCAAATGGCACATATGGGGATGACGTCTGTGGGTGGGGGATGACCCCGGATGCTTGGCTGACATCCAAGACAGCAGTCAACTCTGGGAGTGGTACATCTAAAGGGGTTAAAGAGAGGCACCGCTGGAAAGGGCAGACTCTGCCCTATCAAACAGTGCCTCTCTTTTTTTTTATGTGCAGCCTTTGTGGAGGGACAAGGTTCCAAATGACCCCCTCCCCTTTCAGGTTCCCCCTTGCAGGCAGCAGGGGTGTTTATTGTGAAGGGCAGGGCCCATGAAACTGTTGAGACAGAGAGGTGAGTATACGAAGTGAGGGGGTTAAAGGACCATGTCATACTTAGTACATCGTTGGTCCTTAAGGGTAATTTTCCCCAGGACGTATGTACGTATGTACGTCAGTGGTCCTTATGGGGTTAAAAATGTGCAGATTTACAGTATTTTTTTATCTCAGAATAACACCCTATCCAAAATTTAGATTAGGACAAAATAGTAAATGTTAACTAAACAACTCGTGTTTTACATTAATGTTATGCAAAAAAAAAATTCCAACCAAAAGTGCTTCCTAGGGAAACCTGTTGACTTACAGTTGTATTATGATATGAGTGAGCAAAGGTATATGAAGGCCTGGAGTGCAGGCAGCATCACAAGTGGCCTGTTCTACGTCGGGTTCCACCTCAGGTCTCACAAGGTTTTAGCTCAATGTTGCCATTACAGAGGAGGCTGAACCATATGCAAATCCGTTTGCTATGACCAAAAACAGTGGATAGTTACAATTCCAAGGCAACCTCCTTTGCACAAGAGGAAATGCAGCCCCCGACAATTGTAATGGCCTCGCAATGGCACCTTCGAGCTAAAACCTTGAGATGTGGGCAGGGACTCACCGTAAGGCAGGACACAAATGCTCTTGCTCTTCTCAGGACCCTCAAAAACGTTGTTTTTGCTCACTATAATCATAGAGGGTAATCCAGACATGAACCCCATTGCTTGACATGCCTAGGGGTACACCTAGGGGTGTCAGCTATTCCTTCTTGATGAGGCCTAACAAGGCTGAAATGATCATCGGAGGTTGCAGAGATAATTTCCTTGGCATTTCAGTACTGGCCACCCTTTCTGGTTGAGAGCAGTCTGATTTGCATATGTTTAGTCTTCTCTGTAATGGCACCATCAAACTAAAACCTTTTGAGATCTGAGCGGGGCCCCCATAGGGCAGGACATAAGTACTGTTACTTGTTCCCAGGAACCTTCAAAACCTTGTTTTTGCTTTGCTCACAATTCCATTATAACCATCTATTTCTACATTCTTGACCAACATGGCATTTGTTTCTCATCTAGTTGTAACTTGGTTGTAAACCTCTGTTATACAAATAAGATTATTCATTGTTATTCAGGGTTTTCATACAGAAGATATATGTGTCTTGAGTTTATTCACAAAGAGGACAATACAGAAAATGTAAAATAGAAGAGCAAAATATGTGAAGTGACACCTTGTAGGAAACGTTAATGTGTAAAACCTATATTAATTAATTATTCGCAGATTTATTTCACACTTTGATAGTCTATGCATGTATTTTAGTACATTTAGCTATAATACAAGATGAACCTGTGCCATTATGTCACCTGCTAATGTGCTTTCTACCTTGGTAACAAATGTCAACGGGTATGTGTGTCACCGATATCTTCTATTTACTAAAGCTCGTGCATCATCAGCATGCCATGGAGCAGGTCTACAGTGCATAAAATGCGTAGAATGTAACGGCTACTTTGTGTAAAGTTGAAAACTTGCAGATTTTCATTTATTAATAACCCAAATTGGAACAGACTTCTGAAGTATCTGTGAGTACCATCTTCTTGTGGGCAACCCGCGAACACCCTGACAACATAATAAATAGCCTACAGACAACTAATGTGTAACGCGATCAATGTCGTGGACTTGATGATGCTTTATAAATAAAGTACTAGTGATTCCATCAATGCGCTTACTATAAATTACAGCTTTTCAGGATTTTTCAACTCATGTTTGACTTGAAAATTGTTTAAATGAAATAACGGCATAATGCACATTCGTACGCCGATCTGTTGGAACATAGTATGACAATCACCTCATGCCATGCAATTGTCTTTTTGCACAATTCAAACTTGGCATTGATATTTTAATTATAGCACAAAATTGCAATCATGAACTTATTTGTGTACTGACATTAGGAAATCATATGCAATGAATATATGTGTATTATTAGCCATGAATGGCGTGCTGTCACAATGAGGTATTGAATTGCTTTCGTGAATCAGAAATATATTATTACTCCCATTGACTAAAAGCGTGTGGCAACCTGAAACCGGTGAGATTTGAGCTTTTAATTTTGCTATATCTGTGTCAAATAATATTTAATTGGTGCTCATGTCACTATACCAGCACCAAGCATCCGACCCACAAGCTCACAGATTCCACTCCATTAATCCATTCACCACCCAGGATCCAGCACCAAGCATCCAACCCACAAGCTCACAGATTCAACTCCATTATTCCATTCACCACCAAGGAACCAGCACCAAGGTATCCAGGATTCAACAGGCCATCCCCAATTTACTCCAGACTGTTGTAATGCAATTATATGTTTGTCTGCATTTATTAATTTCCAGCTGCTTAGTTTATTTTTCATTTTCCCTCCCATCTTGATAGACTATTCCTCTCTGCTTCTCCATCCCCCATGTTGTAAATACTTGGTCCCTCTTGCTAAATCTCACTGTTCTTCTTCTTCCTCCGCACAGCATCAGACCCACAATCTCACAGATTCCACTCCATTAATCCATTCTGTTGCCCCCACCGCCCCCCCCCACTCAGCCCTGTCCCAAATTTCAGGTCCCCTTTCCAGCTGTTTCCACTTCTCTCTAATTACTCTTACTAAGTCCAAGCTTCTGGTCATTCCCATGAAACGCTATTATATGCTTTCTGGTCACCAGCTTCACCTTCCCTCTGACCCCATTTGTTTCACTTACCCCTATTCCTTAGATTGTAAGCTCACGGGATGTGTGGCTGACCATTTGGGTAAAGTGCTGTATTACCTGGACAGTTATCCTACAGGCAGCATTGTCTTTTCCTCATTTATCATGTACGTCTCATGTTTGTGCTCCACCATTGTAAAGCGCTACAGAATATGCTGGCGCTGTGTAAATGCCTGTAACCGTAACTATATACTGCTAGCATTTTAGGTACATCCCTCAAACAATACTTGCCATCATTTGCAGTGGCACTCATTCCATATTCAGTAATAGCATTAAATCAAGGTAACACAAATGGGCTGTATTGCAACCAAGCAATAGTGACTCACTAATGGACAAATAACACGCCAGCCATTATCCATTTTCGGCTTGCTATTGACAGCATTATTCAAAGTCCCCGTCTTAGTGGCTAGAGTCTTAGGCTGGGGTCAGACGAGTGTACTGACTGCGCATAGTAACGGATGTACTTTTTAACTGAGATTGTGGTTACATTGTATCAGTTAATTTTGACTGATGTTGAGAAAAAGAAGAAAAAAACTGTATGCAGTGGTTCCTCTACATCTGTCTACCTTTTTCCCGTTGATGCCATTTTGGCGTCCGTTGCAACATGCGTTGCACGCGCGTGAAAAAGTGCGCACGTGCTTCGTGTGTTGTTCTCTATTGACTCCTTTGAAAAGCTACAACGGACAGCAAACAGTGCGGTCAGACGGATGCAAAAAGTGCGCTCATCTGACGCGCGCCTTAATCTTTTTGAACTACTAGCTAAATCTGCAGCGGTGCCTAGCGCCACCACTGGTATTTTCTGGAATCCATAAGACTCCGTGGAGAGAAGTGCGACCTTGCATTAACTCTGCCTGAACTCACGTATGTATTTGTTCCCAGTGTTCTGTGGTATGCAAAGGCACGTCACAACAAAGCACGTCTTCAAAAATGAAGCTCCAATTCAGATGCAGCCAATTTGGATACGTTTCCAATTAGGACATCGATGGATTGAATATGCAGAATTCAGCGTTCTGGTTCTAAGGTTCAAAATTGCAAGGATTCCATCCCTGATCCACTCTGGGGGATCCCAGGAAGTCCAGCAGATGATCTTGATTCTATTCCGACTCTTACCTGTCCACTCCATTAAATCCGGTCTCGGACTTGCCTGCAGCCTGCCAGGTCACTGATCACATGACATCCAGAGCACTGTGCCTCTCCCTACTTTAGGGTGGTTCGCTATCCCAGCAGAGCCCAGTTGTTGAGTTACTGTTTGGAGTCTGTATTGCTCCAGAGTGTTTCCTGTGCTCCTTTCTGCAGTTTATCCCACCATCTGTGCGTGTAAGATATCCTGAGACCTAACCTGCAGTGTGTACCACCATCAGTGTTTGCCAAAGTATCCTGAAACCTAACTTTTTTTTCAGAGCAAGGAGCTCTTATGGTAGGTGCTCCAGCCCTGGATGGATCACAGTGTCCTTTGCATCCAACTAATTATTGTATACCGTTGAGTCTGAGAGATGGTATTCTTCTCAGAATATCAACTCGAGCAGAGAAGACCAAGTTACATTGGAATATCATGTTCTTTTATGGCTATCTTCAAAACATCTGCTCCGATACAAAGTACAGAAACCATTCATTCACACTAAGCTGTCAGTCGGGATAGCAGGTTGAGCATTTAGTTGATTGGTTTGGTTGGATTAGGATCCATTGCATTTATTATCCTACTCCTGATACTTTGCTGCCTAGTAGATCACAGGAAATGCATTTTAAAAAAAGATATAAAAATATTCTCCAGGATCCTTCCTATCCATATCACGTATGTCACCTTCTAATAAATCATCATTGCAGATGTCAATCATTTTTAGTGGCATATTTCTCTGACAACTTCAGTAGATTCATGAATTTCAAAGCTCCCATGTTTTAATATTTTTAGATACTTTTTATAATGTGAAAGTGTAAGGGGAAGGAAAATAAAGGATCTAAATAACCCTCGGTTCTCTTGACTGACCCTATCTAGCATTCTCTTGTAGACATGAAGGCTAAATACATGACATAATGTCAGTTCTTGTTTTGTAATCATCATTATTATTGTTATCAGCAGCATTTATTATTTCACTGTTTATGCACAGGGCAGACAAAACAATATTTTTTATGTGCACAACATCAAAAGAATACAAGATCCTTTATGATTATAATTTTTTTCCCCTGAAAATTGGTTTATATTATAGAATACGTTATAAACGAGACTCGTAAGAAATAACCCAGTTGCTTATTGGAGTCTGAGTGATTGTATAGTGTAGTGTGTGGGTGGGTGTGTGGATGTGGGACAGCCTGAGGGAAATCTCAGCTAGTGTCTGTAATTGCTATACTGAACATCAATTATATTCACTGTTACTACCTATCTGCCTATAATCATAGAACATCAAGAAAATAAAGGCAGAAGAAGTGCATTCCACCGAGCTTATATGAATAATGACTCTACAGCTTCCTTTTCAACAGCTATCAGCATGGGAATAACAAGGATGATTTCTACCAATGTTTAAGAACTTAAAGCGTATGACATCTTTGAAATGGTGATTATGTGTGTCTCATACGATATTATTAACAGTTACTAGGATGACACCAGCAGTTTGTGAATGGCTGATACAAACACAGGTGTGAACCCATAGAGCGTGACGGGGGACCAGCAAAGATACAAACAATAGAGGAAGGTGATCAGAACCAAGTGAGGAAAATGGGATATCAATACAAAAAAATGTCAGCACAAAAAAATGAATACAAATAAATTAGATGGTGTCCATACAATAAGCACAGAAAATATTAAATCTGGATTATAAAAAACATCCAAATATTTATTATATATAAATCTTTAGTAGTAAAGGATAAAATAAATAAGGATAATATCATGTCTTCAATCGAGAGTTAATTTCTTTTGAATTGATTTATTTTTAATCTTGTGGGAGAACCAGATCTTTGTGTGGCTGCATAATTTTGTAATCCGTTATCTCTAATTTTTTTGGAGTGCGTGTTTCAGTTTTAATATTTTTTTAGGAGAATGAGATGGCTGAAGGTTTCCCCCCCCCAAGACATACAGGGTAATTCAAAGTGAATCGAAAAGTCACCGCACGTTCGGTGACTTTTCCTTCTCTTCAATTCGGTGTGATTTGGCGATCCCATTCCCGCGACCCTGCGGTGTATTCAGCAAGCACCACAGGGCCGTCGAAGTGCAGGGAAAAGCCGCCACAAACCTGCCGAAAACTCACCGCAAAAACCCAGCGAATGCACGCCGAAACCCGCAAAAACATCTGGATTAACCTGCCAAAAGTGCCGGAAAAACCCGAGCAGGAGCCGATCACACACAGCGCAGCCGCTGGAAAAAGCCGATACCGCAGACGAGTGAAGTGAATAAATTAGAAAAACAGTTTGCTTGAATGTTTGAAAAGTAAAACGCTGTTTGCAAAGAAACTACTGAGTGAAAAATTTTGAAATTTACATATGAGGTCCAACGAATGCTAATAAAAAGGGCTGTTACAGAAAAAATAAGTAAAGTTAAAAAAATAAATTAAAAAAATCTGATTTTTTTAAAAAAAAAAAAAAAAATCCAGAAAAATGCTTAAAATATTCTAAGAAATCTATAAATAAAGAGACTCTTTACTGCAGAATATTATAATGAACGGTTTATTAGATATTGAATTAAAACGGGAATATTTTTAACAATGAAGCCTATGGGATTCGCCTGAATAAATCTGGTGAATTAAACCACCGAATGACAGGGCATTTAGGGAACCTTTCACTGCTGGTTTTTGTTCTCTGAATAGACGAAGCATTGCTTCTCAATGGGGATTTCACTGCCTCGAACAGGCACCGAACAGGCACCGTATGTGCAGGCAATTCGCCAAGATTTGGAGAATTGCCTGCTCTCTGGATAGCTGAATGGCCAGGAAAGGTAGTCGAACACTGATTTTCAGCGTTCGGTTACCTTTCTCCAGCCAATCGGATCTCTTTGAATTACCCTGATAATTCTTGACCATTCAAGCACCAGGTACTAAAATATTAATCAAATATGCAAATTAAAAACTATAGCAAAATAAATATATTTTTCTAAGATACTTGCGTATTACAATTATTATGGTGCAATGAGCAAGTAAAACCTGCAAATTAGGTGATTACGTACCATTTACTACCAAGAGGTTTTCCATAAAACCACTGCCAGGATCCAGTGGATCTATGGAAAATCACTTTCCATTACAGACTTCAAAAATGCATCTACCCTTCATACATACATTTTAAAGACAGTAAGCCTATTTGAAATGTCCCTCTGCTGGTCAAAAAGTGCTACTACATTTATATCAATACAGCTAGAGCTCTGTGTGAAAGCGAAACTGAACTCCAGCCTGTTCAGACTGTTTCAACACATCGGCTGACATATCTGAAGTGCTAAAAATTTGAGGCCACATTCTGGAGTCCATTTCTAAATCAATATCATTTGCAATACCTTAAATTCCTTTTGAATTGCTCCAGAATATGACCAGAGTGCACACGATGTTTGGGCTCCTGAAAGAGCTTTCAAAGATTGAGTATACTCGATCATGGTAGTGACGGGTGTAAAGAAATAAGAGGTGATGTTGAACCTGTTGAAGAGGCTTACAGTCCAGATAGATGTATAATTACGGCTAGGGTCAGACGAACGCAGTTTTAACGTGCGTTTAGCCGCACGAAATCACGGCCGTGCTAGCAGCAAATGACGTCCAATGCCGGGGAACATACGACGAACGGCCGCACGACAGTTCGTCCGTGCAACGCAAGTGGCAAACGAACGCATTTTTTCAAGAACGTCAAACCGCTACTACTGACGTACAGAGTGCGCTGCGTCCGCATAGCGGCGTGTTTGCGTGATTGGGAGACGTCAGACGCTGCTAATGACTGGATAACATAACGTCCAGACACAAAAAGTGTTTTATTGATGATCCGTACAAAATCACGGACGAGAATGCGCATCGTATGACCGCTATCGCGTATTTCGTGAAAAAATATGTCCGTTCGTTCGACCGCACTTTTCCACGGACGACGCGAAAAATGCGTTCGTCTGACCCTAGCCTTACCAGAACAAAATGGGAAAATGGTAATTTATCCAGAGTATTTGTTACGTGCTTTATTTTGGTACAACATATTGCAATTAAGTCTTATTCATTATATGGAGAAGACGATGCTAAATATATTTATTCAAAACAATAAATAGTTGGCCCTAACATTTTTTTTATTGAAATCTGAAATGATAACTGATAATATGAAAAGAGGGGGACTTTCAAACTAATGAATATACTTGTTCTGCAAGAGATATATGCCACAAAAATTATTGAGGTTGGCAATTACTCATTAACAATTGATGATATAGGTACATTCTAGGGCCCCTATTACAGGCTTCGTGCAAATGCGCTCGCGCAGCGCCTTTTTTTTTTGCACACGGAAAAAATGTTATCGCGCGAAAATTAACGCGCCATTCCGATCCGAGCGCATCTTTTCAGCCTTCATGTTTTTTCGGACGCAAATCCGACGCGAAAAATTTGTGCGCAAATGAACGTTGCATTGAGGAATCAGTGGGCAATCAGAATTAAGAACCACCATTTTCTAACGTTAGGTTGTTGCGCCTGTCAAAGTCTATCTGCGTATATGTGCTGCAGCAAAAAAAATTTTGACAAATTATTCATTTTTTATGTCTGGGTATGTGTAGAATGTGTAACTGTACTGTGCTGTATTTTTTTATTGCTGAGTTATTTCGTTTCGGCCACAACTATCATATTTGCAGTTAACACCAAGTTTTCAAAGACGTTCCGAAAATTTGCGCAAACGCCGCTCGTACGACTTTACGCGAAGATTGTAATACCATCCGCACTAACACATTTGTGCTCACATTGTTAAGTATAGGATGCACGCACGAAATTGCGCTCGCGCTGGGTTCGCGCAGGGTCAATCGAGGTAGATGATAACGCGCATCGTTTGCGCGAACATCGTACTACGACGTTCCGCGCAAATGGTTTTGTCCTGGCGCAAAAGCGCATTTGCGCGCATGCAAATGCGCTGCGCGAAGCGTGTAATAGGGGCCAATATGTTTTAAAGTAAGAAAAGTAAGACTTACTGCAATGAGTAATATAGCACTTTAACAGCTTGAACAATTTACTTATTGTCCTCCTAGGAATTAAAGAGACACACTACTAATTTTGACAACTTTACCTTGAGTTTCTCAGAGTGAGAGGAGTATCAGGTCTATTCAAAGAAAGGTGAACCTCAGGAGAATGACTGGAGAAGTGAAAATTCAAAACAGAAAAATTCTCCCATTTATTTCACTTTCCAAATCAGCTATTTGGTCTAGATTGTTCTCTTCTCCTGCCAGTTCTCCTGAGTTTCACCTTTCTCTGAATAACCCTGTATGTCTCCCTTCCCCTCCTTCCCCTTCTTCTGCACAAGCTTTAATAGCTGTGTGAAGTTGAAGAGTTTCAGCTTGGGTACCAATGACGTCAGCAGGCTTTGTGTGCAGCAGCGTGCATTTTGGAGACAGCAGAAGAGGATTCGCTCTGAGCAGGCACTACAGAACCTATGCATGAAAGCACGCAAATCCCAATGGGTATGCAATTGTTTGTAGTGTAAAATACGCAAATTGCAAAAGAAGCTGCAGGAACGTCTGCCTTTCGGAAGAACTGACCTGAAGAGGAGTAATTTGGAGCGGAGGGTGAAAGGGTGAGTATGTACAGCTAAATAAATAGCAATAAAAAAATGGTCAGATGAATCTGGCCGACTGCTGCCTCTCCTCCAGCCCGCTGACGCGTAGAGCGCGTCAATGGCGGCAGGGGGACGGCCTGCGTTCAGGCCGTTCTGCAGCAGCCAATGGCATGTGTCACACACCAGCTGGTGGGTGGAAGCACAGAGGCCCATTGAAGCCACCAATTGGATTCTCTGACACTTAAAAGGCCCACCCCCTCGCAAGGACACCCCGGTTAAGGGAAAGGGGCGGGTATTTATTTAGCACAGTGTTCCGTTAATCTTATATGTTCAGCTGCTTTCAGAATACTGCAGATCTATTCCTTTTTCACAGCAATGGTTCGGAATTGCTTCCATTATTCCATTGTTCTCAAGAGGTGATAGAAGGGGTTGTAAAGGGGGAAACTGACAGAAACTCTAGGTTATCCATCCAATGTATCCTTCCTGGTAAAATACTTTGCAAATAAATAAATAACGCAGTACTTGTGATTTGCCTTTCCAGAGATTTAAAGAGAATCATCATGATGGTAGCAGATATACTTTATATATAAGATGCAACTAAACCATAGAAGAATATTCCTTTTTAATAGGAAGGATTCATGTAAGAATGTGTTTTCTTTTAAGATGTTATCTACATGAAAAAATACTGTGTGAATGTTTCTTGATGTACTGTAAAACCCCTCTGTGAGTAATTACTTCACATACATCAAACCAATGTTTAATCATTATCACCATGAATGATTACCTGTTAATTAAATGATCACACACAGTGAATTAATGGATAGACATGTATTTGAGTAAAGAGCAAGTGGCAGTCTAATGGAATAATCCTTTTTCTGCTAAAAAGTAAAATCCACCGGATAGTAAAAAGTATTCTGCTGACTTTTTACTTTTAGGCATTAAACCTTATCCATCATTAGTGAAAAGTTGAAGCTACTTTTTATCTGCAGTTGTAGCTTGGGAAATAGTTCAAAGAAGAACCATGACCCAAGTAAGCATCTGCAAATATCGGCTGACAGGGACAATTACTTATATGTCATGTACCAATTATGTCCCAGCAATCATATAGCGTTAGATCCCAAATCATGTAACAAAACAAGAAACAAGGTTACTCGAGCGTTCAGTTTTTTTTTTTCACTTTACATTAAAAATGCTCACTACACAATTGCATTGGGGATTGACCGATAGTCGGCTAATGTTAACCATTTAATTAAAAATCTGTCTTTTAAATGTGCCTATATTTAATACATATTAGGACGCCCCAAATTGGAGCATTTTATTTATTTAATTTATTTATTTATAAAGGATTTTACCAGGAAGGATACATTGAGATTTCTCTCGTTTTCAAGTATGTCCTGGGTTCAAGAACATTGTTACAGAAATACAAAGTAGTAAAATGCAAGATATTAACACAAAAACAAATATACAGATTTTATTTCCTACATATTTATTTTCTGTTAGTCATTATGTTACATGTTTACAGGTGCATTCCTTATTGAGGTATGTTAATACAGAGCTCTTAAGGGACTTTAGACTGGAGGAAGATTTGATGGCGTCTGGGAGGTTATTCCATATTTGCGGTGCTCTGTAGGAAAATGAGGGTCGAGTCACTTTCTTTTTGTATTGTGGTACTGCAAGTAAGGTGCTGGTCCTGGGTCGGAGGTTATAGGATGAGGGAACTGCTGAGGGAAGCAGCCTATTCAGGTAGAGTGGTAGCTTCCCAGAAAAGCTCTTAAACACCAGGTTGGAAAGGTGAAGGGTGCGTCTAGATTCCAGCGACGGCCAGTTTAGTTCTTTTAACATGTCACAATGGTGGGTCATGTAGTTACATTGTAGCACAAAGTGACAGAATGAGTTATACAATGTAGTAAGTTTCTGAAGGTGTGTTTGCAGGGCCGCTACATATACTACATCTCCGTATTCAATGGCTGGCATAAGCATTTGTTGTACAATCTGCTTTCTTACCGCGGGGCTCAGGCAGGATTTGTTTCTGTACAGGGCACCTAGTTTGGGGTAAATTTTAGATGAGAGTTTTTCGATGTGGGGGCCAAAGGATAGATTTGGGTCTAACCACATACCTAGGTATTTGAGAGAAGTGACTGTGGTCAGCGTGCCATTCGATCTTGTCCCAACACATAGATGGGGTGTTTGCAATTTGTGTAGTTTAGGTGCTGTTCCAAAGAGCATCGTAACAGTTTTGTCAGCATTTAAAAAACGTTTGTCTTTGATCCACTTTTCTACCCCTGTGAATTGTTCTTGCAGCACTGCCTCCAGCTGCGGGAGATTTGGTTTGCTGGTATAGATCACAGTGTCGTCTGCGTACATGTGTACAGTTGAGGCTTTGCAGACATTGGGCAGATCATTTATGAATATTGTGAATAGCAGGGGGCCAAGTATCGAGCCTTGGGGTACACCGCACGTGACTGGGAGGGAAGCGTTGTCAGAAATTGACACATATTGCGACTGATCAGACACATATGATTGAAACCAGGTTAGCGTGCGATTACGCTTTTTTTTTTAAAAAAAAACACTAGTACCAATATCAACAATATTGGTGTGTTGAAGACTGATACAGTGTCTTATTAAGCGGTCAATATTGCTTGATCCCAATTATCAGTTTATTATCGTCTGATTTCTAAATTGTATCATATAGCGCCAATCTTTTATTATTTAAGATATATTTATTTCAGGTCTGTAGATAATTCATTATTGTGTACTGCAAATGTTTACTATGTGAAATATAAAAGCATCTCTCAATGAATACACTCTAAAGTTCTAATCTAAATAACTCTTTAAGGCTTTGCAGTCTTTGCTTTTCTTCCTAATAATTCCTAATATTGTACATATTTTCTAAGGATTTAGGCTTCATTGCATTTTGATAGCACAGGGAGCCACTGTGGGTGGATTCTGCAGAAAATAGCTGCTGCGTGTGTGTGTTTGTGTGATTCTTTCCACTTCGATCCAATCATATATATTTGTCACTGCACTTTATAAAATAAATGAATAAACTTCATTTTGTTACATGAATTGTTCAACCAGAAATGAGTTTCAACTGGACTGCTCTTTCCTTTATTGCTGCACATGAAATTGACATTGTATTCCCTTCGTTCTGAAAACATGGTGCCTGAACGCCATGACGACCCCAACATTAATACCTTAATAGAAATAAATACCTTCCATTCATGATGAATTTACCCTGTACTTTCATTATTTTAAGCCTCCGAGAGCAGCCGGTCTCTCAGATTGCAGTAGGGTCAGGCAAATGCCCAATGGCTCCACTGTTCCTCATTTCTTCATAATGGGGGCAACTCCAGAGATATCTTGAAGTTTGGCATGAGAGGAGGTGAGGATGGGGAGTACATCATGCGAGAGACCATAGTGGTTGGGAGTGGAAAGATGAAAGGAAATGTGGTTATAGAACACTTTAGAGGTTAAGGCAGGGGTGTCAGACTTTGATTGCCTACAATTCTCAGAATTCTTTTCATGCAACAAATCACCAGAGAATCAAGGGGGTTGTAGTTCAGAAACATTAGGGGAGAGGCAGAGTTTGACAGCTCTGGGTTAGGGTCTATGAATATAATCCTGACAGGTATGGGAAGTCAGGGGAGGGAATGACGAATATACTGTATATATATTTTTATCTCACTTTTTGTCCTCCACCACAACTGTTGTAGATACTGACTTGCCCTATGGGTCCCAAGCATCCACTGCAACTGGTCATCATGCCTAGCTCCTGCTTATGAGGGTCCAACAAACCCAAAACAGCGCTGTCCTCGCAGAGGCTTTGACCAGTTGCATAACCTTATCTCTGCTAGAAAGCCACGGTGTGACATGGCATTGAATTTAGGGTTCTGTGTAATAACAGATCCAGGATACATAAATGTGAGAAAGATTTCATTTGCATATCCTACCCAGAATTCCTTGCTGCATATGGGGAATGTGGCACAGGAGCTCTGGGATGCAATTCATCGAATTGCTGTGATGTGCAGGTGGCTTCTGCAATAATAAAACACATATATATATATATATATGTATATATTGGGGAACCGAGACCCAAAAAGGGAGAGATGGGATACTGAAGAGATGGGATTGAACTCTGAATTATATCCAAAATGAGTACAGATCCTACAACATGTAGAGTATTTTTTTATTATTAAAGATCAACTGTGATTACAAGGACGTTTAAAACACACAAATTGATCAATTGAAATCATGGTCTGTCCACATGGGTCATGAGAAATCAATGATGTGGATCATTAATTGTCACAGATGTGAATCTATAACAGTTCATTTATTTGTTTTAACCCCTTAGTGACCAGGCGCTTTTGCAATAGTCTGTCCGAAAGTGCCCGTTGCTGTTTTTACATTTCTGCGCTGTTTGTGTTTAGGTCAAATTTTCCTCGTAGGCCTGCGTCAGACGAACGCAGTGATCACGTCCGTGTTGCCGCACAGTTTAACGTCCGTCATAGCGTAGAATCATGATCAACAGAGACCCACACACGAAGTATGTGGCAAACGAAAATGCACACGCACAACGCACGGGCAAACAGACGCAAGTTAGGCAAGAACATAAAACCGCTAGACGGATGTGCAGAGTGCACCACGTCCGCGTAGCGTTCTGTTTGATTGATGAGATGTCAGACGCAGCGCATTTGCGACGTCCAGCACCTTGATGCACAAAATGGCTTTTCATATCCTTTTCAAATTTTTATCTTTTTTCATATTCATTTTATTTCCCATAGTTCCCCTTTTTTTTTCTACGTCCATCAAAAAAACACGGACTGTGTGGTGTCTACAGTATCTTCCGTCAGTACGTCTGTCTGTTATGCACGCACGCAGAGTGCGCTCAGACTTCGTTCGTCTGACATTAGCCTTACTCGTTTATGCAACCCACACATCTTCCGTTTTTCCCGCCATTAAATGGACTTTCTAAAAATACCATTATTTCCATCATATCGTATAATTTACTATAAAAAATATGAAATATGATGAATATATAGAAAAACACACTTTTTCAAAATTTAATCCCCAAAATTTACAACCGCCAAAAAAGACCCCAGATAAATAGTTAAAAAAAAATTGTCCAGAGATTAGAAATACCCAATTGTTACATGTTTTTGCTTTTTAACCCCTTCACCGCTGAGCCATTTCACCTCTGTGCGCTGAGCTCATTCTCACCATTTTATGCTCATCATGTTTAAAAGCCAGCTTAGGTCCTAGTTTATTAAACCCCCCCTTAGACAAACATTTTTTTTTTTAAAAAAACGATTTTTTTTTTATAATTATATTTTTTTTTACAACAAACCTAGTTATGTTTGACATCTTTGGAAAGGCCATGACCCTCTAGCTGTCACGAATCGGGAGATGCGGGGATCCAAAGGATCCCCTTATCTCCACTTGACAGCTAGGGTGTTAACTGGCCCTCTGACATCCTCACACATATGGTGAGGATGTCAGTGGGTGGGGGGGGTGACCCGGAGGCTTGGCTGACAACCAAGATGTCAGCCACTTCCAAGTTTGAATCGTGCCGAATCGTGATCCGCCAATGAAATGGTTAATGCAAGGCCCTGCTGAAAAGGGGAGACTCTCTCCTTTCCAGCGGTACCATTTTTATTTTTTTTAATACCTTTAATACCTCTAGCACCCTCCCCTTCCTCATTTTTTTACTGCAGGAGCCGGGAGCGCCTGGTGATGATGTCATCACACACCGTGATGATGTCATCATGCCCCCCGGGCCCCCTGAAAAGGTGGGGCAGGCTTCCAGCCTGCAAGTCCACCGCGGGAGCTCAGCAAGAGAGGTCAGTATAGGGAGAGAGGGAGGAACGTACTATGTACGTCAGCGAGTCTAAAGGAGATTTTTTCCCATGACGTACATAGTACATTCGTGGTCACTAAGGGGTTAAACGTGTTGTAATCACTTATAATTTGCAATGTTATTTAAACACAAAATATACGCATAGTATATACATTGCAACAATTCTTTTTGCCACACAATGCTTGAGTATTCAGTAACTAGTTGTAAAGCCTGCCCAGAGGGCAGTCTATTGTTGTGGTCAGCTCTGAAAAACAAATATGTGGACATGAATTCTATGTACTATCCAAGAGTATCTCTCTATATAAATGCGTTTGTAACGCATCCGTCGCCGTCCATTCCACAACAGGAGGGCCAACTGAGCAGCTCTGATGGGTGCGTACACAGCTGACAGAGCAGGTTCCTCTTCCCTCTTAGATTGTAAGCTCACGGTAACAGGCCCTGCTTAGATTGTAAGCTCACGGGAACAGGACCCTCTGATTGTAAGCTCACAGGAACAGGACCCTCTGACTGTAAGCTCACGGGAACAGGCGCTCTTAGATTGTAAACTCACGGGAACAGGACCCCTTAGATTGTAAACTCACGGGAACAGGACCCGCTGATTGTAAGCTCACGGGAACAGGACCCTCTGATTGTAAGCTCACGGGAACAGGACCCGCTGATTGTAAGCTCACGGGAACAGGACCCTCTGATTGTAAGCTCACGGGAACAGGACCCGCTGATTGTAAGCTCACGGGAACAGGACCCTCTGATTGTAAGCTCACGGGAACAGGACACGCTGATTGTAAGCTCACGGGAACAGGACCCTCTGTAAACTCATGGGAACAGGACCCGCTGATTGTAAGCTCACGGGAACAGGACCCTCTGATTGTAAGCTCACGGGAACAGGACCCTCTGATTGTAAGCTCACAGGAACAGGACCCGCTGATTGTAAGCTCACGGGAACAGGACCCGCTGATTGTAAGCTCACGGGAACAGGACACGCTGATTGTAAGCTCACGGGAACAGGACCCTCTGATTGTAAGCTCACGGGAACAGGACCCTCTGATTGTAAGCTCACGGGAACAGGACCCGCTGATTGTAAGCTCACGGGAACAGGACCCGCTGATTGTAAGCTCACGGGAACAGGACACGCTGATTGTAAGCTCACGGGAACAGGACCCTCTGTAAGCTCACGGGAACAGGACCCTCTGATTGTAAGCTCACGAGAACAGGACCCGCTGATTGTAAGCTCACAGGAACAGGCGTTCTTAGATTGTAAACTCACGGGAACAGGACACGCTGATTGTAAGCTGACAGGAACAGGACCCTCTGATTGTAAGCTCACGGGAACAGGACACGCTGATTGTAAGCTCACGGGAACAAGACCCTCTGTAAGCTCACGGGAACAGGACCCTCTGTAAGCTCACGGGAACAGGACCCTCTGATTGTAAGCTCACGGGAACAGGACCCTCTGTAAGGTCACGGGAACAGGACCCTCTGTAAGCTCATGGGAACAGGACCCTCTGATTGTAAGCTCACGGGAACAGGACCCTCTGATTGTAAGCTCACGGAAACAGGACCCGCTGATTGTAAGCTCACGGGAACAGGACCCGCTGATTGTAAGCTCACGGGAACAGGCGCTCTTAGATTGTAAACTCAAGGGAACAGGACCCCTTAGATTGTAAGCTCACGGGAACAGGACCCGCTGATTGTAAGCTCACAGGAACAGGCGCTCTTAGATTGTAAACTCACGGGAACAGGACCCGCTGATTGTAAGCTCACGGGAACTGGGGCTCTTAGATTGTAAACTCACGGGAACAGGATCCCTTAGATTGTAAGCTCACGGGAACAGGACCCGCTGATTGTAAGCTCACGGGAACAGGACCCTCTGATTGTAAGCTCACAGGAACAGGACCCTCTGATTGTAAGCTCACGGGAACAGGACCCTCTGATTGTAAGCTCACGGGAACAGGACCCTCTGATTGTAAGTTCACAGGAACAGGACCCTCTGATTGTAAGCTCACGGGAACAGGACCCGCTGATTGTAAGCTCACGGGAACAGGACCCTCTGATTGTAAGCTCACGGGAACAGGACCCTCTGATTGTAAGCTCACGGGAACAGGCGCTCTTAGATTGTAAACTCACAGGAACAGGACCCTCTGATTGTAAAATCATGGGACCACCTTAGATTGTCTGCTCATGGGACCACCTTAGATTGTCAGCTCATGGGACCACCTTAGTTTGTCTGCTCATGGGACCACCTTAGATTTTCAGCTCATGGGACCACCTTAGATTGTCTGCTCATGGGACCACCTTAGATTGTCAGCTCATGGGACCACCTTAGATTGTCAGCTCATGGGACCACCTTAGATTGTCTGCTCATGGGACCACCTTAGATTGTCAGCTCATGGGATGGGACGTCACTGTGTGCGTTCCGGAAGTGGTCGGTGCTGGGTGACAGGAAGATGGCGGCCCGCAGGCCGGAGTGGGAGAGGATCCGATACCGTGTCCTCCCACCCCCCGAGCACTGCGTGGCCGCGGCATTGCTGCAGGGATTCGCTGTGATGCTGCCCGCCCTGTCAGACCCCAGCTGGGTGGTGGGGCAAGCTGAGGGCCAGGCCTTCGTGTTCGGAGTGCCCTAGGTCCTGTACCTGGGACTCATCCTGACGGAAACCGGTGAGACCCCAGAGACGCCGTGCAGGGAAGGAGGGTCGGGTTCTGGATGAGGGAGAGGGTCGGGCTGTGATGATGCGGGAGATGTGCAGAGGCATGGCACGTGCTGGTCTGGCTGTTTCCCTGCAGAGTTTTTCCGCGGCGGTTTGTTGCGCACGCAGCCAGCAGTACGCTGGTTGCGCGCACATGCGCAGAGGCAGCGTGGCGACGGACACTCTGCCTCTTACTGTATTATGTCTGACAGTCTGACAGTGAAAGCCCACAGTTTATAATGTAAGTCACTGGTGAAGATATTCCATGGTACATTTAAACTCACTGCACTGAAGAAAGCTGCATTATTAGAGCTAAATTAATTTACATTATTCTAAACCAAGTATATTTTCTGCATGTTTTCCCAACTCTATAAATAAGTTGTACAAATACCTAGGGCACTATCATCTTCCTACAGCTAAAACAAGGTTGCTAAGGGGAAACATTAGCATTCGCGTCCCCGTTTTACCTGTAGATTACGGGGCAGGCACTGAGTCCAGAAGCTTGCCCCGTAGTGGCCGGTAGGGTCCAGGATGCTCGGGCAGCGCTGAAGGACTCCATGGAGGCTTCTGCTACTGGGTCACATGACTGGTAGGACCTCGTCTCTTGCGAGATCCTGCAGGTCAGCAGAGTGATCGCAGAGGGAGGCTGGTGAAAAAAAGCCCCCAGTCTCACTCTGCTCCTGGCAGCCAGAAGTGACAGATTGGGCCGCCATTCTCACCACGGAATAAGAGGTGAGGATTTGTTTTTTTGGGGTGTTTACAACTGCAGCTAACTGATTTTGTAGCAACGGAACCCGTTAGCACCAACTCTAAGCTGTAGAAAACTTTTTTAGTTGGCAACAGCTGTTTGTAAGTAGCGTTAGGACTAACGCTAATTAATCTCTGCTTACTCTTTGCGCTTCCCATGTTAAGTATAGGGAGCACAAAGTAAAGTAAGCTGGCGCAAAAAGCGCTTCTACCGATGCGCTAATGGATTTTTTAACCCGTTAGCGATCGGGTGGTGATTTATGCAGCACGATATCACCTCAACCTGGCACTAATGCTCATTTATATGAGCGCTAGCATTGAGGAAGTAATAGTGCCCCTACATCTTGATAAAGTGTTACATTTACAATGCTGTCATTCGGCGTGTCAGAACACAACATTTTAAATAACAATTTCTTATTTCTATTCATAAATGAAAAATTCTTCTACCAGATTCAGGTATTTACAGGTAGAATATGTTTGACGACGTACAGGGTTATTCAAAGAGATCCGAATGGCTGGAGAAAGGTAACTGAACGCTGAAAATCAACGTTCGGTTACCTTTCCTGGCCATTCGGCTATCCAGAGAGCAGGCAATTTGCCAAATCCTGGCGAATTGCCTGCACATACGGTGCCTGTTCGAGGGCAGTGAATCTCCATAGAGAAGCAACGCTTCGGCTTTTCAGAGAGCAAAACCCAGCAGTGAAAAGTTACCGAATTGCCCTGCCATTCGGTGGTTTAACTCGGCAGGTTTATTCAGGCGAATCCCATAGGCTTCAATGTTAAAAATATTTAATTTAATATCTAATAAACCGTTGATTATAATATTCTGCGGTAACAAGTCTCTTGATTTATAGAATTTTTTTAGGCTATTTAAAGCATTTTTTTTTTGAAATTTCCAATATTTTTTTTTTCTTTTTTCTGTAACAGCCCTTTTTATTATCATTCCCTGGACCTCATATGTAAATTTCAGACATTTTCGCTCAATAGTTTCTTTGCAAACAGCATTTCACTTTCATTCAAACATTCAAGCGCACTGTTTTTTTAATTTATTCACTCCATTCGTCTGAGGTGTCAGCTTTTTTCGGTGGCTGCGCTGTGTGTGATCGGCTCCTGCTCGGGTTTTTTCAGCGTTTTCGGCAGGGTTAATCCAGATGTTTTTACGGGTTTTCGGTGTGCCTTCGCCGGGTTTTGCGGTGTCGGCGGGTTTGCGGTGACTTTTCCCTGCAATTCGGGGACTCTGTGGTGCTTGCTGAATACACCGCAGGGTCGCCGAAATGGGATCGCCAAATCTAACCGAATTGAAGAGAACGAAAAGTCACCAAAAGAATCTCTTTGAATAACCCTGGTAGAGTTGATTTGTTTACTTTATTATACAATAAATCTTGCAAATATCATCAATGAACACAAAACAAAAATATTCCAAATCACTGCAAAAAGGAAACAATGTTAATCTATTGTGGGAACAACGCATTGATACTTTTGCAAGTTAGGATATAAGTTACTCATAAATCCATTAGCTTCAGTTTAATGTAATAAGCTGTTTGATTGTTTGTTAATCAGAGAATGGCGTTTCCCTGGCGTATAATTTAGATACAATATATTATCATGCTTACAAACAAATGTCATATTTGGTTTGGTTTGTTCAGTACATTTTAAACAAATCAAATGTATAACAATTATCAATGATAAAATAAATATAATTTTTCAATGTGTTTTGAAGCAAATAGCCCACGGTTACTTAAGTATATAACTGTTCTTAGAAGTTGCTTTTTCTTACATGGGATCGTGAAGCGGTTAAAATCATTTAGTTGTACACTTGCTTGCTTTTGAGATGGGAAATAATTTCAAAGAATAACTGCTGTAAAGGCAAGAAAGCAGATTTGTACAAGAAAATTATATCAAGGTAGTATAAGGTAGCATATCTCCCGTGGGAGATGTATCTATTTGAGTTGTTTTTCTTCTTAAAGTCTTGCCAGTCATGTATCTTTTTTTCATTTCTTTCAGGATTTCTCTGTTTATCGACTCTTCTGAGAAATCAGTTCAATCCCTCAGACCTCTTCAATATGACTGATAGTATACTAGAGCATATTTAATTAAGTCAAATGCTTACACACAATTATACTCTTATTATAAAAAAACATCATTATGCAGAGTTGGATATTAATATTTTTAGTTTTAATCTTTAACCTTGGAGACTTCAAACTAGAAGTGGACATTTACAGGGTTATTCAGAGAAAGGTGAAACTCTGGAGAACTCTTGGAGAAGTGAAAATTCTAGGTCAAAATAGAAAAATTCTCACTTTTCAAATCAGCTATTTTGACCTAGAATTTTCACTTCTCCAAAAGTTCTCCAGAGTCTCACCTTTCTCTGAATAACCCTGCTAATGTAGCAAATCCCAGACAGTTCCAAGTCCACTTGGTAGGATAAGAAGATGATGAAATAGATCAGATAATATTTGAAATAAAATCTAAATAAGCACAATAGAAAATTCTCTGGTCGCATCTATTTGGAAGCCAATATGGTAAAGTGGTTCCTTTACTTCACAAAGCCATTTTCAAAGGTCACTAGTCAACACATTCATTGAATTCTTGCCAAGATTCTATAGTCTACAGCTGTGGCACCATTCCTAACCCCTGCATCGTGAAGCATTAAACCACTTTTCCTGCCAGTAGCTTGAGGTCCTCAGTGGGCAAGATGCCTTAGGCCAGTGTTTCCCAATCCTGGTCTTCAGGACCCAATAACAGGTCAGGTTTGCCAGATATATGAAGCACAGCACAGGTGATATGATTTGCTGCTCCGTGTTTGCTGGATTCAGGCTGCATTTCTCCAAGGTGATCTGCAATATCTGGCCTGTTAAGAGGACTTGAGGACAGGTTTGAGAAGCACTGCCTCAGACCATTGCCTATTTGGTCTAGAACTGGCATCACCTTTGCTAGTCTACAGGGTCTTAATCCAAGGCATCCCTTGTCTCTAGGACATTCATGTCTGACAACAGCAACTAGAATTCAGTAATGGATTTAATTGAATTAAGCCTCAAAAAGTGGACCAAGATACATTCCTGTGCCGTAGCACCTTTCGCAAGCCAATACTTGACAGAGGTCCTATGGTTCGAAACTTTGCTGACTTTACCTGTTGCGGCTTGGTTCAATAAATATCATCACTGGATCCTGAGGACAGAGCAAGTTATTTCAAATTTTGTACTGGCTCTGTGCAGCAGGAGCCCATATCACCAGCACCAGAACAATGAAGTCAAGAGTCTGGTCTTACAGTTGCTTACACAGCAAGAAAAAGGGTCCATGTACTCCAAAGGCTCCACAGAATGTACTCCACATAGGCTATAAAAGGCATTGGTATATCAGGAAATCCGCAATGCTTCGGCCATAAAATGGCCTTTCTCAAGGCCTGGATTGAAAAAGGCCATTTCATTGCGGAAACATTGAATCCTATTTGTTGTACCTGGACCCTCTTTCTTGCTGTCCATGTGCAGCCACCAGAGTGACTAATTCTAGTTTAGATAGGAATGCACTTTTTCCTCCTCATCATTGATAAATTTCTACATCTGCTGTGATTGTTGACTAAGAACGCTCTGAACATACTCACTTTGATCACTCATCATCTTCATTGTAATATTTGAGATAGCATTCCAATTCATGATTGTGTCAGCGTGCTTAATTTCTTATTTTAATTAAATTACTGAATTCACTGCCTTGTCTTAATACAACACTGAACCTAATCAAGTGGTCATTGAGTGCATCTGTGTTCCTAAATATAGTTAAAACTAATACAATACGTAAATTTAAAATCACAGAATTATCATAGAAAACTTAACTGACAATTTAATTTGCATTGCTATTTCTTCAAAGTATTGCTCTGAAGATATTGTACAAAAATTTGAATTAGTTTAAGTAAAAAAAATATATTTTTATCTGTGATTTATAATCCTGGACTCCCCTAAAATGTTATAATCCTTGTAAAAAAAAAAGCAATATTTTTTTGTAATAAAAAATATATATATATATTATACTTGACTTGAATAAAGCTTAAATTTTACTTAAAATCAATAAGAAGTCTAAGTTGCGGAATATCAATAAGATGTATATATATCTTATTTGAACTAAGATATTAATAGGTCCAATACAAGAAGATTATTAACTGTTACATATAAATGGTCATAAGATGGAAAGAGGTGTATTTCGTTCCCTTTGGTTATTGTAAAGCGCTGCGGAAACTGTTGGCGCTATATAAATGATGACAATAATATTAATAACTGTTAGGATGTATTTCTGCAAGGTATTTAACTGCTTATACATTACTGCTCTATTTTAAGACCAGCACTAAACACACTTGGTAACATTTTACATATTCATCTTTATTAAAGTATGTAAAAAATACAATCAGTAAAAATATTAGTAATTGTATTACATACAGTAGAAGCCGTTATTGGTGTTATTAGAAGTACTGGAAGCCTAGTTGTAAGTACAAGGCTAAAGGACATGTGGGACTATTTAAAAAAAAAAAAATCTAAATACACATTCCAAATGTAATGATAGGGATGGTCTGTTAAAGGGACAATGTAGTAAAGAGAGATGCTTTATGAAGCCTGTGTTAACCCTATTCACTACATAGATTGACTATACTAGAGCTGCAAGGCACCTCCTGGTGCCTCACTATCGAGTATAGTTGATTTGAGGTTTTATTTCTTGCAAACAAAATTCATTTGCATTTTGGCCCAACGTATTAGCACTGCGACCATGATGCCTGAGATGCTGTCACTTTTTAACACCACCGTGGCATGTCTCTAAAGGACATTTCCCCAGCTGATCCTGCATGGGGATCTGAACTGTAGTAACTCCTTTTGGCCTGCAGGTGGTGACCACTGTCTGCCAAATAGGTCATACATTGGGGATATTCAGAAATATTTTTTGCTGTATAATTAATAATGACTTTCCAAAAAAAACACTGGATCCTGACAATGATTTTCTGGAAAAATCCATTGGTAGATAATATAAAAAGCAAAGACCACTGCAAAACCACTACTATGGTGATCAACCTACTGGATACTTCCCAGCATTCCTGATCATATCAGTCAAATGTTTCTCATAGAGAAACACAGAGAAAATGTACACAAAAAACACACACTTATTTATTAAATTGATTCTCAGGGTCCTGAACGTTCTAGATTAGGGGTGTTCAACCTGTATGTAAAACTATAGATTTATCAACATTAATGTCACCAGCTAAGGTTGATAATAATATCAGTTTAACATAATTTTAGAATGTAAAGATATTTTCAGTAGCTTCTTTTAATCCTTCCAGCATTTCTCTCCCCATTTTTCTCTTTCAAATTTGGATCTTTTTTCAGCGATGAATCTTCCAGAGCGTGGTACCCAGTTACAGATGCTGTGTTATCTTTTATTTTTCTCATTCAATACACTTGACATGCCTAGTATCAGCACTTCAATATGCTTTTTGCCCCTTCTATTGTTACGCATTTTGCCACCAATTCACGTGTCACCTAGATACCCCGGCATAACTTTATTATGAATAATTTATCTCCGAAGCTTTAACTCTCATGTTGCATTATTTATTGACCTGAACTTTGAAAATCCTCAGTCAATCTAGCAGCTGGTATTACATTTGTCATTTGTACATCTATCTATGTTTGGATTTATATCGCACATAAACAGTGCCAGCATATTTGACATAAACAGAACTGCACTACATATATCATGTTTTGCCATTAAAATATGAAACATGCTGCATGAGATAAATTAGATCAATAAAAGAAAACCGAACAGGAACATCTGGTCATAGATCTGATATCAGCAAAAGAATACAAGTCTCATTGGGATGCTGAGACCATTTGAGCAAATTAAAAAAAAAGTGCTACTAAACCCTCTGGGTTTATGTTTTGCCAATTTGTTAGTCGACAGTATAGAGCTGTAGAAAATTGTTCGTACATACAGACTGTGTATGTGCACTGGATATTGTGAAAAAAATTACATTTGTGTTATAAATGCAAGACCCTTGGGTTGGAATTGTCTTCATGTAAAGCCTTACGTAAATAAATTGTTTGACCATTGTACGTCTACGTCAAGTGTAAGTAAATACCAGAAATGTAATAGAAGCACTAATGATACACACAGGTCTGAGCACAAAGTTTGCCCAGGCACCCTAATGCAGCCAAACCCTACATTTGGCCAGGTCCTGCATTGGTAAAGGGAAGTTGCAGTGTCTTGACAGAGTGGTCGGCACATTCTTGAGCTGTTTTATGCCTTCCATGGTTCACATGCCTCTACCTCTAATGGAGTGTGGCTTTACATTACATCAAGTGCCAATGCAGAATTGTGAATAGCTCTGCAGAGGTGGCTGCAGAATCAGTATTAGCCTCAAGCTCCGCTGAGGCTCCATATGGTGCCCATACCCTTCTGCCAAGCCTTGATATGGGCGGCAGCAAGCTATAAGCTTGAGGTTCAAGAGATATCTTGGCCACCCTTTCACAGTGCGAATGGCTTATTTATATGTGGGAGACTTATTAGGGAGCGCTGCAGTGCTTTGTGAAAGCAGCATTGATGGTATTTTATCGTACGCATAGATTTGCACAGTTTCGTGATTGCAATTTGGTTGCATTAAACCAATGATGTCAAACTACAGCCCCCTGATGGTTTTGAGCTACAGCTCCCAATATTCACTGGCCATCTATTGCATTCAAAGAATTCTGGGAATTTTAGGACGGCAAGTCAACATCTTTGGGACCAGAGCTTTAGATCCTGCATTATACATTGCAGGTAAAAGAGCACTTATTATCATTATTATTATTTTTATTGCTAATTAAATTATGATTTAGAATATCTTAAACAAAAAAAGGGTAATGGAGACCTTAAACAGCCAGTCAAGTCATAACCTCATTTCCATCTAGCACCTCCTACAGGATTAGCATTGAGTATGATTACAAACCGGACCTACAGTATGTGTCGTTATCTGGTAAAGAATGGTATAAATAGATTTATGAATTAAAATGTTATATACATTGTTTGTTGATCCATGGAAACCTCTGTTTACCATTCTGTAATCAATATTATTTTTTCTGTTTTGTACACATTTGGAAAATGCTCCAAGGTTATTTTTTCCTCCTTTTGGATCAACAGCATATGCAGGATCGTGGAAGGCTGAATCTGATGGTCAAGAGTCTTTTATCAGCCTACCTTATTGAGAAGCATTGTACTTTTTAATGTTTCTGTGTGTGAAGCTTGTGGAAGCTAATCCACAACTATCCATAATATGAGGTGCTAACATTGTATAGAAAGTGGTCTTTGGTAGGTCTCTTATAGCAATGAGTGGAATAGCTCCATGGCAGTACTGTACCAGATCTCTGTACCCTGACTGGGTCACATCTGTTAATGATGTTCCTTGCCGGAACCCCGTTCTTCCACCAGCAGTCTTGTGTGCCTTTCTCCAGCCCTTAGCTGAAGCTTAAGGATGGGTACACTGACAGTGAGGTGATGGCATTCCCCAGAAATAAGGCAGCACTCAGATCTTGAGGTTAGAAGAGTCAGCCTGAGCCTTTAATGAACTAAATAAATACAGTTCCATCAGGGGCCTAAAGGTCAATGGGAAATCCCTCCTTGGCGTATTGCTGTGCCTTCTCAGGAATCCCTGCCTGGCACCTTGGTGTTTGGGACATAATTAGACCAGGGAAAGATAATGGCATTCACTCTGGCCACATTGCGCGACATACCAACAAAACAGATCAATAGGAGAATAGCAGATTGTTACAGTTAACTGTTTATTGACCATACAGCTGGCATTTTGAATATCTTGTCTACCGAGTACCAAATCGGGGGCTGATGAAATCAGCACACATATTTACAGCCATCAAAGCACCATAGAAACTCATAGCAGCAACTCACCACCTTTCCTCTTCTCTACCACCTTCCCACCCAGTCGTTGTCCTAATTTTATAGCTCTCTCTTCCAGCTGCTTCCACTTTTGTCTCTGATTAATCTTATCAATTCCAATTTCTTGGCCTTCTCTCATTCTGTGTCTGTTATACCATATCTGGTCACAGGTCCACCCTCCCTCTGCTCCCGCTCATTTCACAAATCTCTCTTTAGAATGTAAACTTAAGTGACATCTGGCAGAGCACCTGAATAAGCTGCTCTATTGGCTGGACATTTCTCCTATGGAGTGGGCTGTCTGTTCCCTATGTACCATTGTGTGTCATGTTTGTTTTACCCATTTTCAAATAGCTGCAGAACCTGTTTGCGCTTTATTAACTGTACTTGCTAATGTCTGGTCCTCTATGTGACTCAAATTCATTTGCGCCCACATTCTGAGTGGCCAAATTTGAGCATGAGTTAAGTCTGAAAATGTAAGTGATGCATGGAAACGACTCTAGGAATCAGGGCAGCCATCAAGGGTATCAGCCCATACTATGTTCAGGGGCCCAGTGGCACCAGTTGCCCTGGCTCTTGCAAAGCCCAGTTCCGAAGAGTAGGCCATTTTTTGTTGTTGTTACTGGAATGGACAGCTGAAGGAATGGGGCCTCTGAGCAGTGGCCTCAAGCAGTGGTTCAGAAAGGGACCCCAAGATTGCTAATGGAAGCCCTGCCAGGGACTTCCACATTTGGAAGCCCTGGAGCAGAAGAGGAGGTGGCGTCCAGCACCACTGGGCAAAAGTTATGTTTTCAATTCAGATAATGAATTTAAGAAAATAATTGTGCAGAACTTGTTAGCATAATCTGCATGATTATTTAAGGGGGAAAAAAAGCGGGTGATTCTTTCTGAGAGTATCCCTTTAATCATACTGAATATTGTAAAATTTGAAACACCGCATGGTCCATTTAAAAGTCTAATAAGACAAATACATAAATATATATTGAATAGTTATATAAGGTAGGTTTTTACATACAAGAGTCTGTAAGAGCAATTACCTTGAAAACTATCAACCACGGCATCCCCAATGATCAATTATCAAAGCACAAGAAAGGAAACTCCAATTGATAATTATTTCAAACGCCGTTGCTTGTCAGTGTAAATTGTTTTATCTTTTTTTACCCTTACAATGTAGTAATTCAAAGAGAGACTATTACACATGGGCTGCGTTTTAAGAACAAGAAAATTAAGGCAATAATGAAAAAAATAAAAGATTAAATGGTCTCTTTGACACCCTTACGAAATGCAATATGATTATTCGGTCAAACAATTCTTTCTACATTAATTATAATTTGGATGCGCATTTGCCAAGCTTTATTTTTAATTCCTACTTTTAATTTACAGATTCAGTCATGTATTCTTTGGTGACATTTCGCCTCGGGTAAATTTGATTCCCTTGGTCCATTAATAGCTAGCTTTGCATATTGCTGGTGAAGTTGCTATTTTATTATCCGTTTTATAATGTTTATATTGAAATAAATTGAAACTGCTCACCCAGCTGTAATCTACACATAAAGCGTTCAAAATCTGCTCGAACATGTAAAAGCAAAGAACAACCTAAAGAAGAAAATAACTAGTTTGGATGTATTGTAAAAAGCAACATTCTTTTCTAGGATTTCTAAACCAGCACCTCTGAGAATCATTTATTGACAACCTGTTTGTTTAACTCTTTAAAAATGTATCTGTCACGTTCGTGTTGTCTGAGGTTGTAACTCAATATGCAGAGATCACTGGGAGAATACGGTGTACAAAAGGGCGATCCTGCAGACGTGGTCAGTAAATCCAAGCAAAGGGTTGAGGCGGGTGATTCCAGATATCGAGAGCTCAAGGGAAAAGAACTGGCATATGGTACATGAACCTCAATAAACTTTCCCGCTGAGCGAAAGGGAGAAACGATAGTGCTGAAGCAATGACTGTGGAAGAGTTGCGGCATTATGTAAGGAAAGCGATGGCCATTCCACCAGTCAGGCCAATGACTCCTCCTACAAGCACCTGGGGAACCTTCCAGGCTCTGGCAGGACTCCAGCCTCCTCTCTCCACACCCCAGGCCCTTGATATGAGACTCCAACTCCCTAGCGCCAATAAGAGCTTGGATGAGCATTTTAGCAGAGTCCTGAATAAGTCAGGGATGGACACGTGCAATGTTTTTCAGGTGGAAGTAGCAAGATTTGGGCGACTGAATGTGAGGAGTGAAGGAGAAATCCGAGTCGAAGAGGACCCGAGGCAACGAGCCTTAGAGGTAGAAGTAAGGGAAATGGGTGCAGGAATGTTAGTTTTAGAGGGAGGGGAGATGAGAATTTCAGTTTTGGATAAGTTTAAGCTTTAGGAAATGGCTGGTCATCCAGTTGGCTGTAGCCAATAGGCAGGCTGTAACACCTTCCAACACAGGAGGAGAAAGATCGGGGGAGGAAAGGTAGATTTGGTGTTGTTAACATAGCTATTCTCCTAATAAGAGCATAAATCAACACAAATGTAGTAAAAATATGTCAAAAAAAGGTCCTTTCAAAAATAATATTTCTGTTACAAAATAAAAATAGTATTTTATTAAGTAAAAAACAAATATCTTAAAAAATACAAAAAAGGTTTTAAAAAAATGGGGTTTGAAAAAAAAAAAAAATAATGGTCTTTAAAATTATTTTTTAAAGATATTCCATTTATTACATTGAAACCTCTTGGATTAGTCTGTTTAAACTGTTGGATTTAAATCGAAAATCAGGTAATTTTGTCGAATTTCAGTGCCATTCAGCATTCTGTGAATAGACGTATCAATAGTTTCCAATGAGGCAATTTTGGTGCTACCAAATTTTGGCGAATTGCACTGTATTTTGCGGTCAACTCCTTTGTATTTGCGAATTGACAGCTTTGTGAATTAGCAAATTGCCCCAAAATTGCACCTATGGTGAAATTCACCATTCAGTGCAATTCTGTGGCAAATTCGGAGGTTAGCGAATAACCCCTAAAGTCTGGGTATGCTGTATATCTTGTACAGAGGACAGTAGATTTTTTAGGAAGCATTCAACATATATCTTAATACAGGGCTGTCATGTTCCAACCCCCAGATGTTTCTGAACTACAACCCCATGACTCCCTGGCCGTCTATTGCATTGAAATAATTATGGAAATTGTAGTCATCAATAGCTGGGGGGCGCGTGAGTTTGACAGCCTTGTCTTAATGTGCATTTCTCCAACATCACATATCAAAGTACACTTAAAAATCTAATTGTTGGACACATCCTGATACAATCGCCTTTTTTTCCAAGTTTTTCCAGATTTATGCCATGTCCCAATTATTAAAGGTTCCCTTCATTATCTTACTTTAGATATTCTATGTTCATTAATCCCATAAGAATTATGATTCGCCGGGACATAATTACCCAGCAGGTTATCATAGTAACCATTGAATATTTTTACTGATACCTGCAAAGCACATGGGGTGATTCATTTCTGCCAAACTACATTGACTGGCATTAGAAATTAAGCAAATTCACTCTTTGTATCAAACTCTGTTTAATTATTTATTTGGACTGTTGTAAATCCAGCAGTTTCATAGGTAACGAAGAAAATATTAAGGAAAAAGAGTGTCATCTGCGCTCGTTTCTATGTGTTCCATGTACAACAAAAATGAGGTTTTTGTTTGTTTCAATGGCCATTGCAACGTAAGCCCACTCGCCACTTCAAGGCACCTCTTTAGAGTGGGTACCTAACAATTGTAACCAAAAGGCCGCTCTACTGAGCAGCTCCAAGCCCCTCCAGCTGCTTTTCAGCCAAGGAGAGGCAAAGATGGTGGGTTTTATTTATACACGCACCAAACACTTCCCATTTGGGATCAAAAACAAAAACATGGAAAGAGGAACACCTGCAGAAAGACGGACTGGTGTTACAAGCATGATATACATAAATACAGAAAAAATGGTGTCGCGCCCATACTCACCGGAGCGGCAGCAACAGCCAGGAGTAACAGCCCAGTCAATGTATAAAACATAACAAGGAAAAAGAGTGTCATCTGCGCTCGTTTCTATGTGTTCCATGTACAACAAAAATTAGGTTTTTGTTTGTTTCAATGGCCATTGCAACGTAAGCCCACTCGCCACTTCAAGGCACCTCTTTAGAGTGGGTACCTAACAATTGTAACCAAAAGGCCGCTCTACTGAGCAGCTCCAAGCCCCTCCAGCTGCTTTTCAGCCAAGGAGAGGCAAAGATGGTGGGTTTTATTTATACACGCACCAAACACTTCCCATTTGGGATCAAAAACAAAAACATGGAAAGAGGAACAGCTGCAGAACGACGGACTGGTGTTACAAGCATGATATACATAAATACAGAAAAAATGGCGTCGCGCCCATACTCACCGGAGCGGCAGCAACTGCCAGGAGTAACAGCCCAGTCAATGTATAAAACATAACAAGGAAAAAGAGTGTCATCTGCGCTTGTTTCTATGTGTTCCATGTACAACAAAAATGAGGTTTTTGTTTGTTTCAATGGCCATTGCAACGTAAGCCCACTCGCCACTTCAAGGCGCCACTTCAAGGCAACTGCTGTGACAATGTGATTAGGGGCAGGGTGATAAACCACAGTTTTATGAGCAGGCAGATGGAGAACGCCCTTTTCCTGCTATAGGGTTAACATTCCTGATTAGGAGATGTGGCTTCCTCTGAGAGGGGCAGTCTTTGTGCCTGGTGCAGCAGGAAAAACCCTGAAGTTAGAAAGGGAAGTACATTCTGTTTTGTTTTTCATTATTGGTAAGCGGCTTAGCCACCCAATAATATAGGTAGGAATACAGAATGTTTAGTTAGACTCCGCGGGAGGAGTAGGCGTTGCTTTATATTTGTTATATTTTTTTGGTTGAATGAGTACTCTGCATGCGCTGTGGCTGCTCATATAAAGAAAATGCTGAAGCACTGACTCTTGTTTTCAATGGCTATACCACATTGCATATCAATTAAAGGGACATGGAGGTTTTAGGCCGGGGTCAGACTTTCACTGCTGTTGAAGATCACCTGTATTTCGAGGGGAATTCACCAACATTTTGCAAATTGCCAGGTTTTGAATAGCTGAAATTGCACCATACGGGCCTTTTGAATAACCCCTTTAGTGGTTTTAGATTCAGATTTTAAGAAATGAGATGTTCTTCTTGGGTTTCTAACTTACATGTGGATTTTGCAGGTTTTTTGCAAACAAAGTCAAGTAATATTTTGCTAAAACTAGTATCTTGGTCCTTTTAATATACACTTTGGTATCAGTCTTAGCTTTTCGTACAACCTGTTGTTTTATGAGTCGAGTTTAGTATTCCATTTGGATCTGTATTAAGGACTTAATCTGTTCTACTGTAAGAAAATACAGGAAATGCTGACAGTATTTAAAGTGTGCTGCTCAGGTGTTGAGAGAAATATAGTTATTGCAAATAAGCCTTGATTTATATCCCCTTGAGAAACCAAAAGCCAAACCTTGTAAAGAAAGTCAATTAATAGAGGCAAATTAAATCATTTTTTTTGTAAACCCACTGCAGTTCTTTTTCTTCAGACATGATTTTCCTTGACTAAATAAGCCACATTTGACACTAGGATTAATTGGAATAGTGTATTGATTAGCTTGAATTTTATTATTCAAAATCCCCTTAGAGTCGTATTTTATGATTTCTGTTGGTGCAATTAAGCTGTAAGGCATTAAAAAACTTGTTATAGATCAAATGCCATATGGAGTATATTAAAACTCTTTATCAAATGTTATCTGACTAAGAATGGAATGGTATGGAAGGGAATTGCAACTTTAATTAAAGACATTTTACTTCGTGCTAATGAATGGGTTAGGCCAGTGATGGCGAACCTGGACACTTCAGATACTTCAGAACTACAAGTCTCCTGATGCTTAGTCACACGTAAGGCTAGCCGAGCATCATGGAACATGTAGTTTCAAATCATCTGGGGTGCCAAGGTTCACAATCACTGCGCTAGGCTGTCTAAGCCTCACACACTGCACCCTATCTATTATTATCCTTTATTTATATAACACCACTATTTCAGCAGATCTTTACAAGATCAGTGTACAAGGCTTTATACATTGGAATACCACACATGGATGATGACCTGATTAAGGGGGACCTTGTTCCCAAGGGAATTTACAATCTATGAGATGTGTAAATATTTTGTGAGGTAGGCGCATCCATATCGTTAGGGGTCTTGCCCAAGGACACTCACTGGTGGCGTCTTCTGAGTGGGATCGAGTCGTCTTTCCATGATTGTAGATCAGCGACCTGGTGGTTAGGTTGAATCCGCTTCTCGTAAAGTCCAGACTTCTCCACAGTTGTATTGGAGGGATGTGCTGAACGATATTTTGACTTGCTTCTCCACGGTCGAAGGGCAGAGATGTTACAACTGGACTCAAAAGCCGATATTGTGTGGTAGGCAAGTCTGTACCATTAGGTGTCTTGCCCAAGGACACTTACTGGAGAGGTGCTCTGGCTGGGATTCAAACCTGGGTCTCCACAGTTACAGAGCAGTGATGTTACCTCTACTCCATCCAGCCGGTACAAAATGAGCCCTATTCCAAGATCGTCAATAAGATAACTTATTTTATCACCTGGAATTCCTATTCCACTCTTGTTTGCACCTTCAGTATAGCAATTTCCTATGCGTCCCTACTAAACTACTGTACTTTGTATAGGAGGCGTTAATGCTGCCTCAGAATAGAAGCACAAGGTATTCCAACAGGGGAGGGCTGGCAAGGGAGACAGGATGGCAACTGTCCACTGGGCCACTCACACATAAGGCCTACAGGCCACAAACTCATTGCCTTCTGCTCTGCATATCCATGAAAAAAGACACAGTATTTCTATAAAATCATCAATAGTTTGAATGTCTGATACATGGATTTAAATATATGTCCAATTCTATGGGAAAAAAAAAACAGGAAATCGTGTAGATAAATGGGTTTAATGTCTTTCTTTGGGTAACAAGTGGTCTGTTTACTTGCACCTGCCCCCAGGAAAACACTTGCCAGCCACCTACTGTATTCCAAGGTGCTCACGCTTCCATTCCGGAGACAGACATTGTCACAGAAATATTTAGTAAAATCACTTAACAAGCTAATCTAACTCTCTCTCCCCCCCCCCCTGATAAAAATCCCATAGTCACCCTTCGTCCAGCGGTGGTGAGGCCTTCGCTTCCTCTCACAGGAAGCAGAGTGAGACCGAGAACAAATTGTTCCTTAATCCTAATGCTAGCACTAACTAACATTTTAACATTTGGGGGTGTAGACAAGGGTACAGATGGTATTATAAAGGGGATCTTGAGGAGAAAATAGGGGGTGTAAAGGGTGGAAGGTTAATAGGGGGAGGTATAGGGGCTAAGATTATGCATGCCTGCAAAATTTCAGACCTTTATGAAAATTTTGAGATTTATCCTAAATTTTCGCATCAATCCAAATCAGCAAATTAGGAAAAATCGGGAGATTTTGAAATCCGGAAATAGGGGGCGGGTTGTAAAGGGGGGAAGGTTAACAGAGGGGATGTTTAGGGGCTAAAAATATGCAGGCCTGCAAAATTTCAGACATTTGTGAAAAGTTTTGGATTTATCTTACATTTTTGCATCGATCCAAATCTGCAAATTAGAAAAAATCAGGAAATTTTGAAATCAGGAAATGAGGGGGGAGTAAAGGGGGTTGGGTAAAACAGGGGGTGTATAGGGGCTAAAAATTCACAGGCCTGCAAATTTTCAGACATTTATGGAAATTTTCTGATTTATCCTGAACTTTTGTATCGTTCTAAATTAGCAAATTAGGAAAAATCGGGAAATTTTGAAATCAGAAATTTGCCAAAACCAACCCCGATATTTTGGCCTGTGCAGATATCTAATCCTAATATTGCAAAATGTTATTCTGTTTTTTATTTGCTTTTGCGTTTTCCAGTTTTTTGAGTTGCCCTCTGATTAACTGCACTGAGCGTTATCCATTGAATTGTGTTTCAGATGACGCTTGTAATTGTCCTTGATGATAACTTTCTGGCTTTATATTTATTCTTTGCAAAAAAAATATATATATATACAGTAAATATTTAATTGAATTCTACAAACATGAAAAACAAAGAATGAATAAGGCCGGCACGTGTTGTGATCCCGGTGTTTTGTGGCAGGCAAAACCATATCCTGTATATCGCATGCACTGTGATATATATAGAATTATAGAATTTTTTTTCACCCATTCCGGCTTGTAACAGCAGTGCACTGTAGTTAAACATGGTGGGATATAGCAGTATGCAAGAACTTTATTTCAATTTTATTCAAATGTGTTGCAATGTAAAAAGAATACCGTAATGTTTGCGAATTTAAGTATTCTTAATGAGCCACCTGCAATTATCTCTTTTCTAGCCCCTACAGTAACTTTTTGGTTTCCCTAATGCTTTTTCCAATCAACTCTCTCTGACTCTGAGTGCAAAACACTTCCCCGAGCAAGCTACGCATTGACATACTGTATTTATTACCTGCGTGGCAGCATGCTTTGGCTGGATAGTATGGGGGCATAGAAAGGAAAGCTGTGGGAGACTTCTCCAGCTCCATCCTGTCAAACACTCTTCTACAGAGCGGCTCTACGTTTATCATAGACCTCCATACGGAAGAATTTATTGACTGGTGGAAGTGGGTTTTTTTTCTTCATTTTTAAAATAATCTATAAACTTGCTGGGAATCCTGGGATCTTTAGTTTGAGCTAAAGGAAATATGAGTATAGACGTTTCATTTTAAAGCCTGAACTTAATGATTTCAATTTACCACCTATAGTATAATAACTCTGAACTAGGTTTAGTTTAAAATAAATTTGCAAAAAATCCAAGAGAATATATATATATATAGAAGTTGTGGTGGAGGGCAAAAAAAAGTGAGATTAAAAGCCTCCACGTGCAAAAAAATATTTTCATAGTTGAAGAGGACATTTACGCATCACAGCAATTCCAATTACTGCTTACAGTGCTCATGTGCTACATTCCCCATATGTAGCAAAGAATTCTGGGCAGGATATGCAAATGAAGTCCACAGCCTAGTTACAAAAGAATTTGTATCTGTTTTTATCCTTGAAAATGGCTCCTGCATGAGACGAAACGTCGGTTCTCATTTATTGTACATAAGTTTTTTAATTTTTATTATACTCGAGTGTGGCCATTCTGAGTTTTTAATGTATGTGGATTGGGGCCAAGCACAGAGGCATTGTGGGTTTTCTTTTGCACATTAGAAAGGTTGTTGCTGGGACCTAGTGTGTATGTATAATATATACAGTCATGGCCAAAATTGTTGGCACCCCAGAATTTTTCCCAGAAAATCAAGCATTTCTCACAGAAAAGTACTGCAGTAACACATGTTTTGCTATACACATGTTTATTCCCTTTGTGTGTATTGGAACAAAACAAAAAAAAAGGAAGGAAAGAAAGCAAATTGGACATAATGTCACACAAACCTCCAAAAATGGGCTGGACAAAATTCTTGGCACCCTTAACTTAATATTTGGTTGCACACCCTTTGGAAAAAATAACTGAAATCAGTCACTTCCTATAACCATCAATAAGCTTCTTACACCTCTCACCTGGAATTTTGGACCACTCTTCCTTTGCAAACTGCTCCCAGGTCTCTCTTATTGGAAGGGCGCCTTTTCCCAACAGCAATTTTAAGATCTCTCCACAGGTGTTCAATGGGATTTAGATCTGGACTCATTGCTGGCCACTTCAGAACTCTCCAGCGCTTTGTTGCCATCCATTTCTGGGTGCTTTTTGATGTATGTTTGGGGTCATTGTCCTGCTGGAAGACTCAAGATCTTGGACGCAAACCCAGCTTTCTGACACTGGGTTCTACAGTGCGACCCAAAATCCTTTGGTAATCCTCAGATATCATGATGCCTTGCACACATTCAAGGCACCCAGTGCCAGAGGCAGCAAAACAACCCCAAAACATCATTGAACCTCCACCATATTTTACTGTAGGTACTGTGTTCTTTTCTTTGTAGGCCTCATTCCGTTTTCGGTAAACAGTAGAATGATGTGCTTTACCAAAAAGCTCTATCTTGGTCTCATCTGTCCACAAGACATTTTCCCAGAAGGATTTTGGCTTACTCAAGTACATTTTGGCAAACTGTAGTCTTGCTTTTTTATGTCTCTGTGTCAGCAGTGGGGTCCTCCTGGGTCTCCTGCCATAGCGTTTCATTTCATTTAAATGTCGACGGATAGTTTGCGCTGACACTGGTGCTCCCTGAGCTTGCAGGACAGCTTGAATTTCTTTGGAACTTGTTTGGGGCTCCTTATCCACCATGTGGACTATCCTGCGTTGCAACCTTTCATCAATTTTTCTCTTCCGTCCACCCACAGAGAGATTAGCTACAGTGCTATGGGTTGCAAACTTCTTGATAATGTTGCGCACTGTGGACAAAGGCAAATCTAGATCTCTGGAGATGGACTTGTAACCTTGAGATTGTTGATATTTTTCCACAATTTTGGTTCTCAAGTCCTCAGACAGTTCTCTTCTCCTCTTTCTGTTGTCCATGCTTAGTATGGCACACACAGACACACAATGCAAAGACTAAGTGAACTTCTCTCCTTTTAATCTGCTTTCAGGTGTGATTTTTATATTGCCCACACCTGTTACTTGCCCCAGGTGAGTTTACAGGGGCATCACATGCTTGAAACAATCTTATTTATCCACAATTTTTTAGGATGCCAAGAATTTTGTCCAGCCCATTTTTGGAGCTTCGTGTGACATTATGTCCAATTTGCTTTTTTTCCTCCCTTTTTTGTTTTGTTCCAATACACACAAAGGGAATAAACATGTGTATAGCAAAACATGTGTTACTGCAATACTTTTCTATGAGAAATACTTGATTTTCTGGGAAAATTTCTGGGGTGCCAACAATTTCGGCCATGACTGTATATACAGTATGTAACAGCTTGTGCTAGGAGTTTGAAAATGGAGCAGAAGAAGCCTCAACTCCCTTCTATATCAAGGAAACGTGATAATTATAGATTATGCTATAAATAGTGAATTGCACATATGTTTTACAATTATTAACCCCTTCACTGCTTTCGTTGAATATACTCAATGTTCAAAAGCTCGTGCAGGAGCCAGACATTATATCAGGAAAAAATAAGCAAAATACCTGAGCACTAATCCTACCATTATATGAAAAAAGCTCAAAAGCTCCTGCAGGAGCCCAACATTGAGTAAACATGAAAATGAAAAAAAAAAATACCTGCACACTATTCCTACCATTATATGAAAAAAGCTCCTGCAGGAGCCCAGCATTGAGTAAACACGAAGAAGAAAATACCTACACACTATTCCTACCATTATATGAAAAAAAGCTCCTGCAGGAGCCCAACATTGAGGTAATCATGAAGAAAAAAGTACCTGCACACTATTCCTACCATTACATCAAAAAAAGCTCCTGCAGGAGCCCAACATTGAGTAAACACGAAGAAAAAAATACCTGCACACTATTCGTTACGTGATAAATACGAGGCTTTTGGTTGCATTTTTCTTTTTGTCTAAGATATGCTAAGCTCCCCTGCCACATTGTAAAGGCAAACCTCTTTAGGGACTCCCTAATTAACTGCATTTTGTAATATGGTGGATTTTAAACCATTTACAGTTTACTAATGCAAACCCACTAGTGCTGTTTCTACAGTCGGGTGACAAAACCGACAAAAGACACACATGTCACTTCTCAAACCCACAAGTCGCCAAAATCACAAAACGAATGCTCTGAAAGAATATCTAAGTGACTTTACCATTAAGATAACATATGTAATAAATGGTTTCTCCCGGGGGTCTGTACTGTCTAGTGCTGATATTTACTTCCTGGCAGACACATCGCTTATTGATTTGTGCACATGTTAAGGATATGGGATGCACATTGATACTGGAGTTTCTCTTTACAACAAGGATGACTCCCATCAGCACCGTAACAGCCATTAGAGAATCTAGGTCACTGCCTTGTACTTGAATAAGCGCGACACACTGCACACCTGCAGATTATTCAGGTTAGGTAAAATAAACTTGCATTGCAATACATTAATAATGATGTACATGTGAATTCAATTAATTCTATTTTTTTTTTCTTGGTTCTTATTATTTATTTTTTATTAGAGCAGCACAATTATGGAATAACCTCCCAGACGCCATCAAATCTCCCCCCAGTCTAAAGTCACTTAAGAGATCTCTATTAACATACTTCGATACAGAATCCACCTGTAAACATGTAACCTAGTGAATATATTTATTTTCTGTGTTAACCCTTTCGCGCTGAGCCATTTCAGGCCTGTGTGCCGAGCTCATTTTTACCGGTTTCGCTCATCATGCTTAAAGGCGTTTTGAAGCCATATTTTATTATATGACCCAGACATATTATATATCGTTCTTTCCAGCAGACTCGGCAGATTGATAATATATCATTAATATATGTATACGTCATGTCCTGTCTGTATAATATAACCTAAATGCAATAAAATTTTAATTCTCAATAATTTACAACTTGTAAAGTAGAAATGGGGACTCATTAAATTTTTTTGGGGGGAAAAATCACGCGATTTTTAACAAACGCACCCCATACAAAAATCGTTAGTGCAGCATCATTGTTCACATTATAATTGAAATGGGAACAATATTGCTGCATTAACAAAAACAAAACAAAAAGAAGTTTATTTTTTTTCTTATTTATTTTTTTAAATATTTTTTTATTTTAATTTTGTTTTTCTTAACTTTTAACATGGTCATGTTTGGGATCATTGGAAAGGCCACGCTCTGGCCGATCCAGCGATACCAAACATTAACCTCTAGCTGCCACAGATCGGGAGATAGGGGTTCATTGGACGACGTCAGTCGTCAGGGGGAGATCCCGGAAGCTTGGCTGACATCCAAGATGTCGGCCAGCTCCGGGAGAGGATCGCTATCTGGTGCTTTTTGGTGCCGAATAGCGATCTGGTCCCCGAGGGGTTAAAGCCAGGCACCGTTTGGAAGGGCAGACTGAGCCCTTCCAAATGGTGCCTGACTTTGATTGCTGCCCCTAACGGAAGGGATTGCTGCCCCCCTCCCTTTCAGGCACCTTCCCCGCACTCGCGGGAGGGGGGGCGCCCGAAATAGATGTCATCGTGCTGCCGCAATGACATCTATTAGTGCCAGTGGCGGTCCCAGATGCTGGGCTGACATCGAGGATGTCAGCCTGCATCGGGGGGCACGGCGATCTGCCGGAATCCCGGCCGATCGCCGCTGCAAAGGGAGGTCGCGCTCAGCACATGCGGAGGAAGTGCACATGCGGAGGACGCGCTAAGGGTTAATCTGTATATTTGTGTTTTGTTTTTAATATCTTGCATTTTATTACTTCTGGAACAACTGTAACAATTCAATGTCCTTGAACCCAGGACATACTTGAAAATGAGAGAAATCTCAATGTATCCTTCCTGGTAAAATACTTTTATAAATAAATAAATATAAATAAATAAATAAATAAATGCACATCAAATTAGATAAGACGTACGTAACTAAAAAAAATCATGTATGCATGTAAAAGAAAAAAGAGCAACTTTTAAAGGCTGTTTGCAAAAAAAACACTTTTGAAAACTGCATCTAAAGTCCTATGAATAATAATATTAAGGTCTTTAACAGAAAAAAAATGCCATTTAAAAAAAACCAAAACTTTTTGCTGCAAATTAAAAGAATACGTTAATAAATATTTAAAAACTGGAATACTTTTAACATTGAAACCTTTGAGATTCGCCTGAGTAAACCTGCCGAATGAAACCTCTGAAAATCAGGGCATTTGTCTGACATTTCTCTGCTGTTCGGCATTCTCTGAATAGATTAACCATTACTTCTCTATGGGGATTTCACTGCCGTCGAACAGGCACTCTATTTTGCTGGAAACTCGCCAATATTTGGCAAACTGCCTGCTTTCTGAATAGCCGAGTGGCTCGGAAATTGCACTGTACGGGGAATTCACTGTTCGGTGCCAATGCGGCTCTTTGAATAACCCCTATAGAGTAAAATATTTGCTTAACATACATGTACATATAAGATATCCGCAACACAAAATAATAACATCCCATCTTGTCCTCAACGTTTTGGTGGTAGTGTTCCTTTAATGCATTTTTTTCCACTAGAGAAAAACATTCTCAAGATTCTCAAGATATACTTGAACTGAAACTAATATTCTAAAAGAAAACATTATGTCCTGTTGGAATAAAACCATGTTTACAGAAAAAAGGACATCACTGATACACATCTACGACTACACTATCTGAGACGAGGTGTAGATGAAGAGGATATTGGACTTTGATAGAGCTGTCAAATGAAGATAATTAATGCTATTTTCTGAGCTGTGGTAAAGACTATAAATCCAGATCTGCAAGCCAACATAAGGACATCGGGAGACACATATTATAAAAATAATGCTGTATAAGATAATATCTTTATGTATTGACAATTTATTTAGTTTTCTACATTAAATTATTGTTTGTTTAATTAACACTTAAATTCAATGAGATGAATGAGGGGAGTCTGATGATGATAGGTGTGGGTTCAAGCGTCAAACACGGAAAATATATGGTTCTATTGAGTTTTGCCAAAGCTTTGTTCTGAAGTTGTCATTTACATGCACCTATGAGGCAGCCATTATATCCGTGACTCAAAAGGTTTTAAAATTTACTATCTTTATGTTTAGATATTAACTTTTATTCTTTTTTTTTCTGGAGATTATTGTTAATTTAGTCAACTAATAATTTTCATCAAAAGTTGACTACATATTTTCAGTGACAAAAACCAGACTGTAGGTTGGAGAGAGCCGATCTGACCACAAAAATGCACCGAACAGTGAATTTCCTTCTACGGTGCAATTTTGGGTCCACACGGCTATTCAGAGAGCAGGCAGTTTGGCAAATAGCTAGTGAAATACCTCGCTGTTCGACAGCGGTGAAATTCCCATTGAGAAGCAATGTAATCTATTCAGAGAATATCGAACAGCTGAGAAATGTCAAAAGCCCTGATGTTCGGTGGTTTCATTCGGCAGGTTTAATCAGGCAAATCCTATAGGCTTCAATGTTAAAAATATTCCCGTTTTTATTAAATATCTTTTAAACCATTTATTCTTTTAATCTGCAGCAAAAAGTTTCTTTATTTTATTTTTTGGATTTTTTTGGCATTTTTCTGGATTTTTTTCCAATTTTATTTATGATTATTTTTATTATTATTCATAGGACCTTATGTTAATTCCAGACTTTTTTTTGTAAACAGCGTTTCAACCTTTTAAAGTAACAGACTTTTTTGGGTTTTTTTTCTACCCGCCCGGCGGTTTGTCGGCTTTTTTCTGTGGCTGGGTGGCGTTGTGTTCGGCAGGTCTTCGACTGCTTGCATTTGCATTTGGCGGCTGTCCAGCGGGTTGGCCGCAGTGGCCGACGGGTTTGCTGTGACTGTCCGACGGGTTGGCGGTGGCGTTCGGTGGTCGATGCACCGCACTAGGGGGACCCTACGGTGAATGCTGAATTCACCGTAGGGTCAGTGAATCGGACTCGCCAAGGTGTGGTGAATCAGAGAGCAACGAAATGTTGGTGACATTTCTGTGCTCTCTGAATAACCCTGTATGACTAAAATCTACTGAATTTTTTGTAGACTAATGAAAAAAACCCTGAAAGGGTTAGGGAGAGATTCATTTTAATTTAGTCTTAGGCTGGTGACACACGAGCAAACATTTTGCATCCGTCTGACCGCACTGTTTGCTGTCCGTCGTAGCTTTATAAAGGAGTCAATTAAATACACCACACAAAGCACCTGCGCACTTGTTCACGGACGGGCAACACATATAGCAACGGACGTAAAAATAAAATTGACGTGTAAAAGCTAAACGGACACAGAAACAATGCTGCCATGTATTATCCTAAGGCGTGGAGACATCAGACGTTACAGACGCACTTTATGCAGTACTCACACGATCTTCCGTCAAAAAGTGCGTCCGTAAAAAAGGCAGTACACTATGCTCGTGTGCCGCCTCTCTAAGGCTGGGGTCAGACGAGCGCAGTTATCATGTTCGTGTTGCCGCACATTTGTACGTCCGTGGCAGCATAGCATTCTGACCAATGGAGCCCCACACACGAAGTACGTCCGCACGGAAGTGAGGATGCATGGTGGACGCGGAAAACAGATGCAGGTTAGGCAAGAACGTAATACTGCTAGAACGGACGTGCGGAGTGCGCCACGTCCGTGTAGCTTTGCGTGTGAGTGATGAAACGAGGTCAGATGGACTGCATTTATACGTCCAGCATTTTTGACGGACAGAATGTTTTTTCATCGTAATTTATTTTCCCTGCTATATCAGTCATAAAATACATCAGTGAAAAAAATGGACTGTGTGGCCACTACCTTGTTGTCAGTCAGTAAGTACATCCGTACTGCACGGACGCACAGTCCGTACAAAATGCGCTCATCTGACCCTAGCCTTAGTCGAAGTCCTTTTAGAACTAAAACCAAATGGCATTTTAATCAATGACTAAGGCTACGGTCAGACGAGCGCATTCTGTGTGGACTGTGCGTCTGTGCACAACGGACGTACTTTCTGACTGACGACAAGGTAGCGGCCACACAGTCCGTTTTTGTGACTGACGTTTTTTTGACTGATGTAGAAGGGAAAATAAATTAAAATGAAAAACATTTTGTTCGTCAAAATGCTGGACGTATAAATGCAGTCCATCTGACTACGTTCCATCACTCACACACAAAGCTATGCGGACGCAGCGCACTCTGTGTGTCCGTCCTAGCCGATTTACGTTCTTGCCTAACCTGCGTCCGTTTGCCGCATCCGTTTTGCGTCCGCAGTTCGGTGCAGACGTACTTCATGTGTGGGGCTCCATTGGTCATAATTATATGCTATAACAGACGTACAAATGTGCAGCAACACGGGCGTGATCAGTGCGCTCGTCTGACCCGAGCCTAAAACTTTAGTTGAAAATCTGTTTACATTTGACAAAAACTAATAAAACCTACAGGACAATGTTCGGAAGGGTTTCCTTTTAAATTCGATTTAGTTGCCTTTATGACTTAAATTAAATAGCATTTTAATTGTCTAAAAGTTTGACAAATCTATTGTTTCTTGACTAAAATTAGTCAAAATTAAAAATTTAATTTAGCTTTAGTCCTAGTCTTTTGACTAAAATCCCCTTTAGCTTTAGTTATATTTTAGTCGACAAAATTAACACTACTGCAGATTGTGGATCAGAGTCAATGCCAGGTCTTTGTTGCAAGATTTAATTCTATTCTTATCCATTTCAAGGAACTTGCAACTAAGAATTCTGCTTTTTTCACGGTGTTAATTTCCAGTGCGATCTAGCAGCTGGAAAGTGGAAACTCCGTTTAGAAAAAAATTATTTAACTGGGCCCATGAGAATTTTTCGGAAACGGTGTTACCTGCACATTTTTAAATGATCTAAATTCGCTTCCGATCTCTCTCTCAAAAAGCGCTTAAATCTACGTTCTTTCTGTAATACCTCTGTTTTTAATCTGTGGTTGTTAAATTATTTTCAGGGATTGAAATAAACTAAAAAGTTAATTAAAAGTTTTACAACTGGGAATGTACTGGAATATTAACGTTTTTTTCGAAAACTCTTTTCAGCATCACAACCGGACTAGAATTATTTATTTAGAAAGTATTGCAACACACCTTTTATTTGTATTGTTAAATTAAAATATTTATTATTAGTGAGCATATATATGGTATTTTTAACCCGTTCACTACCAAGATTGACTATAAAGAGCATAGACGATATGGTTTTCTACAAGAGCAATGCAAAATAATTTTGTTTGCTGCAAATGAAATTCTTTTGCATTTGGGCTCCAGAAAATGCCCCTAATATTTCAGCACTGTTGGTCTGATGCCCTAGGTGCTATCACTTTTTAAAACAGGCTGTAAACGTGGCTCAAGGACATCTCTCCAACTCATACTGCACAGAGACCAGAACGGCAGTATCTTCTTTTTGCCAGCAGATGGCGACCTCTGTCTGCCAAATGGGTAATGGGTAAAACAGTAAGGAATCCATTTTTTTTTCTTCCGAAAACCACTGGTTCCTGACAGTGGTATTCTGAAAAATCACTGTGCATTGAAGTGGTTAAATTTTAAATTATTTTAGATCTTTGAGCATTTTCTTTCATTTTCTCACAATTCCAGGCTATATGTAAATTAAAAAAATATTTTTTTTATCAAACCTATGCCAGTGTAACAATATGTTTATAGGAATTCCGATTTCTATTTGTTATACTAGAATTCCTGTTAAAAAGAATAAGATTTGTGATTGCTCATTCTATACTTCCATGACCTTCCTCTTATTGGATGTTCTTTCCACCTCCCCTCTCCTCCCCTCCCCCTTCCTCTACCCCTTCCTTCTTTATCTTTCTTCTTTCAGGGGGGTATGGGCAACCCCCCATTCCTCCTCTCTTCCCCCCCCCTCCCCACTCTTTCTCTCTTATAAAAATTTGCATACGTTTTTCTTATTACCGCGTCGGGAATTGTTTTCTGACATTGTCTCCTTGAATATCTTAATAAAATTACATTTACAAAAAAAAAAAAGAAGAGAAATCTTTGATTAGACATTGAAATATTTTTTTTAAACCCTAATTTTTTCCTGATATCACTTCAAACTGAGCCTCCATAACTAGGCAATTCTATTTTTATACTTGGTTGTTACCAGGTTTACAGTGTTTCAACTATTGTAGCAATGTATAAAACAAGTTGAAACCAGGAGCAAAAGGGCAGCAAAACAAGCATTGTTCATGTGTTAAGGATAAATTTGATGAACAACATCAAAAACCCATCAGTTGCAGCTATTGTATGTTGATAGAACACACGTACTCATGTTATTACTGTTATAACTGTTATTACTACGTAACAACACATTGGAGAAATAATACAGGAAAAAATCAAATTGTTACAAAGTAATGGAAAAAGCAGAGTTATTCACATTCTTTTCTACTTTGTCTGTATTCTATCTCAGGGAGAGATTCTCAAGAGGGTCTTTACAACAAATGTTGACTTTTCACTCCCCTTTTGATGGAGGATCAGGTGGTAAAAACACAATTTTTGGCTTATTACAACATCCTGATGCCAGGCGCTTGGATTCTAAGTATATTTTTATTGTTAACAGTGAATGTAATGGCAGAAAGAACTTCTAAACCACAAACTCTCTCCTCAACCTAACGATATGACAAATGATTACATATGTAATGGCACGTATCCAAATAAAATAACCTTCCATAATGACACTGCATTAGATGTTAATTTTTTTGTATATCAAGAAGTATAAAAATATATTGCATGTTCAAAATATAACTTTAAAATATGAATTGATCTTTACCGTATCTCAGGATTATATAAAAGCAAATACGTTCTATTGGCAGTCTTGAGATTTCAGTGTTACAGGAGGGGTATTAAAGTCACTATACTTGCAGGTTCCCCTCAGTGGTATTAGGTAACACTTTAAAGAGACAATACCACCAAAAAACTTAAATGTTTTCATTTTGTTTATTTATGTTGCTGAAATCTTACATGTGCTTTGTTTTTCTCATGTTTGTTTAATTAATAAAACATCTTACTCTATATGTGTCACTGTGTGCATCCAGCATGTGATATTTTGTGTTTTGTGTAAACTGTTCCTCCACGCACGCACGCACGCACGCACGCACGCACGCACGCACACACAGGGTTATTCAGAGAGCGGTGAAAAGCAGGAGAATGACTGGAGAATGAAAAATTCTAGGTCAAAATAGACGATTTGGAAAGTGAGATGAAAGGGAGAATTTTTCTGGTTTGGCTATTTTGACCTAGAATTTTTCATTCTCCAGTCATTCCCCTGCTTTTCACGCTCTCTGAATAACCCTGACAGTATTTTTATAGCACTTGCTCCTCACTGTGTGGCATTGGCCATGTATTGGAGTTTACAAGTCAGATCTCCAAAAAGTTGACTCCTACAGGTTGCACTGTGAAGGATGTATGCAAAGGGGTACAATTCAGTGTCATTAGCCATTTATCATTCAGCTCTTATCTCAAATAGCCTAGACAGCACAATAGACTCCCTGCAAGCTGCATCTAAACATTCATTTGCAACTGCTGCAAAACCGCTAAATCGATCACATAGCCTGCTGAAAAATCATCGGATGCATCCGAACAGACCACTGAATCGATCCGAAAAAAGCTGACTAGCCGCTGAACAGGAGTAAAAAAAGCAACAACTTTTTGCAACTTTTGAAAGGCGTTTTCAAAAAACTACTGCATGAAAATGCCTGGAAATGACATATATGGTGCTATGAATAATAATAAAAAGGTCTGTTACAGAAAAAAGAAAATGCCATTTTATAAAAATCGGAAAAAAAATCGACCCAAAAATCCCTAAAAAATAGACTTTTTGCTGCAAATGAAAAGACTAAATGGTTAAATAAATATTTAACCCCTTAAGGACCTAGGACGTACCATGTACGTCATTGCAGCGGGTCTCTTTTAGACCCGCTGACGTACATGGTACGTCCTGCGGTTTTTTGAGCGCTGGAAGCGATCGGATCGCTTCCAGCAGCTCCAAACGCCATTGCAGGATGCCTGGGAGTCCAGGCATCCGTGCAATGGCGGTGAGAAGTGCCGGGGCACCTTGTGATCGCTCCCCGGAGCGATCAACATCCGGTTTTACCGGAGAGGTGCCCGGCACTTCTAGAGAGCGCTGAAGCGATCGGATCGCTTCCAGCAGCTCAAACGCCATTGCAGGATGCCTGGGAGTCCAGGCATCCGTGCAATGGCGGTGAGAAGTGCCGGGGCACCTTGTGATCGCTCCCCGGGAGCGATCAACATCCGGTTTCACCGGAGAGGTGCCCGGCACTTCTAGAGAGCGCTGGAAGCGATCGGTATCGCTTCCAGCTGCTCTGTGTATATTGCAGGGATGCCTCGACATCGAGGCATGCTTGCAATATGCTTACCTGCCGCCGCGGTCCGCTAAGTGATCGCTCCCCCCGAGCGATCACTTCCGGTAGCGGCAGGAAGTACTGAGTGCCACGAGGTATCGTGGCACTCAGTACAAAAAGATCACATGAGTGATCAGGTGCTCTGCTGGGTGCCTCGAGGGATCAAGGCACCCAGCAGAGTAAAAAAAGTGTAAAAAAAGTAAAAAAAAGTAAAATAAAAAATCAATAAAAAGGTATAAAATAAAATAAACTGACAGCCAAGATGGCGCTGCCCTTCTAAGGGCAGGGTCATCTTGGGGCTGAGTGGGATGTTCCTAGCCTGCCTCATCAGAGAGGCAGGGCTAGCAACATCCAATCAGAAGTAAAAAAAAATCAAAATAAAATTTCTAATTTGTCAGGTCAGGTCAATATTTTGTAAATATTGGCTCTGACCTCTGTGATTCTCCCTCCCTCTCCTCACTTGTGTTTTGGTGAGCGAGAGAGAGAGATCAGATTTGACAGGTTAGAGATTTTAGTGAGATTAGAAAAATTGAGGCAGATTAGAGAGATTTTAGTGAGATTAGAAAAATTTAGGCAGATTTAGAGAGATTTTAGGGAGATTTAGAAGAATTGAGGCAGGTTTAGAGTGATTTAGAGAGATTTAGGTGTTTATTTGTATTTTCTTGTGAAACCCAACGGTTCTTCTAAGAACCAACAATCCGCTTATTATATATAATAATTATAAAATTTTATAATCTATTATATATAATGTCTGAGAGGGTGTACAGCGCCGAGGAGGCATATGCCATCCTGGCATCAGAATCTGAGGCATCTGCGTCAGACTCCGACCCTGATTTTGACCCCGCCAACTGCTCAGAGACGTCGCTAGATACATCATCTACGCTGGCTGATGTATCTAGTGATGTTTCTGATGCAGATCCTGGGTCACCACCTGCCAGCAGGAGACGCACAGCTCCAGCTGAGGAGTGGGTAGTGCCTCATCGCCAGAGGCCAGATATCCCTCCTTTCACGGCAAATCCTGGCATCAATATTGATGTTGCAGGATTTACCGCCACACAGTTTTGCAGGTGTTTATGGGGGATGATTTGTTGGGCCACATCATGGCCCAATCAAATCTGTATGCCCATCAGCATTGTGCTGCGAAGCCAGACTCCTACTTGGCAAGGCAGCAATGGACCCCGCTAGATGTGCCAGAATTTCTGAAATTCTGGGCACTTACTATGCTGATGGCATCATAAAGAAGCCCTCAATTCGCTCCTACTGGAGCAGTAGCCCCATCTGCTCTACCCCCATTTACCCCCAATCAATGTCACGTAGAAGGTATGAAAAACATTTTGCGTTTCATGCACTTCAGTGACAACAGCCTGTGCCCTCCTAGAGAGCATCCCCAGTTTGACAGGCTGTATAAAATCCGCCCCCTGATTACCCACTTCGCCGCCAGGTTTGCAGAGGCTTATACACCTGGAAGGAATATCTGCGTGGATGAATCCCTAATGAAATACAAGGAAGGCTGGGATTCAAGCAGTATATTCCTTCCAAACGCTCCAGGTATGGAGTGAAGGTGTATAAGCTCTGTGACAGCGAGAGTGGGTATACTCAGGCCTTCCGGGTGTACGAGGGAAAGGATAGTAGCCTTGACCCTCCAGGTTGCCCAGAACACATGGGAACCAGTGGCAAGATTGTGGGGGACCTACTTTTTCCCCTGATGAACAAAGGGTACCACTTGTATGTTGATAATTTTTATACAAGTGTCCCTTTGTTCAAGCTGCTGTATTGTTTTGATACAGCAGCATGCGGTACTGTTTCGCAAGAACCGCGTAGGTTTCCCAGCACAGCTTGTCCGCACCCGGCTAAAAGGGGGGAGGCCTCAGCTCTGCGCCAAGAGGAGCTGTTGGCGGTCAAGTACAGAGACAAGAAGGATGTATACCTTCTATCCACCATCCACACTGAGAGGTCTGTGGAGGTCTCTGTACGTGGCAGAGCTGAGCGCATCAGGAAGCCAGTGTGCATCAAAGACTATAACCGGCATATGGGTGGGGTTGATCTGGCAGATCAGCTGCTCCAGCCCTACCAGATTATGCGGAAGTCAAGGGCCTGGTACGAAAAGGTTGCAATTTACCTGATGCAAATTGCAACCCACAATGCCTTTTTGCTCTGCAAAAAGGCAAACCCCGGAGTGACGCTGTCCTTTTTACAGTTTCAGCTCCAGGTCATTTCGGGGCTTTTGTACCAGGATGCACCTGCTCCCCGGGCGGTGATGGGGGGACAGAGTTGGGCTATTGCATTTTATTTTATAAAATCCCCCCTACTGAGGGCAAACAGAACCCCAAAAAGGTGCAGGGTGTGTTTCAAGAGGGGGCAGAGGAGAGACACAATCTTTTACTGCCCAGAATGCCCTGGACAACCCGGTCTGTGTCTTGGGGACTGTTTCAAGCTATATCACACTGTGCGTGATCTGTGATTTTTTTTTTCCTTTCTATTTTTTCTCACACTCCAGTTAGTTAGTTCAGTTTAGTTTTTTTTTCTTTTACTGCACCAGACTTTTAATTTTATTCGTACATTTTTATGTTCTACAATTGGTGCTGTATTTTGCCAAAATCTTTGCACACCTATGCATGGGGGGCATGGGTGTACTCAGGAGACCTTGCAGAAAACAACCTGGAGAGTTTTCATGCAGTAACAAACAACAGTGTCTCCTAAATCACAGTCCAAATCTAATGTGGGCGTAAAAATAAAAAATTGAAAAATTACCGCCACACACCTTCTCAAATGTTTTGGGCTAAAACCGTGCATCCATGGCATCAAAGCACTCATATGCAATACCTTGGGGTGTCAACATAACAAATATAAACAATTTTCTGGCAATAATTCAAACTGGGGTATGCGGTAGACCCAAAACCAAAGCTAGGCCTAGCTGAAGAAATAATCTCAATTTCAACTCCAATGACAAAGTCATAAAAATTGTATTTGAACCTTCCAAAATCCTGGCAAACCTATGCATGGGGGGCATGGGTGTACTCAGGAGACCTTGCAGAAAACAACCTGGAGAGTTTTCATGCAGTAACAACAACAGTGTCTCCTAAATCACAGTCCAAATCTAATGTGGGCGTAAAAATCTGAAAATGAAAAATTACACCACACACCTTCTCAAATGTTTTGGGCTAAAACCGTTGAATCCATGGCATCAAAGCACTCCATATGCAATACCTTGGGGTGTCAACATAACAAATATAAACAATTTTCTGGCAATAATTCAAACTGGGGTATGCGGTAGACCCAAACCAAAGCTAGGCCTAGCTGAAGAAATAATCTCAATTTCAACTCCAATGACAAAGTCATAAAAATTGTATTTGAACCTTCCCAAAATCCTGGCAAACCTATGCATGGGGGGCATGGGTGTACTCAGGAGACCTTGCAGAAAACAACCTGGAGAGTTTTCATGCAGTAACAAACAACAGTGTCTCCTAAATCACAGTCCAAATCTAATGTGGGCGTAAAAATCTGAAAATTGAAAAATTACACCACACACCTTCTCAAATGTTTTGGGCTAAAACCGTTGCCATCCATGGCATCAAAGCACTCCATATGCAATACCTTGGGGTGTCAACATAACAAATATAAACAATTTTCTGGCAATAATTCAAACTGGGGTATGCGGTAGACCCAAAACCAAAGCTAGGCCTAGCTGAAGAAATAATCTCAATTTCAACTCCAATGACAAAGTCATAAAAATTGTATTTGAACCTTCCCAAAATCCTGGCAAACCTATGCATGGGGGGCATGGGTGTACTCAGGAGACCTTGCAGAAAACAACCTGGAGAGTTTTCATGCAGTAACAAACAACAGTGTCTCCTAAATCACAATCCAAATCTAATGTGGGTGTAAAAATCTGAAAATTTTAAAAATTACACCACACACCTTCTCAATGTTTTGGGCTAAAACCGTTGCATCCATGGCATCAAAGCACTCCATATGCAATACTTGGGGTGTCAACATAACAAATATAAACAATTTTCTGGCAATAATTCAAACTGGGGTATGCGGTAGACCCAAAACCAAAGCTAGGCCGTAGCTGAAGAAATAATCTCAATTTCAACTCCAATGACAAAGTCATAAAAATTGTATTTGAACCTTCCCAAAATCCTGGCAAACCTATGCATGGGGGGCATGCGTGTACTCAGGAGACCTTGCAGAAAACAACCTGGAGAGTTTTCATGCAGTAACAAACAACCGTGTCTCCTAAATCACAGTCCAAAACTGATGTGGGTGTGAAAATCTGAAAATTGAAAAATTACACCACACACCTTCTAAATGTTTTGGGCTAAAACCGTTGCATCCATGGCATCAAAGCACTGCATATGCAATACCTTGGGGTGTCAACATAACAAATATAAACAATTTTCTGGCAATAATTCAAACTGGGGTATGCGGTAGACCCAAAACCAAAGCTAGGCTAGTTGAAGAAATAATCTCAATTTCAACTCCATGACAAAGTCATAAAAATTGTATTTGAACCTTCCCAAAATCCTGGCAAACCTATGCATGGGGGGCATGCGTGTACTCAGGAGACCTTGCAGAAAACAACCTGGAGAGTTTTCATGCAGTACACAACAACCGTGTCTCCTAAATCACAGTCCAAATCTAATGTGGGGTGTGAAAATCACACAGTGACCTGCGCCTAGCCTTCCCCCGCATCACCTCTTCCATGATAGACTGCAGGATTTCTCACGCGCGCCCCACTCTCTGGAACGCTCTCCCTCGTGCTGTCAGACTTTCCCCTAACTTCTCTTCCTTCAAACGCTCCCTGAAAACATTCCTATTTAGGGAAGCCTACCACCCCACTCACTGATGCAACCATCAATCACTCTCACCTTACAGTCCTCTCCTCCTGTTTCCAACCCAACCTCCTAGATTGTGAGTTCCTACGGGAATAGGGCCTCATCTCCTCCTGTACTGTTTGTCAAATGTTGTGTCAATGTATTGTAACCCTGTCTATACTGTGCTTATTGTACAGCGCTGCGGAATATGCTGGCGCTTTATAAATAAAGAATAATAATAATAAGTGGGCGTAAAAATCTGAAAATTGAAAAATTACACCACCATCACTTCTCAAATGTTTTGGGCTAAAACCGTTGCATCCATGGCATCAAAGCACTCCATATGCAATACCTTGGGGTGTCAACATAACAAATATAAACAATTTTCTGGCAATAATTTCAAATGGGTATGCGGTAGACCAAACCAAAGCTAGGCCTAGCTGAAGAAATAATCTCAATTTTCACTCTCAATGACAAAGTCATAAAAATTGTATTTGAACTTCCCAAAATCCTGGCAAATCTATGCATGTGGGGCATGGTGTACTCAGGAGACCTTGCAGAAAACAACCTGGAGAGTTTTCATGCAGTAACAAACAACAGTGTCTCCTAAATCACAGTCCAAATCTAATGTGGGCGTAAAAAAATCTGAAAATTGAAGAAATTACACCACACACCTTCTCAATGTTTTGGGCTAAAACCGTTGCATCCATGGCATCAAAGCACTCCATATGCAATACCTTGGGGTGTCAACATAACAAATATAAACAATTTTCTGGCAATAATTCAAACTGGGGTATGCGGTAGACCCAAAACCAAAGCTAGGCCTAGCTGAAGAAATAATCTCAATTTCAACTCCAATGACAAAGTCATTAAATTGTATTTGAACCTTCCCAAAATCCTGGCAACCTATGCATGGGGGGCATGCGTGTACTCAGGAGACCTTGCAGAAACCAACCTGGAGAGTTTTCATGCAGTAACAAACAACCGTGTCTCCTAAATCACAGTCCAAAACTGATGTGGGTGTGAAAATCTGAAAATTGTAAAATTACACCAACACCCTTCTCAAATGTTTTGGGCTAAAACCGTTGCATCTATGGCATCAAGCACTCCATATGCAATACCTTGGGGTGTCAAAAAACACAATATAAACAATTTTCTGGCAATAATTCAAACTGGGGTATGCGGTAGACCCAAAACCAAAGATAGGCCTAGCTGAAGAAATAATCTCAATTTCAACTCCAATGACAAAGTCATAAAAATTGTATTTGAACCTTCCCAAAATCCTGGCAAACCTATGCATGGGGGGCATGCGTGTACTCAGGAGACCTTGCAGAAAACAACCTGGAGAGTTTTCATGCAGTAACAAACAACCGTGTCTCCTAAACACAGTCCAAAACTGATGTGGGTGTGAAAATCTGAAAATTGAAAAATTACACCACACACTTCTCAAATGTTTGGGGCTAAAACCGTTGCATCCATGGCATCAAAGCACTCCATATGAATACCTTGGGGTGTCAACATAACAAATATAACAATTTTCTGGCAATAATTCAAACTGGGTTATGCGGTAGACCCAAAAACCAAAGCTAGGCCTAGCTGAAGAAATAATCTCAATTTCAACTCCATTGACAAGTCATAAAAATTGTATTTGAACGCTTCCCCAAAATGCCTGGCAAACCTATGCATGGGGGGCATGTCCGTGTATCAGGAGACCTGCAGAAAACAACCTGGAGAGTTTTCATGCAGTAACAAACAACCGTGTCTCCTAAATCACAGTCCAAAACTGATGTGGGTGTGAAAATCTGAAAATTGAAAAATTACACCACACCACTCTCTCAAATGTTTTGGGCTAAAACCGTTGAATCCATGGCATCAAGCACTCCATATGCAATACTCTTGGGTGTCAACATAACAAATATAAACAATTTTCTGGCAATCAATTCCAAACTGGGGTATGCGGTAAGACCAAAACCATAAGCCAGGCCTAGCTGAAGAAATATCTCAATTTCAACTCCAATGACAAAGTCATAAAAATTGTATTTGAACCTTCCCAAAATCCTGCGGCAAACCTATGCATGGGGGGCATGCGTGTACTCAGGAGACCTTGCAGAGAAAACAACCTGGAGAGTTTTCATGCAGTTAACAAACAACCGTGTCTCTAAATCACATCCAAAACTGATGTGGGTGTGAAAATCTGAAAATTGAAAAATTCACCACCACACCTTCTCAATGTTTTGGGCTAAAACCGTTGCATCCATGGCATCAAAGCACTCCATATGCAATACCTTGGGGTGTCAACATAACAAATATAAACAATTTTCTGGCAATAATTCAAACTGGGGTATGCGGTAGACCCAAAACCAAAGCTAGGCCTAGCTGAAGAAATAATCTCAATTTCAACTCCAATGACAAAGTCATAAAATTAGTATTTGAACCTTCCCAAAATCCTGGCAAACCTATGCATGGGGGGCATGCGTTATACTCAGGAGACCTTGCAGAAAACAACCTGGAGAGTTTTCATGCAGTAACAAACACCGTGTCTCCTAAATCACAGTCCAAAACTGATGTGGGTGTGAAAATCTGAAAATTGAAAAATACACACCACCTTCTCAAATGTTTTGGGCTAAAACCGTTGCATCCATGGCATCAAAGCACTCCATATGCAATACTTGGGGTGTCAACATAACAAATATAAACAATTTTCTGGCAATAATTCAAACTGGGGTATGCGGTAGACCCAAGACCAAAGCTAGGCCTAGCTGAAGAAATAATCTCAATTTCAACTCCAATGACAAAGTCATAAAAATTGTATTTGAACCTTCCCAAAATCCTGGCAAACCTATGCATGGGGGGCATGGGTGTACTAAGGAGACCTTGCAGAAAACAACCTGGAGATTTTCATGCAGTAACAAACAACAGTGTCTCCTAAATCACAGTCCAAAACTGATGTGGGTGTGAAAATGAAAAATGACCACCAAACAGTATCCAATTGTTTTGGAGCAAACGGTTGCATCCATAGCATAAAAACACTCCATTTACAATACTATGGGGTGTTAGCTTACCAATATAATGCACGTTCATAAAAACTGGGGTATGTAAAAAGGCCCCTAAAAAGAAGATAAGCAAAGAAGACACTGTATGTCCAAATTAGAAAATTGACAAGCACATGTCAAAGATTGGCGTAGCACCCCAGAAACAAAGAACAAATCTATATATGGGTGGTATCACTTTACTCAGAAGATGTTGCTGAACATATTTTGGGGTGTTTTTTGGCAGTAACCCATAACTGGATTTGACAATTCATGCCTAAAGTACAATGTGTGTGAAAAAAAAACCCAAAAAGTGACTACCTGAAAGTTTGACATAGAGCTAGTGCATGGAAAGTGTTAAAATACAACTCTTTGAAGCACCCTAGGCTTGTGCCCTTTCTAAAAATATATGGTTTGATGGGGGTAAATTACTTTGGCCGGCTTCAAAAATGTCCAAATAGGACATGGGTGCATGATGACGAATGTGAAAATTCCAAGTTGGAAAACTGAAATGCGCACCCCGCAAATAAGGCCTATTAGCCCCCAAATGACCCGACATACCTATACATGGGTGGTATCAATTTACTCACAAGATGTTGCTGAACATATTTTGGGGTGTTTTTTGGCAGTAACCATAACTGGATTTGACAATTCATGCCTAAAGTACAATGTGTGTGAAAAAATAACCAAAAAGTGACTACCTGAAAGTTTGACATAGAGCTAGTGCATGGAAAGTGTTAAAATACAACTTTTTGAAGCACCCTAGGCTGTGCCCTTTCTAAAAATAAATGGTTTGATGGGGGTAAATTACTTTGGCCGGCTTCAAAAATGCCCCAAATAGGACATGGGTGCATGATGACGAAATGTGAAAATTCCAAGTTGGAAAACTGAAATGCGCACCCCCCAAATAAGGCCTATTAGCCCCCAAATGACCCGACATACCTATACATGGGTGGTATCAATTTACTCAGAAGATGTTGCTGAACATATTTTGGGGTGTTTTTTGGCAGTAACCCATAACTGGATTTGACAATTCATGCCTAAAGTACAATGTGTGTGAAAAAATAACCCAGAAAGTGACTACCTGAAAGTTTGACATAGAGCTAGTGCATGGAAAGTGTTAAAATACAACTCTTTGAAGCCCCTAGGGTGTGCCCTTTCTAAAAATATATGGTTTGATGGGGGTAAATTACTTTGGCCGGCTCAAAAATGCCCCAAATAGGACATGGGTGCATGATGACGAAATTGTGAAAATTCCAAGTTGGAAAACTGAAATGCGCACCCCCCAAATAAGGCCTATTAGCCCCCAAATGACCCGACATACCTATACATGGGTGGTATCAATTTACTCAGAAGATGTTGCTGAACATATTTTGGGGTGTTTTTTGGCAGTAACCCATAACTGGAATTTGACAATTCATGCCTAAGTACAATGTGTGGTGAAAAAATAACCCAAAAAGTGACTACCTGAAAGTTTGACATAGAGCTAGTGCATGGAAAGTGTTAAAATACAACTCTTTGAAGCACCCTAGGTGTGCCCTTTCTAAAAATATATGGTTTGATGGGGGTAAATTACTTTGGCTGGCTTCAAAAATGTTGCAAATAGGACATGGGTGCATGATGACGAAATGTGAAAATTCCAAGTTGGAAAACTGAAATGCGCCCCCCCAAATAAGGCCTATTAGCCCCCAAATGACCCGACATACCTATACATGGTGGTATAAATTTACTCAGAAGATGTTGCTGAACATATTTTGGGGTGTTTTTTTGGCAGTAACCATAACTGGATTTGACAATTCATGCCTAAAGTACAATGTGTGTGAAAAAATAACCAAAAAGTGACTACCTGAAAGTTTGACATTAGAGCTAGTGCATGGAAAGTGTTAAAATACAACTCTTTGAAGCACCCTAGGGTGTGTCCCTTTCTAAAAATATATATGGTTGGATGGGGTAAATGCCTATTACTTTTGGGCTCGCGTTTCAAAAATGTCCCAATAGGACATGGGTGCAATGATGACGAAATGTGAAAATTCCAAGTTGGAAAACTGAAATGCGCACCCCCCAAATAAGGCCTGTTAGCCCCCAAATGACCCGATACCTCTATACATGGGTGGTATCAATTTACTCAGAAGATGTTGCTGAACATGATTGGGGGTGGTTTTTTGGCAGTAACCCATAACTGGATTTGACAATTCATGCCTAAAGTACAATGTGTGTGAAAAAATAACCAAAAGGTGACTACCTGAAAGTTTGACATAGAGCTAGTGCATGGAAAGTGTTAAAACAACTCTTTGAAGCACCCTAGGGTGTGCCCTTCTAAAAATATTATGGTTTGATGGGGGTAAATTATCTATGGCCGGCCTTCAAAAATGTTCCAAATTAGACATGGGTGCATGATGACGAAATGTGAAATTTCCAAGTTGGAAAACTGAAATGCGCACCCCCCAAATAAGCCTATTAGCCCCCAAATGACCCGACATAACCTATACATGGGTGGTATCAATTTACTCAGAAGATGTTGCTGAACATATTTTGGGTGTGTTTTTTGGCAGTAACCCATAACTGGATTTGACAATTCATGCCTAAAGTACCATGTGTGTGAGAAAATAACCCAAAAAGTGACTACCTGAAGTTTGACAAATAGACGCTAGTGCATGGAAAGTGTTAAAATACAACTCTTTGAAGCACCTAGGGTGTGCCCTTTCTAAAATATGGTTTGATGGGGGTAAATTACTATGGCCGGCTTCAAAAATGTCCAAATAGGACATGGTGTGCATGATGACGAAATGTGAAAATTCCAAGTTGGAAAACTGAAATGCGCACCCCCCAAATAAGGCCTATTAGCCCCCAAATGACCCGACATACCTATACATGGGTGGTATCACATTTACTCAGAAGATGTTGCTGAACATATTTTGGGGTGTTTTTTGGCAGTAACCCATAACTGGATTTGACAATTCATGCCTAAAGTACCATGTGTGTGAGAAAATAACCCAAAAAGTGACTACCTGAAAGTTTGACATAGAGCTAGTGCATGGAAAGTGTTAAAATACAACTCTTTGAAGCACCCTAGGCTGTGCCCTTTCTAAAAATATATGGTTTGATGGGGGTAAATTACTTTGGCCGGCTTCAAAAATGTCCCAAATAGGACATGGGTGCATGATGACGAAATGTGAAAATTCCAAGTTGGAAAACTGAAATGCGCACCCCCCAAATAAGGCCTATTAGCCCCCAAATGAACCGACAATACCTATACATGGTGATATCAATTTACTCAGAAGATGTTGCTGAACATATTTTGGGGTGTTTTTTGGCAGTAACCCATAACTCGAATTTGACAATTCATGCCTAAAGTACAATGTGTTGAAAAAAATAACCCAAAAAGTGAACTAGAAAGTTTGACATAGAGCTAGTGCATGGAAAGTGTTAAAATACAACTCTTTGAAGCACCCTAGGGTGTGCCCTTTCTAAAAATAATGGTTTGATGGGGGTAAATTACTATGGCCGGCTTCAAAAATGTCCCAAATAGGACATGGGTGCAATGATGACGAAATGTGAAAATTCCAAGTTGGAAAACTGAAATGCGCACCCCCCAAATAAGGCCTATTAGCCCCCAAATGACCCGACATACTATACATGGGTGGTATCAATTTACTCAGAAGATGTTGCTGAACATATTTTGGGGTGTTTTTTGGCAGTAACCCATAACTGGATTTGACAATTCATGCCTAAAGTACAACGAGTGTGAGAAAATAACCCAAGAAGTGACTACCTGAAAGTTTGACATAGAGCTAGTGCATGGAAAGTGTTAAAATACAACTCTTTGAAGCACCCTAGGCTGTGCCCTTTCTAAAAAATATATGGTTTGATGGGGGTAAATTACTTTGGCCGGCTTCAAAAATGTCCCAAATAGGACATGGGTGCATGATGACGAAATGTGAAAATTCCAAGTTGGAAAACTGAAATGCGCACCCCCCAAATAAGGCCTATTAGCCCCCAAATGAACCGACATACCTATACATGGGTGGTATCAATTTACTCAGAAGATGTTGCTGAACATATTTTTGGGGTTTTTTTGGCAGTAACCCATAACTGAATTTGACAATTCATGCCTAAAGTACAATGTGTGTGAAAAAATAACCCAAAAAGTGACTACCTGAAAGTTTGACATAGAGCTAGTGCATGGAAAGTGTTAAAATACAACTCTTTGAAGCACCCTAGGCTGTGCCCTTTCTAAAAATATATGGTTTGATGGGGGTAAATTACTTTGGCCGGCTTCAAAAATGTCCCAAATAGGACATGGGTGCATGATGACGAAATGTGAAAATTCCAAGTTGGAAAACTGAAATGCGCACCCCCCAAATAAGGCCTATTAGCCCCCAAATGACCCGACATACCTATACATGGGTGGTATCAATTTACTCAGAAGATGTTGCTGAACATATTTTGGGGTGTTTTTTGGCAGTAACCCATAACTGGATTTGACAATTCATGCCTAAAGTACAATGTGTGTGAAAAAATAACCCAAAAAGTGACTACCTGAAAGTTTGACATAGAGCTAGTGCATGGAAAGTGTTAAAATACAACTCTTTGAAGCACCCTAGGGTGTGCCCTTTCTAAAAATATATGGTTTGATGGGGGTAAATTACTTTGGCCGGCTTCAAAAATGTCCCAATAGGACATGGGTGCATGATGACGAAATGTGGAAAATTCCAAGTTGGAAAACTGAAATGCGCACCCCCCAAATAAGGCCTATTAGCCCCCAAATGACCCGACATACCTATACATGGGTGGTATCAATTTACTCAGAAGATGTTGCTGAACATATTTTGGGGTGCTCTTTGGCAGTAAACCTTAAAGTTCACAGTACATGTATTCTTAAATTGCGTTCAAAAAAAAAAAATCACCCAAAATTTTTTTTTTTCTCAAACTTTGGCATAGATTTGTGGTAAAATGGTTTGCATGGAAAGAGTCAAAATACCCCAAGTTTAATACCTTGATTTGTGTACTTTAAAAAAATATGTATATGTGGCGGGTTATTCAGGAATTAGTGACAGATATCAGTGTTACAATGTCACTAGCACTAGTTTTGAAAATAAACTCTTTGGAAATGGCAAAGTGCTACTTGCACTTATTGTTGCATAAAATAAGGAAAAAAGCGAGGAATATGTAAACATTGGGTATTGCTAAACTCAGTACTAAATTTAGAAACTTCTAAGGAATTAATTTTTTTGACGGTTGTTGATACATAAGAAATTTTGGGGGTCAAAGTTCGAAAAAGTGGTGTTTTTTCAATTTGTTTGTCATATTTCACAATATTTTTTATAGTAAATTATATGAAATGATGAAAAAAATGGTATCTTTATAAAGTCCATTTAATGACGAGAAAAACAGTGTAAAATATGTGTGGGTTACATAAACGAGTAAGAGGAAAATTTGACGTAAACACTAAGAGCGCAGAAACGTAAAAACAGCAGCGGTCACTAAAGGACGGATTTGTGTAAAACCGCCCGGTCACTAAGGGGTTAAGAAAAACAAGGATTTTTTAAACATTGAAACCTATGGGATTCGCCTTTTTAAACCTCTCGAATGAAACCACTGAACATCAGGGTATTTCACTGACATTTCGGTACTGCTCGGTGTTCTCTGAATAGATTAGCCATTACTTCTCTATGGGGTGTCTACTGCCGTCGAAGGTCACCGTATTTTGCTGGAATTCGCCAATATTTGGCGAATTACCAGCTTTTTGACTAGCCGAATGGCCACAGAATTGCACTGTATGGAGAAATTCACCGTTCGGTGCAATTTTGTGGCCAAGTTGGTGTTCTTTGAATAACCCCTCATGTGTTTTATGAAGTGGTTTTGTTTGTAATACACACGTAATCTAGTTGCAGGTTATGTAAGTGGTCGTGTCCCTTTAATGTATTGTATTGTTTATGGTGCATTCTGTTGATGACATTGTGTCACTGTCGAGCTATTTTCAACCATTTTTCAAATGTGCCCTCATCTGGCCCTCATATTCACTCTCTCCTTACATAGTAGAATATCATGGATGCAGGACTGGATTAACATAGGGGCTGATGGAGCAGCAGCTCCAGGCCCAAGCCCCAGAATAGGTGCAGAGAAAGGATAACTGTGTATGCATTGTTATGCATTTGGACCCATGTATCTCCTACTCCATAGCAGCTACCCGATCATGTGTGGTATCACTGGAAAGGACAGACCTTTCCAGTGATACCAAACATGGCCAGGTTTTATGTAACAAAAATAAAATATTATTTATTTTTTCTTTCTAACACAGCAATATTTTTTACTTTTTAATTATAAAGTGAACAATGATGCTGCACTAATTCACCATCTCATTTCTCATGGCACCAATAAGTGTGGAGGTAATGACACAATCCTTTATTACAATTACATCAAAAACCTAAATGCCACACTGCAGCAAACAGCACTGGGGGTGGGGGACTTTAGAACCCTGTGTCACTAATCTTTACACCTCACAAGGTCAAGTGAGGTGTCATTGGACAGGTCAGAGTCTAAACGTGACCGTGTAAAATCTAAAAGAAAAAACAAAGCGTTTTCTTTATATATTTTTAGTTAAAGCGATGGCATTGTCCATTTGTCACTTATAAAATGAGCAATACCACTGCCGTTACTCACCTTCTCATTTCCCACGCTAGGAGCAAGTTCAGTTTTTATACGTAGTCAGATTATTCATAAAACACAAGGAAAATATTTCATTTTTTACATTTTTTTTGGTTAAAATTTTATGTTTTCTCAGAAAAATGCAGTAACCGGTTCCAATTTCATTTTTTTAACAAGAATTCCCTGTAGAATATGTAAGAATTGATATTTTTACAAATATATAACCACAAAGGTTTGGATGATAAAATTTTGAAAAAAAATAATTTACACATTGAAATCTGGATGGGAATTGAGTCACACAGTTTCTGCCTGGTTAGATATACCCGTATCTGTGCTATTAAATAACCTAAAATATCTTTTCATTTCACTAAATTCCAAAAAAAGCCCACCAAAATCTTCAGCTCCAGGACCAAAGAGATCTTAATCCGGCCCTGCATGGATGTTTACCTAAGGACCAGGGTAAGACGAGCACACGAGATACACCCATACTGATGTGCCTCCTGGCATCCGTCGCAGTGTTGTGACGCTTCGACGGGGCTGGTTACAGTCTGTAGCGCACGCAAGAATCGTGCACGCTACAAGCAGCTGTGCTGGAAGCATCTCCGTCAAAATGCTAGACGCACATTGGACGGGGATGCAAAGCGCTATCCTCCATAGGGCAATCGAGCATTGCAGCGCTGAGCGCACTAACTGCGCTCAATGAGGTGGCCAGCCGGGCATCAGAGTGGAAGGAACGGCCACTCTCTCGGACGTTGCTTCCGCTCTCAAAGACTCTCGTCTGACCTTGGCCTAAGATGTGGTGGTTGTCTACATCAGTGTTTCTCAACTCAGGTCCTCAGGTCCCCCTAACAGGCCAGGTTTGCAGGATATCTGAAGCACAGCACAGGTGATATAATCAGCTGCTCATTGATTACAGGATTCAGTCTGCATTTCCCCAAGGTAATCCTTAAAATCTGGCCTGTAGTGGGTCCCGAGGACTGGAGTTGAGAAACCCTAGTCTACATAACATGATTGTTTTTGTTAAGAAATCTGATATGGTTTACTAGATTTTCTCCATAAAAGTTATAAAAACTCATATCATGCTATTAATTCTCTTATGGTTATTGATCATTATTTAACTCTTTGTTAAGTCTCTGTCCCTCTTTAACCCAAAAAGTCTACGAATGTCGTCCTCTCTATTAATGCGTTTGGATTAAATATAGTATTCTATATAACTATTAAAAGTTTTTAAGGTCAGCTATAGTGTATAGTTGATATGGTTTGAGAACTTGGCCAAGACCATAATTGGAAGATTTACTGCCAAGTATTTAGAATTCAGCTAAAAGATTCTCCAGGCTCCTCGCTCCTTCAATATGTCTTGCAGCCTGAAACACTACATATATAACACCTCACATCAACGTCTATCACTTTTGATAAACTACAGTACAGAGAGATATCTGTGTCACTGGATATATGGATTATTATTTTCTTACGAGGTTTCCTTGCGTGCGTTTGAAGGAAGGAACACAGCTCCAAAGAAATAAAATAATTTTAAGACACCTTTTGAACCATTTGGTTTTAGAAAAGTGTTCCAGTAGTGTATATTTAGTATCCATCCTATTTAATGGGCTATTATATTATTCCGTACTGATAATGTATCTTGGAAATAGTACAACAGGCTACTATTTATCAGCATGCTGTGCTCGACATTTCATACATCCATAGGGGCTCTATGACACTTTTTATTATTATCCATGAAATAAAAGTAGAACTAGAAATAGGGAGAAAAACTATTTTTAAAGTGAAAATGGAAACAATTTACGCATTAAATGTGGTTAAAGAAAGTGATATTTTGAAACTACAGAGAAAATATTATCCCCTTCACACCCAAAGTCGAGTTCTCTCGATTTCACATTGTAATGCATTGAAAAGCACTTATTAGCATATAAAAACCCAATTCTCACATTTTTTTAAAGCCTGATTAGTGTGGCCCCTGTGGACAAGCAAATTCCACTGTCTTTTTGTCTCCAGGCAGAGAGATATTGCTATAACGGATAAACAAATATAACAAATAAAGATATTTTGAAAATGATCAAATTTACATTATTAAAACTTTTAAACTATTTGCAAAATTTCTATTTCACCCTTTATTTAACCCTTTCGCTGCTGAGGCTTTTCCCGCCCCTGTGCTGAGGTCATTTTTACCGGTTTTTCTCATCATGTTTAAACGTGTTTTGAAGGCTTATTATAGTATATGACCCAGACATATTATATATCGTTCTTTCCGTCAGACTCGGCAGATTCATAATATGTCATTATTATATGTATACGTCATGACCTGTCTGTATATTATAACAAAAAATGCAATATAATATGAATTTTCAATAATTTACGTGTAAAGTGTTTTTTTTTTCACATTTTAACATGTGAGCAATTGCAGTTATATTTTGTATGGGGAGCGCTTGTTAAAAAAATTAGAAATGGGGTCTCGCTACATTTTGTTTTGGGGAAAATTACGCGATTTTTAACAAACGCACCACATACAAAAATCGTAATAGCGCAGCATCATTGTTCACATTATAATTGAAATGGGAACAATATTGCTGCATTAACAAACCAAAAAAAAGAAAAAAACTTGTTAATTTTTTTTTATAATTTTTGTTTTAAAATATTTTTTTATTTTTATTTTTAATTTTTATTTTTAATTTTTTTTAAAACTTTTTCACAGTCGTGTTTGGTATCGTTGGAACGGCCATGCTCTGGCCGATTCAACAGTATCAAGCTTTAACCCCTAGCTGCCACGGATCGGGAGATAGGGGTTTACAATGAACCCCCTATCTCCACCAGCTAGGGGTTAACTCCAGGACTGGCGTCATCGTGCTATGCATGATGATGCCAGTCCTCAGGGGGAGTTTCCGGAGGCTTGGCGGACATCCAAGATGTCGGCCAGCTCCGGGAAAGGATCACGAACCGGCGCTTTTCAGCGCCAATTCGTGATCCGGCTACCCAGGGATTAATGACAGCCACCGTTTGGAAGGGCAGGCTGTGCCCTTCCAAACGGTGCCTGGCATTAAGCTCAGGACCCCCGCGATCAGGAGGGAGAGAGGTCTGAAGGACCTCCCCCCCTCCCTTTCAGGCGCCTCCTCCGCACACGCGGGGGGGGGGCGCCTGAAATAGATGTCATTGCGCCACCGCGATGACATCTATTGTGCCCGCGGCGGTCCCGGATTGACGGGCTGACATCCAAGATGTCAGCCCGCACCAGGGGGCACAGCGATCGGCTGAGCGCGTCCTCCGCAGCGAAGTGGTTAATTGTTAACTTTGCATCGTGAGTTTCAAATAAATGTTATGGGGAAAAGAAAACAACAATAAATTGCTTTGTAGTGGAGGGGTTAAACACAATTATGATTATTATCCAATCAGAACAGCTTTATAGTGGAATTTTCTTGTCTTGCAAAGACGAAATCACTATAAGGTTCTGTTCTGGGATAAAGGTCATAAATCGACACGTATATTAGAATTCTAGTGAAAATTTTAGAATAAAAAGAAGTGCAATGTATATTAATTTCATCTGATTTTTTCGGAAATATGACAACCCTTTCCATTTATTCTTCTGTCAGTCTATGACTAAACTAACGGCACTTTATCACTCTAAGAAAGAGGTTATTATATGTAATAAAATATGCTTTTGTACCAGCGTCTTGACATTTTGCAAAGATAGGGAATACAAAGCCACATAAATAAACAGTTTCTGTGTTTCTCAAAGTGCTTTTCTGCTTTTATACTTCACTTTTACTTGTATGTTAAAATTGCAAAATTACATATTGTTTCAGTTTTACCTGCAGCATTTTTTTATGTTTAGAATCCACTGTGTTATTGTAAAGTATTATAAGGAAACGCTGGAAATTGAATCTTTGGGCTACTGCATGTCATGTTTGTTCCAGCTGTAGAATTGCCGGATGAATCAAATGATCGCAGATAGTTGAGGCATAAACAATATCACGAATGTTAAACTAACGGTCACTTGACAGAAAACTTATTTATTTATTTATTTATAAAGTATTTTACCAGGAAGGATACATTGACATTTCTCTAATTTTCAAGTATGTCCTGGGTTAAAGAACATTGAAATGTTACAGTCATTACAGAAATACAATGCTAATAACATGCAAGATATTAAAAAAAAAACAGAAATACAGATTTACAGAAAGACAAAATACAGATTTACACAGAAAATAAATATGTAGGAAATAGTCACTATGTTACATGTTACAGGTGCATTCCGTATTGAGGTATGTTAATAGGGAGCTCTTGAGTGACCTAAGACTGGGGAAAGATTTGATGATGTCTGGGAGGTTATTCCATAATTGTGGTGCTCTGTAGGAAAATGAGGATCGAGCCACTTTCTTTTTGTATTGTGGTATTGTCAGTAAGGTGCAGGTCCTGGATCAGAGGTTATAGGAGGAGGGAACTGCTGGGGGAAGCAGCCTATTCAGGTAGGGTGGTAGCTTCCCAGAAAAGCTCTTAAACTTGATTATAATACTCTTCTAAAAAAGTATAAAACAAGCAAATAGGATTCATAACCCTTAGGTAATACTCATGTATGGTTCCTTGGCGTTAAGGTTAGCAGTCACAAGTGTGGACATTCATAAATGTATATTCAGTTATAGAATGTATCCGAATGTAATGTATCTTCAAAATAGAATGGTCCACAGTGAAGCTGCTCCTGCTGCTGTTTGGATTTTTTGCTGTTGATTGGAACTTGCAAACACCTGCTCTCTTTGAATAACCTCCTATGCGTTTTTAAATAATATAATTTTCTGAGTTGTATAACGGGCCATTGTAACGGTTAGCCCCTGCTTGGGCCATCGTGGTGGCTTGGAACATGAGATGAAGCCCTTAAGGCAGGTGAGTAACTGACTGGACACAAGGACAGACGGATTTCTCCAAAACCAAGGAGCACCAAAAACAGAACAGAATTGCCACTAAGCTCCGAAGGCTTCAAGACCGACAGACAACTTAGGACACTCAGAAACACAAAGATACACTTGACAATCCGTGAAGGGAGCAGGCTGCAGGACAGTAAACAAAACAGACAGACTATACTAAAAGAGGTCCTTATAAGCGGCCTCTGAATAATATACTAAACTAAGACAGACAAGGTACATAAAACATGAAACATACAAGAATCGTCAATCAGGCAGAGGTTGGCAACAGATCAGAAATATACGGTACCAGGGGGGAGTAGAAGGGATAGTCGAAAATAAAGCCGAGGTCAGAACCAGAAAACACTTGAACAGGAATGCTTTGCAGCAACTCAGGAAACACGAACCAGACAGAACCACCATCAAACTCCACAAACAGTCAATGAGGCTCTGTGCTGCTGGGAATATATAGGGAGTGGGTCTGTGTGATTGGGCCATGTGACCCCAGACTAGGAGATCACAACAGAACCCCAGATCAGCCCTAAACAGCACAGCCAGACACACCATAGGGGAAAAACAAACATGAAGACCCTTCACCACCAGGGGGCAAGGCCGAGACGTGACAGCCATCTAATGAATTTTAATCAGGGCTTTGTCACTTATATGAGGGAAACTTTTCTTTTTACTCTACGTATTATACCTTTATTTAACTTAATAAATAACTTTTTCAAAGAGGCAGTGTGCAAAAAATGACATTACCCTTTACTTTGCCCTGAAATAATCACACTGATGCTCACCTTTCTTCATCGTGTGCTGCTCATCCCTGTCCAAGATGCAGAAGTCCCCACAGCTTTTTTAATGCAGTTTTTGCACTGAAGCAAATTGTGTTGCATAGGATATGCAAATTGGGCATTGCTCAGAACTTGCATATTGCTTTACAAAGCTCGATAGTGCCTGTGCACAACAATGGACTGGATGGAACTGCACATACACACTCAGTGTCTGTTGTAGAAATAAATAATCCTCTCTCATCCCACAGCGAGAACGACGGCCCGCTTCTCCGCTTCTGGCCGCCGGGAGCAGAGGGAGACTGGAGGAATATATCCCCAGTCTTCCTCCGCGATCACTCCGCCGACCAGCAGGATCTTGCGAGAGGCAGATCCTGCCGGTCATGTGACCCAGCAAGAGAAGCCTCCATGGAGTCTCATGGACTCCATGGAGCGGATACTTAGAATGGCGTGTTACCGCTACCCCCAGCATCTGTGAACCTAATAGCCCCTACTGGGCAGGCTGCTGGACTCGGTGCCTGAAATCTGCTGGAGAAACCAGTATGCAAGGGGGAAATTAACGCATTAACCTTCACTAATTTGTCCCCTTAGCATCCTGGTCTTAGAGAGAAGCACACGATAGTGCCCTATAAGTTTTAATGTTTTGCAGATTGCATTTCACATTTTCATTCTCAATACAACCTCAGTGTCTGAAGAATATCTGTAAATATATGTAATAGTGTAGGGCAGTGTTCCCGTGACTTGTCTATATAGATGATATGTAAATCAAAAATTAAAAAAGTTTGATATTTTTTTAGCAGTTTGCGCTAAAGTAGACTTTGGATGCAAATAAAAATGAGAGATTGTGGAGTTAATTAGCACTTCCTACCCAGAGTTCCTTGCTGCACATGGGGGGGGCACTGTGACAAATGAGCTCTGTTGGCAAAACATTTTCTAAATTGCTTTGACGTGTAGATGTTTTTCACAAATATATATTTTATTATAATTTTCAGTATGGAGGCTTTAATTCTCGCGTTTTGCCTCCACCTTACAGTAATTTTAATAGTTGTTGATTATAGCAACGAGAAATGAACAAAGTTTTATGTAATCCTGGTCAAGCCTTTTATGCATATGCTGTACATTTCACATACTTATTCCTTCCCCTTGACTTGTGCCTTCATGTTTCTGTACTTCTTTATACTGACGTTTCCGTTTCTGTATTATAATTTAATTAAATTTCCTCTTTTACACCATCCCTTGGTGCTGAGCTAGTGTGAAGGGGCTTGGCTGTTTACAAGAGGTCATTAATTAATGTAATGAATGATTCGCTAGAAAAAAAAACTTGAAGTATATTTGTGAATGTTTTAAAGAGAAAAATCAGATCATCTTAAATTTTTTTTAAAGAGAACTTTTGATACTTATTGTGAGATCTATCAAGATAAAATGCAACGTTTCCTGAGTACTATCTGCCAGACTGTTTAAGAATGTTATTATAGGAATCTATAATTAATGAAACTTTGATCTCTTCATTATTTTGCAGCTAGTATAGCTTAGAGAATCAGCATTAGTGGTGATAATTATCATGCGGAAAGACATTCCATGAATTGTTTGATTGGCAATGTAAGAAAGAACAATCTCATGGAAAGGTTACCTGCAATTTGCTTGTCAGGTCACACAATGTAAGCGTCACCATTCAACAGAAAAGCTCATTTTTTAGCCTTTTATGAAAATTGCAAAAGCTTATATATGATTTATTGTTTAAGCAAAATATTTTTGAAAGACATTTCTATAGTTTATGGTAAAAAAAATAAAGTCAGTACTTATCCTTCCTTCTTTATAAATCACCATGGGATACATATCTTTATGTGTTACTTGCTGCCCCCTTTGTCTGCAACATACAATGCAACAGATTACCCGTAGAGATGCAATGCTAACGACATGGCTTGGCATTGTGCGATTTCATAATGAACACACCTAAAAGTAAGACCTAAAGGGTAACATCAACCCACCTACCTGGCTTCCAGCTGTTTGATGAGCTCTTTGTTTTTGTTTTCCATTGTGATGGAGAACTTAATAGGGAGCTGGAAATGGCAACGTTAAACATTGTTAGTGGCTCGATTCGTATGATTGGGGATCCGCTAATGGATACCTGCATTGGTCCAGTCACTGGTTTCGTCCCCTGGAGTCCTTAAGACTTCATGATGACTTGCATGGACCCTGCTGGCGCTCAGAGTTCTATGATCATTGTGTCTTTTGCAGGATCGTGCAGGACCGGCATAAGGACACTGAGAATTGTTCTCAATGTCCTTGTTTACGTAGCAAGAGGAAGCAGTTGATCATGTCATCTTGGTCACCATGGGAGGGGGGTAAGCATAGAATTTTTTGCTGTCTCTTCTTTTTTTAATACCCAAGGGGTTTATTCAGTAACCTCCGAATCGGCCACAAATTGCACCGAACGCTAAATTTCAAGACAATGCATCTATTCACAAAGCTGTCAATTTGCCTGTATTAGAGTGTAATTCACCGCAATTCGGCAGCCCTGAAATTGTCCCATAGAAGACTATCATGTCTTCTATTCACAGAATGCCAAATTGCACTGAAATTCCAGTGAAATGCCATGATTTCCAAACCAGTGTCAATTCGATTTGTTTAAATAAGAGAATCTCATAGGTTTCAATGTAAAAAAAGTAATTTTTTTTTAAACAAAATTAAAGATCATTTATTCTATTTATTTATTTATTTTTTAAAATACATTTTTGTGGTTTCTGTATTTTTTTAGATGACATTTTTATTTATTTTTATTTTTTTAAAAGACTTGGAACCCTTTTCCAATGTTGGTGCTAACTTAACCGGAGCTGTTGTATTATTACCAGAGCCATTCTAGTCTAGAGTTGTTAAGTTTACACCAGCTCTGGTTAAGCTTATACCAACCTAGAAATTGGTCTTTTTTTATTTTGTAACAGACCTTTTTATTATTTATTTTTTTTCAATATAAAGTTTTTTATTGAGTACCATCATAAGTTTAAATACAAAGATATAGTAATGACAACAGAGGCCGCGCAGGACCTTCCAGCAATGTAAGTTGCATATGTGCAGGTGGATGGTCATTAGGGATGAGCCGAACACTCCCCGAGTTCGATTCGAGCCCGAACCCGAACTTCCCATTTGTTCGGGACCGAACCCGAACCCCCATGCAAGTCAATGGGGCTGAAAATTCGGTTTTTTAGAGTGCCCTCCAAGAGGGCATATATGCTACATATTTGCCATAAAAGGTGTATGGGGGTCGGGTAGTGCCCTGGGGGTCAGGAAACAAGGACAAAAAGTAAAAAAAAAACGTTTTTAAAGGGACAGTGAGTTTTCCATGAAATAAGGGTTAAAAATAAAAACCAAAAATTCCTTCAAATATCGTGCCTAGGAGGTCCCCATAACCTACAACACAAAGAAGAGACTTGTGTCTCGAAGACAATGGAGTCAGATCCAGCACAATTAAGGATTAAACCTATAGTATAGTTACAGAAAACGAAAGTGAATAGTGGCTAAATGTATCACAGCTATAATAGCTGGCTAACACCACTTGTGCTGGTTTCAAATTACAGACATAAAATAACCAAATAAATATAATTTTATTAAATAATTCTAAAAACATAAACAGACAAACAATTTAGACATGGGTACTAAATATACTGCTGGGTGGTATCTCGTCAGTGGGATATCACAAATATAGAGATGACCCTGTCAATAATGAGATTTTTGATCAATCGCCACAATCAGTGATCAAATTCAAACCCCCGATGAGAAATGCTATTAAATTGCAGCACACCTGGACTTTAAATAAAAAGTCGATTACTCCTATAAATAAGTAGAGCTTGATTAACCAAATTGATATGCTAACAGTGGATAAAATATTAAGGAATTATTCTAGTTCCTCAATGGGCAAGATTTGAGTTAGAAGGTACCACCACAGGTAGCATGATAGGTATAATTCACATGATAGTCATATTATGGCATAGTTGGATGGCTTAATTAATCAGGATAAATGATTCCCATATCGCCAACATATACCTTGGATGTACCCACCATACAAGTTAATACAGGGTAGTTAAGATATTAGAGCCCTCGATGTAATGGAGGTAATCTGGCAAATTCGATCAAAAAACAACGTAATGTCACACCAATAGTAAGTCAAATCAATTGCCACATCGAGGATAGATCAATTCAATTGCTGCAATAATTAGCCAGCCACCAATGGCTATAATTGTTTAAATACACATTTCTCCAGGATCACCAGTACAAGGGTACCCAATTAGCTGCTAAAATAAAACATGCATTGATGTAAACGCTAACGCGTGTTTCGCCGCCGACAGCGGGCGGCTTCGTCCAGAGCGTATCATCATACAGTAACCCCTCTGTGTTATTGTGGAAGAGTGCAGGGGTGGACCTTGCGTTCCTATATTAAAAAGATATGCATCTGGTTAAGGCGTCAGTGCACCCAGATATTCTGCCTTTGGTGCAAGACTGCCAGGCCAGCAAGTATCATCATACAGTAAGGCTGGGGTCAGACGAACGCAGTGTTAACGTCCATGTTGCCCGCACATAAGTACGTCCGTGATAGCATACAATTGTGTTAAATGGGGCCCCACACACGAAGTACGTCCGCACAGAAGAGCGGGGGCTGACGGACGCTGCAAACGGACACAGGTTAGGCAAGAACGTAATACTGCTAGAACAGACGTGAAGAGTGCGCCACGTCCACAACGTCCGCATAGCTTTGTGTGTGAGTGATGCAACAAGGTCAGACGGACTGCATTTATACGTCCAGCATTTTTGACGGACAGAATGTTCTTTCATTGTAATTTATTTGCCCTGCTACATCAGTCAAAAAATACGTCAGTGAAAAAAACGGTCTCATCATACAGTAACCCCTCTGTGGTATGGTGGAAGAGTGCAGGGGTGGACCATGTGGTCCTATATTGATAAGTTTTTGATCTGGTAATGGGCGTCAGTGCACCCAGATATTGTGCCTTTAATGCCAGGCCAGCAGGTATCATCATACAGTAACCCCTCTGTGGTATTGTGGAATAGTGCAGGGTTGGACCATGTGGTCCTATATTGAAAAGTTTTTGATCTGGTAATGGACGTCAGTGCACCCAGATATTGTGCCTTTAATGCCAGGCCAGTAAGTATCATCATACAGTAACCCCTCTGTGGTATTGTGGAAGAGTGCAGGGTTGGACCCTGCAGTTCAAAAAAATAAAATGATATAAATGTGGCACAGGCGTCAGTGCAGCCAAATATTGTGCCTTTCATGGCAGCAAGTGCCTTCACACCGTAACCCTTTTGTGGTATTGTGGAAGAGTTCAGTGCTGGAGGTTTTGTGAATGAAGAAGAGTACATCCCCTATCTATTCCATTACTTCAGCATCAGGGGATTGATAGCTGCTGATCCAGGACTGATTCATTTTTATAAATGTCAGCCGGTCTACAGAGTCGGTGGACAGACGCACTCTTTTGTCTGTGACAAAACCTCCAGCGGCACTGAATGTCCTTTCGGAAAGCACGCTAGATGAAGGGCAACCTAGTAGCTGCATAGCATATTGGCTAAGTTCTGGCCAGTGATCCAATCTCAACACCCAGTAAGCCAGTGGATCATCTGCTGGAAAGGTATCCAGGTCTGCCCTTGCCCCTAGGTAGTGCTGCACCATATGGTGAAGACGCTGGCAATGGGTGACTACATTTGACGTCCTTGGGCGTCGTGGACTAAAAAAAATTAAAAAAGCATCAGTCAAGCGGCACTGGCCTTCACCGCTATTCCTCTGATCACCCGCAGCCTCAGAAGCACGTGTGTCAGCACTTGGTAATCTACCAGTGCCTGGAAAGGTGTTACACAAGTGTCGCTTTAGAGCGTCCTCAAATTTTTTCATCCTGTGCTCCCTCTGTGTGGGCAGGATGAGCTCTGCAACTTTACCCTTGTATCGTGGATCAAGAAGGGTTGCCAACCAGTAATGATCCCTCTCCTTGATAGCACGAATCCTGGGGTCCTTTAGCAGGCTTTGCATCATTAGGGAGCCCATGCAGCGTAGGTTGGAGGTGGCATTAGCTTCCGAGTCTTCCTGGTCAATGAGGATGACCGTATCATGCTCTTCCTCCTCCCAGCCACGCACTAGCCATTCTGTTTCTGGGCACACAAAACCCTCCCTTGAGGAATCCCCACCTTCAATGCCCCCACTACTTAAATAGTCCTCCTAAACTAAAGGAATTGTGTCACTGATGCATGCACTGTCCCTGCTCACCATCCTCGTTGCCTCCTCAAATGGTGACTGTACAGTGCATGCATCCTTGATCATCAGCCACTGCGGGGGGAAAAAAAAACAAGTTGACCTGAACCTGTCCTTGTGCAATACTCACACAGGTACTCGTTGATGGCCCTCTGCTGTTTGTGCAGACGCTGCAGCATTGCTAATGTCGAGTTCCACCTGGTGGGCACGTCACAGATCAGACGGTTTGTGGGAAGGTTTAATTCTCTTTGAATTTCTGCCAGGCGAACGCTTGCTGGGAATGACCGTCTGAAGTGGCTGCAGACTTTTCTGGCCTGGATGAGAAGCTCTGGCAGCCCTGGGTACTTCGTTAGGAGACGCTGTACCACCAGATTTAGAACATGTGCTAGGCATGGTACATGCATCAATTTACCCTTGCGTAGGGCGGAGAGAAGGTTGCTGCCATTATCGCAGACGATCATTCCCAGCTCAAGCTGGCGTGGTGTTAACCATCTCTGCACCTGCCCCTGCAGAGCTGACAAAATTTCTGACCCGGTGTGGCTCCTGTCCCCTAAACAAACCAGCTCAAGCACAGTATGGCATCTTTTTGCTTGAGCCATTGCGTAGACCCTGTCAGGCGTCGGTTTAACTGCCACTTCGCCAGAGACAGAGAAGGAGGAGGAGGAGGAGGAAGAGGTGGTGGTGGTGGAGCAGACAGACCTCATACAAGCAGCTTTCTGGAGGCATGGTGTATGAACAATCTCCAGCACAGAGCCCCGTCTTGGATCCCTCCCAGCTGCAATCAGAGTTACCCAGTGTGCCATGAAGGAAATGTAACGACCCTGTCCATGCTTGCTGGACCACGTGTCTAAAGTCACATGCACTTTGCTGCTGCCTGCCTTTCCCAATGACTCAATAACATTGTCTTTCACGTGCTGGTATAGTGCTGGAATGGCCTTGCGTGAAAAGTAATGGCGTTTTGGAACCTGCCACTGTGGTACAGCACATTCAGCAAATTCACGGAAGGGAACAGAGTCTACCAGCTGGAAAGGCAGCAGCTGCAATGCGAGTAATTTTGCTAAGCTGGCATTTAGACGCTGTGCTTGGGGATGGTTGGGACTATATTTTTTCTTTCGCTGCAGCAGCTGCGGCAACGTAATCTGACTGCATAAATCTTCAGCTACTGGGATGATGTCACATTGTGAGGAAGGACCTGCTAGTACATCCATTACTGTAGCATCATCCCTGTCGGTGGAGGTTGTAGGCAATGACATGGCAGGACATACAGTTTGGTAGAGACAGATGAGGAGGAGGAGGACCTACGCAAAGTTTTGTGCCAACGGGATGTGTGGCACTTGTTCATATGTCGCCTCAAGCACGTGGTACCCAAGTGTCCATGGTTTATCCCACGCTTCAGCCTCATCTGACATAGATTACAAATAGCAACGGTGGGGTCTGCTGCACATTTCTTAAAGAACTCCCAGACAGCAGAGTTCCTGCATGTGTTCTTTGAGACAACAGCGCTCTGCACCGGAGCAGCTCTGACATGTGATGCCTTGGACTGGCTAGTGCTAAGGTTGGTCACAGAGGATGCCTTGTGTTTGCTGTGCCTCCTCCTCCTCCTCCTCCCCCTCCTCCTCACTTGATTCCTCAGTTCGATCTGGCATCCAGGTGGAGTCAGTGACCTCATCATCAATGTCATCTTCACCCCCTATCTCCTCGTCACTGGATCCAACTTGGCAGTATGCTGCAGCTCCTGGGGCAACATGAGTGCCAGTTATTTGTGTGTCATCACTGGCACCCCCTTCCTCTAGGTTGATAATACTCCCTTGCTCAACCTCAGAGATTGAATCAGAGCACTGTACTTGCTGCGCATCCTCAAGCAGCATGTCACTCTAATTGTAGTCAAACAATTCAGCTGACTCCTCCTTGTGTGATAGCGAGGCTACGGCAGGAGTAGCTGTGGACATGGAGGCTGCATTAGATGCTTTGGCAGCTGAGGTGGACTGTAAAGCACTAGAAGCCTGGCTGGCAGAGGACTCGGAGGATGAGGATGGCCTGGTTAGCCAATCCACCAAGTCCTCTGTATGTTGCTGCTGCTTAAGAAGACGGCCAGCACCAGTTAGAAAGGACAAGCGTGCCCCTGCAGAGGATGCACCACGTCCACCACGACCAGAGACACAGCCTCCCGACACAGGGGCTGCTTGCCCTCTTATCTGTGTCTGGGAGCGTCTGCCTGTCCTTTTTGTTCTTTCAGACATGGTGAGTGATTTATAGATTAATATATACAGAACTCTGATTCAACTCTGGTATAAAGATTTAAAGAACTCTGGTATAACTCAGTGAGACACACTGATAGCTGGTAGCCATTGACGAGACACAGATCACCTCAATTCACAAATGTTTTAAAGAAATTAGTGAGCCCCAAAATACAGCGTGGTACTGGTTGTGTGACGAGACACAGATCACCTTAATTCACAAGTGTTTTAAAGAAATGAGTGAGCCCCAAAATACTGCGTGGTACTGTATGTGTGACGAGACACAGATTACCTTAATTCACAAATGTTTTAAAGAAATTAGTGAGCCCCAAAATACTGCGTGGTACTGGTTGTGTGACGAGACACAGATCACCTTAATTCACAAATGTTTTAAAGAAATTAGTGAGCCCCAAAATACAGCGTGGTACTGGTTGTGTGACGAGACACAGATCACCTTAATTCACAAATGTTTTAAAGAAATTAGTGAGCCCCAAAAAAACTTGCTGGCTGTGTGACGAGACACAGAAGATCACCTCAATTCACAAATGTTTTAAAGAAATTAGTGAGCCCCAAAATACTGCGTGGTACTGGTTGTGTGACAAGACACAGATCACCTTAATTCACAAATGTTTTAAAGAAATTAGTGAGCCCCAAAAAGATTTGCTGGCACAGTCACAAGACCCAGAAGATCACCTCAATTCACAAATGTTTTAAAGAAAGTTGTAAACCCCCAAAAAACTTGCTGGCACAGTGACAAGACACACATCACCTAAATTCCCTGATATTTGGTAGAAATGGCCCCCCAGTAGCGTGGCAGACCGGCAGTAACAAGACACAACTATTTCCTTTGAAATCTCCTCTGAAATGCGTGCAGAAGCGCTGCGTGGAAACGTTATATAGTGTGCTGCGGGACTTAGCTCTGTGAGCCCATGATTGGCCAAAATTTGCCCAATCAGGACACTGAGCCGTGATTGGCATAGTGTTGAACCAGTCTTGCACCAGACCTGTGGTCAGGTGCAAGGCTGTAGCCAATTACGAGCTTCAGGCCAGTGGGAAAATGCATTGTGGTCCATTGTGGTCGAACATGCGGCGAACACCCGGAAATGTTCGGTGTTCGCGATCCACTCGAACAGGCTAAGTTCGGGTCGAACCCCAAACCGTCCGAACCCGAACAGCTCATCCCTAATGGTCATCAGCATTATTCGGTACATTTTACATTCTATAGTAAATAGCAAATACAGTAATTAAGTAAGCATAAACGAGAGAGGAAGAGAAAAGGAAGAAAGAAAGAAGAGAAAGAAAAGAACAAAGAAAAACAAAAGGAAAACAAAAGAATAAAAATTACGGTTCGACAGGCTTAGAGCAATTGTAAGAGACTTTAAGAGACTCTAAGAGACTCCCTTGGATGATCTGTGAGATACCCAACCCTCCCAGGTAACCCGGTACTGTGAAAGGGCGTTATAGGCCGAATCGAACATTTTCTCATATTTACAGATACGATCTAAACGGTTCAGGACTTCTGAGAGTGAAGGGATAGAGGCAGATTTCCAGTGACTAGCCAACACTAATTTGGCAACCTCTAAGATTGCAGATATCAACCCTCGAGGTGGTATTTGAATGTTAACGGGATAAAATGTAATAGGTAGGTTTCCGGTTGGAGTGGAATATCTAACGAGGTAAATAGTTTGATCAGGCAACGGATGTCGGCCCAGTAAGGGCTAATTTTCGGGCAAGACCAAAAAACATGAAGCAAAGAACCTTTGTCCCTAAACAACACCAGCAAATGTTAGTACCCTTGGAGATATGGTGTAGTCGAGCAGGGGTAAGATACCAGCGGTACAACAACTTAAGATGTGCTTCTCTCATGCCAGTGCTTTTAGATAATCGATATACCGATGTCATGGCATAAAACCAGTCCTCACGCGAAAATGACAAATGTAAGTCCTTTTCCCATCTCAACATATATGGCAATTTATGTTCCTTACTAGGGGATACTAAGCTTCGGTAACCTAGAGACAGTGGTTTCAGTAGTTTTTTTTTACCCAAGCATAGTCTGTGGAAGGCTGTAATATCTTTGACTGGAATCGCCCCGACCCTGTGCATTAACAATATGTGTTTAATACGAAGGTAGGTAAAGAGTTCGTTTAGGGGGATACCAAATTCTTGTACCAAGTCTGGGAATGGTTTAATAGAGGTTGGAGTGAGAAGGTTTTGAACAAGGGTTATACCCTGAAGCGTCCAAGAGGCAAGGCATATGTCAGGAGACAGTCTACTTAAAAAACTAAGAGGTGCAAAACTGAGCAGCCAAAACGGTTTTAGTAACGGTCTGCCCTAGTGACGCCAGGTCAAGACCGAGAGATAAGAGGAGGGAAATATCCCTTCCAGTTTACTTCTAGGGACATGGTCATACCACATAAAGTCATGAACCGAATTGGGGGTGATAACGGCATTTTCCAGGCGCAGCCATAAGGGAGGTTCTGAAGCGTGCAGCGCAGCTAGTAATTGGGCTAATATGGAAGCTCTATAATATCTCAACAGGTCAGGGAGCTGAGGCCACCCTTCTCTCTCGGGGTTGTATTCGTATTAGCCGAGACTCTAGGGGGCTTGCGTTTCCAGATATGGGCAGATAGCAGTTTTTGCATACGCATGAGGATATGTGCTGGGAGAAAAATCGGGATATTGCGAAAATAATAAAGGATTTGCGGAAGGATTGACATTTTTAAGGAAGCCATACGGCCTAACCAGGACAGTTCCACCGTGTGCCACGATTGCAGTTGTTTTTCAATAGATTGCAGAAGAGGGAGAAAATTATGCTTAACTATGGAGCTCCTATTTTTCGTTAGGAAAATGCCTAAGTATTTGATAGATTCCAAACGCCAATCGAGGGAATATTGAGTTTTAAGGGCAACCAGCGAGGGACCAGGAATATGCAAAGGGAGGGCCTGAGTCTTACCAACATTATTTTTATAGTAGGATAGCCGACCATATTTTTCAAGTAAATTAAAAAGAGGAGGTAGGGAGGTTTCTGGGGTAGATAAGTATAAGAGAATATCATCTGCGAACAGAGCGAGCTTTTGCTCGCCTGCCGGTGTAGGCAAGCCTGATATAAATGGATGCAATCTAATATGAGATGCCAACGGTTCTAAAGCCAGGACAAAAATTAGCGGGGATAAGGGGCAACCCTGACGAGTGCCGTTAGTGATTGGAAAAGCAGGGGACGGAAATCCCATACTCAACACCTTCGCCGAGGGGGTAGAATACAGAGCCATAACACTTTGGATAAACAAGGTGGGAAATTGAAAGGCCTCCAACGTTAAAACCCCAGTGCATGCGATCAAACGCTTTTTCTGCATCTAATGACAATAGGAGCCCAGGGGTCCTAGAATGATTAGCTAGGGCTATCATATCAAACAAGCAACGTGTATTATCACACGTCTGCCTCCCCTGCACAAATCCTGTCTGATCCGGATGAATCAATTTAGGGAGCAAGGGCGCGACGCGCGATGCCAGCAATTTTGCATAAAGTTTAATATCAACATTTAGTAGGGAGATGGGACGAAAGTTTGCGCAATTAGTTGGGGGCTTGCCAGGTTTAGAGAGCGTGACTACGGTAGCCAGGAGCATCTCTGGGGGAACTTGGCCAGTGGTTTTAATGGTATTGAATAAGGCAGTCAGGGTAGGGACCAGAAGTGAGGCGAAGCTTTGATAATAAAGGTTAGATAATCCATCAGGGCCTGGCGCTTTACCTTTCGGGAGAGCTCGGATCGCTTTATAGACGTCCTCCTCAGAGAAGGGGGCCAGCAAGTCAGCATGCTGATGGGGCAGTAATGTCGGTAAATGCGCTTCCGCTAAGAAGGTGGATATTTCTGTTGGGCAGGGTGGTGGAATGGCCGAGTCAAGTTTGAGGTTGTAAAGGGAGCTATAATAGTTGGCAAATTCTGAGACCATCAGCGCTGGATTACGCACTGTTTGTCCCCCCGAGCTTTCAATATGGGTGATTTTAGATGGAACGCGTCGAGCCCTAAGTTTAGAGGCCAGTAACTTTCCTGCCTTGTTACCCTGGGTATAGGAAGTGTAATTTAGTTTACGCCGGGAGCGTTCCATAGCCTGCAGGCCTAAGTACTCCAACTCCCTCCGCAAGGAAAGTAATTGAGATGTAATCGATGGAGTCGGCTTAGTCTTATTTTAGGACTCTAAGGAGGAGATTTGTTGTAAGAGGTTAGAAATTTTAAGCGAGGGTTTCTTTCTGTAAGCCCCCTGTTTAATGAAGTGGCCCCTGATAACTGCTTTGTGAGCCAACCACACAGAGGAGATTGCCACCTCCTCTGAAGTGTTCAATCTGAAGTAATCCTCAAGAACCGACGCGGCCCCATCCCTCCCAGCCGGGTCCACAATTAACAAATCATTTAAATGCCATGAGCCCATACCTCAAGCCGGAAAATGAGCACAGAAGGAAAGTATCAAAGGTGCATGGTCAGACCATGTCATGGGCCCTATTTGAGCATCCAGGAGATGGGGGATCATGGTTCAGTGTATAAGGCATAAATCAATTCTGCTATAGGAGGAGTGCACCTGGGAAAAAAAGTGTAATCCCTAGCCTGGGGGTGGGAGATACGCCAGACATCATACATGTCAACAGAATGCAAAAAGTCAGTGAAACGGCGGCTAAGAGATTTTACTTTTTGAGAGGGGAGGCGGCCCCCAGAGGACTGGCTATCAACCATGTGGCAAGGAGTCATATTGAAGTCGCCACATATGTACACAGCGCCTTGGCTAAGAGACTGAAGTTTTTTATGAGCTTTCCTCAGGAACTGCAACTGGTTAACATTCGGGAAATACAAATTAACAATAGTCACCGGAACATCATTAAGAGAGCCAGTCAATATCAACATTCTCCCCTCCTTGTCCTGGTATTGAGATGCAACCTGAAACAACCAATCTCTATGGAAAAGGATGGAGACTCCTCTCGATTTTGTAGGGGACATAGAGTGATAAGCTTCAGGGTACATCTGAGACCGAAGACGGGGGGCATCGAGAGAACGAAAATGTGTCTCCTGTAAGCACACTATCACAGGTTTATACTTATGCAAATCTCGGAAAAGGCAGTGTCGTTTAAAAGGAACAAACCTCTAACATTCAAGGAGAAAAATTTCAGTTCAGGAGAACCCATCAATCAAATGTAAAAGTAATATACATTGGGAAGCACCAGTTGGTGAATGCCTCCTCCTCTTCCCACACCCACAATGCAGATAATCCCCAACTCGTAAGAAGCGGAAGTCCGCCAAGTGACCTGTGCAAAAAGGAGAGCTGAGGGGAATAAGGAACCAGACGAACCATAAAGGAAAAAAAAGAGAAAAAAAAAAGAGGAAAGAATTTAGAATATTACAGTAACAAGAAAACACTGCGAGCCCGCAGTGCGATGGGGTGAAACTCGCCGTCGTGGATAATGCGAGGTAGAAAATCAGGAGAGTAAACACCCACGGGGGGTTATCCCTGGTATACCAGGGAAAGGAAATATCCAGATCAATGAGATCGTATAGAGTAGGAGCCACCAACAGGGGGTGGGGAAGCTCGGTTCCATATTAAAGGATGGGTCATCCCATCAGCGAAGGAGAAGCGGGAGTTGGTAAAGTCCCATAGGGTAGAAAAGAGAGCAATGTAGGTCCAGTCACCTGATCCGCCGTTCATTTTGGCTTGACACGGTGCCACTCCGGTGAAACCTTAAGTGGAGAAGCTGTTACCACGCGAGGTGGGGTGTACTCCTGCACAAACCCCCATTCCTGAAGGAGTTGCATGCCCGATGGGATGTTGGAGATAGCATGTAGTTTCCCCTCTCTCCACACCAGCAATTTGGTCAGGAAACCCCATCTGTAAGCCACTTCGTGGTTCCTCAGGAGTTTTGTCAAGGGAAGAAATTCACGTCGTTTCACCAGGGTCATTGCTGATAGATCCGCAAATAATAGCAGGGCAGCATACGGAGCAGGCAAGGTTGGGCCTTTCCTAGCAGCAGACATTAAGGACTCCTTAATATGATAAAAGTGAACCCGTACAATAACATCTCGGGGAACATCAGGTGAAAGGTGTCTCGCTTTGGGTAGCCGATGAGCGCGGTCCAGGAGTAAGTCCTGAGGGGAGGCTAAGGGGAGTAATAGTTGGAAAACCTCCATGAGATATGCCGGAAGGTCAGCTAAAACCACCGCCTCAGGGACACCATGGATCCGCACGTTGTTTCTGCGTGAGCGTTCTTCTAAGTCAGCAACTTTTGTAGCCAGCGCATCATGAGCCATTTGCAAAGTCTGGTGTCTGTCCACAAAATCATTATGAGCTAGGCAAATGTCGTCAGATTTGGTCTCAAGGTTGTCGGTGTGCTCACCTAAATCCTGAACATCACGGCGGAGCTCCTGCAGTGCCTCTTTGAAATCAGCCTGGAGGGTAGCACGGAGTCCCTGGAGCATATCATGCATTGCCCTCTCAGATGCTGTGGACGTGTTAGAGAGGAGATCCGCATCCTGTTCCTCCAAGTCCAGGCCAGAGATAAAATAGCCCGAAATCGGGGAGCCGCCATCTTGGATTTTGCAGCCTTTTTCAGATCGGTTGGTTTGGGTCCCCTCGAGTCCCCGCTGGGCCTTTGGAGGAGCCATCCTGTTTCAGGAGGGTGCTGGGACCCCGAGGGAGGTAAGTGGAGGTTGGGATGCCCCTTGTATTAGCCGCTGGATTGGAAAAACCGAGCGCCGCACACAGAGCTCTCAGAACATGCGGCTGCTCGTGTTGCCGGCTAGCCATGCCCCCTTTTTATTATTTTTTAAAGGACCTGTTTTTATTATTTAGCCACATTCTTATTAACTAAAACTCCTATTAGGAGTTATATATTTATCTTTTAGAGTTTGCTGAAATTTGTCTGCCAATTCGATGCAATTCGGTCATTATCAGTGTGATTCTGAAGTATTCGCAGATGTCAAATAACTGCTTAGGGCAGGAGTGGGCAATTACGGCCCTCCAGATGTTGTGAAACTACATTTTCCATGATGCTCGGCTGCTCATTAGGTTTGTAGAGCCTCAAGGGAAATGTAGTTTCAAAACATCTGGAGGGCTGTAATTGCCCACTCCTGGCTTGGGGGACTCCAATTTCAGCAAAATACGGTGATCGTTCGAGAAATGGTGAATTCATCGTATTTCCAGCTAAATGAAATCGCCGATATGCGCTGAAATGGGCCAAAATGGAAAGCTCTAAAATTGCATGTAATTTGCATACTTTGTGAATAAACCATTATATTTCAAAAATATAAAACTATCCAGATTCCATGATGGAAAACACTCCTATTCCCTCCCTAACACTAAAATGAGGAGCTAACGGGGAAAACCTGTGCCTGCAGGTTTCCCCATAGCGTTAGATTCTGGGACAGACTTCAGCATCTTGCCTCAGAACCAAGCGCTACTCTAGTAGGGTTATTCAGAGAGAGGTGAAAACAAGGAGAATGACTGGAGAAGTGAAAATTCTAGGTCAAAATAGCCGATTTGGAAAGTGCGATAAATAGGAGAATTTTTCTGGTTTGGCTATTTTGACCTAGAATTTTCACTTCTCCAGTCATTCTCCTGGTTTTCACCTCTCTCTGAATAACCCTGTCGGTGATACTCACAGTAGCGCTTCCGCAACGCCGTGAGTATCACCTCCTGGACTCCATGGAGAGTTTCGATGCCAGGCCGCGAGCCCTGTGCGATCTCATTCTCAAGAGATCGCGGAGTGATCATGGAGGGAAACTGGGGACTGTAACATGGCCCTGGGTTTCTAGGAATTCACCAATTTTCTCCTTGTATTTTCTAAAACTTTCCTGGTGTCCAAACAAATTTTTATAAAAATTAAGGAAGAATTTAAAATTATGCTTGATGTATTATAGGCTTATCTCCATTTCCGTCACAGTTCTATGTCCGACGATCTGTTGCGTATAGAATGTCTACATTGTGTAATCTAGGAGAAATGTAAAGTTGAATGTCAGAAATTTATAGATATTTTATACGCAGCAACGTGGCATATTTCAACAGGAGACAATAAAAGATCCTTGTTAATAAACTCTGTCTGGAGGCCACTTTCACGGAATGTAATATTCCATTCCCATAGATTATACCGTTGCGGCTCTTCATAGACATTTTTAATGCTGGATAAAGTTCATTTTGTTATTAAGGATAGCCTCTGCCATGGAGACCTGCAATTTCTGTAACTCTATATTTTATCACTGGAACTACTTCTATATAATACTAGACAGCATGCTGAAGTACCCAGTTATAATATATCCCACTGCCCTATAAAATTAGGGGTATTATCCAACCAGTTATTATTCCTGCTGAACCAGTAGACTCCGTATGAGACAAGACGACTGTTTAATAGAAATTTAGATTTACACCGCCTGGTCAAAAAAATAGTCACACCGCCTTTTGCTTTGATTACAGCATGCATTCGCCGTGACATCATTTCGATAAGCTCATGCAATGTCACAGCATTTATTTCCATCCAGAGTATCATTAATTTGTGGCCAAGATCTTGTATTGATGATGGGAGAGTCGCAGCGCTGCGTAAAGTCTTCTCCAGCACATTATCCCAAAGATTCTCAATGGGGTTAAAGTCTGGACTGTGCAGTGGCCAATCCATGTGTAAAAATGGTGTCTCCTGCTCCCTGAACCACTCTTGCACATTTTGAGCCCGATGAATCCTGGCATTGCCATCTAGGAATATGCCCACTGTGCCGTCAGGAAAGAAAAACCCATTGATGAAAAAACCTGCTCGTTCAGTATATTCAAGGAGTCACATGACCTCATTTGTTGGGTATATCACATTGTTGAACCTAGACATGACAAATTGAAGCAGTCAGTATATTTTAGTTACAATGTAATGCCAGTCTATGTATTACTATCTGGTGTAACATTTCAATGTTCTTGAACCCAGGACATACTTGAAAACAAGAGAAATCTCAATGTATCCTTCCTGGTAAAATACTTTATAAATAAATAAATTTATCTTTTTGCCTTTTTTTATTATTATTTTTTTTAGGTTAGTTTTCACATATTTTATTTATTACTCGTGATTTAGTTATCTTTTTTCTTTAGAATACCATCAAAAAATGTTCTGCTCGCCAAGCCAACCCATACATGATGCTCAAATTTTAAGAACATGAAGTGCAAAAATGTATTGTGCCTGAATTTATGGAATATGTTCAAGTTTACAAGATGGCAACATCTGAACTGGCTGATCGATACGGCATTAAGAGAAAGATAATTTATCAAAATAAATCTGCTGCAAAGGTGTACTTGAGAAAATGCCAAAGAAACGTATCAATCAAAATATTGTTTTTTTATATATTTATTCAGATCAATACGTGCTGGAGGCAAACATAGGAAAATTGTTATTTCAGCTTCCTACCTTGACACTAATTCATGGGAGAGGTTTCCACTTGTTTACACATGAAAGACTGCAAGAAGAAAACTCAAAACCTGGTATACAGTATCAAAATCATAGAGTCAGCATATTAATAAAACACATTGTGTGCGTGGTATCGCTACACCGCGTAAGCCGATGAAAGTAGAAAAACACACACATAGAAAAATACCAATGTGTTAGAGGATTGGATAATGGTAGACAGATAAGCAGAATACTGTATTTCTTATTTATAAAGGTGTAAATATCTTGTAACGCAGAATATTTTATTCAACTATGGTGGCCATCGTGCCGTCTTATGTAATATTGATTGCACAACGTAACGTAAACGTTCAAAGCCCTATACATAATTCTTGGCAATGTCTTGCTCTATTAACCTTCGAGTTCATGATACAAGCTTGTTCGTGTGAGCTATACATAACAAAGAAAACACAGTGGAATTCAAAACCTGTTGCCAGCCTCTCGGAGAGTGTTATCAGGATAAAACCTCAGGAACGCAGATTCCTGGTAAGAGAAGTCAGTTGGCGAACCTTTGTGACAGCTTGATCTCTACAAAATCACAGCTCCTTGTCTATAAATTTCAGTCTACGCTTCAAAATCTGCACAGCCGGCGGCATCATGATTGCGACTAGAGAAGTTTGACAAAGGGGATAGATCACATTTGTATTTGAAAGTGTTTTGTTTTCACACATTTTGTGGTATAGAATTCCTTTGTGTGTGTGTGTGTGTGTGTGTGTGTGTGTTTGCAGAGGAGCTCTGAAAAAAACATACAGCAAAATCTGGAAGCTTGTGCTTGACCGCTAATCATTTAAAGACACATTTCGCTGGTGATTTTGTGTCTAAGATGGAACGTAAGAACTGACATTAACCGGATTGCATGCAGGCGACAAACTGTATTTTCTGCCATGATGGAAAGCCAGAAGGCAGACTCATGTGTGAGATACCAAGCAAAACCAAATGTTGTTTTGCAATATAATATAGTGGAAGCACACACCCAGGTATCAACCACCACAGGATCTATCCAACAGGGCACAGCCATCAGTCCCCAAATGTCAGTAACCAAGGAAAAAAGGAATGACGCTCATACTGCAGGATTTGATAGAAAAGATTTAATGTTTCGGCTTGACACGTGAGCTATTATCAAGTATACTTGAAAAAGTATATTTCTGTGTGTCAAGCCGAAACAATGTTATAGAAGCCACATCAAAGCCTGCAGTGTGACCGCCATTCCTCTTTTCGTTGTTATCAGATAGGGCTGACCATCGATGACCCAATCCATTAAGCTCCTTTGTTCAAAGAGCACATCGTCTTACACCAAACTCAACTATTCATTTATGAAGCTTCACCTATTATAACTTAAAATATAAGCAAAATCCCATAACACCAGACTCTGAAAGCCCATAGTGATTTATTAATACCTGCTTGAGCCTAGAACATTGAGCTACGTTCTTGAACCCAGGACATACTTAAAAACGAGAGAAATCTCAATGTATCCTTCCTGGTAAAATACTTTGCAAATAAATAAATAGCTTTTTGCTCTTGTTTGGAGCCATTATTAATGGCTCCTATACAGAGTGAAGCAGCTATAAGTGTACCATGAGGATCTGCAAAGTCCGAGCTTCAAGCAAAGCTCGAACCATTAATGACTCGCAGTTACCTATAACAGCACCTTAGCTTAATGGCTCCATTGGAATTGGGCCCTATGTATCCATATTGGCACAACGAAAGGCCAATAAAGATAATTTATATACGGAAATTAACCAAGACATTTGCCTGAAGTGATGTTACGTACCTCCTAGATAAATAATGTCTGATCCCTGTATGCAGATGGGCTATCCTACACTGCCGGTCCTTGAAGTGGCCAGAAATGATTACCTATTGCCACACACAGACAGTAACAAGGTAAGCACACATGAAACAGATTCACTAAAACCAGGGGTTAATGCCAAAGTGAACCGTTAACCAATACCAGGGATTGTTACGCCAGAAGGGATCGTCAGCCAAGCGCCAGTGGTTAACAGCCAGGAGAATTGTCAGACAAGCCAAGGTCATACACAGGACAACAGATAACAAGTGAGCACTGAGAGGAGTGAAAACTACGTCAGGGCAAGGAACCAAGGCTCCAATGTTTGGTATTAAACAAAGCTCGTGGCCGTATCATCAAGCCACGCCTCCCACACGTCCGTGGCCCGTGACCCTCTGCTACTTCACTCGGCAGCCGGCCAGCGAGCAGCAAGGAAGGTGCTGTTGGCTGCCGGGAACCCAGGATGACGTGGGATGTGACAGATGCATTAAGACATTTTTTCTAATTATTAGAACATGAATATGACTTGATAATGTCTGGATTAAGCAGAACATGTCTTGATATTACTTGCAGAATGGCACAGAAAGGATTATAGAAGTCCACATGCCAGTGAATGTGCAGTAAGAAGTTGTTTGGTTGACCCAACAGTAACCATAACCTTGAAAACAAACTTCATAAGAAGGTTGAGTCCTTGGACTAATGTTGTGCTCTGGGATATAACCTGATTTTTGACCCACATACTGCTTTCTCAAAAGCATATCCGTATCATGTCATTAAACGTACTCAAGGCTGCACAACAAGAACTGCTGAATGTGCAAGATCTCCACGAGGGGTTTGTTAATGTGCTGATATCGGTATGGAAGGCTGGTAGCTTACAGCTAGCCATGATGGCATTCTTCATTTGCCAAATGAGTTCCTTTGGGCATTACTAAATTATCATCGAAGACAGATGCATGTGTCACTGATGTGGTAGTTCACATATCTTGGAGATAGGTGACAATACAGAGGTAACTCCCATCCCTTCCCTTCCCAAGGTTATTTGTGTATAAGGCTGTTAATGTATGTGTGAGAATGGTAGACTGTGTAGTCTCTAATCTGCTTATGTGTGCGCCCCAGGTATTCTATAATATTTCTGAATTTAAGTGTCTGACTTGTAACACATGACTAATATTGAGGACAATTAATATAGATTTGAGAAATGAGGGTTACGACATTCCACTGGAGATGCTTCTAGTCCACTGGTTAGTAAATAGACCCCAAAAAACTTTCTATTGAGTGAAAGATGGAACTTTTTTCCTTAGGTGTATTACATATATGTAATTCTCTTTCTTTTTCATTTTAACAGATATTTCTCATTGCCTGAAAATACTACAAAGAATAATAATTTATCAATGCTGAAATTGCTTTTCCCTTTAGAAAATGTTTTTTTTTTTTGTAATGGAATAAAGTCTGCAAGAAAGTACAAAAGATTCCCATCAGTAGCATAATAAGTTTATTGGAAGAAATGAAAGTAAATAAAAGGATGTTATCAAACATCAGATTTGAAAGGGCCCATGTTCCAATCCTTAGATTGTTATCTCCTGTCTCTGTTGCTCTATACAGAAGATGTGCATTTGATACAGTGCCACAAGGAACCACCATTAATTCCATTCAGAGTTGGATTTTAGGAACATTTTTTGCTTCTATTCATGTATTAAAGAGCAGAATGAGCTTTGAGCTTTCAACAGAAATACATCTTATTTCAATGAAATTGCACTCATTCAAGTTTTATTCATATTGATGAGTAATATAAATATATCACAGTTAAAAAAGTACAATAATGTTTTGCATGAATAGGTATTGGTGAACTTTAAATAAACTTTGTGCTGTGGAAGGTTCATACATTTGCAATCAACATTTCTTTTTTCCTTGAACTGTAATTAACTTTTATCTTGCGATAAACATGCGTGTTGCACAGTCTAAGGTTTAGGTGTGTTATGCAAATGAGATGCTAATATGCTACTAAGATACATTTTAATTTAAGTCTGTAACATTCAAAATTGTGAAAATACTTGGTGAATACTTATGCAAAGTAATGTACATCTGTTTAAGTATAGAACAACTATCATGCAGTGCACAGCGTTGTAATCCACCTCAATTTTGAGCAGAAGCATAAAAATGGAAAGTAGAAAATTATAATGTTTATTCTTTTATTCCATTTGTGAACTCCGAACATATTCTTTAATAATGGCAGGAATTCTTTCCGGGCCATTATGATCATGATGGGAGTTGTCCATGGTGCTAGAAGAATCTCCATAGTTCAATGCCTCACCTTCTCTAATGTGTGAGCTAGCTGCTAAAGCTGTGGTCAGCAACCTTGGACCTCCACGTGTTTTGGATCTACATCTCTCGTGTTGCTCAGCCGCTCTTTAGGTAGGCTGAGACTCCAGGGAATTGTAGTTCCCAAACATTTGGAGGGCCCAGGATGCTGATCACTGTGCTAAAAGGTATAACTACCAGGAAAATATCTAGATTCAATGGCCACACTAGGAACTACATATAACACAACACTCACTGCAAGCGTATACATGGCTCTGTGCACAATCTCATGGTCAGAGAAGTATTATCTGTAATGTTATCTTCATGTTACATTCCCTTGTTTGATGCTAAAGCTATTTCACTTTGTGACTTGTGTCAAAAACGTGACCGTGCAGCTTGTATAGCTCATTCCAGGGCTGGACTGGGACAAAAAAATCAGCCCAGGACTTCATCCAAACCAGCCCACAAAAATAGTATATAAACCAACCGTATCACTCAACCAATCACTCTACAGATACCAGAGTTGCTGTAGAGCGATTGGGTAAAGCAACTCAGCGGCATTGAGGTTGGTGCACACCATGTGTTAGGTGAGGTGGATGTGCAGCGGGTCTCACCAGCACAGTGGCCCCAATATGAGACTGTGACAGATTGAGTCTGTTTTACAGATAGGGAGGAAGTTCTCACCTCACCCATTAAGGACAGTGCGATGTGCACGGTGAACCTGTATTCACACTGGCCAACTAAGCCAACGGCCCACCGGGAATCTCCCTGTAGTCCCTATGGCCAGTACGTGCCTGGCTCATTTGGAACTCGTGTCAGTTTTGCTCACATCCATTTGTCTTGCCTTGTGTCTGGATTGCAGATGTTGAATTGTTGTTGTTGCTTGATCCATCGATGGGCAGGATGTAGATCGCTTGTGGCATACCTTGGCACTCCCAGGTGCTTCAGAAACTCCATGTTACAACAAACCAAAGAGGGCACACCAAACATCACAGAAATTCAAAGGAACAGCAACAGTTTAACCCTATAAATGCTTGCAACAATTCTTACCCCTTACAGGATTTGCAGCAGTACTTAACTCATTCTAGACTCGTCACAAGGTTTTAAGCTCTGTTGAAAAATGGTGGAAATTTAGTTTGCAAAGAATGGCCATAAATGGCTTAAGCCTGCCAACAGCATCAATGTATTCCACCCTTGGCAGGTCCTATTCTGCTCCTATCATGCTAACCAATGACTGCTCTCATGGGAATAAACTCCATGTCCCATAATGCTTAATCATAGATAACGTTTGCTGGGCATAATGGAACATGTAGTTTAGAAACATCATGGATGCCAAGGTTTGCCATCACTACAGTATGTGTTCCTAGGGCATTCCTCAGGTTTCTTACAGGGTTAGTTGGAACCATGCAGCTAATCGTGCAATTGCCTTGTGATGGGGTCATTTTCACAGCTGTATCTAAGAACTTTGGAGTTAGCAAGGTGACTGGTTTTTAAGTGGACTTGCATGTTTTTGGTATATGTTTTTGAAATATATTGAAGACACATTGGGCACTGGACACTAATCCACATCTCCCAGCTGGTCCAATATGAAGTCCTGCACTGCAGGAGCTCCTTTTGGCCAGCAGATGGCAACATCTGCCTGCAAAAAAGGTTATTACAGTAAGGAATACACTGGGAATATGTCCAACTTTTTCTTACTATATAATTCATTAAAATAGATTTTCCTATAAACCGTTAGTTCTTGACAGTGGTTTCCTGGAAAATAACTTGATAGTGAAGGGGTTGAAAAACAAGCAGAAAAACTGAGGGAGTACAATATTGAATGATGCATAAAGAAACAGGTACATTGTTGATGTCGCAATAAGTGAGGCTTAAGGCCCCGTTCACACTGTGCGATTTATCCGCGCGACGTCGCGCTGTGTAACTTCTCCAATGCGTTTCAATGGAGCTGTTTACATCTTGCCGTGTGATGGCGCACGTCGCACGTCGCACATCGCACGTCGCAGTAGTATGCCACTGGTACATGACCCTTTTTTTGCGATTTGCTATCTGCTATTTTACGATTTGTATTGGTGGTGCTGCTTTGCAAAAATTGCACAAAACCGTGATGTCGCGCGACATTATCACACTATGTCGTGAATATGAAAATTGTGCGGAGAATCGCGCAATTTTCAAATCGCACAGTGTGAACTGGGCCTTAAGGACCAATTTTAGGGAAATTGAAAACAGTTGAAGTAACCTCCAAAATTATAACGACTGCAAAGAGGGGTCTGTTAATTGATATTTCAATTTGACGAAGAAATTTCATTTTCAGTTCTTTGTAAGGATATTGAACATGTTTACATGTCTTTTCTGTATTTTTCCCCCCAAAAAAATCTGTTTAATTTTAATTTTTCAATAAATATAACACAATAAATACATTTTCAATAAATACATAAGTGTTTAGTCACAAATCCGTTAAAAGTCATGAGCTGAAGGTTACCTTGCAAAATTTAGATTTTATTGGCCACGTTTGTATTCTGTTTGTAATCTCCTTATCTCTTTATTTTGCTTTAAGCATCGATACAATTTGGGATTCTATCTTTTCCCTTTTTATCCACAAAGGTTAATAAACGTATCAAAATATTAAAACAAGCAGATGAAAAGAAACCGGTAAAGCCCTGCCTGTGTAATGATAATAGCTTAGCGCATGCTTTCCTTTCCAGAACCAAATTAAAATTACTTAGAATATTAGTGGATTTTAGAATATTAGTGCAAAAATAATTATATTAAAATAATAATTGTTTTAAAAATAATAGAGATGTGCACAGAGCAAAATTAAATTTAGCTTCGGCAAAATTTAGAATCCAAAATTTTCAGAATTTAGAATATTGAATTGGAATATACTATAATATACTATATGCATTCATAAAGGAACATAACATACACAAGGTAATTCAAAGAGATTCGAAAAGTCACCGCACATTCGGTGACTTACCGTTCTCTTCAATTCGGTTCCTTTTGCCGATCCCATTTCGGTGACCCTGCGGTGTATTCAGCAAGCAGCACAGGGTCCCCGAATTGCAGGGAAAAGCTGCCACAAACCCGACGAAAACGAACCGCAAAACCCACCGAATGCACGCCGAAAACCCCCAAAAACATCTGGATTAACCCGTCGAAAAACCCGAGCAGGAGCTGATCACACGCAGCGAAGCCGCCGAGACCGCAGACGAGGCAGTGAATAAATTAGCAAAACAGTTTGTGTGAATGTGTGAAAGTGAAATGCTGTTTGCAAAGAAACTACTGAGCGAAAATGTCTGAAATTTACATATGAGGTCCAGGGAATGATAATAAAGAGGGCTGTTACAGAAAAAAGAAGTAAACTTAAAAAAATCTAAAAAAAATCGGACTTTTAAAAAAAAACAAAATATGAAAAATGCTTAAAATATCCTAAAAAAATCTATGAATAAAGAGACTCTTTACTGCAGAATATTATAATGAACGGTTTATTAGATATTGAAATAAAATGGGAATATTTTTAACATTGAAGCCTATGGGATTCGCCTGAATAAATCTGCTGAATTAGGCTAGGGTCAGACGAACGCATTTTCGCGTTGTCTGTGAAAAAGTGCATTCGAACGAATGGACGCATTTTTTCACGGAGTACGCGATAGCGGTCATACGATGCACATTTGCGTTCGTGATTTTGTACGGATCATCAATAAAACACTTTTTGCATCTGGACGTTATGTTGGCCGGACATTAGCAGAGTCTGACATCTCCAAATCACGCACACACGCCTCTAGCGGACGCAGCGCACTCTGTACGACCGTACTAGCGGTTTGACGTTCGACAAAATGCGTTCGTTTGCCACTTGCATTGCGCGGCCGGACTTTCGTGCGACCGTACTTCGTATATTGGCCGTCATTGCCCGTCATTTTCTGCTAGTGCGGCCGTGATTTCGTGCGTCTAAATGCACGTTAAAACTGCTTTCGTCTGACCCCAGCCTAAAACCACCGAATGGCAGGGCGTTTCGGGAACCTTTCACTGCTGGTTTGTGTTCTCTGAATAGCCGAAGCAGTGCTTTTTCATGGGGATTTTACTGCCCTCGAACAGGCACCGTATGTGCAGGCAATTCGCCAGGATTTGGCGAATTGCCTGCTCTCTGGATAGCCGAATGGCCAGGAAAGGTAACCGAACGCTGATTTTCAGCGTTCGGTTACCTTTCTCAAGCAATTCAGAGCTCTTTGAATAACCCTGACAGAATTTATGTTTTTAATGCAGAAGTTAAAAACATAAAACATAAATTCTGCATTAGAAAACCGCAAAGCCCATCACTAATGCAACAGTTTTAACTTTCCAACTGAAAGTAACTGTATCATTTAAAAGTCATGCTATCCATATTAGAAGATGCTCCAGCTCCATGATTTGCACTGAGGGATTGGGGACAGTAGCAACTACTATATGTAATTAAGACTTTAAAGTTCTTTTAAATACCCGTATATATTATGTAAAATAATGCATTCAGCAACAGCCAGAATGATATAATTAAGAGCAGAGTCTACTTCACGAATCCCAATGTGTCAAGTATATAGATGCAGCACAAGCGTTCCTACTATTTAACATTTATTTAGCTTTTTAATGTGCATGATTTATTTTATAAAGAATAAATTCTTTTTTCTTCATGTTACATATCGCAGAATGTTCTTAATTTACAGTTTCTAAGTCAGTGTTCACTTATGAATGTGATGGCAGGTTTTTTTAATAAGTACCTGATCTATTTTAATGGATTCCTTTTCTAAATGTGCTAATCAGTTACATAATTACATCTGCAGCATTTACGTTTTCAACAAACTCCTAAAATGTTTATATATTGCTTACATTTACAACACACCTGCCACTAAAGGGTGACCTGGTGCAACAGAATGGAACATTTCATTTCATTGGTGCTTTCTGTGTCCTATATTATACAGAATGTAAACGTTTAGGTTGCTCTCTTTTTTTTCTCTTTTAACCCCTTTGCACCCAAGAACAAGATAACTCAGGTCTTCAAAGACCCTATCAGGTGCCCAATATTGAGTTATCACGATCTGCAGCTGAGCAGGGCAAAAGCAACTAAAATTTGTTTCATGCAAGAAAATTTAATTTGCTTTGGACTCCAGAAGGAGGCCCCAAAGGTTTAGCCCTCTGGGCATAATGCCCACGGTGCTAAAAATGTTTAAAATCTATAGTATATTAGGCTCTCCCAGCTGATGCACCGAGGGTCAAGCTGCAGTTCTGACTGCAGTAACTCCTTTTGGCCAGTAGATGGTGACATCTGCCTGCCAAATCATTTACTACAGTACAAAATACACTGGGAATATTCCCAAATAGTTCTTACTGTATAATAGTTGAAATTATTTTTAATGTCCGTTCCCCCTCCCCTTCCCTATCTTTATTTCTGTACCCACCTTTTTTTTTTCTTCTCTTCTTTCTCCATTGAAAATGCATAATAAAATATTATTATAAAAAAATGATTTTTAATTATACAGTAGCAGGAATCAGTGTTTTTTTTTTGGAAAATCACTTGGCAGTGAAAGGGTTGAACTGAACTTTTTCTATATTCCCAGCCAAGAAACAAAGGACTGGAAATGTGATCTTCATGAGTGGTGTTTCCTTTAAGGGTGAACTTTGATTTCTTCATGTATGACATGCTATTGTATTGAGCATACTTATAACTAAGGAATTGCATGTATCTGTGTTGTTCTTAGACAGTTATCAACTTTTGGAATATATAAAAATGAACGAACATTCACAACTTAAAAATTAAGTAATTGGTAGTCAATGGACCTCCACCCCAGGGTCCTTGGGAATATCCAACTACTGGAAGGATCCAAGGCTTCATCCAATTTTAACACAATTTGTTGGTGTATCATCAACTGAGGGACCTGGCAACATTTCGACCTAAAATAGGGTTTTTAAGTCTTGTCGCATTTGGCACAGAGAGACATTAGGTCCTATTACCCTGTTGATGGTGAAAGGGAAAGGTTACATAGTTACATAGTTACATAGTTATATAGGCTGAAAAAAGACATGCGTCCATCGGGTTCAGCCTCTCCCACATAACCTACTGCTGTTGATCCAAAAGAAGGCAAAAAACCCAGTCTGAAGCGCTCGCCAATATGCAACATACTGGGAAAAAATTCCTTCTTGACCCCAGAATGGCAGTCAGATTTCTCCTTGGATCAAGAAGCTTTTACCCACATATTAAATATTATAACCCTTAATATTCTGTGTCTGCAGGAAGTCATCCAGTCGTTTTTTAAAAGTCTGTACAGACTCTGACCCAACCACCTCAACAGGCAGAGAATTCCACAGCTTGATTGTTCTCACCGTAAAATAACCCTTCCTATGCTTTAAGCTAAATTTTTTTTCTTCCAGTCTAAATGGATGACCCCTTGTCCTATGTATAGTCCTGTTAATGAATAGGTTATCAGACAATGGTTGATAATGGCCCCGTATATATTTATATAAGGTTATCAGATCCCCTCTAAGGCGCCTTTTCTCTAAACTAAACAGGTTTAAGCTTGTTAGTCTTTCCTCATAACTTAACCCTTCCATCCCCCTTATTAATTTAGTTGCCCGTCTCTGCACTTTTTCTAACGATATAATATCTTTTTTTAAGACAGGTGCCCAAAATTGCACGGCATATTCAAGGTGCGGCCTGACCATTGATTTATACAGAGGCAAAATTATGTTTTCATCCCGTGAGTGAACTCCCCTTTTAATGCATTCCAGTACTTTGCTGGCCTTGGCGGCTGCTGTTTGACATTGCACATTGTTACTTAGTTTGAAGTCTATGATTATTCCCAAATCCTTCTCCTGCTTGGATTTCCCTAACTCCGTACCATTTAGGGTATAAATTGCTTGTGTGTTCTTCACTCCAAAGTGCATAACTTTACATTTATCTAGATTAAATCTCATCTGCCATTTAAGTGCCCAGTCCCCCAATATATCTAAATCCCTCTGCAGCGAAGTAACATCCTGCTCACATTGTATTACTTTTCCTAGCTTTGTGTCATCTGCAAACACTGATACATGACTTTCAATGCCTATCTCAAGGTCATTTATAAATAAATTGAATAGTATTGGTCCTATAACAGACCCCTGAGGGACACCACTTACCACTGGTGTCCATCTTGAAAATGTACCATTTATGACCACTCTCTGTACCCTATCTTTTAGCCAGTTTTCTATCCAAGAACAAGTATTTTCATCTAGACCATTTTTTCTTAATTTAAGTAGTAACCTTTTGTGTGGAACTGTGTCAAAAGCTTTGGCAAAATCTAAGTAAATCACATGGTAAGTGAAAACATCTCAAGGAGCCAGTTTTACTTACCCTCTCTCTTTCACCACATTTATTCGGCTTTAACCGCCCTGTTAGAGGCTAGTCTTAGAAAAAAACACAGGCACAGGTGCAAATCAACGTTCTTTTACAAGGTATAGGAAATGTTAATTTACAGTAAGGATGAGCTATGCCTAAACTGCAAGCAAAGCTTGGGGCAAGAGCAGAATAGTGATTCCAGATGTTAAGGTAACTTCCAGATCTATTATCTTAATGTCAAGAGTGGAAGAGGATCCTATCAGGGTTATTCAGAGAGTGTGAAAAGCAGGAGAATGACTGAAGAATGATTGGAGAATGACTGAAGAATGATTGGAGAATGACTGGAGAATGACTGAGAATGACTGGAGAATGAAAAATTCTAGGTCAAAATAGCCAAACCAGAAAAATTCTCCCTTTCATCTCGCTTTCCAAATCGGCTATTTTGACCTAGAATTTTTCATTCTCCAGTTATTCTCCTGATTTTCACGCTCTCTGAATAACCCTGATAGTATCTAGTGTTAAATTAAAAGAAACATTGGTTCTATGTAGCTCTTTTCTTTTGCTCATGGTATTCAGTTTGCAGTAGAATATTTTAAGTTATGAATGATTTGAATTCTTAAGGTGTTTTCCATTGTACTAAAAGGTGCTTTCACACATTTTAAACAAAGTTCGATACATAGACCTTAGACAGAATCTTCCATAATTTAATACCATCAAGGCTATTCAGAGAGAGAGAGAGAGAGGTGAAAACCTTGAGAATGACTGGAGAATTGAAAATTCTAGGTCAAAATAGTCAAACCAAAAACAATTCTCATTTATCTCACTTTCCAGATTGGCTATTTGGTCTAGCTTCTTCATTCTCCTGCCAATTCTCAAGGTTTTCACCTCTCTCTGAATAGCCCTGTATGTATTAAGTGATATTGACAGAATTCTACCACCTACCAGGAGTAACTCTTATTTCTTCTGCAGCCATCAGAAGTCGACCAACCCCAGCTCTGTTTTCCTTACATTCCTTGTACATAGTGGTGGGACTTTCTCGTACGGTGTTGAGGAGACAGGAGGGGATTATTTTACAGACAGCGAAGGAATTCAACTAAAACTGATTGTCAATATTTGGAAGTCTTTTCCAATATTGTAGGAGAGGACAGGACAGAATATCATCTGCACATAAGATCAACAGCAGAGAAATCTTTGCTAATGATTAAGGGATGATTGCAACTGTATGTTAACTCACCTGGAAAGTCTGAATGTCATAGAGACTGGTGTATACTTGCAGAGAAATCACTTGAGCAACTTTCCAGGTGAGTTCACATACAGTTGCTATCATCCCTTAATCATTCGCATAGATTTTTCTGCTTTTCATCTTATGTGCACATGATATTCTGTCCTATCCTCTTTCAATTCACATTACATGTTTTTTATAATGTATTGTCATTTATGAGTAATAAAATTTACGATTAGGGATCTAGATCCCAGTTGGCATCTGGCCGTCCAGGTGCATTTTTTGCTGTTTTCAGGTGGGTTAGGCCCTTTGGGATCTGGTATCCAGGACCACCTTGTGGTCCTGTGGTGGGACCAGAACAGTGTGTTTGTGTGCTAATATTGTAGGAGATCCTGATGAAGTTTGGTAATGCATAGAATATATTTAAGTACAATCGAACACTACAAAAATGTACATGTAAGTTAAACTAGGAGGCTATATTTACTACGCATGGTAAGATATGCTATCTGAAAAGCCAAATTAATTAAAAGAAATATCAGAATTTAAAAAGGAATCGCATCAAATAAATGATCTGATCACTGAGACCATAGTCACTTGTGTAGCAGTTTCCTCTATAATGATTTAAACAGTAACAGGCAGAGTTGAACAAATAGAACTGGTTAATCTTCAGAGAATGTTTCAATGATTTCCACGGATCATAATCGACAAAGCAATTGCAGAGTATGTAGTCCCTGAGTTCCGTATAAAATTAAATTGTACAGCCAGTAATCAATGAGGCACTGAGGTGCAGACAATCCCTTGGATCTGGATACAGTCAAATTGTAGAGCTGGTAATCGATAAGGCAATGTAGGGATAAACTGGCCCTCAGACCTGATTAAACCAGAATTCTGAATTTGAAATATAGTCTTTGTTGACAGAGCGAAACTAGAGTTGAAGACCTTGTAACAGGTAGTAGCTCGAGGTTTTGGACCAACCTTATTTGTAGAAATGGAAGTCACATGGCTCCTTTATAACACAACTCGGAACTGCTATTTTCTGAAGGCAATCTACGAGGTGTCATGGTTGGCTTGAAACACAGGATTAGATGTCATAGATAATAGTTTTGTCCTTAGCTGATGGGGCAATCAATGGGTGAAAGGTTCAGCTAACAAAAGGGTGTGAAAAGATAAAATGAGCCAAATATATTTTGCCAAAATTCATCAGCAGAATAGACTGAACAGGATCAAATCAATACAAATACAAATCAATACACATGCGCACATACAAACTTCAACAAGGTATCTGAATGTTTTCTTCCACTATGTACTGTGAGAAACTGAATCGTTTGTATACATTTATCTCTTCAATTACATTCTTATTCGTATTATAAGCCTTGTCATGGCTGGGGTTATTATGTTTACTTTGTTTTCCTTGGTACTCATCAGTTGGATCATTGCAGTATGTGCAACCCATACGTTGCAGACAGGGCTGGACTGGGACAAAAAATCAGCCCTGGACTTCATCCATACCAGCCCACTTTAATTATGCACACACACACAAATAGTATATAAACCAACTGAAATGCTCAACTAATCGCTCTGCAGATATCGGAGTTGCTGCAGAGTGATTGGTTAAAGCACCGCAGTGGCACTGAGATTGAGCGCGCACCATGTCTTAAAGTGAGGCGTATGCGCAGCGGCACTGAGATTGAGCGCGCACCATGTCTTAAAGTGAGGCGTATGCGCAGCGGCACTGAGATTGAGCGAGCACCATGTCTTAAGGTGAGGCATGTGCGAAGTGGGTCTCACCGGCACGGTGGCCCCAATATGAGATTGTGGCAGACTATGTCTGCTTTACTGACAGTGAGGAAGTTCTCTCCCATGAAGAGCAGTGCGGTGAACCAGCATTCACACTGGCCCACTGAGCCATCGGCCCACCTGGAATCTCCATGTAGTCCTTATGGCCAGTACATGCCTGGTTGCAGGAGATAAATAAACTCATTTACTTTGAGTCCCAAAAATACGTTTATTATTAAGTCTACTTAATTCCGTATATGAACGTTATATATTTTTGTCATTTGATCTGACTAAACGTCAATTTCTGTTGAAGAAATTATGTTGGATTAGGTCAACCTAACACATCATATCTCTACAATGTTGGACAGCTCTCTGGAACGTGTGTAGCATTATGGAGTCTTTAATTGTTAACCATTTGGCTGTGGCGCTGCCAGAACATGTCCCACAATTGTTAATATTGCTGGTACCCTCTTCTTGAGTTCTTTGAACTCCAAGCAGAGTTTAGTATTGTCCACTATTGTTACCACAGCTGGTACTTCTCTTGGAGTCCTTAAGACTTCATGTAGAGTTATGCAATCCCTGTTCGGGTTCATGCGTATTTGATCTTGCGTGACCGTGCAGAACCAGCAGAAAGACACAGAGAACTGGTTCTTCTCTGTATCCTCCTGCTTCCGGCTGATTATGCTGTCTTCTGAACTATAGTCCTAGAGGTGAGCAAATAATGTTTTTTCTTCACTCTTTTGAGTATTAAATGATTTTTTTGAAATAAAATCACTTAACACCATTTTCTTTCGGCCAGCTCTTTCTGGACAGATTTTGTCTTGTTATCGACTGTAAGAAAGAGTAACAATCAATTTTGGAATTGCTCATTATGCTCCATCTTGCTCCACATTATTGCTTCATATACAAAGTATTGGAATAGTTAAGGTACAGTAAGCAGCTGTGACAGCTTAGAAGCAAGAGCGCACTCTGTGTGCGTGCATAACGGACAGACGTACTGATGGAAGATACTGTAGACCCCACACGGTCCGTGTGTTTTTTGACGGACGTAGAAAAAAAAAAGGGAACAATGGGAAATAAAATTAATATGAAAAATGCTAAACACTTGAAAAGGATATGAAAAGCCATTGTGTGCGTCAAGGTGCTGGACGTCGCAAATGCGCTGCGTCCGACATCTCATCACCCACACAGAATGCTATGCGGATGTGGCACACTCTAGGCATCCGTCTTAGCAGTTTTCCGTTAAGCCTAACTTGCGTCCGTTTGCCGCATCCGTTGTGCGTGCGCAGTTCGGTGCGCACGTACTTCGTGTGTGGGTCCCTATTGATCATGATTCTATGCTACGATGGACGTTAAACTGTGCGGCAACACGGACGTGATCACTGCGTTCGTCTGATATTAGCCTTAAACGTTAAAATCATGGATATGTAAATTAAGTATCCTCAGGAAATTATGACAGTGTTGATTCCAAAGGGCCAAACTAAAAGCAAAGCAAATTCGTCAAAGGGTTTGAGATTTTCTTCCAATTATTTCCATTATGTTAATTTTAAATTTTCTACCGTTCCCTGTTTTAAGTAAATTAAAAGCTTTTCTTCATTTATTTTATAAGGCTTCTACAATATGATTTTTTTTTAACTAGTAGGTATAGTTTTATATTGAAATTACGATACTATAAAATCATAGGCCCTGCTGTAAATTCTAACCAAGGCATTATTATGTCTTTTAAAAGGATTGTATACAAGTTTGATTTCCTTCCAGACAGCATTTGTGAAATGAATGCCACTGATGATGGTTTCCCTGTTGGATATATTAGAGACACTGATAATCATATAAATGTTTTTCTTATTTTAAATGCTGGGAGCATGCCTATAATTATGCTGTATGGTAAGCTGGCAATGCGCCCTCTCCGTATTTCTCTGCGTAAGGAGACTTTGAAATATATTGGAAAGCGATTAGTTGTTTATTCGTCTACAATTGAAAAATTTAAACTCATCTCAGATTAAAGCAATGTGTCTTGGATATTAATTCAGTTACAGTTGTGTTGTTATATTACATTTGTCCATTTATATCTGGTAAATAAACCCCTATAATTTGTGACGCATTAAGTTATTTGTGTAGAATAAATTACATTGAAGAAAAGGCTCCTCTTACGTCTTACCAAGAAAATCCAGAGGTACGTTATTACATAGTTACATAGGCTGAAAAAAGAAATGCGTCCATCGGGTTCAGCCTTTCACACATCACCTACTGCTGTTGATCCAAAAGAAGGCAAATAAACCCAGTCTGACGCGCTCGCCAATATGCAACATACTGGGGAAAATTTCCTTCTTGACCCCAGAATGGCATCAAATTTCTCCTTGGATCCAGAAGCTTTTACCCACCTATTAAATATTATAACCCTTAATATTCTGTGTCTGCAGGAAGTCATCCAGTCATTGTTTAAAAGTCTGTACAGTCGCAGACCCAACCACCTTAACAGGCAGAGAATTCCACAGCTTTGTTTTCACCGTAAAATAACCCTTCCTATGCTATATGCTGAATTTCCTTTCGTCCAGTCTAAATGGGTGACCTCGTGTCCTGTGTATAGTCCTGTTAATAGTTTCCCAGACAATGGTTTATAATGGCCCCGTATATATTTATATAAGGTTATCAGATCCCCTCTAAGGTGCCGATTCTCTAAAATAAACAGGTTTAAGCTTGTTAGCCTTTCCTGACTTAAACCTTCCATTCCCCTTATTAATTTAGTTGCCAGTCTCTGCACTTTTTCTAGCGTTCTAATGAGTTCTGAGTGGTTTTAGTTACGCCAACTCTCAAAACCAGAAACCCTGTTACACAAGCCTGATAGCAGTCTTTAATATAACGAAATTTAACAATGATGGCGATTTTGGGGTAAGGACCATCATACAGAGTATGAACCCAAAGTAAAAACACACACAAACAAAATGTTAGAAACAGGGAGGCCCTAATACTAGTCCTTGAAATGACCAGGCTTGAAAATAAAAATATATGCTAGAGGAGGAAGGAGAAAAGCTAAGTTAATAATGCAAGCCCAGCATTAAAGAAATACATGGAGTCGAGTAGTCAAACCAGGTCTGGACAAATAGAGATCTGGGAAGGTCAGTAAACATGCTAGGCCAAATAAACTTTCAGAAGATTAAGGAAGGCACTACAGTGCCCATTTGGAACCACAACAGGGCAATGAGAAGATATTTATGGAACTCTATAGGCAGAGGCTAATTTGGGATTGAATGGCGTAATCTATTTGCGGCAGATTGTGCATGTATGAAATGACGCAGGAGTAGTTGCATCGATAGGATGACACCTGACACCATTTTATAAAAGCCACTTTCAAGTGAGAGTTCCACGTCAACGTTTCTGGTGGATGGACGCAGAGGCTGGGTAGCGTCAATATGAAGAGCAGGGGTACGTCTAACATAATTGTGAGGATCATGGGCTTGGGCAGCAGCATTTTGAGAAGAAAAAAACTAGGGAGGGTCATTACGAGGACCAACCGGTGTAGATGCGATGAGTAAAGAACTAAGGAACCTGGTATCGTAGGATGGGTGGTTAACCCGTGGCACACGTAAAGAGCTGACACTTGACCTATGTTCCTTAAAAATAAGTTTTTAGATAATTGCACTTTAGTAACTATTGTGCAAGTGGATACTTATAATTGTAAATCTAGAAATAAGATGTTTTACAGCGTACGCGCAATGGCAATTTAGAATTATGAGTGAGTTGATACAGCTCACTCAATGCTCAGCAGCTGGAATGATGAATCATCTAGTTTATATTTTGAAAGTCGTGTTCCCAGAAACACAACAGCAATGTTCTTGTTAATCGTTAGAAGAAGCAATATAATGGTTTGCATTCCTGGGTTGAAAATTTACAAACCCAGCACTAGGTAATGATTATAAAATGTACTCTAGGGCATACAGGAAAATTACTGAAAGCATCCTTCCTAATTAAATATATGGACTTTACCATCATTCTTCATATCTCCCATCCAAGCTCCTGGATGCTCAGCCTTTCATGTGTAATATTGATTCTTTACTCTGAACACCAGAGATTCATCTTCTGAAACTGATTATTTTCTCCTTATTTTCTGTGTTTATTAATTGTTCGTATTGACAACTCTATGGAAACAATATTGGCTTAATGTGAATTTGTGGAGTTTGCAGATTTCATGTAGCAGTGCGTTTGACATGAACAATGCTTGAAGGAAAAAACAGACGTGTCGACATATCAGCAAATGGCAAAGATCATATCATGCAGATGGAGTTAATGCAGGGTGATACATACAGATTGAAACCCAAAGTTTTGCTAAAGATCATAAACAAATGAAAGTTTCAGGAAATGAATCTCCTCTTATGTTGCGCACATGCTCGAAGTGGCCGCTAGGTGGCGAGAATAACACTCCCACTGAATAGAATGGCTTACTCTTTGGCAATGTCACAGGGTTACTGCCAACAAGATGGTCTGACACGCCACAAATCACATGAGTCAGAGATTTTTTGAGAACCAGGTCATTTCCAAGACTCTGTAGCCATCCTGGACCTCTTTTTCTGGGGCTATCTGAAGGAATGAGTGTACCGTAACTAACAAGCCCAACATCGATGCTGCAATGTTGACACTCATTAGCAACAACATGCAGCATTGCATCAATGTGGACCTAAAATAAATTGTGGATACTTCCAGCATGTGCTGTCATAAGATGTGCTCAACATAAGAAGAGGTTTTTTTTTCTTAAACTCTCATTAACTTCCATTTAAGCTCTAACAAAAACTCTTTGGGTTTGTGTCTATCAGGGTTATTCAGAGAGAGGTGAAAAGCAGGAGAATGACTGGAGAATGGAAAATTCTAGGTCAAAATAGCTGATTTGGAAAGTGAGATAAATGGGAGAATTTTTCTGGTTTGGCTATTTTGACCTCGAATTTTCACTTCTCCAGTCATTCTCCTGCTTTTCACCTCTCTCTGAGTACCCCTGTATATGAATCACCGTACATATTCTCCGTTGTAGAAAGCGGAAAGGCAGCTGCTGAGCATCACTTCATGTTTCAGAAATTGTAATATTGAAATAACGCTTGACATATCAGCACTCTAATTCTTTTTCATGTCTCTGTTTGAACCAGTTTTGGTGATCTGTTGATTTTCATCAATAAGTAACACTGAAAGAAAAAGTAAAGATGGGCGGTTATATTTTTTTTCTCGGATAATATTATCTTCATCTTCAAAAAAAATGTACCCACACCTTCTCATTGTGAGATATTCTATTAGATCCACTTCAGTAATCCAGATGCATAATATCTTTTACAAACACAGGTGTAAGTAATACCTGTGAAGTATCTCTTTGCTGTAAAGTGGTAAAAGATCCTTTTGCTACTGAAAACTGCATATTTTCAACATTTTGTAAGATGAATAATATTGGTTCTAATAATAAAGAACCAGTGATCATTCTATTGTAATTGACGTTTCACATTGACTTCTCTGTGTTCAAGACAATTTGTAAGGTCGGATTTTTATATTTACAATTAAATGTACACTATGTATTCTTTCTCTCATAGGTGAGACTATATGCACGCCCTGATGCTGTCAGAAGAGGATCTGGGGATTATGCCCTCAATATCACCAAGAGACTCTTGGAATTCTACGAGGATTACTTTAGAGTCCCTTATTCCCTACCAAAACTGGGTAAGGAAGGATCAAATATTCATAGTAAATACTGTTCTAATATTCTGTGTAATATTTTATTTTACAGGTAAAACTCCCCAATTTTCTTTGGTTACGACCAACCTTTTGTCATTTGCCCACAACGAAAAAAATAGACAAATTTACTTTTCTCTGCTCAGTGTATAGCAATGCATTATCATGAATATATTTACTTTTGAATTGTCTTAACCCCTTCACTATCAAGTGATTCTCCAGAAAACCACAGTCAGGAACCAGTGTGTTTTTTTGTTTTTGTTTTTTTTAGAAAATAATTTTTTAATCAATTCTATAGTAATAAATATATGGGAATATTCACAGCGTATTCCGTAACGTATTAATCTATTTGGCAGGCAGACGTCACCATCTACTGCCCAAAAGGAGTTACTGCAGTTCAGGTCTCAATACAGAATCAGCTGGGGAAATGTCCATTAGAGAGACTCCCCAGCTGTTTTTTAAAAGTGTTAGCACTTAGGGCAACATGCCCATGGTGCTAAACCTTTGGTGGGCACCTTCTGGAGTCCAAATGCAAATGAATTTTTTTGCAACAAACAAATTTCATTTGCAATGATACAGCATAAACCACGATACTGTTAACACGCTCTAAAGCTGCTGTGTCTTCTGCTGCTAGTCACGGTAATGAAGAGGTTAATATATGAACTTCTTGTAGATAAATTCTATTCATGAATAAGTTATTTTTTTAAAAAAAAAAGCATGAAAAAAGGAAAAAAATTAAAAATAGATGACAAACACAAGCATTAATCCGTTCGCAGAAAACACCTTTTAAACTCTTTTATTGAATTGTATCACGCTGAATCGGTGATCATGAAAATGAAAACCCGTATCTGAAAAGCTTTACAAAATATGCTAAATAAATAAAGCAGAGTGAGAAGCTGTACTGTGTCCATGATGTTATGTGATTTATATGGCAGCTCTCCATCACACCGAGAAATCAAATTTCTAGTGATTTAACATTAATGGAGCAATGCGCATGTAGCTGTAGGTATTAATTTCCCATGTGTATGTTTTATTTTTTCATCAGCTGTCATAAGCTGTCCTGGCCACCTAAAATAAATGTTTCAGAATGTACTTTACCATGTGCTGTAGAAATGTCCTCTCCTTTTATTTATGTATAAGGACTGAGCTATGCTTGTAGTCAATGTAGAATTTCTGGATTGTAATTATTATATCATCGGCTTCCTTTAATGGCTAATCCCGTCTGACTAATTAGTACTTTTCATCATGTTTAATGTTAAGATACAATTTAAAACTAAGAACAGGTCACCTAATATCGTCTTATTTACACTGCGTTAAATCCTGGTACAGATACATTTAGTAATATCAGACCTACGTGATTTAGGTATTGCCATTAATAAGCAGGACTTACTTGGGCACTTTCTGATTAGAACCAAACAGAATTGCTTTATTTTCCTTTTGTTACAATTAAGTTCTGTAAATGGTGGCGTTCACAAATCTTATCTTCCGATCTCTCATTAAATCTGTTTTGTAGTGTTAATTTATTTTGCAGGAAGGTAGTATTTGTATGTGTTAAGTATCATACAAACAATGCATATTGAAGTGACAATTTGGTTCCTCCATGTGTGCTTAACATTTAACTATTTGTGGATTGGCTCAGTATAGGGATTCATTAGCTTAAAAACATATATTTTATGAATGTGTTCTGTTATTTCACTGGTTAGTTCTAGATGATATATCCAATGTATTTCCATTTCTTTGATATAACGGAACCATATAACCGGCTAATAAATGGGGAAGAAATGGAGGTAGGGACAGATTTAATTTTCCTGGGCTCCAAAATCACGGCAGATGGGCACTGCAGCCAAGAAATGAAAAGATGCTTGCTCCTGGGGAAGAAAGCTATGGTAAATCAAGACAGCATACTAAAAAGCAGAGACATAACCCTGTCAACAAAAGCGCATGTAGTCAAGGCTATGGTTTTCCCAGTTGCAATGTATGGCTGCGAACGTTGGACCATAAGAAAGGCTGAGCGCCAAAGAATTGAGGCCTTGGAACTGTGGTGCTGGATAAGACTCCTGCGAGTCCCTTGGACTGCAAGACGATCAAACCGGTCAGTCCTAGAGGAGATTAACCCTGACTGCTCTTTAGAAGGCCAGATCCTGAAGGTAAAACTCTTATATTTTAGTCACCTAATGAGAAGGAAGGACTCACCGGAGAAGAGCCTAATGTTGGGAAAGATTGAGGGCAAAAGAAGGGGGCAACCGAGAATGAGGTGGCTGAAGCAGTAGATGTGAGCTTAAATGGACTCCAGAAGTTGGTAGAGGACAGGAAGGCCTGGAGGAGCGCTGTGAGCGATGGGTCACAACTTCACAACTAACATCAGCAACAACAACAACAAACATATATCCATATATGAGTTAATGAACCGTATTTTGCATGCACGTGTTAATTAACCCATACTTACAGTGTAGGAACGGGCTATTCCACTAAATGTATGGCTTACCATAGGGCTTACAACCTTTATGTTGGAGCAATTGGAAAAAAAGTAAAAAAAAAGGTCCAATTCTTGGAGCCTTATTCCAGTGAATGTGCTTTTTCCACGAGCAGCAGAACACTTGAAACAGTGGCTACATGGAGTCCTATGGATTACAGGAGCCAATATCAGGGCAGCATGGGCCACCACTACTGGTATCTGCATGTGGATCCCACAAATTCCAATTGATCCTCTATAACAGTGGCTCGGTCAGAATGGACCCAGGATTAGGGAGCTGCTAAGGGTTATCGTCTTGAGCTGATATTTTTCCTGATCTGGTACACACATGGAATAGGGCCCCGGGTATCCTGTTATTTTTGGAAAGTAAGGACAAACATATTCTTTAGGGCAGAGCATATGACTACTATGTTGTTCAATATTAAGACATACAAAAAAAACTAATAAATTAGACCAATAAAAATCCAAAAGATCAAAAAACAATTATTTATATAATGAAATAATTTATATAAAATAATACTGTTTTTGTGAGATTTTTGTGCTTCTCAAATATATATACACACACACACACACACACACACACACACACACACACACAACGTAACACAGGTTAAAGTGATGTGCTGGTCTTGTTTTCCTTTGTTATGGTTTCCTAAAAATAAAAAGCATGCTGTAGTATGGTACTTACCCTTGACTTGTAAGTCACTGTTACCATTTCCATTGAGAGTTTCAGGAAGCATACCTCCTCTTAGGTTGAGCACATCCTGTCACTACAAGTGTTAGTAGTGGCCACCGTCTTCTGTTAGGCACTCTGTTGAAGAGTGACTGGAAGTTGTTAACCCCTTCCCGCTGAGGGGCATGGGTCTTAACACCGCAGGACGGCATAGCACACCTTGCTGACTCCCATTGCACTCCTCCCAGCCTGCGTCACTGCATCTCCTGATCAGTGGCAGCTAGAGGGTCATATTTGATATTGTCGGAAAGGCCGGTGCATGGCCTTTCCAACGTTACCAAACATGACCAGGTTAAGTGTAAACAAATAAAAATGAAAGTGTATTTAAAAAAAATAATAATTAATGCGGCAGTTTTCAATTATAATGTGAACAATAGTGGTGCACTAACGGAAAATGTTGTTTTTTCAATTTTAACTAAAACGGTGTATTTTCTCACAAATACAGTAACAGGTTACTTATTTTTTTTTAACAAGCATACCCCATATAAGATATAACCACAAAGGCTTGAATAATAAAATGCAAAAAAACTAATTTTACACAGTGTAGATGATTTAAATTTGAATGGAAATTATTATTTTTTTTACATTTTTTTGTTCTAGCATTCTGGCAAGACAGGACATATTCTGAAGCTAAAAAAGGATATGTAATTTGTCTGGGTCCTACAATAAAATATGACTTCAATTCACGTTTAAACATGAGGAGCACAAAACGGTAAAAATTTGCTTTGCCCACAGTTGTGAAATGGCTCAGCGGTGAAGGGGTTAAAAAGTTTCATTAAAATGAGAAACTATAAAGGCTAGCATAAGATTTTATAATAGTAATTGTAGCTGTTATATAAAACTTAAATGTGTAGGGGGGGGTTCCCCCGAAAATTAAATAAGACCAGCTGGCGCACATAGTGAAACTTTATTGGACTGTAAAGGGTTAAATACAAATATGTATTAAAAAAAAAACACACAACTAAATCATCTCTAACAGCAGTCCCTTAAAGTAACTATTGTGGTAACAGTGTTGCTTTAATATTTTCTTTGTAATGTATCCTCAGCTCGCTGGTCTGGTGGCTTACTGGGATGCTGGGTACCAAATTCTGCATTTCAATGAATAACACTAATAATTTCCAGTATTTACAGATTTTCTTTTTCTTTATCATGTGCAAATATTAGGTAAGATAATGCTATTATACGGCTTCAAAACAACATCTAAATTCAGCATCAGATCATTTTAGCACATTTTGATTAAAAAGATAAAAATAGCTGTGTTAAGCAGCTTTAGTTATGTACATATGAAATGACATTAAAAGAAGCACAAAATAATGTCCGGGTCTTTTAGCCGCGCTCCATGCTTTGTAAATACATACTGGGCCAATAGAAAGGCTGTTAAAATAAACAATATATATATATTATAACAGTCTTTTAAAAAGGAGACAATTTTAAATAAGGTAGCAATGATATAGAGAGAAGACAATGTATGGTGAGATTCCAAATCAGAAGTGGAGCTATTGTAAACTTATCTACTCCATAGACGAGTGTTTCCCAAACCTGTCCTCGGGACCCTCAACCAGGCCAGATTTTGCAGATCCCCTTGGGGAAATGCAGACTGAATCCTGCAAACACTGAGCAGCAAATCATATCACCTGTGCTGTGCTTCACATATCTGCAAACCTGGCCTGTTGGGGGGGACCTGAGGACAGGTTTGGGAAACACTGCAATAAACCTTATTGGTTCTGGTAAGTTTTCCAGAACTCTTGTTACATTTATATCTGTCTTAAAATTTAGTCTATAGCCTACACAGACAGTACAGATTTCTTGATAAGGCAGCATTACATCTATTATTATCCTTTATTTATATAGCGTCACAAATTCTGCAGCGCTTTTACAAGATCAGGGTACAAGGAGTTGATACATCAGATGTGCACAAAGTGCAATAGTGCATATAGGAGGATACGTAGATACCTGTAGATAATAATCAATAAAGTGCACAAATTAAATGTCCATTGCCAATCCAATGGACATGCACAAAAAGTGCAAAAAGTGTCCAATATTTCAATTGAGTGCAATAGTGCGTATAGCAGTCCGTGAAAATGGAAGATAAAATACTCAGGAGTCCCAATGTTTGTGGTGCTCCTTCTTATTCCGGTGGAAAGTTCGTCACGTCCTCAATTTCATAAAAGAGAAGGGAGAAGCACACAGGGAAATCTTTGGTGCAGGAGATCTTATGACAAATTGGGCAAAGATTATTACTGGTAGAGGTATATACCACTCACATTTAAATGAGCCTAAAGGTTTCCCGGCTCTAGGTTTAATCGCCTATGGCCATGTAGAGAGTGTCACTTCCCTTCTTTACCAAGTAGCAGGTCCTAGACGAAATAAGAACAGATGGGAGACAATGCTCCCATAGCGTAATACTGCAGGGTAACCAAACAGAGGTAATTACACAGTGCACTTACCAATTAAGGAGCCTTTCAATCTCAGACTCAGTCAGTATAGCCTTAGGCACTCTTAGGTAGGTGTCCTGGACCTCTTTTCCTCGTTGGTAGATCCAGTGGTGTTGTTCCCATGAGGTATCAGGTTGGAATTAGCAAAACACGGCCAATGAAGGGTTAAAAGTAAAAAAGAAACATTTATTCCATAAAAAGGGACATAATAATACTGATTGGGATACATTGGGACTCCTGAGTATTTTATCTTCCATTTTCACGGACTGCTAAACGCACTATTGCACTCAATTGAAATATTGGACACTTTTTGCACTTTTTGTGCATGTCCATTGGATTGGCAATGGACATTTAATTTGTGCACTTTATTGATTATTATCTACAGGTATCTACGTATCCTCCTATATGCACTATTGCACTTAGCCCTGATGGTTTTATTCTTTTAAGGCACCATCTTACTAGATGTGCCTAGAGAAGTATCTGCCAAGTACTCCTGACAAAGCCGCAACGATTGTCTGGGGTTGCGGTTCCTCTCATGTAGAGGAGGTTGCCTTGGCATTTCAGCTCTGTCCACACTTTTAAGGTGACAGCAGACTGACTAGCATAAGTTATAACCTGTCTTAAAAAAAGATATTATATTGCTAGAAAAAGTGCCTGAGACGGGCAACTAAATTAATAAGGGGGATGGAAGGGTTAAGTTATGAGGAAAGACTAACAAGCTTAAACCTGTTTAGTTTAGAGAAAAGGCGCCTTAGAGGGGATCTGATAACCTTATATAAATATATACGGGGCCATTATCAACCATTGTCTGATAACCTATTCATTAACAGGACTATACATAGGACAAGGGGTCATCCATTTAGACTGGAAGAAAGAAAATTTAGCTTAAAGCATAGGAAGGGTTATTTTACGGTGAGAACAATAAAGCTGTGGAATTCTCTGCCTGTTGAGGTGGTTGGGTCAGAGTCTGTACAGACTTTTAAAAAACGACTGGATGACTTCCTGCAGACACAGAATATTAAGGCTTATAATATTTAATATGTGGGTAAAAGCTTCTTGATCCAAGGAGAAATCTGACTGCCATTCTGGGGTCAAGAAGGAATTTTTTCCCAGTATGTTGCATATTGGCAAGCATTCAGACTGGGTTTTTTGCCTTCTTTTGGATCAACAGCAGTAGGTTATGTGGGAGAGGCTGAACCCGATGGACGCATGTCTTTTTTCAGCCTATGTAACTATGTAACTATGTACTATAACCTGCTTTGTAAATGCTCCATCGACTTAAACCTTAGGAGAGCTGAGAGGAGACACACCATAGGGCAGGACACAAGTACTGCTGCCGGTTCTCTGTGATCTCATTATTTTCTTTTTGCTCAAATAACAAACATGTTCCATAGCAGCTTATTAAACGCAAATCATCATTCTGCTTGTCCTGAAACTCACGATTCAATATGATCCGGTAAAAAAATAATTAAACATTTCAAAGAACCAGCATATTAGGCAAAGTGGGTTATTCAATGTAACGGAGCTCCCAGACCCTAGATCCTCCGCCAAAATAGATTCCTTTGGAGCAGGCAGACATCAAGACGAAGTGAAAGCGTTCTCATAGCAATATTCTCCCAACATGACACAAGACTCTGTGCTGGGGTAGAAGAAAGAGTAACTTTTTAATGAGCAGGAAAGTTTATACTGCTTGTACAGTTGCCAAAAACCAGCCCCCACAGGCAGTGAGTCCTGAACAACAGAATGTCCCCTCCCCTGGTACCTGCAACTGCAGAGATAAGCCAACTCCCTGTGGTGCTTAAGACAAGTCTAACTGACATAGATAAGCAGCAAATAAACACCAAAACCAAAGAAAAGAAAACACCGGCTTCTGTCATGGACTAAATATATGGGTGTTGGGAACTTTGTACTGTCCTAAAACTAATAACTTTTAAATAAATCAAACCACATACAGATGTCCGTCACATTCTCTAACGGTCGTTGCTTACCATTGTTAGAATCCTTGGTGATCCAGAGAGGATATGTTTAACAAAAGCAAGGGAAGTTTCACCAATGAAGTTTTCCATGGTTGCAACAATGGTGATTTTCAGATAAACAACGACAATTAGTAACTGCTCCCCTAACGTAACCTACTTCAATGGTCACGTCATGCTAGGTGGTGATACAAAAAAAATGTAAGGCACAGCAGAGTTCAGGGTATTTATTGGTTTTTAGTTTGGTTTATAACTTATTTTGTTTTATTGGATGAAAAGGAGTTAATGAACATAGTGACTAGCAGCCGTAAGTTAAAAGATTAATGAAGAGAAGTTGCTTGATTAAACCATTGCATTGTCACGTTTGATGTATTCTTCCTTAGACTAACATTTCTCATTAGTGAGGTAAGCAGACATCAACAAAACCCTCTAATGAAGAAACTCTAATAGCTCTCAGAGCAATTGACTAAAATGTTTTTTCCCTTGTTCTCATTTCGTATTTCAAGGTAGCAGTCCCACTTAGTATGCATAGTAACACTCACTGGTAACAGAATATACAATTGAGTTACCAAAAGGGCTTTTTCCTATCAAGGTGATATCTTGTCGGTTTTGTCTTTGCGAGCTGAACTTATTTGCTCTCTTCGTTTGATACATATTTTAATTTGTATTTATTATGCACTCAATAATGCTACCTCTACCTTTTAATGAAATTGTCTGCCCGTGGTTACTGAAGGGCGTAAATCACTTTGCGTTTCCGTTTTGTAAGATAATTTTACCTCCATGCTCTCTCTTCAATGCTGTAAGATGCAATTGACTTTTGAGATCATCTTGTGGTATTAATAGTTACTGTTCTAGGGATTTTATAGAAGTTTTTCTTTTGCTTGTTTTTTGTTAAATTTAATTATTTTTTATGGACAATTGTATTTAAAACAAACGCATTATCAAAAAATGAAGTTAGTGGAAGTAGTTTGTTAACCCTGAAAATACACCAGTGATCTCAAACTCTGACCATCTACAAAGTTACAGTTAGTCATTTACATAGCCCAAGCAAATTCCATAGAGATTTACAATGGAGGAGCACAAACATGAGATGTATTAGTGATACATGGGGAAGAAACAACTCTTCCCGTAGTATAACTGTCCTGCTAATACAGCACTTTAGCCAAGTGCTCAGCCAGACATCCCATGAGCTTACAGTCTAAGGGACGTGGGTATGCAAAACAAATGGGAACAGAAGGCAGGTGGAGCTGGTGGCCAGAAAGAATATAGCAGGGATTGCATGGAAATGACCAGAATTATGGGCTTAGTAAGGGTAATCACAGAAAAAAGTGGTTGCAGCTGGAAAGGAGAGCTGAAATTTACTATTCGTTTCTGGGTGGGAGAGTGGTTGGGACAGGAGAGCAGAAAATGGAGTTCAGTCTGACAGTGTGAGAATGATCTGATTGCTGTATGGAGAAAGTAAAACAAGGAGATTTAGCAAGATTGACCTGGTTGTATTGGCGGTATTTATGACATTGAGGGGGAGGGAGAAGCAGAGGGGAATATTCTAGCAAAAATGCAGACATAAAATAGAATTGCTAGATTAGAACAGTCTGGAGTATGGTGGTGGATAACATGTTGAATCCTGGATACCTTGTCACTTCTTTTGGTTGCAAAGTGGAATAATGGAGTTCACTCTGAGAGTGTGTGGATGATCTGATTGATGCTATTTATAGCCTACAATCCCAGAATTCTTTGAATGCAATAAATGGCCGAGGAATCATGGCAGGTATAGGTCAAGCCCATGTAGGGGGAAGAGTTTGACATTGTTCTAAACACTATGAATAACCTTTCATGTTGCTAGACATGAGATTGTTTTTTACACTCAATCAAGCCCTGCTTGGATATTGGCAAGCTGGGCAAATAATACCTACTGATTCACTGACTGGCTGGACAGGGCAAGGAACCTCTCTAGTTGACATCATCCTTTTGGTGATATAACTATATTGGGTTGTGGGATGCTCAGAAAATCCCCCAAACTAATGTATCACTGGATTTTAGAACGGAAATTTATTCAATTACAAAAGGACTTCCTGGTTCATCAAAATGTCAGGATAGATAGTCCTGACCTAGATAGTCACCCAGTAAAGCAACGAAGCCCCTCATCTGAGAGGTTGGTCCTTAGAATGGCCAGTACCAACTGAATAGAGTATAAAGCATATAGGTTCTCAACCCACAAGGAGAAGAGAGATCTTGCAGAACAAATAGAAAGCCAGAGGTCAGTACACAGAATCCGTATAATAAATAACCATACAGGGAATATAGAGAAAAAACAAAGTTCAAATAACTTTGGGTCAATACACAGAATCAATATAAACCAGACAGGGACAAGAGCAGAAATCAGAGCCAAGAATACTTAGCCAGACGTCAAAAGCAGGGGATGAAGAATACTGAAAATAGGAACACACTGAGGGGTAAGTAGGAGCCACGACAGGGCTCAGAGCTCTTACAGTGTCTGCTGTTTAAAGGCCTCCCAGGTCCCTGACCAGGTGCAGCAGGCTCAGAAGCCAGATTGACAGAATGGCGCTCTCTCTGTCCAGGAAACCTCACTGCAGGACCACCAGCTGGCATGACACAAATGGTCACATTCCCAGCTGATGCGGCCCGTGAGAAGTCTTGGAAGCGAGAGTTGGCGCATGTAGACAGATGACAGGAGGAGATCGCCTGCTGACCAGAGTAAACTGCAGGGGGTTCTGAGGCAAGGTGCTCAATTAGTGCCTGCTCCATAATCTCACGCTAAAATGGGATGCTACAGGCGCAGGTTTTCCCAATTAGCATCCCCATTTTAGTGGTAACAAGTAGTGCATAGGGCCCTATGGAGTTGTTAAGTTTATAACAGCTCTGGTTAAGTTAGCGCCAACTTTGAAATATTGCTCTATGTCAGATACTACACTAGAACAGACAAAGTCGCGGAGAGGAAACTTTTCTACAGTGTGGGTAACTGTCAATAATCAGTAAAGTAAGTATTTCCAAAATCAATCAGGAAATCGAAGAAAGGAAATTTCTTCAACCGGTACATTTATCCATTCCAGTTATTTCAGTAATCTGTAATACTACGGTCAATTTGAAGTTCAACGCTTGATCTTAAGTAAGCATTGTTTGTGCTCAGGAGGGTAATCATCAATGATGCATTTCAAATCTGCATGAGGGATTTAAAGGAAAATAATTAGAGGAAAACAGTTATTAGTGGAAATGATGCTACTTCTAAACGTTTCACTTTTGGTTAAATAGTTTATGAAGAGAACAAAGATAATTCTCAGAACATAATGAACAAAATATAAGCGCGCACAAAAATAAAACAATCACGAGACAAACACGGATTAGTGTCCGTGTACATGGGCTAAAAATGTAACCATTAATGACTGGTTTATCTGAAAATTGTAATCCCTACAGGTTGACCAAAGTTGCCTAAAATAAAAATATCTTGGATATTTGTTACAAAACTCTGCATCTTAACCCCTTCACTACCAGCATTATTTGTTTTAAAAAATGTTATCATAACATTTATTTGACACATGGGATGTGAATTTAACAATTAACTATTGGGTGATATTGACGTTTTGCACAGAAATTGTTAAAAGATAGTTAAAAAAATAAGTGTTAATTTGCTCATTTTTTATGTGTTTGTTTATCCTTTTTAGAGATATTTTTGAAATCTAAGATTCTGAGCTTTAGATGGTGTCCCTTGATTTTTACAATTTCAAACAGTGTCTGCGTTATATCCGTATACAGTCAGAAATGGTCAGATCTGCTTATGTGGATTAGCATCGATCATAATGAGATTATTAGCATCCAGCGTCTAAAGAATAAAATATACAATGTACCAAAATATTCAGCACAACTCTCTGGGCTTGCTCTTACTATGCCGAGGTGCTACTTCCCAAAAAAATAGACAGTATGGTGGCAATTACGAGAGCACTCACGATCTTGTAAAATAAAATAAACAAACTTTTATTGGATATATTAAAAAACTCCAACGTTTCGGCTCACACGAGCCTTTTTCAAGGATAAGGAATAGAATATAAATATAATATCTGAATGTGGCATAATGCATTTCTATGGAAATTACGGTAACACTATGTATCTGTACTGTACAGCTATTTCAAATCATTATAACCCCCTGAATCTTATCTCTGTACAGCAGTGAGTGACCCCAGTGCTCGCCCTTTATTCTGCCCTCTCCCTGACTGTTGTAATGCAGCTGTAATCTATTTGAACTTTTTTGTTTCAGTGAGGTTTAGGGCTGCTATTTTTAGCTGGTTTTATGTCTCTCCATGGTACCTGGAGAGACATAAACCAAAGGATTTAATTTCTCCATAGAGTAGACACTGACACTGCTTTAAAAAGGTGTAAATAAGGTCTTTTGGTATCCTAATGAGCATTGTCAATGCATTTCATTTAAAAAATTGAGATAACTCGATTTTGGGTGTGACGGGTTTGAAAAATTTCTCTTCATTTTATTTTGTTTACATAAAAAATATCTTAGAGCTTGGTTATGTTACAGTGATATAGATTCTGCACAGAGAAACTTTTATGAGAACCAGTCCTGGTAATGGCCGGGTTACTACACTATATAGCAAGTCAGTCTGACGAACTGTGGTCAGGATAAAAGTACACAATAACGATGAACCCAAGCCAAAGCCAAGGAAAGGAGAGACACAGGGAGTCAGACTGCAAGGCAGGGTCTGATACACAGTAAGAACCATAGAGGGCATACAGTGCGCTGAGGGTTAACTAGAACCACGACAGGGCAATGAGTCAACTGTCATTAAGCCTAGGTAAGTGGCTATTGGTTGGTTTTTGGTTTTATTTAGTCAGATGCTAAGAAGGTTTAAATACCTATGGTGGAATGTAATACTCAACAAGCAACAATTCTAATGGACTGATGTTTGAACGGGGCATGAGGACCCAGGGTCCCTGCAACCACAGGTTATCATTATCAGTTTCCATCTATTAGAGACAAATTCATTGTATCCCTATTTTGCAAATCTGAATATGACCCTTATGATTCCACTTACTAACATTTGAGAAAAATGCCATACAATGCATGCAGATAGGAGCTCCCTATATTGTCAATATTGGGTTCCCTGTTGTGGGGATGCTGGATTCCCCTCAAAACAAGATTAAAGGTAACCACAGTCAACTCACAATAGCCAAACCATTTTAATCTTTGATATATGGCGACCCCAAATTCATGTAACATTTCATTCCTAATCATACACGTATGATTGAAAAGTTGTTTGTTTTGAGAGAAGAATCCTCTAATAGAGTTCCATAGCTGTCGCAAGTTGCCTGCTGACAACTTTTTTCCCATATTGATTATACAGACATTTTTCTCCCCAAGGACATTTCTTACTGCATATTTTCATAAAAATAGTAGGCAACTTTTAATCGTGCTAATTTAAATCAATAACGAAACCGTAAAATAACACTTAAATAATGTATTCTAGTTTTTTTATAACTTACGACGCTCCAAGCATTTTTTACACTTGCAACACTTGTATATTTATATGCCGAGGCGCTTAGTCGCACTACGTTCCACTTACCATATCTTACGCATGATCTAACATGAAAGAAATAAGTCTGGTCCTAGTCTTTTTTTGCTTTTCTATGTTTCCCATCAACGAGCTATTGAGTCTGCGTGTTGGGTGTGTCCAACTGTTATTAAACCTATTAGGTGGATGGAAAACACTCTTTTGGTAAATAACAGAGCAAAAATAGCTTCCCCAAGGGTTATTCAAAGAGTGCCGAATTTGCCACCAAATTGTACTGTACAGTGCAATTTTGTTGCAATTTGGCTATTCAGAAAGATGGCAATTCACCAAATAGTAAAATTCCCCATAGAGAAGTAATGGTTAATCCAACACTGAGCAGCACCGAAAAGTTTCTCGAAATGCCCAGATTTTCAATGCTTTCATTCAACAGGTTTAAACAGGTGAATCCCATAGGTTTCAATGTAAACTAAAATTCCCGTTTTTATAAAAAAAAATATTCAACCATTTCTTTTCATTTTCAGCAAAAAGTATTTTTATTAATTTATTGTTTAGAATTTTTTAGGCATTTTTCTGGATTTTTTTTAAGTGACACTTTTGATTCTGATATTTTCAAAGTTTTTCTTATAATCTGTAGCTGACCTTTTTATTATTATTCATAGAAACCATATATTATTTTTATTCACTATTTTTGTTTAAAACACCTTTTAAAAATTACAGGGTATTTTTTTTTACAGCTGTTCGGCATCTGATCGCCATTTTCTCGCATCATTGGGCAGCTGGTTGGCTTTTTGTGGTGCTGTTCGGTGGTTTATCAGATACATTTGGCGGATCCATTCGGCGCACTTCGGGGACCCTGCGGTGAATGCTGAATTCACTGCAGGGTCGGAGGATTGAGCTCGTCGAAGGGCACCGAACGAGAGAGTACCAAAATTTCGGTGCTCTCTGAATAACCCCCATAGTTGGTGTTTGTCACACATTATCTCCATTTCATCACAGTGTCTTAATAAAATATGAATAACCTCCATGTGTATTTCAAAATCAGTGCTTAGGACTAATAAATCCCTTTTAGCTCTCTTAGTCATACCTCTCAAAATTCAGGATTGCTTGAGGGCTTAGCTACAGAGGACTGGCAAAGTTAGCGTGCAATGCATTCACAGCTGAGCTGACATGTATTCATTCAGCCATTTATGACTTTTCATAACTTATAAATGAACTGCACATGTACAGTGTGCTATCTAATGATGTGGGTCACCTCCAGAAGATACAAAAAGTCAGCTATTTCGCCTTTATGGAATCTTGGGCAAATAGAACGCTGGAGGAGCTAGTCAAGACATCAAGATATGGATCCTGGTGTGAGACATGATAAAAGTTAGGTAGGTAGAGGTGATATCATCTCAAAGTTCGGCTAAGTGGGAATATGGGAAGAAGAGAGCTGATTTTTAAAATCTTCTTCAAATTTAATCATTTTCATGTACCAGATGAATTTTCAATCTATATTTTGCCACGTTAAGAGAATATTTTATTGTTTAAACCCTAACTATTTTTTAACTCATTTCTGTGGAATCTGTTAGCAGCTGGAACCCCCCAAAAAACTAGATACTCACCTTTCATCTCGCGGCAAGAACGGCAGCCTGATCCGCTGCTTCTGGCCTTCGGGAGCAGAGTGATACTGGGGAAAAAGTCTCCCAGTCTCCCTCCACGATTACTCCGCGGACATGTAGATATTGAATTAAAACGGGAATATTTTTAACATTGAAGCCTATGGGATTCGCCTGAATAAACTTGCCGAATTAAACTACCGAATGGCAGGGCGTTTCTTTAACCTTTCACTGCTGGTTTGTGTTCTCTGAATAGCCGAAGCATTGCTTCTCTATGGAGATTCACTGCCCTCGAACAGGCACCGTATGTGCAGGCAATTCGCCAGGATTTGGCGAATTCCCTGCTCTCTGGATAGCCGAATGGCCAAGAAAGGTAGCCGAACACTGATTTTCAGCTTTCGGTTACCTTTCTCCAGCCAATCGGATCTCTTTGAATTACCCTGAATATCTAACATTATGTGAACAGAGTAATTTATGTTTTATGTCACTTCATTGTTTTTGTTTTGATTAAACAAAGGAGAATGTTTTCAACGTGAGAGTGTCAAAAGAAATGTCCAAAATAACAAGGGCATCATTTATATTCCTCTCTACAGATTTTACAAAATAACTTAATTATTTCTGATATTCAGTGCTTGTATTGAGTTGTTATATTTAGAGAGAAAGGCACACGGTGGAACTCCAATAACTTGCTTTTATAAATAGATTAGTACATTTCAATTTGTGTTCTCTTCTGGAACAACAAGCAAATTTAAAGCAAAAGGCGAGAACCCCACGGTTTAAAGAAATACATGGCATAACATAGACTGAACACTTTAAATTGAATGAGCATGAGGGGTAATTTTGGCTATGTACATATAATTTATTGCTTGACTAACTATTATTGTCTAAATAAATGTCAATAATATTTTTGGCCGATTTTAGAAAACAATAGTACTGCCTTAAAGTCTTAAGTTGCCATATATAGAATTACTTTAAAATGCGCATATAATATGTTATTTCATTCTCCATTTGTCATGAATGAACCATGACAGTTTCATGCATTTTGGAATAGCATAATTAGCATTAATGATGTTATTCCAAAGTGCATCATATTGTCATGGCAGCACAGATAAAAAAAAACTATAGGAAATAGTGATACATTTTCTTTTGTTCTCTGCGAATGAAGAGATTATTCACTAACCTCCAAATTAGCTCCGAATTGCACCGGACGGTGAATTTCACCGGATGGTGCAATTTTGGGCCAATATATCCACAAAGCTGCCAATATGGTGCAATTTGCCGCAGTTTGGCAGCCTGAAAGTCTATTGTGTCTTCTATTTACAGAACAATGAACTGCACCAAAATTCCAGTGAAATTCCATGATTTTCAGTATTTCAGTTTGACAGGTTTAAACAGGCTCCATTGGGATTCAATATAAAACATAATTTCTTTTTAATTTTCTTTTTAAGACTTTATTCTTTTCATTTTCAGAAAAAAACCTTTTATTTTTAGGACACCTTTCTGTATTTTTTAAATGACTTTTTTAAATTGTGTAATTGACTGTTTTATTTTATAAAGGAATTTTTATGGTTTGTACATAGTTTTACTGATTTATATTTCTATTAGGATAATAGGGATTTTTTTTTTGACGTTTGGTGGAATTCGCCGATGCCAGTTTGGTGCAACTTGGCGGATATCGCGCAATTGGGCGATTTTCGCCATATTCCGATAGCTGCTTAGGCGACTTCATTTTTGGTAAATACAGTGATCATTTGCGAATGATAGGGAACACACACAATTTCGGTGCTTTTTGAATAGACCTTTTAGTGTTCAATGGTTTAGGTGGATTAATTGATAAAGCTGATTTATATATCTGAAGTTATCTACTAAATTATCTGTAAAAACCCTTGGGTTAAATTCAGAGTCAGGTGTAAACATGACCAAAGCCAATAAAGTCTAAAGATTTGTTATGTTTACCAGAGCTCTCATTACGTTTACACCTGACTTGGAATCAACCCACTATTATATGTGATCCTTTTCCTATATGTGACAATCATTGGCCATTCTACCCAATACGTTAACATCCCAGTGAGACAAAAAATAATTCTCTGATCTAAGGCCCGTGTCAGACGGACGCAGTGATCACGTCCGTGTTGCCGCACATTTTAACGTCTGTCGTAGCATAAAATTATGATCAATAGAGACTCACACACAAAGTATGTGCGCACAGAAGTGTGGGCGCACAACGCACGTGGCACCGGACACAATTTAGGCACGAACGTCAAACCGCTAGGACCAGGGCCGGATTAAGATATCTATGGGCCTGGAGCTGAATATTTTGGTGGGCTTTTTTTGGAATTTAGTGAAATGACAACATATTTTAGGCTATTTAATATTGCATATATAGGTATATCTAACCAGGCAGATACTGTGTGAGTAAATTTCCATTCCGATTTCAATCATCACAGTGTGTAAAATTATTTTTTCATATTTTATCATTCAAACCTCTGGTTATATAGTCTATAGGGAATTCTTGTTAAAAAAAAATTAAATGGGAACTTGTAACTGCATTTTTCGGAGAAAATATACAATTTTAACCCAAAAAGTTGATATTTTTCTCATGTGATTTGGATAATGGTGTTTTATGAATATTATGACTATGTATAAAACACTGACCTTGCTCCCAGCGTGGGAAAGGAGAAGGTGAGTAATAGCAGTGGTATCGCTCATTTTATACATGACAAATGGACAATAACATCACTTTGGAACAAAAAATAAATAAAAAAAGTTTTTTGTTTTCTTTTAGATTTTATATTGTCATGTTTGATATCAATGAAAAGGCCAGACTCTGTCCTGTCTGACACCTCAGTTGACCTTGCAAGGTGTAAAGATTAGTGGTGCAGGGTTCCAAAGCCCTCCCCCCGTGCACTTCACTGCAGTGTGGCGGTTTAGGTTATTGATGTAACAATTCGTAATGATTGCATTATCACCACCACACTTGTTAGTGACATGAAAAATGAGATGGTGAGTTACTGCAGCAACATTGTTCCCTTTATAATTGAAAAATATTGCTGTGTTAGAAAGAAAAATAAAGACCTATTTATTTTTATTTTTATTACATAAAACCTGGTCATGTTTGGCATCATTGGAAAGATCATGCTCTGAACTTTCCGGTGATACCGCACATGACCATGTAGCTGCTATGGAGGTGGAGATGTAGTGGTCCAAATGCCCATCAATGCAGACAAATTTATCCTTTCCGTGGGGCTATTCTGGGGCATGGGCCTGGAGCTGCTGCTCCACCTGCCCCTATGTTAATCCGGCCCTGGCTAGGACGGATGCACAGAGTGCGCCACGTCCACGTAGCTTTGTTTGTGAGTGATGGAATGTAGTCAGGCGGACTGCATTTTTGACGTCCAGCATCCATGATGTCCAGCACGGACAAAATGGTTTTTCATATCATGTATCAATTTTTTTTAATTTTACATATTAATTTTATTTCCCATCTACATCAGTCAAAAAACAACGGACTGTGTGGGGTCTACAGTATCATCAGTCAGAAAGTACGTCAGTTGTGTACGGACGCACAGTGTGCTCAGAATGCGTTCGTCTGACATTAGCCTAAGATGTGTACAAAAAACATACAAAATGTATAAAAGTACTAAATCACTGAATGTTTGCTGTCTTTGTGCTGTTACAAGGTAATTATTTCTTTGGAAGTCTTGATGAATTGCTCTGAATGTAATTCTGTATTAAATCCATCACAATTTATTATCTTTGTTGATTTTTGCAGATCATCTTCATCCACCGATAACAAACACGAATTCATTTAGTTATAGTGACACTTCAATATGTGCCGATTGCTACAGAATGAATTTTTTTAGTTCCCTTTTCCTTTTTACGAACGCCTTAAATCTCCGTGGGGCGCTGTTATATTAAGCTCCCCAGGTGTTCATTTCGTGACTGCTGTGCTTTTGTATTTGAAATCCTTGTAGAGGTTCAGAGATTTTTACTCCAAAGGATTAATTTAATTATCCATGGCAAAACCTTTGTTAGGTCACTTACATGCCGGTAGTAGTACTCTCTTGGATAGATAATAAACCTGTTGATAGGCTGAATGTGAAAAAGAAATACATTAAAATGCACTGAAGGGTTAGACGGTCAGAAGCCAACGCCTTGCATTTCATATATATTCAGCCACAACATTGAAACCACTGACCGGCGATGTGAATAATATTTATCGTACAGACTGAGCAACCCTCATACAGGATCCTAAAATCCAGAAAACCAGAGTTTTTGAAGCTGTTTGGATTTTAGTAATTCTGGATTTGGGGTGCTCCGTACCGTACTTGGCACCCTTTCGCTGCAGTAGGCAATGGCGCACGATAGGAGCCACTGGGCAGCCCCACTGTATGACATGGGGCTCAGAATCATGTTGACTCTGGGCAGCATGTCGGCAAAAAAAACCAATGCAGAGCGCTCCTAGCGTATTGTACAGTAGGGAGGGGATCAAGGCTGCCCCACCACAATCACCTTCTTCTGAAACATTGGATTCTCCTGATTTCTGAAATCTGGGAGAATCTGAATATTCATCTTAAGGGGTTATTCAGAGAGAGTCAATCTGGCCCCGAAATGTCACCGAACAGTGAATTTCCTCGTACGGTGACATTTCGGGCCATTCGGCTATTCAGAGAGCAGGCAGTGTGCCAAATTTTGGCAAATCTGCCAGCAAGTACGGTGTCTGTTCGAAGGCAGTGAAATCCCCCATGGAGAAGCAATGGTTAATCTATTCAGAGAACACCGAACAGCAGTGAAAAGTTGCCAAAAAAATGCCCTGTTGTTGGGTGCTTTCATTCAGCAGGTTTATTCCGGCGAATCCCATAGGCTTCAATGTTAAAAATATTCCCATTTTTATTCAATATCTAATAAACCGTTAATTATTTTAATCTGCAGTAAAAAGTTTCTTTATTTATATATTTTTTAGGATCGTTTAGGCATTTTTTAAGATTTTATCTTCAATTTTTTTTTAAAGAGCTTTTTTCTGTAAGAGAACTTTTTATTATCATTCATAGGACCTTATATGTAAGTTCCAGACATTTTCCTATTTTTGCAAACTGTTTCAATTTTCACACTTTCAAAACTTTTTTTACCCTGTTCGTCGTCAGCTTGTCGGCTTTTTCCGTCTGCTGGTCTGCGCTGTGTTCGACAGCTCGTTGGCTTTTTCCAATGTGATCAGCGTGTATTTTGCGGCGGTTTCGGTGGGTTTCCAGCAGTTTTCAACAGGTTTTCTCTGCACTACAGGGACTCTGTGGTGAATGCTGAATTCAACGCAGGGTGGGGAACTTTGACTCCCTGAAGTGCAGGGAACGAGAGCGCACCGTAATGTCAGTGACATTTCGGTGCTCTCTGAATAAACACTTGTGTTTTCATACATAGTTACATAGGCTGAAAAAGGACATGCGTCCATCGGGTTTAGCCTTTCACACATGACCTACTGCTGTTGATTATACATACAGTATATGAATCTGTTTAACCTCCCTGCCGGTATTCCCGAGTGTGACTCGGGGTTCAATTTCACTACCGCGAACGGTAACCCCGAGCCACACTCGGGCTGGATGCATACTCACCTCCTCCTGGCTCCCTCGCTGTCCCCCGCAGTGTGATCGCGGCGAGCTGCTTCCTGGAAGGCTCCCTGCGAGTCACATGATGCAGGGGGGGCGGGACCACAGCAAACTTCATTCATAATACACACTGAATCCAAAATGCAATGTTTATGAACGGCCACTAGGTGGCAGTACAGGATAAGAAATAGACCATACATCGTCTCACCCTTGTTTTCAGACAGATTTCAGTGTTTTTTGTTGTATTTTATTGAATATCATTTATTTGCATTATTTTGGATAATTATTTTTGGGATAATAAATTATTATGTCATGTTTTAAACTTTATTGGACTCAGTGTATTTACTATTTATTTTTTATTTATTTATTTATAAAGGATTTTACCAGTAAGGACTCTTGATTTCACCGATTTCAGTGCGTGATTCCTAATTATTACAGACTAACTATGTACAAAAACACGTTTCCTTTAAAAAAAATTGAGACGCTTTTAGACACGAAATTTTGAAAAAATTAGACCGCCAGGGAGGTTAAATGTGGCCATCTTCACTCATTTATAGTAATCCTGCGAATACCAGAGAAAAACACAGCGCCAACTCGTTTCACACAGATCTAAAACTTGTGACAAGATTTGCCATTAAGCATCTTCAAAACACCGTTGCATGAATAATTATTATTCTTTTCTTCGATTGCCGCCTAACATACTACACTCTTAATTTACAGCAGTATCTCTTTCCAGCTTCTAAAAAAACCCCACTCTCTATGATGGCTTTGACAAAAATAAATGATGCTCTACTCGACAGAAGTAATAATCTCTTCACTTCTCAGACGAAACAACAGTAGAAGGTCAAGGAGCGTGAAGAGCTCCCCAGATTTATGTACAGTGTGGTATGGATATATCCTTAACAAGAATACAATAACATAAATCTTCAATATTCCGAAGCTGGTTTTGTCAGCCAACATTTATGCTGAATCCCAGAGCTTAAAAGGCTGAAATTCTAACTTCGATAATTGACACACCATGAAAAGTAACATTAACACAGATCCCTGAGCAAAAAGTGTTAATATTCATAACTTAGCAACTGCATCCATTTTTGTTCTGCTTTTTGTTACTTTTACCAGGTCCTGATTAAGATCTCTATGGACCTGGAGCTGAATATTTTGGTGGCCTTTTTTTTTGTAATTTAGTGAAGTGAAAACATATTTTAGGTTACTTAATAGTTCAGATACGGGTATATCTAACCAGGCAGATACTGTGATTAATTTTTCATTCAGATTTCAATCATTTAAAGAGTGTAAAAAAAAAAATTCCCCATTTTTATCAACCAAACCTTTGTGGTTATATATTCTATAGGGAATTCTTGTTAAAAAATGTGAAATGGGAACCTGTTACTGCATTTTTCTGAGTAAATATACAATTTTAACCAAAAAAAATGAAATATTTCCCTTGTGTTTTGAAACATGTTTTTTTTTTACAAATAATATGACTATGTATAAAACACTGACCTTGCACCCAGCGTCGGAAATGAGAAGGTGAGTAATGGCAGTGGTATTGCTCATTTTATACGTGACAAATGGACAATGCCATCGCTTTGAAACTAAAAATAAATAAATAAAAATGGTTCTCTTTTCTTTAAGATTTTACATGGTCAGGTTTGGTATTAATGCAAAGGCCAGACTCTGCCCCTTTCCAATGACACCTAACTTGACCTTGTGAGGTGTAACGATTAGGGACGCAGGGGTCCAAAGTTCCTTGCAGTGCTCTTCGCTGCAGTGACGTGGTTTAGGTTTTTGATGTAACAATTTGTAACAATGGATTGTAACCTCACCCATCACCTCCACACTTGTTGGTGACATGAGAAATATGATGGTGAGTTAATGCAGCATCATTGTTTACTTTATAATTGAAAAGTGAAAAATATTACTGTTGGAAAGAAAAAGTAAATATTTATTATTTTATTTGTGTTTAAAACCTAGTCATGTTTGGTATCATTGGCAGGGCCATGCTTTGGTCTTTCCAGTGATACCTTAATTGACCCTGTAGCTGCTTTCGAGCTGGAGATACAGGGGTCCAAATGCAGACATAGTTATCCTTTCTCTGGGCCTTTTCTGAGGCATGGGCCTGGAGATGCTGCTCCATCTGCCCCTATGTCAATCCGGCCCTGACTTTTACTATTTCCACTGGGTGATTATTCTATAACCCCTTCACTTCCAAGATGAAGTATAACCAATCTTCAAATGCCCCTATATCCAGTATGGTCATCTTAGTCTAATTCTGGAGCAATGCAAAGGAATTTCCTTCTATTGCAAAATAAATATATGTGCAAATTTGTTCTGTTATGTGCCCAAACATTTTTTCACTGGAAACATGACGTCCAAGGTGCAAAATTGACTGTCCAAGAGCTTGTGTCTAAAACAGATCCCCAGCTGCAGTAGCGTTTTATGGCCAGCAGATGGTGATGTGTGCCTGTCAAGTAGGGCTACTACAAAAAGAGATACATTGCAAATACAGTCAGGTCCAGAAATATTGGGACATCAACACAATTCTAACATCTTTGGCTCTATACACCACCACAATGGAGTTGGAATAAAACAAACACAATGTGCTTTAACTGCAGACTGTCAGCTTTAATTTGAGGGTATGTACATCCAACTCAGGTGAACGGTGTAGGATTTACAGCAGTTTGCAGATGTGCCTCCCACTTGTTAAGGGACCAAAAGTAATGGGACAATTGGCTTCTCAGCTGTTCCATGGCCAGGTGTGTGATATTCCCTCATTACTCCAATTACAATGTGCAGATAAAAGGCCCAGAGTTCATTTCAAGTGTGCTATTTGCATTTGGAATCTGTTGCTGTCAACTCTCAAGATGAGATCTAAAGAGCTGTCACTATCAGTGAAGCAAGCCATCATTAGGCTGAAGAAACAAAACAAACCCATCAGAGAGATAACAAGAAAATTAGGCGTGGCCAAAACAACTGTTTGGAACATTCTCAAAAAGAAGGAACGCACCGGTGAGCTCAGCAACACCAAAAGACCCGGGAGACCACGGAAAACAACTGTGGTGGATGACCGAAGAATTCTTTCCCTGGTGAAGAAAACACCCTTCACAACAATTGGCCAGATCAAGAACACTCTCCAGGAGGTAGGTGTATGTGTATCAAAGTCAACAACCAAGAGAAGACTTCACCAGAGTGAATACAGAGGGTTCACCACAAGATGTAATCCATTGGTGATCTTCAAAAACAGGAAGGCCAGATTAGAGTTTGCCAAACAACACCTAACAAAGCCTTCACAGTTCTGGAACAAGATCCTATGGACAGATGAGACCAAGATCAACTTGCACCAGAGTGATGGGAAGAGAAGAGTATGGAGAAGGAAAGGAACTGCTCATGATCCTAAGCATACCACCTCATCAGTGAAGCATGGTGGTGGTAGTGTCATGGCGTGGGCATGTATGGCTGCCAATGGAACTGGTTCTCTTGTATTTATTGATGATGTGACTGCTGACAAAAGCAGCAGGATAAATTCTGAAGTGTTTTGGGCAATACTATCTGCTCACATTCAGCCAAATGCTGCAGAACTCATTGGACGGCGCTTCATAGTGCAGATGGACAATGACTCAAAGCATACTGCAAAAGCAACCAAAGAGTTTTTGAAGGGACAGAAGTGGAATGTTATGCAATGGCCAAGTCAATCACCTGACCTGAATCCCATTGAGCATGCATTTCACTTGCTGAAGACAAAACTGAATGGAAAATGCCCCAAGAACAAGCAGGAACTGAAGACAGTTGCAGTAGAGGCCTGGCAGAGCATCACCAGGGATGAAACCCAGCGTCTGGTGATGTCTATGCGTTCCAGACTTCAGGCTGTGATTGACTGCAAAGGATTTGCAACCAAGTATTAAGAAGGGAAAGTTTGATTTATGATTATTATTCTGTCCCATTACTTTTGGTCCCTTAACAAGTGGGAGGCACATCTGAAAACTGCTGTAAGTCCTACACCGTTCACCTGAGTTGGATGTACATACCCTCAAATTAAAGCTGACAGTCTGCAGTTAAAGCACATTGTGTTTGTTTCATTCCAACTCCATTGTGGTGGTGTATAGAGCCAAAGATGTTAGAATTGTGTCGATGTCCCAATATTTCTGGACCTGACTGTATGTGGATTGGTTATTTTTTTCTGTATAATTTATAGTATATAAGGAAAAAGTAATTTTTCAAGAATCCATTGGTTCCTGAAAGTGTCTTCATCTAAAGTCACATGGTAGAGATATGGTTAAAGATTTATTAGAATAAATTTGTACCACAGAATTATTTGTTGCGTAGACGAGTCCAACAAAGTTGAGGCTAATTGTTCAAAAGCAAACAATTCACAAACTCTTAATGAAGATGGAATATGTTCTTCTTCTGAACTGCCCAGGTCCCAGTACACTATTTAGTGACACCACTAAAATACCTTTCCATAAACGAAAGGGATTATTATGTTGTTGTTTTTGCAATTAAAAGGGATTCTTGTTTAGATAATTTTCCACAGCATTACTTTTTGCATCTTCAAGATCCTTTATGCCATTTTGATAGCTGTTTTAATTTAACTGTAATTAACTTAATCTCATTTGTTCTCACACTTTCCTCTATTCAGTAGCAGAGCTGAAAGCATTACATCGTATTGTTTCGATTGAGGTTATTAGCACTATAATTAGAATGCATAATGCTTAGTAAGAGAAAAGAAAGAAAACTGTCAGACCAAATAGTATATTTCTGCATTTTTTGTCTAAGTTTTTAGGCATTGTGAATTAAAAGAGGTTATCTGTTGCAGAAATAAACCAGGGTAAAGAAACGCAAGAATAACAAATGCTGGGCAAAAAATGATCCAGCCCAAGAGAGACCATGATTCTCTTCTTTGTAAATTGTCAGAGATTTCATGTTGTTTGGGTTTTATGTTCCACAACTTTCACATTAATATCAAAGCACTTTTTCAATGTAGTCTTAATAGAAACTAACTTGTTATACGCATTGCTATTCTTAAAAGTGGCCACTAATTTGCCCATCTTGGGCCCTACTCCAAGTGACCTGTTATGGTTAACATGTGATAACCATAATGGCTCCCCTGTTATACCAGCCAAGCCACAAACCTTTCTTGTTGGTCCACTGTTGCGGCTGCATACTAAATATACCTCTTTCTATATTAGCACTGATTTGTGGCCAAGCAGAGAATAGCAAGCGATTCCCAAATCACTCGTTATTCTCGTTTTGAGATAGTATTAAAAAAAAAAACAGGCCTCCAAAACCCGCTGTTGAGCGAAAACATACTTGCTGGGGGGTAGACAATGCCAAACCCGCTCCCCAGGATTTCATTAGTCCCCAACCTGATGTCCATGGGTGAGGGGTTGGGGCAACTATAGCATGCCCCCCTTCTGTTAATAACCTGCTATGTGTGTGGTGGACATTAGGGTTCGGTTTTGGGGTGGACACTAGGGATGTCCTTCATGGATTGTACCCTCCACCTGATACCAATGGATGTGGGGGTGGTGGAGGGATAGCGTCTGACACGTCCCACTCTCTCCTTTATTAGTAAAGCCTCCACTAACCTTTTTGGGTCTTAGAGGGCATGTCCATGGACTGTACCCCCATCCACTGCCCACGCAGCTCAGTCACTAATCTTATAACCCCAGCAGTGCTAAAATAGTAGTTGTTTATCTGATATGCCCCAAGCCATTTCCTGTCAACCGGTAGCATAGTATGTTATGGGACTAATTCTGACCCCATATACAATACATTTTTCTATTTTCAACCTTTTTTACAGTGTCGGAATGCTAGTAATCTTTTTGTCTATGTAGTGCTTTGTTTTTCGTTATTCAGATGAATCACGGTTTGTCTGAATAGGAGCATACAAGTCTATTATTTACTGTACCCGGACCAGGTATTATGTCTAATAACAGGCAACTAAGCAGATACCACAGAGATTGCATTTTAAATATCATGACATTAAACAAATAAGTAGCAGGTAATAAGAACACTACAGGTAAATCTCTAGCCAGCGGTGAATTTTATGTTCCAGTAGTAATTAGAAAGCAACGGAGTGGTAAATTGTTCTACGATAAAGTACAGTATTCCGAAGGACAGGCCCTATACTTTACATGGGAGGCAAAGCGCTGCTAAAACAAGAATGTTAAATTAGGGTGAAAATAGAATTTATACCCACCTGGAACCTTCATATGAAGAGAAAAGCAAGATCTACTGTCATTACAGCAAACACCTCAAAGTGCAATAGCCCTGTATGGTCTGTCTGCTGAAGTTTAATTTTACCATACGTAAAATAGGATATTTCTCATTCTGGAGGCAACATGATAGACTTCAGAATGGCTAATAGCAGATTCTTACCACTTACATAAATTTTCTTGTTTAATTGTAAGGGATAGCAGTTGAGACACACACACACACACACACTCCTTGAAATCGTTGGGTTTTGCAATGGTGACAATAAGTGAAGTCTACTCTGCACCAGACCTGACTACCAGTCCTTCGAATGGCTGGACTTATTACAGGTTCATAGAGCAAGTACCCAAACAGTAAACCAATAAACAAGCAAAGGTTACATAGTTACATAAGCTGAAAAAAGACATGCGTCCATCGGGTTCAGCCTCTCACACAACACCTACTGCTGTTGATCCAAAAGAAGGCAAAAAACCTAGACTGAAATGAATATGCAACACACTGGAAAAAAAAATCCTTCTTGACCCCAGAATGGCGTCAGATTTCTCTTTGGATCAAGAAGCTTTTACACACATATTAAATATTATAAGCCTTAATATTCTGTGTCTGCAGGAAGTCATCCAGTCACTGTTTAAAAGTCTGTACAGTCTCTGACCCAACCAGGCAGAGAATTCCACAGCTTTATTGTTCTCACCATAAAATAACCCTTCCTATGCTTTAGGCTGAATTTCCTTTCGCCCAGTCTAAATGGGTGACCTTGTGTCCTGTGTATAGTCCTGTTAAAGAATAGGTTTCCAGACAATGGTTTGTAATGGCCCCATATAGATTTATATAAGGTTATCAGATCTCCTCTAAGGCGCCGTTTCTCTAAACTAAACAGGTTTAAGCTTGTTAGTCTTTCCTCATAACTTAAACCTTCCATTCCCTTATTAAATTAGTTGCCCGTCTCTGCACTTTTTCTAACACTATAATATCCTTTCTTAAGACAGGTGCCCAAAATCGCACGGCATATTCAAGGTGCGTCTTACCATTGATTTTATACAGAGGCAAAATTATGTTTTCATTCCGATAGTGAATTCCCCTGATACAGAGTTTACAGGGCAGACAGGGTCAGTGAGTGAAGCTGAGCTGGTACAAAGGATAACTGAGCAGAGTCAGAGAGCAAAGGCTGGTCGGTACACAATATAAGACACTCGGAGAAACAATGTGCTATTGGGTCCAGAGTAAACCACAACAGGGCACCCAAGGTTTGGGTTCATGTAAGGAGGTCAGTATCCTCGTACTCTGACCTCAGAGCATTGCACCAGAATGTGGGTTTGCCAAATTGATGCTGGGGCTTCAGTGCCTGTAGCAAAGGATGCCACAGGTTAGTGTAAGTGTGTATGTCATGCAGTCCAGGTCAGAATGACTGCCAGTGGACTGAGAAACAGCGTGGGACTCATGGAGTGATGCCTGGCTAGAGCAGCATTGATGTGACAGCCTGCTTTTGAGCAAGGAGTAGTGCGAGGTATGACCTTCAGGATGGATAGGCCTTATATCGATATTTCTGTATAAGCCACCACTTGCGGTTTCCAAATGGTCTTAGAACAGGGGCCCTATTCAATAATGCATGTAATTATTGTACAATCAATTATCAATGTTTGAGTCCACTGACCTGACTTTTATCAAGAAGCCGATATGCAATTAAAGATTAAAATTGCTGGCCATGATGATGGCTACTTGATCAATATATTTAAAGGTATTGTTGTATAGACTGAGGACATTGTATTGAACCAATTACAACATGCCATAATGGAATGATAAATAATTAAAACAATCAATCAAAAATAGTACTATGTTCTGATTATAAATTAATAAAGACAGTTTTAATTTCCCTCAATTTACTATATTGCGATGTTTTACAGGAAACCTTTCAGGTCATATCTCGGATTATCTATTCTAAAATGAATAAGCAAAGTCTGGTAGAATTTACATAATGGTTGTATAACATAATGTATTTTAACAATTTAAATACTGAGACTTTAAACCTAAGGAAAATATTGAAAAACGTTATATTGGGGACTGCTGCTGGTGCATTCGTACCAACAATAATAACTATAATTTTCATAAAGCAGAGGAAAATTACATATAACTGTTCCCCGTCGAAGCTGAGAATTTAAATAATATTCATGGTTTATGAATATTATATGATGCATTCGGAAAATGTTTTTCAAAAGTAAAACCGCAATTTACTTTCACATTTTCATAATGCCTTGCGAAAATGAACTTTTCTAATTTGTAACGAGACATGCATCATTGTTTTGTTTATAGCCACGTTTCCAAATTATAGAAACATACTTTATTTTTACATTTTTATTTTTATTTTTTTTAACAAAATGCCAGGAGTAATTTGCTTATAGGTGAAACATAAAAGCAGAATATGAAAATGGCACATACATATTAAGATCCATTCACACACTGGTCTCCCTGCTGCAAGAATCTTACCAACACTCCAGGGAAACACACAGCAAGGATCCATTCACTCACTCAGCAGTACCCACCCTCCCTCCTCATCCACCCTCCCACGCAGGACCCGCCTCTATTTTCAGGCATCCTTTCCAGCTGTCTACACTTCTTTCTCTAATTACTCTTTCTAATCCCAGGCTTCTAATTCCCAGGCAACCATCAATTACTCTCACCTTGAGGTCCTCTCCTCCTGTTTCCAACCCCAACCCTTCTAGATTGTGAGTTCCTACGTGAATAGGGCCCTCATCTCCTCCTGTACTGTTTGTCAAATGTTGTTCAATGTATTGTAACCCTGTCTATACTGTGCCTATTGCACAGCGCTGCGGAATATGCCAGTGCTTTATAAATAAAGAATAATAATAATAATATTTAAGATGATAGGAACGTTATACTGAAGCGCGGAGCATTGAGCGCAAAAAAAGAAAACAAACTGGAGATGAGAACAAATGACAAGTAATGTTAACCATATATAAAAATGATTGTTTTTTTTGGGGGGTTTTTTAGTGAACATATTCCTTGGTTAAGAAAAATTTCTAGAGCTGAAGGTCAAGGCTTCAGAAAATGCTAAGGAAAGTGTTTCATTTTTTAGTTGATAAAGTCAAGAGACTGGCGGAACATCTTTTCTTTACCCTGCAATTTCCAATTTCCTCTCCTTTCTTTGTTATTTTAATATTTTATTTACAGTATACACTATCTTCCTGTAATATTACACATCCAATACATTTTTTCTTGAGTGCACTTTCATCAGGTCTCGATAATGTTTGTCAGCAGTGTACTACATCCATAATGTATATTTTACAGGTCTGTTGAGCTCTCCGTAGCCATGTAGGTTTTTTTATATGCTTACAGCTACATTGTGTATTTAGTAATTTTCAGTTATACAATTCCTCGAAGAATATCATGGGTGTAGTGATAAAACAACATTAAAGGGGTTATTCAGACAGCACTGAATTTTCAGCGCTCTCTCTTTCGGTGCACTTCGGCACCCTTAATTCGCCGACCCTGAGCTGAATGCTGAATTCACCGCAGGGTCCCCCGAAGTGCCCTGAATCGATGCACCAAACGTCGCCAATAAACCCGCCGAACGCAGCTGCAAACCACTGAAAACCCAATGAATGCATTGAAAAAATGCCGAATCGGCCCAAAAAACAGCAAACCGATCAGATAAACCACCGACCTAATCCTCAAACCACCAAAAAACTGACAAATCGATACGATAACAACCCAAAAAACCTCCAGATCAATCCTAACAGACCAACGAACACATCCAAAAAAAACCGACCGAACAGGGGTAAAAAAAAAAAAATGCAACTTTTAAAAGTAGTTAAAAACAAAATAGTACATAAAAATGCCTGGAAATGATTTATAAGGTCCTATGAAAAACAATTGTAGTGCTGTTTAAAACTCTGTTGCTGTAGTGTTCTGTTTTGGCCTCCAGAGGGAGACAAGCGCATGTAAACTATACTGGACAATGGGACTATGTTTTCCAGCATGCTTTGGGGCGAGACAGGAAGTGGGTGGGGATGGAGGAAAGGACATCCACAGCCTCGTGGAAGGAGAGCCAGTGTGAGCCGAGGGCTGAACAGAGTGAGACGCACGTGAGACTGTGAGCGATTGTAACCAGGCCGGAGAGCAGGCGCTGCCTTGCCGACACTGGGGATCGATACAGTGACTTGCCAGAGACATAGTAATCCACCGCTGAGAGGTTTTACACAGACACAGAGTTCCAGATTGGACCCCGAGTTAGGAGACCGCGATGATCCACTGGGAGTGCAGGCGGTAGGCTGTAAATCTTGTTGTAGAAGACGGACAAGCAAGAAAAGCGGATCCGGTGGCACAGAGTCCCAGTATAATCCAGCGGAAAGACATCCTTGATCGGGCAGCGGAACAGATTGTCTGGCGGATGGGTGAGAGGCCTCCTAGACCACAGTTAAAGTTTAACGAAGCACACTGCAGTATTGTTAAAATCTACAGGGCCCCAACGTCACTAGTCGAAGATTTACCAAATCCATTCACTGGCCATCTTGAAATATAGTACCCGGGTACCTGAGCTCACACACACACACACTTTTTGGGACAAAACCTGTACAGGACTTACACTCCAGAAACAAAGGGGTTAAACTTTTTTTACCGCTGCGCGTTTCTCGCATTACGAAGTCCTGTTTTCTATATACCGTGCTTACATTATATATGCCGCTTTATTGAGACCAGTAAAGTATATAATTTATAAAATCCACAACAGTGCTGGTGTATATTTATTCCCTAGTGCGGAGAGACTAACCCGAGGTTAATTCAGCGGCTCCTCCGGGAGTGAGCGCTACACAATAAAGAGGTCTGTTCGAGAATAAAAAAAAGTAATGTAAGAAAAAATCGGAATAAAAAATTTCACTGAAAAAATCCAAAAAAATGCCTAAAAAAATAAAAATAAACGGTTGAATAAATATTTAATAAAAACGGGGAATTTATTTTACATTTAAACAAGGGATTCGTCTGCTTAAATCTGTCAAATAAAACCACTGAAATCACTGAAAATTAGGGCATTTTGACAACTGAATAGATTAACCATTATTTATTTTTATTTAGGGAGTTCAATGCCGCCAAAGGTCAACGTATTACGCTGGCAATTCGCCAATATTTGACGAATCGCCAGCTTTTTGAATAGACAAATGGCCATGAAATTGCACTGTACGGAGAAATTCACCATACGGTTTAATTCGGTGGCCAATTCGGTGCTCTTTGAGTAACCCCTTAAATCACATGTCTTTTCTCTCCCACTTTCTCTCTTTTAGTTTTTCCATAATCTGTTGAATATCATTGATATGTTGGGCCAGTCTTAGTAATAACGGTGTTCGTCTATGTGATGTACAGAATCCTAAAACCTTGAGGAATGGATATGTTTCCTACTGCTGTGTTTTGAAATGTAATCAGATGCAATAGATCAACCTAAAAAGAACGAACCCATTCAGAAATAAGTGGTTTATTATTTTCTACCAATAAATATTAATTTCAAGTAGCTTCTGAATGTTTATGCAAACAGAGCAGTGCAATGGTAAGCATTAGATCTTCCAGGCCAGAATGGTAATGCCAGGCAAGTGTCCTCTGTATGAGAGATATAGAAAATCAAATTTCACATCTGAGTTACCTTCTAATTTAGGGGCCCTATGTATATGCAAATAAGCCATACACACAATACGCCGGATTGAGATTCACTTTTGCATAATGCTGTAGTGAGACCTCTACGTGACTGGATTTAATTATTCGAGAGGTTATCAGTTGTCACTGCTAGACCACTAAATGTGTTAGTACAGGGCTGTCAGACTTTGCCCCACCCCAGGTGTTTGATTCCCTGGCCATCTATTGCATTGAAAGAATTCTGGGAATTGTAGGCATCAACATCTGGAGGGGAGGGTGTGAGTTTGACAGCCCTATGTTAGGCCCTTGTTCTCCTCCACCTTACCTCCTCTGGACTCCAAGGTCACCTGAGCAGGGCCCTCCACGCTTCTCATTCCTGATTTTTATTTATTGTAATTTTCGTTAATTTGTATCGTCAATCTTTATTATAAATTGCTATGAAGATGAAGGTAATAATATCAACAATACAGCGCAGTGATTTTAAACCTGTTTAAACTTGTGGAACACTAACAAAGAGCTACAATGTCTTGTACAACTCAGGACAAAACCAGTTTAATTAAGGGTCATTTCTTGCATGTGGTTCCTTATTTTATATAATTCATTAAGATTGCGTCTACAAATCTATTCCATAGATCTCCCATTGCACCACTGCTTATTAAACCTCCATTGTGCCTTTTCCCCCATTATTAACACCCCCCCCATTGTGCCATTGCCCAATGAACCCCTGTGGCACATCTATAGACCAGTTGTTGTGCCATATACAGTGGTACATCACTGCCACAACATTTCGTACACAACTCTTTTGTTTATGAATGACAACTCGAAGCTGTAACAGGTGAACGTTGATAGTTTCTCCTCAACATTATCTTGTAGCAGTTGTAATATGTAATGAATTTAAAATGTATACACACCCAAAAATATGGACGGCGTACACAGGGGCAGATTTACATCTCATGAACCTGTAGGCACAGAAATCGGGAGTGCCCCTACCCCTCCCCTCTAACAAAGAAAAAACAAAGTGCCTGAAACTGCTCTTTTCATTTCTGCATTGGGAGAAACTAAAATATATATATCTTTGAACGTCGACAAATGTGGTATATATGAGCCAGTGCATGGCGTGTGATAAGGGCTGCTATATTGGTGAAACCAGCCTTAACCCCTTAGTGACCGGGCGGTTTTACAAAAATCCGTCCTTTAGTAACCGCTGCTGTTTTTACGTTTCTGCGCTGTTAGTGTTTAGGTCACATTTTCCTCTTACTCGTTTATTCAACCCACACATATTATACACCGTTTTTCCCGCCATTAACTGAACGTTCTAAAATACCATTATTTCCATCATATCGAATAATTTACTATAAAAAAATATGAACTATGATGAAAAAATGGTAAAAACACACTTTTCCGTAATTTAATCCCCAAAATCTACAACTGCCAAAAAAGACCCCAGCTAAATAGTTTCAAAATATTGTCCCGAGAATAGAAATACCCAATTTTTACATGTTTTTGCTTATATTTTACATTTTTTATTTATATTTACACATTACAGTCATGTTTGGTATCATTGGAAGGAAAAACTCTGATCTTCTAATGACACCTCATTAGACTTTGTGTGGTTTAAAATCAGAGATGGAGGGTTACAAGGCCCTCCTGTCTCTCTTCACTGCAGTTCCACGGTCTAGGTTGTCGATGAACTAATGCTTTGTGTCATCACCTGCTCACTTGCTGGCAGTGTAGGAAATGAAGATGAGGTAGTGCAGCATCACTGTTCACTTTATTATTGCAGTGCTGCGATAAAAATATTTTTCTTTATCTATTTTGTTTATTTTATTTTTGTGTTAACCTGATCATAATTGGTTATTAATGATACCATATATGTCCCTCTAGCCTTTAGGGCCCCAGAGATACAGTGCTCAAAATTAATGTCAATTTGTAATTTGTTTAGTGCCTTGTCACAAGTGCCTGTGTGCACATGCCTACTCTGCCTAATTATACAGTAAATCTAGACCTAAGCTGTAGACCAGTGTTTCCCAAACCTGCCCTCGGGGCAAACCAACAGGCCAGATTTTAAGGATCACCTTGGGGAAATGCAGACTGAATCCTGTAATCACTGAGCAGCAAATCATATTACCTGTGCTGTGCTTCACATATCTGGCAAACCTGGCCTGTTGGGGGGACCTGATGACAAGAGTTGGGAAGCACTACTGTAGACTAATAGACTCGTGTTTTAAGAACAAGCCGTTCTTTGTCACTGTGTGAAGAGAAACTATTAAGTCAACAATAAGTTGCAGAAAATGAAGTTGCTTGGCTGCAAGGATTCGGACAGATCCGTTACGGTGCACACATAGAAGTTGCCTGAAAACCTGAGCATTAAAGATGTCTGGGATGATATCTGACATAAGTGGAATCAGCTGTCACTTTGATCTATTTCTAGACTGTGTTAATTAAACCCAGCTGTAATTTCAGGTAAGGATCAACCAGGGAATTAACCTGTGCTGGACAGAGCACAGTAACTTTACATATTAATTGACTGTATAGCGGCAGTGGACATATTTCACTATGTTATGGAACAAACTGGTTCATTACAGCAATCAAATTAAAAGAGCATAAGAGAACATTCTGAAGAATTTAAAGGGACGCTACCACTTACATAAGCTGTAACTAGATTACTTGCGCATGACAATTAAACCACATTATAAACCACAGGCTGCTGTTTTATTTTCCTTGTTTGATGTAATTGCATGTAAAAAGGAAAAGTAATGTAGCAAGGTTTTGATCTCTTATTTCTATTTTGTGTATTTATCCCATTATGCAACATTTACCAAAAGCTTGGCTTTGTGGCTCTTTTTTATTTAATCTACATTATTTGACAGTTAATGGGGTGGAGGAGTGAATGTTTAGATGAGGTGGAGGAGGAAATATTTAGATAAGGCAGCAGGAGGGTATTGTTTTCCAGGCTAACTGAGATAAGCGATAACATCTGAATGAGATATAACAAGGAGCTTAAAGTCTTGTAATCCACCCCCTGGTGATGTTCTTTGAATACATCCCACATTATACAATTATGTGAGTCTGTGATCAACCCAATCACTCCATTCTATGGCCAAAGCCACACAGTGAGGACCATGTGAGGTCACCAGGAAAGATCACAAAATGGATGCGCCCAGTGACACATATAGAGGAAAATATTTTATAAACTAAACATACAAGAGAAAAACAAAGCACATGTAAGATATCAGCAACATCAAATAAACACAATAAGGCCATTCCTTTTTTGGTGGTAGTGGCCTTTTAAAATGATTCATTTTCACTTATATATTCATCCAAAAGCATCTGGGTTAATGTGGAAGATCTGAATATATTATCTCTTCTTCATAATTATGTTGGAATCAAAACGGACAAAATTAAGAAAGACAAAAAATGTGACCCACACTCCATGGTACTTCTGGAAATACAACTCCCATAATTCTGTCAGGTGCAGTATGAATGCTGCTTTTAATAGTTAGCCCGAGGAGCTCTGCACATCTGATTGATCAAATGGGTTTATTAAAACATTTTAATAAATGCAAAGCACATTACGAACTGTTATTCATAATCTACACTTCGTAATATGCTTATCTTTTATCTTAGCCTCACTAATCATAAATGCTCCCCTCTTACTCCAATTGAGCTGCAAACCTCCCTAAGGCCGGGATGAGACGAACATTTTTCAGAGTGGAAGGAACGTTCGTGAGAGTGGACGTTCCTTCCACTCTGACGCCCGTCTGGCCACCTCGCTGAGCGCAGTTAGTGTGCTTAGCACTGCAAGGCTTGATCCTCCAATGGAGGATCACGCTTTGTAGCCCTGAAGAACGCGCGTCTAGCGTTTTGACGGAGAGGTTTCAGCACGTCTCCTGTAGTGCGCGCAATTCGTGCACATGATTCAGTGTGCGGTTGGCCCCGCCAAAGCATCACAACACTGCAGCAGATTCCGGGAGGCACGTCAGTATGGGCGCATATAGTGCGTTCATCTGACCCCGGCCTTACAACTCAACTGCTGTAAATTATCACTTCCTAAATGTCTCATCGGAGGTGCTAATTTGTGGACAGCTGGAGAATGACAATGGATTGAAAGTACACTCATTAATCCCGTTTTGAGCTGGAATTTAAGAAATTATTACCATCTTTCAAAACCTGGCATTAAGTGATTTTGTAAATACAAATGTGACACACTATGATTTAATTATCTCTCTCATCCCACGTTGCAACAGACATTGTGAGCCAACGTACATCTGATCTCCTAGAGCAGCGGTTCCCAGCTCCGGTCCTCAGGTCCCCCTAAGCAGGCCAGGTTTGCAAATATCTGAAGCACAGCACAGGTGATATGATTTGCTGCTCAGTGATTGCAGGATTCAGTCTGCATTTCCCGAAGATAATCCTTAAAATCGGTAAAATAAATAAACAAAGCAAATGTGACCACATCCTGGATGATAAATATACAGTATGTATCTGCTTCTCCCTCAAGCGCAATCAGCAAAGTAGAATAAAGATATATAAATTACGAAAAATAGGAAATTAGATTAGGCGCAACAAATTGTAATAACCGATGGGGTAAGAAACCTTAAAGCACGATCGTCATTACACCCATAAGTGTCATCCCTAGAGTGACAATAAAGATAGCAATCAAAGTGAAAAAGAGGGTGCGGCGCTTCCTAGTGCAAGATAATGATGCAATACTCAACGTTAATTTCTCAGAGAATACAGTTGGTGAAAATCATCAATTGATGGAAGATCAAAACCTCAAAAGAGAATAAATAGACATAGCATAACACTGTTTGTATATGAATAATAATCTCAAGAGGTGTAATCACTCACACTTTATAGATCCTCACCGGGTTCTAGCAATATTCGCCTGTGGTTGTTAATTCATGTGCCCCCCCCCCACTGGCCACTCTAATCGATTGCAACTCCCAGTGAATATGTAAAAAGGAGAAATAGCAACATAGGGTAAATCAGCTAACAAAGTAATATGTCTGAATTAATAACTCAGACCACTCACGTGTTCATGAGCCACCAAGGCTCTAGTGTTCAAGCCCGAGGGTTGTTTCAAATGGGCACAACTCCTAAGAAAGCCTTGATGGATCCTTATGGTGACGTAAAAGGTAAACCAAGTGGTGAAAAAAAGTTTTTTAATAGAAGATTAAAATAAACATAAATAAAACATGGCCGAACGCATTTCGCCTGGGTCGGTCAAACCCTACGGCTTCCTCAGCGGCAAATCTGATTTGCTATGTGGACATTGCGGACGCAGCGCACTTAGTGCGTCCGTTCTAGTGCATTTACATTCTTGCCTAACCTGTGTCCGTTTGCTGCGTCTGTTATGCGTCCGCAGTTCGGTGCATACATACTTTGTGTGTGGGGCTCCATTGGTCATAATTATATGCTATAACGGACGTACAAATGTGCGGCAACACGGACGTGATCCGTGCGCTCGTCTGACACGAGCCTTATTGGAGATGGTGCCAGTGTATGGAGCTGCTGCTAGTAAGTGTTTGTGGCTCCAAATGTAATGAGTCAAGCCATTATATGAGCAACTCGTTCATATTCAAGCCAGTCATAGGGTTCTGCTAATGGAATAGGGCCCACAGTATTTTATTAGTTTATCCAAAGTCTGCATATTGAAAGTCAATTTAACCCCTTTGTGATAGAGTGTTCTCATCCACTCCATATCCCAATGCCATGTGATGAATGAGCCAGCCATTCAAATTAACCACATGGCTTTGGTGATGTTGATCGGCCTTGCTGACCTGCCTCACTTTGAAGGCCACGTGCAGTGATGATGGTGATCCTAGTGTTGTCCTGGGAAAGAGTGCTGAGTATTACTCTGTTTACACCTTGACATGCCATAAAAATCACTCAGAGTTCCGCTGAAGTCAGTTTTGTGACTGTCATGGCTCGTCATTCAGCGTGAAAGTCTTCAGAGATACTGACAAGTGAGGACATCAAACAGGCATAATAGTTTATTATTCTCTTTGTGCACAAAACAGTGAGATGAAATGATCTAATAGGTTGGAGCAGTGCATTACTTTGACCTATCAGATATATTGCATTTTCTAAGTCTGATGACAGATCTCCGATTGAGATGTCTGGTCTCCCACAACAAAACTGCAGCTTGAAAAAGAAACTGATTTAGATCCTCAGCATGGAACAAATAATGCAAGCGTCTCGATGATAAGTAGAAGGTGCTCAAATTCCTGTGCAAGTTTGAGGATAAGTTTGTAGAAGCCCTAGCTTAGAACGGTAAAGAAAAATATGGTGATCAGCTGAAACAATACATACAATGCCTGGCCAGGAAAAAAAAGTCTCCACCTGCCGTACAAACCTGTCATGATCTAGATTTGCTTTAGCTGGTCAGGTGTAGATTCCCTTAATATACTGTGACCCTGAATATACTGAATGAGCAGGTTTTTCCATCAATGGGTTTATCTTCCCTGATGGCACAGTGGGCATATTCCAAGATGGCAATGCCAGGATTCATTGGGCTCAAATTGTGCAAGAGTGGTTCAGGGTAGGGATGAGCCGAACACTCCCCGAGTTCGGTTCGAGTCCGAACCTGAACTTCCCATTTGTTTGGGACCGAACCCGAACCCCCATGCAAGTCAATGGGGCTGAAAATTCGGTTTTTTGGAGTGCCCTCCAAGAGGGCATATATGCTACATATTTGCCATAAAAGGTGTATGGGGGTCCAGGTAGTGCCCTGGGGGACAGGAAACAAGGACAAAAAGTAAAAAAAAAACGTTTTTAAAGGGACAGTGAGTTTTCCATGAAATAAGGGTTAAAAATAAAAACGAAAAATTCCTTCAAATATCGTGCCTAGGAGGTCCCCATAACCTGCCCGTGAAGTGACGGATTTCTAGGATGTATAGAAACACTTAAAAACAAATAAATGACGTTTCATATGACGGTAAAGGCTTTTCCTTTAATCTATCCATAAACAACTGCTTGGGCGGCAGCCTGTATGAAAAGACATTTTAGGACGCGCAGAAAAAGTTTAGTGTTTTTTTGGGCTAAATTATTGTGAAACTTATGCAGGCTTGGATGAAAGTAAACAATAGGTGCTTTAAAATTGGGCTTTTAGCGTCAGGCAACAGTGCCGTCACACCGTAACCCCTCTGAGGATATGAATCTGATACAGGCATCAATGGCAGTGCACCCAGATATTGTGCCTTTAGTGCCAGGCATGCAAGTACTATCATACAGTAACCCCTCTGTGGTATTGTGGAAGAGTGCAGGGGTGGACCATGCGGTCCTATATTGAAAAGTGTTTTTTTATCTGTTAATGGGCGTCAGTGCACCCAGATATTGTGCCTTTAATGCCAGGCCATCAAGTATCATCATACAGTAAACCCTCTGTAGTATTGTGGAAGAGTGCAGGGGTGGACCATGTGGTCCTTTATTGAAAAAATTTTGAACTGGTAATGGGCGTCAGTGCACCCAGATATTGTGCCTTTGGTGCCAGGCCAGCAAGTATCATCATACAGTAACCCCTCTGTGGTATTGTGGAAGAGTGCAGGGGTGGACCATGTGGTCCTATATTGAAAAGTTTTTTTGTTTTTTTTTAATGGGCGTCAGTGCAGCCAGATATTGTGCCTTTCATGGCAGCAAGTGCCTTCACACCGTAACCCTTTTGTGGTATTGTGGAAGAGTTCAGTGCTGGAGGTTTTGTGAATGCAGAACAGGACATCCCCTATCTATTCCATTACTTCAGCATCAGGGGATTGGTAGCTGCTGATCCAGGACTGATTCAATTTTATAAATGTCAGCTGGTCTACAGAGTCGGTGGACAGACACACTCTTTTGTCTGTGACAAAACCTCCAGCGGCACTGAACGTCCTTTTGGAAAGCATGCTAGATGAAGGGCAACCTGGTAGCTGCATAGCATATTGGCTAAATTCTGGCCAGTGATCCAATCTCAACACCCAGTAAGCCAGTGGATAATCTGCTGGAAAGGTATCCAGGTCTGCCCTTGCCCCTAGGTAGTCCTGCACCATATGGTGAAGCCGCTGGCAATGGGTGCCTACAGTTGACGTCCCTGGGCGTCGAGGACTAAAAAAATTTAAAAATGCATCAGTCAAGCGGCCCTGGCCTTCACCGCTATTCCTCTGATCACCTGCAGCCTCAGAAGCACGTGTGTCAGCACTTGGTAATCTAACAGTGCCTGGAAAGGTGTTACACAAGTTTCGCTTTAGAGCGTCCTCAAGTTTTGTCATCCTGTGCTCCCTCTGTGCGGGCAGGATGAGCTCTGCAACTTTCCCCTTGTATCGTGGATCAAGAAGGGTTGCCAACCATTAATGATCCCTCTCCTTGATAGCACGAATCCTGGGGTCCTTTATCAGGCTTTGCATCATTAGGGAGCCCATGCAGCGAAGGTTAGAGGTGGCATTAGCTGCCGAATCTTCCTGGTCAATGAGGATGACCGTATCGTGCACTTCCTCCTTCCAGCCACGCACAAGCCCTTCTGTTTCTGGGCACACAAAACCCTGCCTTGAGGAATCCCCACCTTCAATGCCCCCACTACTTAAATAGTCCTCCTCCTCCTCATCCTCCTCCTGTCTGATCTGAGTAGGACCCGCTGGAATGCTGTCTGCAGAAAGACTGGGGCCTTGAGAGCTATGGAAGGCCTCCTCTTCCTCACGCTGCTCTGCCTCTAGAGCCACATCTATAATTCCCGGCAGAGTGTGCTCCAGCAGGAACACTAAAGGAATTGTGTCACTGATGCATGCACTGTCCCTGCTCACCATCCTCGTTGCCTCCTCAAATGGTGACAGTACAGTGCATGCATCCTTGATCATCAGCCACTGCGTGGGGGAAAAAAAAACAAGTTGACCTGAACCTGTCCTTGTGCCATACTCACATAGGTACTCGTTGATGGCCCTCTGCTGCTTGTGCAGACGCTGCAGCATTGCTAATGTCGAGTTCCACCTGGTGGGCATGTCACAGATCAGACGGTTTGTGGGAAGGTGGAATTCTCTTTGAATTTCTGCCAGGCGAACGCTTGCTGGGAATGACCGTCTGAAGTGGCTGCAGACTTTTCTGGCCTGGATGAGAAGCTCTGGCAGCCCTGGGTACTTGGTTAGGAAACGCTGTACCACCAGATTTAGGACGTGTGCTAGGCATGTGTCACGTCTCGGCCTTGCCCCCTGCTGGTGGTAGCAGGGATTCCTGTTGTTTTGTTTTCAGCCTGCAGGCCATCTGTTGGGCTAATTGGTCTGCAGGTCACATGACCTGTTCTGCCCTATAAGTACGACCAGGATTCCCCTTGATCCTTGGACCAGGATAGTCTTTCTTGCCTAGTCCTGTATGCTGGCTTACTTTGATTTGCTGTGTATGACCTCTGGCTCATGTATTTAGGATCCCTCTCTTGTCTGACCCCTCTAGTTTTGATATTCCGTGTATGACCTTTGGCTCTTGTATTTGGATCTCTCTTCTGTCTGTCCCCTGTACTGTACCGTGCTTAGGAATCTGTATGTCTGCATTCATCGTATGTTTGGTTTATGTTTTGTTCGTCATGCAGGCCTAGCCTAGTTAGTATCTCGAGACCACCTTTCAAGGATCTCAGTCAGGGCTTAGGGATCTTTCTAGTTTCTGTTAATATCTTGGTTTGTTCCCTGGAATCTGTATACATGCATTTATTGTCTGTCTGGTTTATGTTTTATTCATCTTGCAAACCTAGCCTAGGTAGTATTTCGAGACCATCTTTCAAGGATCTCAGTCAGGGCTTAGGGATCTTTCTAGTTTCTGTTAATATCTTGGTTTGTTCCCTGGAAGCTGTATACCTGTCCTTAAGGCTTCATCTCTGCAGATTGGGGGTTCCCCCTCACCCTATAGGGGGCTCCCCGTTACAGCATGGTACATGCGTCAATTTACCCTTGCGTAGGGCGGAGAGAAGGTTGCTGCCATTATCGCAGACGATCATTCCCAGCTCAAGCTGGCGTGGTGTTAACCATCTCTGCACCTGCCCCTGCAGAGCTGACAAAATTTATGACCCGGTGTGGCTCCTGTCCCCTAAACAAACCAGCTCAAGCACAGTATGGCATCTTTTTGCTTGAGCCATTGCGTAGACACTGTCAGGCGTCGGTTTAACTGAGACTTCGCCAGAGACAGAGAAGGAGGAGGAGGAGGAAGAGGTGGTGGTGGTGGAGCAGACAGACCTCAAACAAGCAGCTTTCTGGAGGCGTGGTGGATAAACAAGCTCCAGCACAGAGCCCTGTCTTGGATCGCTCCCAGCTGCAATCAGAGTTACCCAGTGTGCCGTGAAGGAAATATAACGACCCTGTCCATGCTTGCTGGACCACGTGTCTAAAGTGACATGCACCTTGCTGCTGACTGCCTTTCCCAATGACTGGATAACATTGTCTTCCACGTGCTGGTATAGTGCTGGAATGGCCTTGCGTGAAAAGTAATGGCGTTTTGGAACCTGCCACTGTGGTACAGCACATTCAGCAAATTCACGGAAGGGAGCAGAGTCCACCAGCTGGAAAGGCAGCAGCTGCAATGCGAGTAATTTTGCTAAACTGGCATTTAGACGCTGTGCTTGGGGATGGTTGGGACTATATTTTTTCTTTCGCTGCAGCAGCTGCGGCAACGTAATCTGACTGCGTAAATCTTCAGCTACTGGGATGATGTCACATTGTGAGGAAGGACCTGCTAGTACATCCATTACTGTAGCATCATCCCTGTCGGTGGAGGTTGTAGTTAATTGCATGGCAGGACATACAGTGTGGGTAGAGACAGATGAGGAGGAGGAGGACCTACGCAAAGTTTTGCGCCAACGGGATGTGTGGCACTTGTTCATATGTCGCCTCAAGCACGTGGTACCCAAGTGTCCAGTGTTTATTCAACGCTTCAGCCTCCTCTGACATAGATTACAAATAGCAACGGTGGGGTCTGCTGCACAGTTCTTAACGAACTCCCAGACAGCAGAGTTCCTGCATGTGTTCTTTGAGACAACAGCGCTCTGCACCGGAGCAGCTCTGACATGTGATGCCTTGGACTGGCTAGTTGGCTAGTGCTACGGTCACAGAGGATGTTGTGCCTCGTGTTTCCTGTTCCTCCTCCTCCTCCTCCTCCTCCCCCTCCTCCCCCTCCTCCTCACTTGATTCCTCAGTTCGATCTGGCACCCAGGTGGAGTCAGTGACCTCATCATCATCAATGTCATCTTCACCCCCTATCTCCTCATCACTGGAGCCAACTTGACAGTATGCTGCAGCTTCTGGGGCAACATGAGTGCCAGTTATTTGTGTGTCATCACTGGCACCCCCTTTCTCTAGGTTGATTATACTCCCTTGCTCAACCTCAGAGATTGAATCAGAGCACTGTACTTGCTGCGCATCCTCAAGCAGCATGTCACTCTCATTGTAGTCAAACAATTCCGCTGACTCCTCCGTGTGTGATAGCGAGGCTACGGCAGGAGTAGCTGTGGACATGGAGGCTGCATTAGATGCTTTGGCAGCTGAGGTGGACTGTAAAGCACTAGAAGCCTGGCTGGCAGAGGACTCGGAGGATGAGGATGGCCTGGTTAGCCAATCCACCAAGTCCTCTGTATGTTGCTGCTGCTTAAGACGGCCAGCACCAGTTAGAAAGGACAAGCGTGCCCCTGCAGAGGATGCACCACGTCCAGCACGACCAGAGACACAGCCTCCCGACACAGGGGCTGCTTGCCCTCTTATCTGTGTCTGGGAGCGTCTGCCTGTCCTTTTTGTTCTTTCAGACATGGTGAGTGATATATACAGGGTTATTCAGAGAGCGTAAAAAGCAGGAGAATGACTGGAGAATAACTGGAGAATGAAAAATTGTAGGTCAAAATAGCCGATCTGGAAAGTCAGATGAAAGGGAGAATTTTTCTGGTTTGGCTATTTTGACCTAGAATTTTTCATTCTCCAGTTATTCTCCAGTCATTCTCCTGCTTTTCACGGTCTCTGAATAACCCTGATAGATTAATATATACAGAACTCTGATTCAACTCTGGTATAAAGATTTAAATAACTCTGGTATAACTCAGTGAGACACACTGATAGCTGGCAGCCAGTGACAAGTGACAGATCACCTTAATTCACAAATGTTTTAAATAAATTAGTGAGCCCCAAAATACAGAGTGGTACTGTATGTATGACGAGACACAGATCACCTTAATTCCCAAGTGTTTTAAAGAAATTAGTGAGCCCCAAAATACAGCGTGGTACTTTTTGTAGGACGAGGCACAGATCACCTTAATTCACAAGTGTTTTAAAGAAATTAGTGACCCCCAAAATACAGCGTGGTACTTTTTGTATGATGAGACACAGATCACCTTAATTCCCAAGTGTTTTAAAGAAATTAGTGAGCCCCAAAAATAATTGCTGGCTGTGTGACGAGACCCAGAAGATCACCTCAATTCACAAATGGTTTAAGGAAAGTTGTAAACCCCCCAAAAAAATTGCTGGCACAGTGACAAGACACACATCACCTAAATTCCCTGATATTTGGTAAAAATGACACCCAAAAAGACTTGCTGGCACAGTGTGACAAGACCCAGAAGATCACCTTAATTCACAAATGTTTTAAATAAAGTTGTAAACCCCAAAAAAACTTGCTGGCACAGTGACAAGACACACATCACCTAAATTCCCTGATATTTGGTCGAAATGAGACCCCCCCAGACCCCCCCAGTAGCGTGGCAGACTGGCAGTAACAACACACACAACTATCTTCTTTGAAATCTCCTCTGAAATGCGTGCAGAAGCGCTGCGTTGAAACCTTATATAGTGTGCTGCGGGACTTAGCTCTGTGAGCCCATGAATTGGGCAAAATTTGCCCAATCAGGACTCTGAGCGGTGATTGGCATAGTGTTCAACCAGTCTTGCACCAGACCTGTGGTCAGGTGCAAGGCTGTAGCCAATTACGAGCTTCAGGCAGTGGGAAAATGCATTGTGGTCCATTGTGGTCGAACATGCGGCAAACACCCGGAAATGTTCGGTGTTCGCGATCTGCTCGAACAGGCTAAGTTCGGGTCGAACCCCGAACCGTCCGAACCCGAACAGCTCATCCCTAGTTCAGGGACACGAGACATCATTTTCACACATGCATTGGCCACCGTACAGTCCAGACCTTAACTCCACTGAGAATCTTTGGGATCTGCTGGAGAAGACGTTACGCAGCGCTGCGACTCTCCCATCATCAATACAAGATCTTGGCCACAAACTAATGCGACTCTGGGTGGAATTAAATGCAGTGACATTGCAAGAGCTTATCGAAACGATGCCATGGCGAATGTGTGCCTTAATCAAAGTAAAAGGCTGTGCGATGCAATATTAGGGCCCTATTACAATCCTTGCGCGGCACATTTGCGTGCACACAAATGCGCTTTTGCGCGAGGACAAAACCATTTGCGCATAACGTCGTATTACGACGTTGGCGCAAACGATGCACGTTATCGTCTACGGCGATTGACCCTGCACGAACCCAGCGCGAGCGCAAGTTCCTGCGCGCATCCTATACTTAACATTTTGAACGCATATGCGTTCGAGCGGATGGTATTACGATCTTCGCACAACGTCGTACGAGCGACGTTTGCGCGAAGTATCGTAACGTCTTTGAAAACCTGGTGTTAACTTACAATCTGAACGTTCTGGCCGAAACGAAATGAACCTGCACAAAATAAAAAATACAGCACAGTACAGTTACACATTCTACACATACCCAAACAATAAAATTAATACATTAATAAATTAATAAATTGTTTAATTTTTTTATTTTTGTTGCAGCACATATACGCAGGTTGACTATGACAGGTGCAACAACCGAAACCTAGCAAATGGTGGTTCTTAATTCTGATTGGCTGAATCTGGTGAAAAAACAGTCTGCCCACCGATTCCTGCACGCAACGTTAAGGCTAGGGTCCAACGAAAGCATTTTTACACGCGAACGAAAAAAGTGCGTCCGAACGCATTGGCGTATTTTTTCAAGGAATTCGCGAAAACGGTCATACGATGCGCATTTTCGTGCGTGATTTTTTTACGGATCCAAACCAGGAAACTTTGGGTGTCTGGACGTTATGTTGGCCGGACATGAGCAGGGTCTGACGTCTCCAAATCACACACACACACCGCTAGCGGACGCAGCGCACTCTGTACGTCCGTACTAACGGTTCTGCGTTCTCGAAAAAATGCGTTCATTTTCCACTTGCGTTGCGCGGCCGGACTTTCGTGCGACCGTACTTCGTATATTGGCCGTCATCGCCCGTCATTTGCTGCTAGTGCGGCCGTAATTAAGTGCGCCAGAACGCACGTTAAAAGTGCGCTGGTCTGACCCCAGCCTAATTTGCGCCCGGCTTTGCGCGTCGGATTTGCGCACGACAAAACGTGAAGGCTGAAAAAATGCGCTCAGATCGTAATACCGCGTTAATTTTCGCTCGATAACGCATTTTGCGGTGTGCAAAACAAATTGCGCTGCGCTAGCGCATTTGCGCAAAGAATGTAATAGGGCCCTTAGCGTATTATTGTTTTTGGCCAGAGAATTATTATATATATCTTTTTTATTGTATGTCAATCACTAATAGAGGGAGCACACTGATACAGTCCTCATCGGACAATGTTTGGGGTTTCTAGTACAAACAGAGGACATTTCAAAGTAGACATGTGCATTCGTTTTAGTACTAAAACGATTTAGTCCGAATTTTGGGATAATTTCGTTTTAGTATGACTCAAGAGAAACGAAACTGCTCTGTACAAAAAACGAAAGAAACTAAAATAAAATGCACTACATTTTAGTTTCAGTCCTTTTTGTGATATTACATTGATGAGTGTAGGAGACCAGTAATGAAGCGCAACATCGCAAAGCTACAGAAAATGTTTGTATGCGTAATCCTTCCCGACCCCTACCCGAAATTCTGACAGTGATAGAGCTCCAGAATACTCACTAGCAGCACAGCCAGCCAGCACAGGAGAGGAAACCTTTACTTAACCCTTGCATGTCTATGAGGCAGACAAGATGATAAAAGCAGCTGGAGAAGGAAAACATTCAAATAAATCACACTGAAAGCTAATGACAGAGGAGGGCTGGATAGTAAAAACCCCTTTATAACAAGCAGCGCTGGGAGAAGAGAGGGACTTTATAAAACATGTGTTATCTCCCCTCTCGCTCTACGTAATAGGGGCTTAGGTCTGATACATTTTATCTTATCCAGGAGCACTATCCCCCTTTCCTCATCTATAATACACGTTTTATATAAAGTCCCTCTCCTCTCCCAGTGCTGCTTGTTATAAAGGGTTTTTTACGTCTGATACATTTAGTATCCAGCTCTCACAGTTACTCTGTCATTATGAGCCTTCAGTGTGATTTATTTGAATGTTTTCCCTAGATTTAAAGTGCTTTATTTTATTATAAAAATAAATTTGCACCAATCATCTCTTGTCTGAGCTTTCAGACCGATTTACGTTAATATTTTCCCTCTCCCCTGCTTTCATATTCCTGTGTCTCCCCCACAGAGATACAACGTTTAAGTAAAAGTTCCCTCTCCTGTGCTGGATAAGCATTGCATTCCGAAGTTCTGCACCCTCCACATGCCAATGCGGTAGGATGTTCTATATAGAGAGGGGCATTAATTAATGCAGGTGGATGTTGTATACATTATACAGAAAGGGGTATTCATTAATGCAGGAGGATGTTATCTACATTATACAGAGAGGAGCCTTTTTTTTTTTTTTTTTTTGTAGCCCTTTAAATCCAGTGGCTGTGAGTGCTGAGATCGGCTGCTTGTTATATTATCTCTCAGTACAATATATCAGGCTCAGCTGTTACAGTAACTGACTGTAACAGCGCTCAGAGTTTCTGTAAAACAAGGAAATAATATTGTTCTAACCTCTTTATATATAAAAATATTATTTACTAGTTTTACTGAAACTTTGAGCGCTGTGATGAGCAGCAGTCAGTTACTGTAACTGCTTTGCCTGGCACATTGTGCTGAGAGTGAGAGATACTGTAACAAGCCGCGATCTCAGCCCTCTGAGGAGCCACTACAATAGTAATTGTATCCACTGGTTTTCGGATGAATGAAATTAGTTTTCATACTAAAGAACTGAAAACGAATTTCTTTAGCAACTAAATAAATTGCATTTTAGGACTAATCCATTAGTTCAAAACGAAATTTTGTGCTGTGCACATGTCTATTTCAAAGCCTTTTATTCTTTCCAGTTTACATATGGAAATTAATCCACAGCAGTATTGAAATTTGTTTGAGGTATTCGTGGATGTGTACCATCCATAAAAAAACACATCAAACAGTGCTTTTCATTTAAATATTGCCGAGACACAGATGTTTATATTTTACAGTACTGGCAAATATAACAAACGCACTGTTCACTCTGTTGGGGAAAAAAGGCTGCATTTTATTTAGAATTAGGAGTTTTCAACACAATTATTATATGCAGTTGTTAACATTTATCTTCTTGACAAGGAATGTGTTTCCCAGCTGTGTGCGCAAATTATTTCAGTTATATGCTATAAAAGACAGCTAAATCATTGATACGCCACTTAATGTTTACTTATTCAAAAGCAAAATATAGGAGTTGGAAAATGTCTCCTTCAACAAGCAAGAATTACACATTCATATAAATAGTAAACACCTATGAGGTCTCTTTTTATTCTGCGCTCTTAGAGACTTCTAGACAATTTTAAAGTCATAGAAGTCGTGGTATATGTACAGCGAGGTCCATTAAATATAGATTAGGACATTGTAAAAGTCTTTGCAAGGTTTTCAGCTCCTATTCTCTGGAGATTAGTGATACCTTGTATGCATGTGTAATGTGCATTCAAATCATCCTTAATGCTATGGGGACTCCTGTGGAATCGGGTTTATATGTGTGTGTGTGCTTTACTGAAGTCAAAAACAAGATTGCTCATGTTTGTAATGAGAACAAAGTGTGATGGGTTTAGTAAAGAACTGTTTTGTCCAATAGTCTAAAAATGAAGCAGTCGCCATAGAAATTATAATGTTACTATTTTCTACTCTGGTTTAACAGTGTTATATCTATAGGTTTTATCTATAGGAGAAATATATTATATACTCTGTAGCAGGAGAAAAGTCCTACAAAAATAAGTGTAGGAACTCATCAATATGTTTGCCCCCAATTCATCATGGCATCTCCACCTCGCACATAACCCACAGTTTCCCACTCAAATTCATTATACATAAACATGCATATATACAAGCAGGGGTGGACTGACAAGACTCAGGGCCCCCTGGACCAAACAAAGCAAGGCCCCCCCCCAGATTCCATCCATGACCCAACTCTTTCCCACCCAAATCCCTCTTCTAGCCTCAACTCTAAGCTCTTGTGAGACCATGCAGGTCTGTGGAGTGATTCGCAGATGGAGACTGGGGACTTTTTCCCCTGTCCCACTCTACTCCCGGCGGCCAAAAGTGGCAGATCCAGTCGTTGTTTGCGCCACGGGATGAGAGGAGTGTATCTTATTTTTGGGGGTTCTCAGCTGCTGCTAACTGATCCAGCAGAAGCAGATTCACTTAGCACCAGCTTCTAGCTGTGGTTAACTTTTTTGTTACCACAGCGTTGTGGTAACTAGCAGTAGGACTTTGTATTCCTAATGCTAATTACTCTTTGTGCTCCCAATGTATAAGAGGTGCAAAGTACAGGAAGAGAGCGCAATCACCGATGCGGTAATGGATTTATTAATCCATTAGCATTCAAAACGTAATATGGGGGGCATGCGATAACCTAGAAACATAGAAAAATGTCGGCAGATAAGAACCTTTCGGCCCATCTAGTCTGCCCAATTACATGGATACTTTACCTGGATTTATCTTTTGTTTAGGATAGCCTTATGCCTATCCCATGCCTGCTTAAATTCAATTACTGTTTTGGCCTCTACCACTTCAACTGGAAGGCTGTTCCATATATCCACCACCCTCTCAGTAAAATAATGCTTCCTGATGTTACTTTTAAACCTTTGCCCCTCTAATCTAAGACTATGTCCTCTTGTTTTGCTACTTTGTTTCCTTTTAAATATACTCCCTTCCTCTACCTTGTGGATTCCCTTTACGTATTTAAATGTTTCTATCATATCTCCTCTATCTCGTCTTTTTCCAAGCTATACATGTTAAGATCATTAAGCCTTTCCTGGTAACTTTTCTCCTTCAAGCCATACACCATTTTAGTAGCCCTTCTCTGAACTCTCTCTAAGATGTCGATATCCTTCTAGAGATACAGTCTCCAGTACTGCACACAGTACTCCAAGTGAGGTCTCACCAGTGCTCTGTACAGTGGCATGAGCACTTCCATTTTCCTACTGCTAATACCTCTCCCTACACAACCAAGCATTCTGCTAGCATTTCCTGCTGCTCTATTACATTGACTACTTACCCTTAAATCCTCTGCAATAATAACCCCTAAATCCCAACCCTCAGATGTTGAGTTTAGGACTGTATCAAATATTCTATATTCAGCCCTTGGGTTTTTACGTCCCAGGTGCATTATCTTGCACGTATCCACATTAAAACTCAATTGCCACAGCTCCCACCATTTTTTTAGTTTACCTAAATCATTTGTCATTTGGCTGATCCCTCCAGGAACGTCAACCCTGTTGCAAATCTTTGTGTCATCAGCAAAAAGACATACTTTACCATTAATACCTTCTGCAATATCACTAATAAAAATATTAAAGAGAATGGGTCCAAGTACTGACCCCTGAGGTACCCCACTGGTAACAAGACCTTGCGCCGAATAAACTCCATTTACCACAACCCTCTGTTGTCTGTCACTCAGCCACTGCCTAATCCATTCAACAATATTGGAATCCAAGCTCAAAGATTGCAATTTATTGATAAGCCTTCTATGCGAAACAGTATCAAAAGCCTTACTGAAATCTAAATAAGCAATGTCTACTGCACCACCTGTGTCTATTATTTTTGTTACCCAATCAAAAAATTCAATAAGATTAGTTTGGCATGATCTCCCTGACGTAAACCCATGTTGTTTCTGATCCTGTAATCTATGTGTTTTTAGATGTTCAACAATCCTTTCCTTTAACATGGTTTCCATTAATTTCCCCACTACTGATGTAAGACTAACTGGCCTATAGTTCCCCGATTCCTCCCTACTACCCTTCTTGTAAATGGGCACAACATTTGCTAATTTCCAGTCTTCTGGGACGACTCCCGTTAACAAGGATTAGTTAAATAAATCTGTTAACGGTTTTGCTATTACACCACTGAGCTCTTTTAATAATTTAGGGTGGATCCCATCAGGCCCCATTGACTTATTTGTCTTTACTTTAGACAACCTAGTGCTAATGCTCGCATATCTGAGCATCAACGCTAGCATTAAGATTTTAATAGGGCCAGATAAATAAATAACCCCCAGGCCCCCCATGTATACATTAATAACCCCCAAGTCCCACCATGTATAAATTAATAACCCCCGTTATAAATTTGTAATCCCCAGGCCCCGGCATGTATAAATTTATAATCCTCAAACCCATGTATAAATTTATAATCCCCAGGCCCCCATGTATAAATTTGTAATCCCCAGACCCCCATGTATTAATAACCCCCAGGCCCCCGCATGTATAAATTTATAATCCTCAAACCCATGTATAAATTTATAATCCCCAGGCCCCCACCATGTATTAATAACCCCCAGCCCCATGTATAAATTTATAATCTCCAGACCCCCATGTATAAATTAATAACCCCAGGCCCCCCATGTATTAACCCACAGGCCCCCCATGTATTAATTAATAATCCCCAGGACCCCCATGTATTAATTAACAATCCCCAGTCCCCCACGTACCTTGTTTCCAACCCCCCTATTTATTTCTGGCGCACGGTGGCTGTCCATAATGCTGAGGGGCGGGTTATCGCCGCTCCCCTCACTATCTATTGGACAGCCACCACGAGTCGACGTCTTCCATCACGCTTTGCCCAGAGCAAGCGAGCAGCATGATGGATCCCAGTGACAGTGGCTGGTGTTCTGGCAAGAACACCGGCGCCCCGTGTAGATGGCGCACATCGACGGCGTCAGCAATCACGTGACGTGACATCATGTGTGCAACGATGGAGCCCAGGCAATCCCCATGATCCTATGGATGGATCATGGGTGCATTTGCCTTTGATTTGCGTTGGGGCTGACTAGCTAGACCTGGGCCCTCGGCCAAAAGGGAACTCCCTTTCTATTGCAAAGATAGTGGAGGATCTAGGTTCCCACCTGTTCCTGCTCGACTTGACCCCTGCTCTGTAGTTGAAGATTAACCTGTCATGGACAGGTTTGATGTGATTACAATACTCCATATTTATCAGTGGTTTATCTTGTCTTACTCAGATACTAAAGTCATGGCTCCACTCATTTCTAGCCCAGGGCTCTGGCACCTTGCTAGTCCATGAGAGATGGTTCTAACCCTTAACAGACTATAGTCCTGCTTAGGGGTATAAAACTAAGAGCATCATACTTTACAAGCTATTACTCCTTCATTGCCAGATCATTCAGTCACAGACTGGCTCAGAATTAAAACATTCCTCTAGGACAGTGATGGTGAACGTTGGCACCCAAGATGTTTTGAAAATACATGTACCTTGCTGCTCATTTAGGCTTAAGTGTGACTAATCATCATGGGACATGTAGTTCTGAAACATTTGGAGTGCCAAGGTTTGCCATCACTGATTTAGGATGTTCCACTTGCTAACGATCAAAAGTCAAACCTCCAGACCAGACCATTGGTGAATCCAAGGGATGAAGTGTCTTGAGAGGGAGTGCACCAGGGCTAACATCAGGGTTGAGACGCTGCATGTGTCGCTTGCCACCCAATGAACAAAGACCATGCGGCCATTTAGATGTCTTTAGTCTAAAGCATCATGTCACTTACAAAAGGTAGCAGACAATTAGGGCTGTTCACATTCGAGCTGTGATCTGTAACTTGACTGCAGAACAGCAGAGAATGATGGCGCCAAGCGTAGCGGAGGAGAAATCTGAAGTTCAAGTAAAGCAATGCAGGCATACTAAGTGAAGGGGGGTTTACTAAATAAAAAAGACATACTAAATGTAGAAAAATAAAGGAGAATAGTAAATAAAAATGGGCGTGCTAAATGAAATGGGGCTTAATAAATTAATGGGGTAACAAAATAAAATGGGGGCATCCTAAATGAAATTAGGTACATACTAAATAAAATTGGTAAATTGCCCCTCTCCAGATCGGTTTCTGGATCCACCCTTGCTCTGGACTTTGGTTGTTTATTGCCTTGCCAAATGTCTAATTGAAATACGCGTGAGGTTGGCCAATTTTAGTGTTGAATGATTCTACGCATTTGCTAGCCATTTGACTCTCACTTTGTGCAGATGTTTTTAAATTCCAGTCTACTAGACTAAAGATGAGCCTGTCCAAAGGTTTGACTTTCTAATATATTTTTCTATTTCATGGAATATATGTATGCTTGATCCTGAAACTAGAAGTTTAAACTCAAACATAACGATACAATTTCTCCATTGGTAACTCAGCTGCTGCGTGTCTCCTTCCCATGTTGCGGTAAGATTCTGTAAATTCCAGACATATTCTGCCAAAACCTGTAATATGTGACATTGACATCAAAGACATTTGGAGAGATGGGCATTGTTAAAGTATTGCCTGCAGGATTTTGCAGAACTGCTGAATTGTCACTGGTAGTATATTATTGTTTCATCCTACGTTATAATTCAAGCACATTTGTATCCATTGGGAAAATGTGAATTTTAAACTCAATTCTCATGTGAAGGCCTCAGTGTAGATTGTAGTCACAGGGACATTTGTGACTTGAGATTTAAAAAAGTGTAATCTGTCACAATCTCTATTACATTCTTCACGCATAAATGCACGGTAAAGGCGTGAATTTTTGCGCGAAGGGTTGAAAGTTAACGCTTGTAAATTAACGCTGGTATTACAATCCTCGTGCATTATTTCATTCATCAAAAAATAACGCACGTAAAAAAAACACGCGTGCATTAATGTTGCGCGCAGTAATCGGTGTGCGGACTGTTTTTTCACGCTATTCAGCCAATCAGAATTAAGTGCCACAATTATCTCCCGTTAAGTTTTTGCGCCTGTCAAAGTCAATCTGCGCATATATGCTGCAGCAATAATAAAAACACGCACAACTTCTCCATTTTATTGTTTGGGTATGCGTAGAATGTGTAACTATACTTTGCTGTATTTTGGCTGTGTATTTGGTTTCGGCCAGGACGTTCAGATTTGCCATTACCACCAGCTTTTAGAAGTCGTTAAAATTATGCGCGCAAACGCTGTGCGTTAAATTTTGTGCATAGATTGTGATACCATCCACGTACCAGCGCACAAATGCATTTGCGCTCACAATGTTAAGTATAGGACGCGCAAAGTAAAGTAAGCTTGCGCAGGTTCAACCGCGGTAGACGATTACGTGCATTTGTTGTGCTGACATTGTAATACGACAGCGCAAAAGGTTTTGCCCCTCGAGTTAATGCATTTTTGCGCGCGCGAAAACGTTTGCGTGAAGATTGTAATAGGGCCCCATGTCGATTAACGCAAAGTTAAGATTATGCTGTGTTTTTTACGTGTTGGTGTTTTATGAATGAAATGCCTGTCTTTGTTTGACGCCATTCAATATGCAAACAAATCTTACGTGTAATACCTTTTTTATTTTTGGATGGGTTAGTCAAGAAGACCGATTAAAAGTGCACCAATCGTGCCCCAAACAACTTTACCTGTTTTGAAAGAGCTTCCAAATCTGCCTATACTTTCAGGGTTCTTCAAAGAGAGCTGAATTGTCCTGGGTTCAAGAAACATTGCATTTTAACAGTTGTTACAGAAATACAAAGTAATAAAATGCATGATATTAACCACTTGGATGCTGAGGACGCGCTCAGCGCGTCCTCAGCATTCTTGCTGCTGTGCGGAGGACGCGCTGAGCGCGTCCTCCCATTGGGGTCAGCGTTCGGCCGGGTTCCGGCCGATCGCTGGCCCCTTCGGTGCGGGCTGACATCCTGGATGTCAGCCCGGCATCCGGAACAGCAGCCACCGGAATTTGGTGTCATCGCGGCAGCGCGATGACACCAAATTCAGGCGCCCCCCCCGCATGTGCGGAGGAGGCGCCTGAAAGGGAGGGGGGGGAGGTCCTTCGGACCTCTCTCCCTCCCGATCGGCGACTCTGCGGGGGTTAACCCAGGCATCATTTGGAAGGGCACAGCCTGCCCTTCCAAATGATGCCTGGCATTAACCCCTGGGGAGCTGGATCGCGAATCGGCGCTGAAAAGCGCCGGTTCGCGATCCTTTCCCGGAGCTGGCCGACATCTTGGATGTCGGCCAAGCCTCCGGGAACTCCCATTGAGGACTGGCGTCATCGTGCGTAGCACGATGACGCCAGTCCTAGAGTTAGGGAGTTCCAATGAACTCCCTATCTCCCGATCCGTGGCAGTTAGGGGTTAAATTTTGGTATGGTTGGATCGGCCAGAGCATGGCCGTTCCAACGATACCAAACACTACAGTGAAAAAAGTTGTAAAAAAAAAAAATGAAAAATAAAAATAAAAAAAAATTAAAACAAAATTATAAAAAAAAAATAAACACTTTTTTTTTATTTTTTTTGGTTTGTTAATGCAGCAATATTGTTCCCATTTCAATTATAATATGAACAATGATGCTGCACTAACGATTTTTGTATGCGGTGCGTTTGTTAAAAATAGTGTAATTTTCCCCAAAAAAAAATGTAACGAGACCCCATCTCTAATTTTTTTAACAAGCGCACCCCATACAAAATATAACCGCAATTGCTCGCATGTTAAAATGTGAAAAAAAACACTTTACACATTGTAAATTATTGAAAATACATATTTTATTGCATTTTTTGTTATAATATACAGACATGACATAACGTATACATATAATAATGACATATTATGAATCTACCGAGTCTGACGGAAAGAACGATATATAATATGTCTGGGTCATATACTAAAATAAGCCTTCAAAACACGTTTAAACATGATGCGCAAAACAGGTAAAAATGACCTCAGCACAGGGGCGGGAAAGCCTCAGCAGCGAAAGGGTTAAGAAAAAAAAACACAAATATACAGATTAACAGTAAATAAATATGTAGGAAATAAAAGTCATTATGTTACATGTTTACAGGTGCATTCCTTATTGAGGTATGTTAACCCTTTCGCTGCTGAGCCTTTTCACACCTCTGTGCTGAGCTCATTTTTACCGATTTCGCTCATCATGTTTAAACGCGTTTTTAAGCCTTATTTTAATATATGACCCAGACATATTATATATTGTTCTTTCCGGCAAACTGTGCAGATTCATAATATGTCATTATTATATGTATACGTTATGTAATGTCTGTATATTATAACAAAAAATGCAAAATAATTTGAATTTTCAATAATTTACAATGTGTAAAGTGTTTTTTTTTCACATTTTAACATGCGAGCGTTTGCGGTTATATTTTCTATGGGGTGCGCTTGTTAAAAAAATTAGAAATGAGGAATCGTTACTCTTTTTTGGGGAAAATTACGTGTTTTTTAGCAAACGCCCCCCATAGAAAAAATAGTTAGTGCAGCATCATTGTTCACATTATAATTGAAATGGGAACAATATTCTTGCACTAATAAAACTAAATAAAAACAAAAACATTTTCTTAATTTTTTTAAAATTTTATTTTTTTTATTTTTTTTACATGGTCATGTTTGGTATCATTGGAAAGGCCACGCTCTGGCCGTTCCAATGATAGCAACCATTAACCCCTAATGGCTGAGCGCGTCCACCGCATTGAAAGGGTTAATAGGGAGCTCTTAAGTGACTTTAGACTGGGGAAGATTTGATGGTGTCTGTGAGGTTATTCCATAATTGCGGTGCTGTGTAGGAAAATGAGGATCGAGCCACTTTTTCTTTTTGTATTGTGGTATTACAAGTAAGGTGCTGGTCCTGGATCGGAGGTTATAGGATGAGGGAAATACGGGGGGAAGCAGCCTATTCAAGTAGGGTGGTAGCTTCCCAGAAAACCTCTAAAACACCAGGTTGGAAGGGTGCATCAGGATTCCAGCATCGGCCAGTTTAGCTGTTTAACATATCGCAATGGTGGGTTGTGTATAGGGATGAGCCGAACACTCCACGAGTTCGGTTCGAAGCCGAACCCGAACCCGAACTCGAACCCCATACAAGTCAATGGGGCTGAAAATTCGGTTTTTAGAGTGTCCTCCAAGAGGGCATATATGCTAGATATTTGCCATAAAAAGTGTATGGGGGTCTGGGTAGTGCCCTGGGGGACAGGAAACAAGGACAAAAAGTTTAAAAAAAAAACGTTTTTAAAGGGACAGTGAGTTTTCCATGAAATAAGGGTTAAAAATAAAAACCAAAAATTCCTTCAAATATCGTGCCTAGGAGTTCCCCATAACCTGCCCGTGAAGTGGCGGATTTCTAGGATGTATAGAAATATGTAAAAACCAAAAAATGACATTTCAAATGACGGTAAATGCTTTTCCTTTAATCTATCTATAAACAACTGCTTGGGGCGGCAGTCTGTATGAAAAGAGGAGACATTTTCGGACACGCAGAAAAAGTTTACTGATTTTTTGGTGGTGAAAAGCAGGAGAATGACTGGAGAATAGAAAATTCTAGACCAAATAGCCGATTTGGAAAGTGAGAAAAATGGGAGAATTTTTCTGGTTTGGCTATTTTGACCTAGAATTTTCTCTTCAGTCATTCTCCTGACAAGGATATTCAGAGAGCGGTGTAGAGCAGGAGAATGACTGGAGAATGGAAAATTCTAGGTCAAAATAGCCAAACCAGAAAAATTCTCCCATTTAGGCTAGGGTCAGACTAGCGAATTTTTAACATGCGTTTAGGCGCACTTAATCACGGCCGCACTAGCAGCAAATGACGGGCAATGACAGCCAATATACAAAGTACGGTTGCACGAAAGTCCGGCTGTGCAACGCAAGTGGAAAATGAATGCATTTTTTCGAGAACGCAGAACCGCTAGTACAGACGTACAGAGTGCGCTGCGTCCACTAGCGGCGTGTGTGCGTGATTTGGAGACGTCAGACCCTGCTCATGTCCGGCCAACATAACGTCCAGACACCCAAAGTTTCCTGGTTTGGATCCGTAAAAAATCCCGCACAAAAATGCGCATCGTATGACCGTTTTCGCGCAATCCGTGAAAAAATAAGGCAATGCTTTCGGACGCACTTTTTGACAGTCGCTGTGAAAAATGCGTTAGTCTGACCCTAGCCTTATCTCACTTTCCAAATCGGCTATTTGGTCCAGATTGTTCTCTTTTCCTGGTTTACACCTTTCTCTGAACAACCCTGAGAGAGAGGTGAAAACCAGGACAACTGGCAGGAGAAGAGAACAATCTAGACCAAATAGCCAATTTGGAAAGTGAGTTAAATGGGAGAATTTTTCTGGTTTGGCTATTTTGACCTAGAATTTTCACTTCTCCAGTTATTCTCCTGCTTTTCACCGCTCTCTGAATAACCCTGTGAATGTTTAATCCCGAGGTGAAAAATAACATTGCTTTAGGCTGGGGTCAGACAAGCGCAGTTATCACGTCCGTGTTGCCGCACATTTGTACGTCCGTGGCAGCATAGCATTCTGACCAATGGAGCCCCACACACGAAGTACGTCCGCACGGAAGTGCGGATGCATGGCGGATGCAGCAAAACGGACGCAGGTTAGGCAAGAACGTAATACTGCTAGAACGGACGTGCGGAATGCACCACGTGCGCAACGTCCGTGTAGCTTTGTATGTGAGTGATGAAACGAGGTCAGGTGGACTGCATTTATACGTCCAGCATTTTTGAAGGACAGAATGTTTTTTCATTTTAATTTATTTTCCCTGATACATCAGTCAAAAAATACGTCAGTGAAAAAAACGGACTGTTTGGCCACTACCTTGTTGTCAGTCAGTAAGTACATCCGTATTGCACAGACGCACAGTCCGTACAAAATGCGCTCATCTGACCCTAGCCTTAGATGTTATTTTGAATTTTTTTCAAACACCAGTTAACCACTTGGCTGCTATGGACGCGCTCAGCGCGTCCAGCCAAGTGGTTCTCCTGTGCTATGGACGCGCTGAGCGCGTCCATGCACAGGAGGCAGCAATCCGCCGGATTCCGGCGGATTGCTGCGCCCCCCGGTGCGGGCTGACATCTTGGATGTCAGCCCAGCACTCCGGGACCCCGGCGGAGCAATTAGATGTCATCGCGGCGGCGCAATGACATCTAATTCAGGCGCCCCCCCCGCATGTGCGGAGGAAGCGCCTGAAAGGGAGGGGGGGAGGTCCTTCGGACCTCTCTCCCTCCCGATCGCTGGGGGCAGAGGGTTAATCCAGGCACCGTTTGGTAGGGCACAGCCTGCCCTTCCAAACGGTGGCTGTGATTAACCCCTGAGGAGCCGGATCACGAATCGGCGCTGAAAAGCGCCGGATCGTGATCCTCTCCTGGAGCTGGCCAACATCTTGGATGTCGGCCAAGCCTCCAGGAACTCCCCCTGAGGACTGGCGTCATCGTTCCAATGAACCCCCTATCTCCCGATCCGGGGCAGCTAGGGGTTAATGTTTGATATCGTTGGATCGGCCAGAGCATGGCCTTTCCAAGGATACCAAACATGAGCATGAAAAATGTTTTTTTTAAAAATAAATAATAATATTTTTAAAAAATAAAAATAAAAAAATAAACAAGTTTTTTTTTGTTTTTGTTTTGTTAATGCAGCAATATTGTTCCCATTTCAATTATAATGTGAACAATAATGCTGCACTAACGATTTTTGTATGCGGTGCGTTTGTTAAAAAAAGTGAAAGGAGACCCCATTTCTAATTTTTTTAACAAGCGCACCCCATACAAAATATAACCGCAAACGATCGCATGTTAAAATGTGAAAAAAAACCACTTTACACATAATAAATTATTGAAAATTCAAATGTTATTGCATTTTTGTTATAATATACCGACATGACATAACGTATACATATAATAATGACATATTATGAATCTGCCAAGTCTGCCGGAAAGAACGCTATATAATATGTCTGGGTCATATATCAAAATATGGCTACAAAATGCGGTTAAACATGATGAGCGAAAGCGGTAAAAATGACCTCAGCACAGAGGTGTGAAAAGCCTCAGCAGCGAAAGGGTTAAATGCAGCATATTAGGATGTTTTAGGGAAATTAATTCTCAAATCTCAATCAGAAGCAGACACCACCCCACCCTCAGTATGGTGTACAATGTATCAAATTGATTACCAGACTAAAAACACCTGGTGTAATGCCCGTTTGTGAACAGAGGTCATTTAGAGTTGATAATCTTTCCACGTACACATTAGTTTTTAATTCAATATCTAATAAACCGTTGCTTATAATATTCTGCAGTTAAGAGTCTCTTTATTTCTAGATGTTTTAGTATTTTTTTAAGCATTTTCTATACTTTTTTCAAAATTTCTTTTTTTTTTTCGAACTCTAACCGAACACACCCAAAAAGTTCGAAATTCGAGAACTTTCGAACTGCCAAAGTTCGGGTCGAACTCTGAACCGTCCGAACCTGAACAGCTCATCCCTAGTTGTGTAGTTACATTGTAGCACAAAGCGGCAGAATGAGTTATACAATGTAGTAAGTTTATGTAGGTGCATTTGCGGGCGGCTGCATACACTACATCTCCGTATTCAATAGACGGCATAAGCATTTGTTGTACTATAGGGTTTTTTTCCCTGTGTGGTGCAATTTCGGGGCCATTTGGCTATTCGAAAGCCGTCAATTTTCCAAATATTGTCGAATTGCCGGCAAAACACAGTGAGCAGCAGTGAAATCCCCCATAGAGAAAAAAACGATTAATCTATTCAGAGAACACCGGACACCACCGATATGTCAGTGAAATGCCCTGATTTTTGGTGGTTTCATTCAGCAGGTTTAACCAGGAGAATCCTATAGGTTTCAATGTTAAAAATATTCCCGTTTTTATTGAATATTTATTAAACTGTTTATACTTTTATTCTGCAGCAAAAAGTATTTTTTATTTATTTTTTTAGCGATTTTTCTGATTTATTTCTGATAGATTTTGAGTACACTTTAATACCTTAGTGTATTATGTTAGAAAGTCTAATATGTATTAATGATAGGTTGAGGCAGGAGCAAAACAAAAGTTGTTGGTTCAAGAACTAGACTATTATAGACAGGACTGTTTTAAAGCATCTAAATTAAACCACTTGGTCAGATTTCTGCGGAACGTAATATCAGATTTACTGAAGGAGGTCTACGTTTGTTAATTTTAATTATTATCTGTGCCAGAATCGTCCCTTAGGACATCCATGAGGCAATATTTAAAGAAGGCTGTTGTAACAGGGACCTGGAAACGTCTTATGATTTTTAACATGTTAGCTGGGAAACACATTATTAAACGGAGTCAATTCGACCTAAGACAAATAACCTGCGTGTACTGTTCAGTATGAAAGAATTATTTAACATGCACACATACTTTCAAATTAAATTGAACATCATTATAGTCGGGCTCTCAAACGTGGCTTCAGAAATATATGTTATTTTCATGTAAGAGGAATTCTGATTAACGAGGATCGATTTCATAGAATTAAAAAAAAAAACAAGGAGGACAATGGAATATTAAAAAGTATCTTTAGTTGCTTATGTTCAAAATGATTTACCTGTGTAATGTGGTTGGGTAGAGTGGTGGTCACTGGTCTACAACAATGGAAATGCAAATTCAAATCCTGGTTGAAGGACCTTTGCAGCAAATGTCTTTGAGTAAGACACCCAACGATCCAAACTCTCTTCCACCACAATATTGGCTGGATAGCATAGTGGTAATGTCTCTACCCTACAACGAAGGTGAAGCGGGCTTCATTCCTGGTCATAACCTCAAAAGTACGTCTCTGCTCTACTTCCGTGCAGATGCAGGTTCAGCTTCGGTATCACATCTGTTGTAAAGCAGGTTCGGATCTGGTCAGAAAACTCCGTCAGCAAGTGTCCTTGGGCAAAATGTCTAAAAATATGTACTTGACCTGTCTACCACACAATGTATACAGTATATCCCAGGACTTACAGTACCTGAAAACAAGAGAAATATTAATGTATCCCTTCATGGTAAAACATTTCTAAATAATAATTAAATTAAGTGATTTGAATGACACTTTTAGAACAAGAGTTTGCAATATGTATAGTACGTCTTGGTCATATTATCCATCTCGTTATACTGATCGGAATTTTACTAGACTAATTTCTCCAATTGTATATGTCTAACGTTCCATTGCACAATTTAGCAATCCAGCCATACAATTTTGCTGAACCATATGGGCTTTATTCATGTCACATTATAAAGGATATATTGTACACAAAGTAATATAAATAAAGAATACAATAGTAGTACAAAGGTTTTTATAAAGGGCTCAATTAAACTGATATATTGTTGTAAACTAAAGAAAGATACCTCTGTTTACTCTGTAAGGACTAGGAGCCATCCAAGGTATACGGCACAATAACTGCATATTGACTATACAATATACAATTAAATAGAGTGCTGCCATGATGAACTTTCTCATAACCTGTTCTGGAACAGAACATTATATTTGTCATGTATTGGGTATTACAATAGGATATTTTATGTAGTACATTTTTTTTTTCTTTGAGAACGTATTTTACCAGGAAGGATACATTGAGATTTCTTTCGTTTTCAAGTATGTCCTGAGTTGCGAGTATGTACCGTTAGGTGTCTTGCCCAAGGACACTTACTGGAGAGGTGCTCTTGCCGGGATCGAACCCGTGTCTCCACAGGCTCTCTCCACACAGAGCAGTGTTGTTACCTCTACTCCACCCAGCCTTCACTAGCGATATCGAGATATCTCGGGCTTCAAAGGCCCCATCTGGTGCCTCAATATCAAGATATGTCGATATGCCAATCTGCAGCCCAACAGCAAATGAAATTCGTTTGCTGCAAAGAATTTCGTTAGCTTTTGGGCTGCAGAAGGTGCCCCCAGAGCTTTAGCCCTGTGGGCAAAGTGCCCAAAGAGCTAAAACTGTAAAATCGGCTGCTGAAAGCTCTGAAATATCGGGCTTTCGGTCGCTGTCAGCAGCCGATACAGGAGAAGAAGTTTGGCAGTAGATGGCGCCATCTACTGGCCAAACAGATATTACTGCACAATTTATTAAAAAGGATTTTTCAAAAAACCACTGTTTTCTGACAATGTTTTTTTTGTAAAACCACTTGGTAGTGAAGGGGTTAAAGAACATGTTTTTATTGTATTAATACATAGGATTGGAATTCGTTGAAATGATAACCTATTGCAGTGATGGTGAACCTTGGCACCCCTGGTGTTTAAGCATAATGGGGCATGTATTTCCAAAACATCTGGGGTGCCAAGGTTCACCATCATTGACCTACTGAGGCAAAATCAAACTTTTGTTTTTCAAAAAAAACTTTGTTAGGCTAAAAAGTTAAATTCTAAAAATTACAACAGATTATTTAGGTAGCAATACAACAGATTGTCATTTCAGATTCACACATCTTCTTCTTGCTCTTGTGGAGAATTCTGACATTGTTTGAACCCTTTGACCATAAACGACTTAACTCGATCTTTAAAAGTGTTTGCAGGAGTCAGATATCGACTCGAAGTCCATCTGGTCTTATTCTGTAGCAATGCATATTAGGCTTGTGCACCGATTTTCTTTTTCGGTTCGATTTGTTCGGATGTTTAAACTTTTCGATTCGGCTCGTTTCGACCGATTTCTGTTTCGATTCGGTTCGGTTCGTTTTTCGTGTGCATTTTATTTTCGGAATATCGACCATTTTTCGTATTTTCGTGTCACTTTGCTCGTTTTTTGTATCGACTTTTCAGAAATTTTGGAAATTTTCGTTTTTTCAGAACTTCTGTTCTCCTCGTTTCAAAGTGTCTATGATAATTCTGGCGATTCTATCGTGTTTTTTTTATTAAATAAAGATCAAATCATGAATAGAGCAAAAATAAATTTCGATTTGACACATTTCAAGTCCATTCGAAAATTCCAAAAATATTTCGTTTCGGCTCGAAAAACTTTTCGGATCTGCCATTTTCGGATCTAAAAATTTTCGGAAAATCGGCCGCATCCGAAAACACGAATCGGGAAATTTCGTGAAAATTCCGAAACCCGAAACGCACATCCCTAATGCATATGAATTTTAATTCTAGTGAATTTCATTAACATAGGGGCTCCACACTGTGCCCCCAACTTAATCTTTTTAGCCGATGTGCTAGAATAGGCTTAACGACTTGAACATGTCTTTGTCTCCTATTGGAGACATGGCAGCCCAGTTGCACTGCAGTAACAGTAGCACTTTTCGGCCAAAGGTTGGATACATCTGCCTACCAAATAGAGAATACAGTACTGAAATGTGCTGTAGGGATTCTACATTTGATACTGTGTGGCTCATTTAGAATGGTTTTCCATCAAATCACCGGTTCCTGGCAGCGGTTTTGTTTAAAAGCACCTGGTATACAAGAGGTTAATATTCAATTCTTGCTTTCCATTGCACCAAGAGAAGCAGGGAAGCGTGAAAAACCGAGCTTTATTTATGGTTTTCAGACACTAGTTTTCCATATTGGTTTCGGCAAATTTTAGCATTTGAATTATAGACATTTGCTTCCTCTGCAAAACAAAATGTCACAACGTGTTAGTATGTGCATTTCTGTCTGTGTGGATGTTTTGCTGGAGAGAAATACATTTTTTCTTTGCTAAAACTGTTGTACATGCTGAATAGAATGCCATGATTTTACATATTTCCTATTAAAGGTACAGTTTCTTTCCGCACTCGTATTGGAATTTACAGATTTTTCTTTTACAATGAAAATGTATCAACTGTAAGACTTGTTTTCATAGAAATTGTATTCTAGGCCTCTGGATTTAATCTTTGCACTTCTTTGTAAACTTCTTTATCTGCTAATAATAAAGCAAAATTCTACTAAACCCAAAATGACATATTATAACAGGGCATGTTATTTTGACTGATATGACTAGTAGAATTATGTGTTTTATTGGCCAGAAAGGAGGGACGTGTCGTCTCGACAAAAATAATAAGTCTTTTATACATTTGATAAACCTATTTATAGATTTAGGGCCCGATTCCCTTGTGAACGCTAAAATCGAGACACTAACGGGGAAAATCTGCACTTGTAGGTTTCCCTGTAGTGTCCCCCTTTTAGCATGAGATTCCGGGGCGGACGACGGGTTTGCGGTGGGTTGGCGGCAGAATGCAGCGGCCAATTCCCTGCACTTCGGGGACCCTGCGGTGAATGCTGAATTCACAGCAGGGTTGGGAAATTTGATTTCCCGAAGAGCAGGGGAACGTTGGTGACATTTCATGCTCTCTGAATAACCCCCACGATAGTGTATCACCGTGGAGGAAACATGGGGTCGACTAGGAAACATTTGTTCTTAACTGTGCCGTAAGTCCTGGCACGTACCATGCAGCTCATGGAAGAACTACAATGACCATCTTGGCCATTATTAAAGGGATTCATATTGCTATTTCATGCAGAGGGGAACACAGTGAAAAGTGCTGCCCTGCATCATGTATAATTCATATGCTGCAGGAAGGAAATCAAGGCAGATCAACCTGGGAATCTTCTTTGATTTCTTACCTGCAGCATATAGATTCTGCATGCTACAGGGTCACAATAAATTATGCGTCACTGTAAACATGGCTGATATGGCCACTCTAGGAGGAACGTTGGAGGGAAGATGGACACGTCAACCATGGCAGGTATCCAAAAATATGTCTGGGAGACTGAGTAAACTCAGGTTTTCAGAGTCTTCTGGATTTCAGAATTTCCTATAAGTTAAGGGTGCTCCACTTATGTTTGTTTCTCATTATTAGCCTTTGACTTTCAAAACAGAAGTTACTTTGTACTGAACATCAAATCATTGCAGTTGAACATTAAATAAGGCAACATATGACCTAGCTGTGTTTATTTTCTGCTGAACGCTATTAAAAGCTCACAAGGCAACCATATATCTTCGCCTTTAATTTTTGGCTAGGATCCTCGCGTTATAAAATATTTTCAGCCATTCATTCTATTCTCAGCAGGCATCCCCATAAAACTATTAAATAAGTTACAAGCTAACACGAGCAATGCTTAAAATAACCTTTTGCAATGTCAAAGGCCCATCTTCTCCATTTAGCTAAAAAATGTGCACTTTCATCATTAAGAGAGATTAAGGGAATGATGAGTGTCTGCAGGTGACTAATTGTCACGAAGAGAGCGTACAAAATACAAGTTCCATTTCCAGAATTATTTATCACTAGCAAATTTAAGGAAAAAATAGAAATGTAGAAAGTTTGTGCAGAAAGGTTTGTATGGCCTTTTATTATATGTATTTATGCTCTTATATTTTATTAATAACCATATGGGTGCCGGACAATATCCCTACAGCCAGGTTCCCTAATGCCAACATCCCGACGGCCAACTTCCAGACAGAACAAGTGCCGGATATACCAAGTTCCCTACACGGCCAATTTCCAGACAGAACAAGTGCCGGATATACCAAGTTCCCTACATGGCCAACTTCCAGACATCCATAATCCCAGCGTCAAACCCTAATACTAACACCCTAACCCTTAGGGGGTTAGGGTTAGGGCTAGGTTTAGGGGAGGTTAGGGCTAGGTTTAGGGTTGTTAGGATTAGGGCTAGGTTTAGGGGGTTAGGATTAGGGCTAGGTTTAGGGGGTTAGGGTTCGGGCTAGATTTAGGGGGTAGGATTAGAGATAGATTTAGGGGGTTAGGGTTAGGGCTAGGTTTAGGGTGTTAGGGTTAAGGCTAGGTTTAGGGGGTTAGGGTTAAGGCTAGGTTTAGGGGGTTAAGGTTAGGGCTAGGTTTAGGGGGAAGGGTCAGGGGTTAGGGTTAGGGCTAGGTTTAGGAGGTTAGGGAGTAGGGTTAGTGTTAGTCGCTGGGATTTTGGATGTCTGGAAGTTGGCCATCAGGGAGTTGTCTGTTTAGGGAAGTTGGCCGTCGGGATTTTGGCATTAGGGAACCTGGTTGTAGGGATTTCGACCCAAACCCTAAACATATACAGCATACGTATCAGTCCAGCCACACTAGCATGCCCTGCCCATTTCATTACAGTGTACAACAAAGGACTTTCTGATTTCAAACCTGGGGTCCAATTCCAACCAAGAATGTAATGGAGACTCTCAAATGGAAAACTTGTGCGCCAGCAGTTTTCCATTTGCCGCTCACCTTTAATGTCATATTCCAGCCAAGCCTGTTTGTCGGCAGCTCGAGTCGCAATACTTCTGAGCCTCAGGATGTTAAAGGCAGCAGTAATGTGCACCGTCGTGATATCGGCTCCATGACTCCATAAGACTCCATGGAGCCAAAAGCGACCCTGATCGAGCGGGGTCCAGCCCCGCCGATGGAAGGATTTACAGAGGAACACTGGAAACTATTTGTTCCAAGTGTTCAGCTAGTAATGGAAAGGGGAAGGAGCAGATCACACTGCTCTCTTCACAAAGGGATCTGAAAGAAGAGATTTTTTAGTAGGTTTAGATTTATGTGTTAAGTTATTATGCAGAAGCATAATTACGTAACACCAGCTTTTCAAAGTCGTTAATCATTACTGATTAAACCAGGTGCAGAAGAAGGACGAGCTAGTTGGAATAGCTGGTTCTTCACTTGTAGGCTCCATATTAACATCTTCCATATAAAAAATAGGAGATGTTAATGTCATGCACAGGCATAGTGCTTTTCAAATTAATATTTATTAAAGGTTTTAAAACTTTTTTCTGTTCACAAAAAGAAATATTCACAACAAAAGCAGTCAACTAATTAGGTGAAGTACCGCCTGTAAATTATTTTATGGTGCGTTTCTATATGATTTGAACATTGTGTGATGCCCTTTAGAGCCCGTAATGGAAAACCATTCTTCCAGGCTGAACTGCAAGTTTAACTCCTTCTCCCACGCCAATATGAAATTAACTTTGCTGATTTTATTATTTTTTTAAGGAGCGATAACCAAAGGAAATCATATTACGCTGCTGTAGATTATGTAAGCAAATGTTTTCTAGGCCCGACATTAGCAAAGTTGTCATTTTGCGGTCTAACTCCGGGACGCAAAACCATTGCTTCAAAATAGCTACGATCTTCGTGTGTTGGTCTTCCAGATCATCACACAATTGATATTTCTCCTTCATTATGTTAAATGACATCAGTGAGTTCCCTGAAAAAACCACATCTATTTTGACTAATTGGTTGGAATGCCATATACAGTATTTGGGTCTATTTGTTTATCGTATTTCTTTAGAATTGACAGGGGCATCGCTCGGGAGAATGTCTTATCTGGGTGTATCACTGCGAGTAAAGTGTCCCATGCTTTTAGAGAAAGTTTAGTTGAACGGGAAATGGTTTTAATTTAAGGTCTTTACTTTTTTTAGATTAGATCTAATAGGGTGTGCGGATGTAATTTAGAATTTTCTATATCTAGCCATTTGGAAGCATGTATGGGGGAGTTCAACTGTACCGCCATGGCCGCATTAGTTGCATAATAGTATTGCGCGAAGTCTGGGAGACCAAGACCACCACAACATTTTGTATTTTGTAGAGTTGTCAATTTAATCCTACAAAATTTATGCCTCCAGATGAAGCCCAGTAATTCAGAATGTACTTTTTTAAAGAACGTCATGGGTATCATAAGGGGAAAAGGCATCAAATAATATAGGAATCTTGGCAATATATTCATCGTAATCGTTGCTAGACTGCCTAATAAAGAAAGTTCAAATTCTCCCCATCTTTGTAAATCTAATTTCATCTGCGTCCATGCTCTAGCCAGATTATTACAGTGCATTCTTGACAGGTTCTTAGTGAGATGAATGCCTAGGAAAGAGAGATATGTCTCCCTCCAGTCAAAGAGAAATGTCTGCCTCAACACAGGACGCGAAATGTAGAACGGCATAGCCTGGGTTTTTAAACTATTAACTTTATAATAGGACACTTGTCCAAATAATTTTAATATATCAAATACTGCTGGGATTGACAATTTAGGATTAGATAATGACAAGATAATATCAGCGTAAAGCCCTATCTTATATCTTATGTGTAGTCTTACCAATTTCAATACCCTCAATTTCGGGAGATGATCTAATGGCCACAGTCAGGGGTTCAATAGCTAAAATAAATAACAAAGGTGATAGAGGGCATCCCTGTCTGGTGCCATTAGTCAGGGTGGCGGGTTCGGACTCAAACTCCAAAGCAAAGACAGTGTCCGAGGGGCTACAATACAGTGCAAACACAGTGGTGATGAACTGATCAGGTAGGTTCATTCTGACCAGTACTTTCCTCAGATAGCCCCAATGAATTCTGTCAAATGCATTTTCTGCGTCCAAAGATAGGAGCGTCGAAGGCACCTTAGCAGAATGTATATGTTGAATTATATTAATAAATCTGCGGGTACTATCTCAGGCCTGTCTCCAACACAAATCCCACCTGATCATTGTCAATTAGGGTTGGTATTATTCTAGATAATCGGTTAGCTAAAATTTTAGCATACAGCTTGGTGTCAAGGATATCGGCCTAAAATTTGGACATGAAGTGGGTGGTTTTCCATCTTTTGGAAGTGTAACGTTTTTGCCCTCAGGTTCTCATTTGGTATGATTTCCTCTTGCAAGTAAGTATTAAAAAGTCGTGTAATATGTGGCAGCAAGAGGCCTGAAAATTTCTTATAATATTGTGTTGTGTATCCGTCTGGTCCTGGGGCTTTCCCTGAAGGTGTTTATTGGATTACTTGTAATACTTCATCTGCTGAGATGGGGGCTTCCAACGAATCACTTTCTGTATGTGGCACTATTGGTAATTTGGTTTTGTCTAGGAAGGAACAGATCTGTGTGTCAGTGGGATAATGTTCATTAATATTATGTTTTGAATTGTATAGTTCAGAATAATATGCTGCAAACAAGTTACTTATCTTGGTCAGATTAGTTATTTTATGGTTTTGTTGATCAGATATTCTATTTTTGATATATACTTTAAATGTCTCCGTTTAGAGGCCAGAAGGGAAGAGGCTTTATTCCCTTTAGTATAGAAATACTGTTTAAGGCTTTTCAATGCAAGGGCTCTGTGTTGCAGTCGGATATAATCATTTTCCTCCTGGTATTTGTTCTAGAAACTGCCAGGGATGGAGAAGGGTTGGTTTTGTTAATTTTGTTAAGGTCATAAAGCTCTTTCTCCAATGACATCAAGTTGTGTAATCTTTGGTTTTTTTTAAATATGAGGCTCTTTGAATGTAGAAACCTCGCAGGACCGCTTTATGTGTGTTCCACACCGTACTCCAACTTACCTCAACCGTGTCATTTACCTCAAAGTTTTCCTGAATTTTTTTACTGGCTAGTGATAGATTCTCTTCACCTTCAAGTAAGTAGTCACCCAATTTCCAGGACCTGTGCTGAGACACCGAAACAGAGTCAGAAAGATGCAGTGATATCGGTGCATTTTCTGACCAGGAGATATCATGAATGAGGCACTTTTTTACAGAGGGAATAGAGGACTCACTCAACAGAAACCTGTCAATCCACGAATACATATTGTGTGAAGCAGAATAGTAAGAATAGTCTCTTTCATTCTCATGGATCATTCGCCAGACATCGTACAAGCCCTGAGAATGAATAAATTGAGAACAAGTCTCAGCAAGTTTTTCAGGACCGGATGGCCGGCGAATGTTTGTTTTTTCTCTAACGGTATCTAAATCATAGTTTAAACAGGCATGGTTCTTGTGCTGTGTCAGATTTAAACACATCATTTGTGGGAGTTTTTCCTGCCTGTATTTACAACCCCTTATCTGTTAATCTGCTCTCCTTCATGGATGGGGGAATGGAAACCTAAATCAAATAGGGTGGGGGTTGGGAGACAAAGGGCCAGTGCCCAGAAGTACAATTTGTATTTCGCAAGGATTTTTGTTGAAGGAACATCTCAGAACAATGGACTTTAAAAGCCGAGATACCCTTGGAAGAGCTATCTATGTAAGTTAGGCTTCTGTGTTTAAGTCCCATTTTATTTCAAGAACTGTATTTGCACATTTTATTATATTTTGTATGTCTTGTTTATGTGATATTGGCCCTTGTGTAAAGATTTATTTTTGTCTTTTTCTATTAAAACTTTGTAACCCAGTACTGTCTTTGCACTAGATGATTCATGTTCTCCTGTTAGCTCCTGTGTTACCGTTACCATAGAACTTACCATCTAAGAGATATATTAGCTGTATATGGTAGGCTCCTGGATTTGGGGTGCTATACAGTTACGGGGGGTTTTGAAAGAGTACTATTACTTTTGTGTTGGCAGCGTATAGTTGGAAGGGTGTACGGTTTTGGGGGCTAGTTTGGCATAACTTGGGGCCCTGAGAGGGGGTAGAGTTAGTAAGTCCAGAGGTTTGGAGCTGTTAACCCCTGGTACACCCTCCCTCTGCACGTGACAACTGGGCAGGTAGCTGGTGGTAGTCACAGTTAATGTACAGTAAGGGGCTGAGATGCATCTCGGATGGAAGAGGACGTGTTAAAATTTAAGCAGAGCACTCGAGTCACTATGGTTTACAGCTTGCGCACTTAGCGTCTGTGTGTGGTGTAGAGCCTCAAATATTAAAAACTACAGCACACCCTTGCACGTGTGTATGGTCTTTTTATTTAAAATGGATGTACTTTATTATCTGAGATTAATAGATCAGTTTTGAAATTGTATTAGAAAATAGAATTATATTATTTCTTAGTTCTCCTAGATAATCATACAGGGTTATTCAAAGAGCTCCGGATCGCTGGCGAAATGTAACCGAACACTGAAATTCAGCATTTGGTTACCTTTCCTGGCCATTAGGCTATTCAGAGAGCAGGCAGTTCGCCAAATGTTGGCGAATTGCCTGCACATACGGTGCCTGTTTGAGGGAAGTGAAGAGAAGCAATGCTTGTCTATTCAGAGAGCACAAAACAGCTGAGAAAGGTTGCTGAAATGCCCTGCCATTCGGTGGTTCAGGTTTATTCAGGAGAATCCCATAGGCTTCAATGTTAAAAATATTTCTGTTTTAATTCAATATCTAATAAACCGTTCATTATAAAATTCTGCAGTAAAAAGTTACTTTTAATTTTAGAATTTTTTTTAGGCTCTTTTAGGCATTTTTGGGGGGGTTTTTTGCAATTTTTTTTTCTTTCTGTAACAGCCCTTTTTAGTATAATTCATTGGATCTTATATGTAAATTTCAGACATTTTCGCGCTGTAATTTCTTTCCAAACAGCGTTTCACTTTTCAAACATTCAAGTGTACTGTTTTTTTTCCACTCCATTCGTCTGCGGTGTCGGGTGTTTCCGGCGACTGCTCTGTGCTGTGATCGGTGGCTGCTCAGGTTTCTCCGGCGTGTTCGGCGTTAATCCAGATGTTTTTGCGGGTTTCGGTGTGCGTTCGCCAGGTTTTGCGGTGAGTTTTCGTCGGGTTTGCAGCGGCTTTTCCCTGCACTACAGCGGCCCTGTGGTGCTTGCTGAATACACCACAGGGATTAAAAAAAAAAAAAAAACACAACAAAGTTATATCTGCTGCCATTCAAATAGCTTGAAAAAAAGCAACTTCCATCATTCCAATGTGCCATATTTTTATTTACTTTTAAGAGGATGTCCTGTGCACTCAAAATTTTGAAAGTGCAGAAAACATTTCAGTATTTTCAGTATGTTATATCGTTACTTAGTCCCGCTCCTCAGATGAAAAAAAAAGTTCTGCTGTAGTTAAGGGTGATTTACTGATGTCATGATGTCAGCGCACCCTGCAGGCCAATCAGCTATGTGAAAAAAGGGAAATTACTATCTGAGTGGACAGAAGTAGAGCAGTGAGTAGCACTGATGATGCGTTTGGCGCATCGTCTGCACAGAACGTTGACTGCGGCCGACGCATCCCATGGTTCGCCCACAGCGAAGTGATTAATTACCCTGGTATGCGAGATGCTCTGTTGAATGATCCATGTAGGAGGTGTTATTCCTCAATGGACATCACACGTGCATTCATTATTCTCTTTGAGAATCTGTAGGTGTTCATTCTAATTGAATTTTTAACGTGCTACAATATAATATCATATCACATGCTGTGTTTTATGCCATCTGTATACCATTCAGATAGGCAAGCACAGACGCGCTTGAAGTTAAGTGTCTTTTTATTGTGAAAGAATGTAGTGTCATCATATATGCTAACGTTTCTTAAGGTGATTGTTGTTGCAGAGCTTTGTTCTTTGTTTTGTATTGTGTGTGTAATCTTGTTTGGTAATCTGCATTCATGTGAGTAGAATTTTTTTGTTATACCTGACAGGCACTGGGATATTAAGATACCACAAAAACTTCATAGCGTGACTGAATAGCTTGCGTTTCGGCATAACCTGCTGGGTGGAGTAGAGGTAACATCATTGCTCTGCATGGAGAGAGCCTGTGGAGTCATGGGTTTGATCCCGGCGAGCACCTCTCCAGTAAGTGTCCTTGGGCAAGACACCTAGCAGTACATACTCGCCACCCAGGACATACTTGAAAACAAGAGAAATCTCAATGTATCCTTCCTGGTAAAATCCTTTCTCCAAAAATTTCATTATTTTGCTGATCTTTGTTTATTGGCTGAAGAAATACTCTTGTCAGCTTGTGTTAACCCCGGGACGATCCATCATGTCTTCACGTAGGGTGGGCCTTAAAGACGTGGGGTGTACAGGTGTGCCCCGCTGACTTCAATAGGTGGCCTCAGCCACTTCCCGCAGCCAGCGCGCTATTGGCTGAAGTGGGACGTCCCGAACTCAGGCTGTCCCCTGCAGCCAATGACGCGCGGCGTACGTCAGCTGCTTGGGCAAGCCAAATTAGCGGCGGCACCTGGCAGCGAGGCGTACCTGTACTCCTCACCGTTGTTAACCCACCCCTGTCGCCCACCCATCGTTAAGGGGTTAAATGCATGTTAAACGCGTAATAATGTCAACACTGTCACTTTTTTTTGTCAAGAAGGTATAAGTATGGCCACCATTCTGCTTCTCATTCTCTTTCCATCCTAGTTGCTAAACAATTTTAACCCCTTAGTGACCAGACGGTTTTACCGTTGTCTTTCCGAAAGTACCCATTGTTGTTTTTACATTTCTTGTTGTTAGTGTTTAGGTCTAATTTTCCTCTAACTCGTTTATGGAACCCACACATATTATATTGCGATTTTCTCACCATTAAATGGACTTTCTAAAGATACCATAATTTCCATCATATCGAATAATTTACTCTAATAAAAATGAAATATAATGAAAAATGGCAAAAAACACAATGGCCTCTATTACACGCTTCGCGCAAAAAAACTTTAGCGCGCGCAAATTAATGCGGTAGTACGCTCCGAGCGCAGTTTTTCAGCCATCAACTTTTTACGTGCACAAATCCGACACGCAAAGCCGGGCGCAAATGACTGTTGCATGCAGGAATCGGTGGGCAGACTGTTTTTTCACGGGATTCAGCCAATCAGAATTAAGAACCACCATTTTCTATAGTTAGGTTGCTGTGCCTGTCAAAGTCAATCTGCGTATATGTGCTGCAGCAAAAAAGATTTGACAAATTATTACTTTTTTATGTATGGGTATGTGTAGAATGTGTATCTGTACAGTGCTGTATTTTTTTTTTATTGCTGAGTTATTTCGTTTCGGCCACAACTATCATATTTGCAGTTAACACCAAGTTTTCAAAGACGTTATGAAAATTCGCGCAAACGTCACTCGTACGACTTTGCGCGAAGATTGTAATACCATCCGCACTAACGCATTTGCGCTCACATTGTTAAGTATAGGATGCGCGCACGAACTTGCGCTAGCGCTGGGTTCGCGCAGGGTCAATTGCGGTAGACGATAACGCGCATCGTTTGCGCGAACGTCGTACTACGACGTTCCGCGCAAATGGTTGCGCGCATGCAAATGTGCTGCGCGAAGCGTGTAATAGGGGCCAATTTTTTTAACTTTAATCTCCAAAATCTACAACCGCCAAAATAGATCCCAGCTAAATAATTTCCTGAAACTAGAAATACCAAATTTTTTCATGTTTTTACTTTTTAACCCCTCCACTGCTGAGCCATTTCACCTGTGTGCAGAGCTCATTTTGACTGTTTTATGCTCATCATGTTTAAATGTGATTTAAAGTCCTATTTTATTATACCCCCAGACAATTTTTTTTTAAATGTTATATTACACAAAACCTAGTCATGATTAGGGATGAGCTGTTCGGTTCGGACGGATCGGAGTTCGGCCCGAACTTAGCCTGTTCGGTCTGCTCGCGAACTCCGAACATTTCCGTCTGTTCAGCGCATGTTCGACCACAATGCACCACAATGGCCCACAATGCACTTTTACAATGGCCTGAAGCTCGTAATTGGCTACAGCCTTGCACCTGACCACAGGTCTGGTCCAAGACAGGTTCAACAGTGTGCCAATCACGGCTCAGAGTCCTGATTGGGCAAATTTTGCCCAATCATGGGCTCACAGAGCTAAGTCCCGCAGCACACTATAGAAGGTTTCCACGCACCGCTTCAGCATGCATTTGAGAGGAGATTTCATAGGAGATTGTTGTTGTGTGTTCTTACTGCCGGTCTGCCACGCTACAAAACATTGTTCTACAAAACATTTGTGAATTGAGGTGATCTGTGTCTTGTCATATCTTTTTAATATAGGACCACATGGTCCACCCCTGCATTCTTCCACAATACTACAGAGGGGTTACTGTATGATGGTACTTGCTGGCCTGGCAGTCTGGCACCAAAAGCACAATATCTGGGTGCACTGACGCCTTTACCAGATTCATATCTTTTTAATATAGGACTGCAAGGTCCACCCCTGCATTCTTCCAGTATACTACAGAGGGGATACTGTATGATAGTACTTGCAGGCCTGGCACTAAAGGCACAATATCTGGGTGCACTGCCACTGACGCCTGTATCAGATTCAAATCCTCAGAGGGGTTACGGTGTGACGGCACTGTTGCCGACGCTAAAGGCCCAATTTTAAAGCACCTATTGTTACTTTCATCCAAAGCCTGCATAAGTTTCACAATAATTTAACCAAAAAAATCACTAAACTTTTTCTGCGTGTCCGAAAATGTCTCCTCTTTTCACACAGACTGCCGCCCCAAGCAGTTATTTATGGATAGATTAAAGGAAAAGCATTTACCGTCATTTGAAACGTAATTTTTTTGTTTAAGTGTTTTTATACATCCTACAAATCCGCCACTTCATGGGCAGGTTATGGGGATCTCCTAGGCACAATATTCGAAGGAATTTTTCGTTTTTATTTTTATCCCTTATTTCATGGAAAACTCACTGTCCCTTTAAAAACGTTTTTTTTAAAAACTTTTAGTCCTTGTTTCCTGTCCCCCAGGGCACTACCCCGACCCCCATACACCTTTTATGGCAAATATCTAGCATATATGCCCTCTTGGAGTGCACTCTAAAAACCGAATTTTCAGCCCCATTGACTTGTATTGAGTTCGAGTTCAGATTCAGATTTGAACATTTGGAAAGTTCGGGTTCGGGTATGATCCCGAACTCGGGCGTGTTCGGCTCATGCCTAGTCATGATCAGGCCTTTCCAATGATACTAAACATGACCCCCTAGCTCCACTTGGCAGCTAGGAGGTTAACTGGCCAACTGACGTCATTGCACACATGGCAACAACGTCAGTGGGTGGGGGTGACTCGGAGGCTTGGCTGACATCCAAGATACCAGCAACTTCAGGGAGCAAATCGTGATCCGGTGCCTAAGGGGTTAAAGAGAGGCACCGCTGAAAAGGGCTCTCCAGCAGTATCTTTAATTATTTTTCTAGGTTCCACCGTTAGGGAGGGAGAGTGGACCAAAGGACCTCCCCTTTCAGGTTCCCCCTGCCAGGCGCACCTGAAGGGACATCATTGCCCACAGTGATGACGACATCTCAACAGCTGAGGCCAATAAAACCACCGGGCTGGCTTCAGTCCAACGTGGGACCACGGCCAGAGATTTGAGTATAGGGAGGGAAGGGGGTTAAAGAACCATGACGTACATAGTACATACTTGGTCCTTAAGGAGAATTTTCCCCAGGATGTACTATGTACGTCAGTGGTCCTTAAAGGGTTAATATTCTGTACTTTTTTGTAAATTATTTTTGAAAAGAACATGCTTAAAAACACATTGTGAAAAACCCCCATTAAAAACACATTGCCAATATATATATTTTGCTAACGCGCCTTTTGCATTTAATAGGCATGTTCAGATCATAAAGGAAGGGATAACTTCAGAAGGCATGGTAGCCATGATACAAAAGATATATTTTTCTATTTCTACAGAGATCATATTTTCCCATAACACAAATTATGATAAATTCACAAAGGGTGCTAAGATGCACATCGCTGTGATTTGTGCTACATATTACCTGATAGCCTGGGAGCTTAATTATAACTTGCAAACAACTATTATTAGATTAAATTGCAGAGACAATTGTATCTCCACTGGGTTTCTTTATCCATGTAGGTGGGTTTTTGTTTGTTTTAATCGTTTGTTTTCGATGTCACTGAATTATAAACTCTCCAGAATGTGGGGTTTTTTAAGCATTATTTGTGACTGAAGTAAACTTTGATATTGAGTTTATTATGGAGTTTGTAAAATCTGTACACATTAACTATTTACACTGTCTGACCGAAAAAAAAAAAAGTCCCCTCCTGGATTTAATTAAGCACATAGGTTGGAGTCTTCCATTGGATAATTAAGGCAGTGATTAATATGTTTCAGCTGGATCAAAATGAGGTCATGTGACTCCATGAATTTACTGAATGAGCAGGTTTTCCCATCAATGTGTTTTTTCTTCCCTGATGGCACAGCAGGCAAATTCCAAGGTGGCAATGCCAGGTTACATCGGGCTCACATTGTGCAAGAGTGGTTCAGGGAGTATGAGACATCATTTTCACACATGTGGCCACCACACAGTCCAAAACGTAACCCCATTGAGAATCTTTGGAATAATGTGCTGAAGAAGACTTCACGCAGCGCTGCGACTCTCCCATCATCAATACAAGATCTTGGCCACAACTTAATGCGACTCTGGGTGGAATTAAATGCAGTGACATTGCAAGAGCTTATCCAAACAGTGCCACGGCGAATGCATGCTGTAACGAGAGCAAAAGGTGGTCCATTGAAATTTTAAAGTGTGTGACTTGTTTTTTGCCAATTCTGTCATACACTATTGGGTCTTTCTAGTAAAATCAAGCTTTTATACTCTATAAATAAATTGTTTTAAGAGTTCTGACAGCTGCCTTAAGATGACTTATTTTCAGTAATGGACAGGTACAGGAAATACAGTTGTAAGTCTGGTTTTATATAAACCCCTCTTGACCCAAAATGATACTACTCTTATTAGTAGAAGGGTGATCAACGTGGGCCCTTAACCTGCAACATTGGCTGCCAAAAAACTCCAGCAGGCATTGGGGCTTATCAGAAGAATATAAAAGCATAGTAAAGCATAGAGCATGCACAATTATTATTATTGTCATCATTTACATAGCACCAACAGTTTCTGCAGCACTTTACAATAACCAAAGGGAACGAGTTAAAAGGACATATGATGGAAACAAGAGGTGTAGAGGGCCCTGCTCATAGGAGCTTACAATCTAGAGGGATTGGGGTTGAGGAAGACCAGAGGAATTTTACTAGCTAGCAGGATCATTAGTGCCAGTGGTTTGGGAATGGTGGAACCATAGAAGCAGCTTCAATCATGGGTGAGTAGGTGAGCAGAGGGAGGAGTTGCGTCAGTGATGTGGTACGCTAATCTGAAGAGATGGGTTTTGAGGGATTTCTTGAAGGTCTGAAGATTAGGGGAGAGTTTGATAGGGCCAGGCAAGTCATTCCACAGGACCGGTGCTTGTCGTGAGAAGTCTTGGAAGCGAGAGTTGGCCGTGCGTGTGCAGACCGATGACAGGTGGAGATCACCTGCTGAACGGAGTTGTCTAGATGGAAAGCGCTTGCGGAGTAATGAAGACATGTAGGGAGGAGTTGAATTATTGAGCGATTTGAACGTGAGTATCAGTATTTTAAACTGTATCCTGGAACGTACGGGAAGCCAATGGAGGGACTAACAGAGTGGGGACCTACGAGAGGTGCGTCTGGTGAGAAAAATAAGCCTGGCGCCTGCATTGCAAAGGGGCAATACGGGAGTTGGGGAGGCCAATGAGGAGCGAGTTGCAGTAATTAAGTCGTGAAATGACAATAGCATGAACAAGCACCTTCACGGTATCTTGTGTCAGAAAGGGGCGGACACGGGCAATGTTCTTGAGTTGAAAGTAACAGGATTTGGTCACTGTCTGGATGTGGGGTGAGAATGTTAGCGCAGAATCAAAAGTGACACCAAGGCAGCGAGCTTGAGGCATTGGGCTAATGAGCGTTCCATTTACTCGTAGAGAGATAGGTTGTGTAATGGGTTTTTTTTTTGTTTTTTTTTTTGCATATTCAAGTTTATTCAAAATAAGGCATATTACAGAAATGCAAGGAAAACATTGCGCGTCACGTTACCAGGCATATAACAAATAGCAGGCCAACAATGAAAGAGGGCCAAAGTCACCCAGGTCAAAGTAATGATACATATGAAAGTTATAACTTTAAAGAGGGGTGAGACAATAATACAGGGAAGGAGAGCCATAAGGACTCAGGGTATAAACACAAAACAGAGTTCCCACGGCTGATGACACAATGCAAGAGTTGTAAAGGGTTCATGTGATTCTGCGTATATCTGATAGCCAATAATACCATTTTGCAGAATACTCCGCGTAGCGATCTCGGGCACGAAAAGTGAGTTCATCTACCCCCTGAATGCACTCCATTTCATCAAACCATACCGAAAGTGGGGGGGTGATATCTTGTTTCCAAAATCTGGGGATCGTGAGCCGTGCAGCATGTAACAGACATGGAATGATAGATTTTTTATAGCCTGAGATGCTGCAAGATGTGTGGTGTAACAGATAAAATTCCGGCGTAAATGGAGGAGAGGGCTCCACCAGCTTACACACGTATTCATGTATACGTTCCCAGAATAACTGCACTTTCGGACATGACCACCAGATGTGTAGGTGGTCCGCGTGTGGCGCACTGCATCTCCAGCACAGATCTCCACCCCCGCCTGAGAAGTGACTTAATCTGTCCGGTGTGCGGTACCATCTATATAATATTTTATAATTGACTTCCTGTATCCTAGTGGAGGGGTGCAACAGTGAGCAAGGGTGTAGATCTTAGACCAGTCCTCATCCTTTAAAGTGATACGGAAGGAAGCTTCCCATTTGCCACAGAACTGAGTCGGCGGTGTAGAAAGTGATTGGAGGAGGCCATAGAAAAGTGATATACTGTGTGGGGGAGTTGTCCCTCGATGCGAGATGGTTTCAAATATCGTGAGGGGTCTACAATATTTATCTAGCGGTGCCAGCGAGCCCAGGTAGGATATGAGCCGGTGGAGGTGGAATTTACCCAAAAAACCTAAAGGGCGGATATATGGTAGTTGATCTTCCACCACCTGCGTGCCAGCCGTTAGGAAATGACGCGGGAGCGGGGAGGGGGGTCTGCTGTAGGAGCTGTAGGGATGAGGTGCCTAGAGAATACCGGTAGATGTTGCAGTGGCATCAATGGGGAGGGATAAGGAGCCACCGGTAGCTTAGTCTGCAGGGAGCGCCAGACGGAAAGCGTGGCCAATGTAGTTGGGAGCGCATAGTGTAGGGGGCTTGCCAAATTTCGAGGCATCCATGGCAAGACAGCTAAGTTATCGCCCGCAAACCGTTTTTCAATTCCCACCCACAATTTAGGTGATGTGTTTTTGCCCCATTCCACTAGGCGTTGCATATGAGTCGCGCAGTAGTAGTGCCAAATGTGTGGCATGGACATGCCGCCCATGGAGCGAGGTGTAGTCAACAGATTAAGCTTAACTCGAGGCGCTTTACCATTCCACACGAACGTGCGGAACATGGAGTTCAGTCGTTTAAAAAAGAGTCGTGGTAAGCTAATAGGCAGTGTCTGAAACAGATACAATATCCTGGGTAAAACTGACATTTTTATAGTATTAATGCGACCGAACCACGATATATGCGGGAGAGACCATCTGCGTAAATCTAGTTCAAGAGAGGCTAAAAGTGGTTGGAAATTAGCTCGGTAAAGGTCATTAGTGTCCGGGGTCAAAAAAGTGCCCAGGTATTTAAGTTGGCCCTGGCACCACTTAAAGGGGAACGAAGATTGCAGAGCTAGCGCCTCTTTAGGGGGAATGAGGACAGGCATGATTTCGGACTTATCCATATTCAATTTTAAATTACTCAGAGTTCCATAGTCGGCAAACATACGCAGCAAAGTAGGCAGGGTGACCTTAGGGGAGCGCACAAAAAATAATAAATCATCGGCATATGCAGCCAGCCGATGTTCAGTATTACCCACCCACAATCCGGCTATATCCGGTGCGTCCCTGACTGCTTGTAAAAAGGGTTCAAGAGATAACGCGAACAGGAGAGGCGAGAGGGGACAACCCTGTCTGGTACCATTTGAAATGGGGAATGAGTCAGACAGGACCCCATTAACATTAATGCGGGCTGAAGGATGCGTGTACAATGCCCGGATCCAGAGAATCATATTCTCCCCCAGTCCCATATGTGACAGAGTTCGAAATAGGAAATCCCAGCGTACTTTGTCACAGTCAGTGGACAAGAGCAGAAAAGGAGCAGTGGTTAGACGTGGTGAACCGTGTATTAAGTTCACTGCCCTGACAGTACTATCCTTCGCCTCCCTCCCAGGAATGAAGCCCGTCTGATCCGCATGCACCAAACCAGGGATGAACGGCTTAAGTCGGGTGGCCAGCACCTTGGCAAACAGCTTGACATCCTGATTAAGCAGCGATATAGGTCTGTAATCACTGCATTGATCCAGGTCCTTTCCTGGTTTTGGGAGTAGGGTGACCGTGGCTGTAAGTGTGGCGGGGTGGAGGCACCCACCCTGCGTGAGGGAGTTGAATGCAGATAACCATTGTGGTATCAACGTTTCTAGAAGTTTTTTGTAATATAAAAGCGACAAGCCATCAGGGCCTGGAGCCTTACCCGTGGGGGTGTCAGTAATGGCCATGCGAAGTTCCTCATCCGTAATAGGGCTTCTATAAGTTGTCTGTTCGCTATCGATAATTTGCGTTTAACATGGGATTGCAGATACGTCTCAATCTTATGTGTCAAGGTGGATGTAGGTGGTGTCGTCTTGTCTAGATTATATAGTGTATGAAAATGGGAACGAAACACTTCCAGCATGGAGGAAGGCAGAGAGTGCTTCCCCCCAACCTGTCCGTGATTTTAGAAATGTAAGTTGAACTGCGTTTTTTGCGTAGAACTCTGGCTAGCAGTCTGCCACATCTGTTGCCGTGTTCAAAAAATAGATGTTTATAGTGTGTAAAGGACCTCTGGGCTTTAATATTTAGCAGTGAGTTTAAATCTGCTCTAAGCGCCGAGAGCCGCACATAGTCCTCCTCAGAGCTAGTGGCTTTATGAGAGGCTTCCAATATGCGGATCTGGGCCGTCAAATCCTCCTGTCGTGCTATGCGCTCCCTCTTAATGCGAGCCCCTTGTTTAATGAGATATCCCCTTGCTGTGGCTTTATGGGCTTCCCACAGCAAGGGAGGAGTGACGTCAGGAACTGAGTTGTCTGTAAAGTACTGAGATACCGCTTCCGTTAGGCCGGAGAGTACCAACTGGTCAGACAACAGGGTTTCATTCAGCCGCCAATGGGACGCCTTAGGTCTGTACAAGCATGAGTTGAGTTCAACATCTACCGGGCAATGGTCAGACCATGTCTGTGAGCCAATTGAGGCGTATCTAATAAGATGGATTGTGCGAATGGGAGAAAGATGTGGTCAATGCGGGAATAGGATTTATGTAGAGTGCTGTAGTGCGTATAGTCCCTGGTGGAGGGATGTAACGCCCTCCAGCAATCCGTCAGGGTGGAGTCCAGTAATGTTAGTCGTGTCGAGCGGATGACCGACAACGGAACACAGGTAGACCCGCGTGAGGTATCAAGCTTAGGATCCAGTGGAAGGTTAAAATCACCTCCCACCACCAGGTTGCCGTCCTGAAAGTCAGTGACCACAGACATGATCTTCTTAAGGGCTATGTGTTGTCTGCGATTAGGGAGATAAATAGAAACGAAGGTGTATAGCTGTTCTCCAATAGTGCCTTTGACCATGACATATCTGCCTTCATCATCCGCCTTGTGGGCCAACAATTGGAATGGTACATGCTTAGCAAACAGAACAGCCACCCCTCGGGATTTACCCTCCCTGTAATTACCAAAAAACCCCAGAGGGTATGAAGCGCTTCGGAGTGCCGGTGCCTTGTCACACAAAAAATGTGTCTCCTGAATAAGAGCCACCGAGACTTGAGCCTTAGCAAAGTCCCGTAAAGCAATATGTCTCTTAGCAGGTATGTTCAATCCTCCAGCGTTAATAGAGCGTATGAGCAATGGTCTGTGCTGGTATGCCATGATAGTTAACCCTTATACAAGAACCCGAAGTGGGTGTACCAAGGGGGAACGGGGTAAGGGAAGGAGGGGGGTGAATACAAAAAGAAAACAATTAAACCTGAACAAAATACCGCGAGCGTGTGCCCAAAGCGGGGTGTAAATCCCAGGCGACGCTCAGAGCGAAGCGGAGAGATGCCCCGCCTAAACAACTCCTTCCGGAGTGGGCTAATACCCCAGGGGAACGTATCCTGACATGAGAGTAATATAAGCGCAACAATAATCTGCAATAAAAGAGAAGAAAAAATTTACAAATTACAAAACCAGAGTCTCCAGGCGAATCTCACCCGCTGTCGAACGACCATAATTATTGTGTCTTGTTGAGAAGTACTGTTAATGGTGCAATAAAAACCACACAGCCGTTCCAGGCGAAAAATGCGGGAAAGGGAGAGCAAAGGAGCAGATATATATTCGGCGTATGACGTTCTCCAAAATTTGCAAAGACCACAGCGCAGGTCCGCTGGGGCCGTCAGATAGCCTCCTCTCCGTGGCAGGACTTGTATGCAAAGAACACGTAGAGGGGGAGCCATCCATCCCCAAAACCGCAGATGTCTCAATGGCAGCCAGAGGCAACGAAGGACACCACACGCAGTGTCTACATAATGTACCTCGCTCCACCAGAGCTGTACGAACAATAGCGCGGGGTATTCAAACCTGCCATTAGATGTTCTCTCCACGATTGTGCCATGTAACAGAAGGACGACGTGCAATCCTCAAGCCTCCTGTGAATCGAACTGTGCGAACCGTCCGTCAGCGGCGGCACCACGTGGTGTTCTGCGCTGTCGGGGGACCCGTTGAGGCCTCTGCGTAGCAGAAGTGAGAAACCGTATTGGGTCAGGCCATTCCAAGATAGTATCGGGTGGTAGATTCAGCGTGGAGAGAAATTCAGGCAGTTCGTCACCACCACGCACCGTAACTGGGCCTTGAGGGGTGCGTACTTGTAATCCTGCCGGGTAGATCCACCGATATTGTAATCCCGCTTGTTGTAGGGCCGATGTTAGGGGTTTAAGTGCCCTCCTAGAATGTAAAGTGAGTAAGGATACATCTTGAAAGAGTTCCACTTTCGCTCCTTCAAATCGTAAGGCCGACTTATTCCTGGCCCCAGCCATGATAGCCTCCTTGACGCTAAACCGTAAGAGACAGCAAATGACGTCACGAGGGGGGCTGCCTGGGGGCCCCGGGATCTTAGGGCGCGATGCCAGCGCTCCATTTCCACTACAGCATCCGGCGCTTTTTGCAGTAGAAAATTAAATAGGTTGGTGAGGATGCGGTGTAGATCATCCGAATCGCGTTCGTTTTCAGGCAGGCCTCGTATTCTAATGTTATTACGCCTGCCCCTGTTTTCGAGATCTTCAAGTTGTCTGGTGAGAGTTTGAAGTAAAGTGTGATGCAGGGTTAACTGTGTGGAGTGGGCCTGAATAGCGTCCGCCTGTGCCTGGTGTACCCCCTCCACCGCCACTATACGCTGGGTGAGGCCTAGGACATCTTGTCTCACCTGCTGTATTTCCCCTGAGAGGGAATGGTGCAGTTCTCTGGTGGCCGCTGCGAGATCATCTCTGGTTGGCAGGGCCCGCATAATCTGCAGGACATCTGGCGGCGGTTCCCAGCTGCCGCCGGGTGAAGCTGGGGAGTGTGGCGCCGGTGGTGTAGTAGCGGCCGCCATCTTAGGCCCCTCGTGTGTAGCCGGCCCGGCCGCCATCTTGGATTCCCCCTGCGGAACCTGTGCTCCCGAATGCGGTGGAAAATAGCCACGAATCCCACTGTGAGGTGGGCTGTGGCGTTCCTCTGGGGTTCCAGGGGCTTGGGTGAGCCTTTTGTGCTTGCCCATGTCGCTTTAAAATGAAGCTGTGCTGCTGAAAGGTGAGAGTCCCTGGAGAGCCCAGCTAACAGGCAGCCATTAAGCTCAGCGGTCGTGGTATTGGGTTTTAACCTTTCAGATGTATGGTTAGATTGAGTGCACTGAATTCCACATGTTGTATCAATTGATCTCAGAATGCATGGCCAGTCTGAGTGCTATATACATATATACACAACAAAAGGGCAGCACTCAGCCTGGACATGCATTCTGAGATCAATTGATACAACATGTGGAATTCAGTGCACTCAATCTAACCATACAGTTAGAAACACCTGACTGAGGTTTAAAATAAATGGGGGTTTACCTACATGTTGCGATCACACTTTGCTAAAGCCCACCATAATGTCAGTGTACTCCATAAGGCCGGTCCTATCTATGACAGCTTAGGCTAGGGTCAAACGAAAGCATTTTTACACGCGAACGTAAAAAAGTGCGTCCAAACGCATTGACATATTTTTTCACGGAATACGCGACAACGGTCAAACGATGCGCATTTTCGGGCGTGATTTTTTACGTATCCAAACCAGGAAACTTTGGGTGTCTGGACATTATGTTGGCCGGACACGAGCAGGGTCTGACGTCTCCAAATCACACACACACACAGCTAGCGGGCGCAGCGCACTCTGTACGTCCGTACTAGAGGTTCTGCGTTCTCGAAAAAATGCGTTCATTTTCCACTTGCGTTGCGCGGACGGACTTTCGTGCGACCGTACTTCGTATATTGGCCGTCATTGCCTGTCATTTGCTGCTAGTGCGGCCGTAATTAAGTGCGCTAGAACGCACGTTAAAAGTGCGCTGGTCTGACCCCAGCCTTAATGCCTGCTCTTATGAGATTTACTCACTGGGTACATCAATACACATGGACCTCCCTGCAAAATACAAGATTTGAGTAGTGGAGAACCTGTTAACCATATGAAAAGGTGAGGTACACACCCAGGTCCCAAGGTCAGTCAGTCCTCCCACTACAACACACAGAACAAAAGGGCTGCACTGAACCTATAAACGCATATCTCATAACAATGCTACTGAGACCAATAGATACAACATACAAAATTCAGAATTTTGAAGCATTACGTGGAGATGCCGCAATTTATAGTTTGTATGCAAGCTTAATGCACAGTGACATGCTTGAGTTTTGATTAAACAGCTCATTAAGCAGTAAATAAAACCTAGATTTGAATTATAAATGCAACATCTCATTGCTTAATGGAGTGTTTCAACTTACTGGTCTGACTCTGTAGCCCAATACTGAGCCTGCAAATGAGAAGCTGGAAAAAACCCAGGATAACCACTTGTAGATATCTGTTGATCTCTCTTGTCAATCATTTCTCAGCATAAAGGTTTGTCGCTTGGAATTCCCACGTGATTATATAATTGTTTGAGAAAATCCTTTGGTAAATAATAAGGCTTATATAGCTGGGCTGAACCTGCTCCAATGGGATGAAAGAGATTATGAGAACTATCTGCAAAAGTGTTCTCCTGGTCTTTTCTGTCACTCATTTGCCCATTGAAAAGGTTCAGCTGTCAGCATAGAGCTTCATGAATTGACAAACAGGTTTTTTTCAGTTAAAGAAAATCTATACCTTTCCTTTTACAACATATAGATTTTATAGATCAATCGATCTGACATTCTACGACATTCAAGAAAAGAATAGCAAATTTTATGAAACAAATTGCAAATTGCACGCAAATTCGGTGCTTTGTTAATAGACATTTAAAGGTCCCACAGTTTTCACCTTGCTACATAGAGCTTGAAATGTGTTTAAAACATAGTATGATAATCAGCCAAAGAATAAAGTTCAAGGCACTATTTAGCGGCCGTGTCTGTATGGGTCCTAAAATGTTAAATAAAAAATAGATCATTCTTGTAAGGCTGTAGTTCCCAACCCTGTCCTCAAGTCCACCTATCACAACAAGTTTTAAGGATTCCCTTGGGGACCTGCAGACTGAATTCTGCAGTCACTGAGCAGTAAATCATATCACCTGTGCTGTGCTTCAGATATCTGCAAACCTGGCCTGTTAGGGGGACCTGAGGACCAGGGTTGGAATTTACAGCTGTAAAGGCAAACTTAAAAAAAATATCTATCTATATATACACAGTAGTTATCACAATACACATGTTTACTGTGTTATTTATTTTTGTATTATGCTTTGGTTATTTGTTCAGGCTCCATTTTCACTTTAATGTCTGGGAAAGGATCCCTTAAGTCTTTCTCTCTCTGTTCTAATAGCTTGTATACTACTTTAACACTCAAAACAATTCCTAGTTTTGAGAATCTGACATTCTTGTTCCATTCCATCTTGGGAAGAGTGAGTTTTCTAAGGGACCAAGTTAGATGCAGGGTTCATTCAGCCTTTGCTTAAGTATGTGGCTGGTGTTACCCCGGTCAATCATCGCTATGGTTGCCTTTCCAATATAGGGAAAATATCCCCAGCTTCCTTTGGCTTCTCTTAATGAGTTAGTTGTCACAGTTTGACCAAAACATAGCAATAGAAGCACTTGTAAGCCGATTCTCCTGCTCTTATTTTCTGGTAAACATTGCAAATCAGCTCTGACTGCCGAAAACCCTAAGCCATGGGACATGTCAGTTCAACGTCCCTTGTCAAGGTTTCCTAGATGTCAGTAGCCTGCAGATAGGAAGAAGTAGGGTCGCTCTAATATCCGCTAGCACAACATGGAATCAAATTATATTTTAGTACACACTCCGTCAATACCTGCACCTTTTTTTAATATCTGGGATCTCCCAACCTGCCACCTAGTATATCATCACATTTTATTCAAGATCGAATATCAACTGCAGTATGCACATTGTCTCCACTGAGAAAGACAAAGAAGAATATGTCACAGTGTATTTAATACTATGCTGGGAAAATATGGTTAAATAAGCAAATTGGTAGCTACAGGTAGTTTACAAGGAAATTAAATGGCATAGATGGAGATATTTCTCCAAAACTATACTTTTCCAATTTTGCTTTTTTTGCTTCTATTTTTATTTTTTCTTTGTCTTCCACAGTTCTGATTTTTGGATATCTTCACTAAAATACCCCATTCCAAACCAGCCAATAGAATTTGAAAACGAGTCGTTACATACAAATTAGGAATTAGAGCTAATAAAAATTCAATTGACTGCTGACTTGATGTTACTTCATACAGGGCACTTAAAAGTAGTGAGAGCCAGGGAATGATGAGCAGGTTTCTCAATATTCCACTGATGTCTCGAGAAAGAAAAAACTGGCTCCACAACACTGGTTTTAAAGGGATATGCATGTCTAGAAATATTTTTTTTTTAATTGACAGTTAATAACACTTTTGGACCAATAGACAAACTAGAATAAATCAATAAGGCTGGGGTCAGACCAGCGCACTTTTAATGTGCGTTTTGGCGCACTTAATTACAGCCGCACTAGCAGCAAATGACGGGCAATGACGGCCAATATACGATGTATGGCCGCACAAAAGTCCGGCCGTGCAACGCAAGTGGAATTTGAACGCATTTTTTTGAGAACGCTGGACCGCTAGTACTGACGTACTGAGTGCGCAGCTGCGGCATAGCGGCGTGTTTGCGTGATTAGGAGATGTCAGACGCTGCTAATGTCCAGCCTACATAACGTCCAGATGCAAAAAGAGTTTTATTGACGATCCGTACAAAATCACGCCCGAAAATGCGCATCGTCTGACCGTTTTTGCGCATTCCGTGAAAAAATACGTCAATGCGTTCGGATGCACTTTTTCACGTTCGCGGGGAAAAATGCTTTTGTCTGACCCTAGCCTAAATGTTTTAAAAATGTGTAAAAAATATTAATTTTCTTGCTTTAAACTTTGTCATTTCATCTTCTCTGGCCACGCCCCCAGCTAGGGGTGTTTCGTTAGCTTCTACTTCCTGAATATTCCCCACCTCCTCCCCGCCCACTATTCCACCCATCAAAGCTTAACATGAACTAGCACAAGCTGTGCACGTGAAACCCTGTGCATTCTCAGGACCTCAGACTTGGGGAACTGAGAAATAACATAAAACGTAGGAGATGTATCTGGATCGCTGATGAAGTCATATGTTTTATTACTAGACAAAATTAGTTGGATGTTCTTTTAATATATTTTGCTACCATTAAAGTTATTTCCTATTCTACTAGCCAGGGTTGTTTGTATTCCAAACTATTGGAAGTGTTCTGTAGAGGCCTTTCCGGAGGTCCTGGTGAGAGCTGGATTCTGGGTGACACCTTGTGACCAACAAATCTTGAAGTACACTGTAGAGAGGGCTTTGGGGATTCCATACTGAAGATCTGGTTGATAGCTAGATTCCAGGTGGTGTTTCGTGGATGGCAAATCCTGTATACTACGGAGTGGTTACTTTTTTATATATATACTAGGTGTAAAGCCTGCCCAGAGGGCAGTCTATTGATAAGTGTGGTGCGTTGTGCTTGGTTCGGTGCCATTTATTATGCTGTGTTTGGCTCTGTGCTCGGCTCTGTGCCGTTTATTCTGTTGTGCTCGGCTCTGTGCGGTTTATTCTGTTGTGCTCGGCTCTTTGCCGTCTATTGTACTGTGCTCGGCTCTGTGGCGTTTATTGTGCTCAGCTCTGTGGCGTTTATTCTGTTTTGCTCGGCTCTGTGCTGGGCTCTGCACATCGGCTCTGTGCTCTGCTCCGTGCCGTATATTGTGCTCTGCTTTTTATTATGCTCTGCGCCGTTTATTGTGTTGTGCTTGGTTCTGTGCTCGGCGCCGTTTATTGTGCTGTGATTGGCTGTGCCGTTTATTGTGCTGTGCTCTGTGCCGTATATTGTGCTGTGCTCGGCGCTGTGCCGTTTATTGTGCTCGGCTCTGTGGCGTTTATTGTGCTTGGCTCTGTGGCGTTTATTGTGCTCGGCTCTGTGGCGTTTATTGTGCTCGGCTCTGTGGCGTTTATTGTGCTCGGCTCTGTGGCGTTTATTCTGTTTTGCTCGGCTCTGTGCTGGGCTCTGCACATCGGCTCTGTGCTCTGCTCCGTGCCGTATATTGTGCTCTGCTTTTTATTGTGCTCTGCGCCGTTTATTGTGTTGTGCTTGGTTCTGTGCTCGGTGCCGTTTATTGTGCTGTGCTTTGTGCCGTTTATTGTGCTGTGCTTTGTGCCGTTTATTGTGCTGTGCTTTGTGCCGTATATTGTGCTGTGCTTGGCTCTGTGGCGTTTATTGTGCTTGGCTCTGTGGCGTTTATTGTGCTCGGCTCTGTGGCGTTTATTGTGCTCGGCTCTGTGGCGTTTATTGTGCTCGGCTCTGTGGCATTTATTGTGCTCGGCTCTGTGCCTTTAATGGGTTGTGCTCTGCTCTGTGCCATCTATTGTGCTCTGCTTGGCGCTCTGCTCTGTGCTCTGCACTCGGCGCTGGGCTGTGTTCAGGTACTGGGCTCAGGCGCTGGGCTCTGCGCTGTGCGCAGGCGCTGGGCTCAGGCGCTGGGCTCTGCGTTCAGGCGCTGGGCTCTGGGCTCAGGCGCTGGGCTCTGCACTCAGGCGCTGGGCTCAGGCGCTGGGCTCTGCGCTCAGGCGCTGGGCTCAGGTGCTGGGCTCAGGCGCTGGGCTCTGCGCTCAGGCGCTGGGCTCTGCACTCAGGCACTGGGCTCTGCGCTCAGGCACTGGGCTCTGCGCTCAGGCACTGGGCTCTGCACTGGGCTCTGCGCTCAGGCGCTGGGCTCAGGCGCTGGGCTCAGGCGCTGGGCTCTGCACTGGGCTCTGCGCTCAGGCGCTGGGCTCAGGCGCTGGGCTCAGGTGCTGGGCTCAGGTGCTGGGCTCTGGGCTCAGGCGCTGGGCTCAGGCGCTCAGCTCTGCGCTGGGCTCTGCGCTCAGGCGCTGGGCTCTGCGCTCAGCTCTGCGCTGGGCTCTGCGCTCAGGCGCTGGGCTCTGCGCTCAGGCGCTGGGCTCTGGGCTCTGCACTCAGGCGCTGGGCTCTGGCGCTTGGCTCTGCGCTCAGGCGCTGGGCTCTGGCGCTGGGCTCTGCGCTCAGGCGCTGGGCTCTGGCGCTGGGCTCTGCGCTCAGGCGCTGGGCTCTGCGCTCAGGCGCTGGGCTCAGGTGCTGGGCTCTGCGCTCAGGCGCTGGGCTCAGGCGCTGGGCTTTGCGCTCAGGCGCTGGGCTCAGGCGCTGGGCTCAGGCGCTGGGCTCTGCGCTCAGGCGCTGGGCTCAGGCGCTGGGCTCTGCGCTCAGGCGCTGGGCTCAGGTGCTGGGCTCTGCGCTCAGGCGCTGGGCTCAGGCGCTGGGATCAGGCGCTGGGCTCTGCGCTCAGGCGCTGGGCTCAGGCGCTGGGCTCTGCGCTCAGGCGCTGGGCTCAGGCGCTGGGCTCAGGCGCTGGGCTCAGGCGCTCAGGCGCTGGGCTCAGGCGCTGGGCTCAGGCACTGGGCTCAGGCGCTCAGGCGCTGGGCTCAGGCGCTGGGCTCAGGCGCGTGGCAACCTCCGTAACAGGCTGTTGCGGTTGGATGCGCGCGCGCCACCTGCCGCAGCACGCCCAAAGCGTCCAACGGAGGTTGGATGCGCGCGCAGCAAACCTCCGTAGGACGCTTTGGGCGTGCTGCGGCGGGTGGCGCGCGCGCACCCGGCTGCGCGCGCATCCAACCGCCACAGCACCCCGTGGGCTGCGCGCATGCGCAGTCCATATATATATATACATATATATATATATATATATATATATATACACACACACACACACTGTAACCCCATGTGGATATATATACACACACATATATGGTTTTTACAGTGTGTGTGTGTATGGCTGGCATCCAGGCTCAGGCGAGCCCCCGGCTCGGCTGGGACTCTAGGCCCAGGCCAAGCCAGGGGCTCGCCTTAGCCTGGATGCCGGCCAAGCAAGTAGCTCGGGCGTCATCCAAGCTTAGGCGAGCCCCCGGCTTGGCTTGGGCCTAGAGGCCCATCCGAGCCGTGGACTCGCCTGAGCCTGGAGGACGCCCAAGCAGGCAATTCGGCCGGCCTCCATGCTTAGGTGAGTCCCCGGCTCGGCTGGGCCTCTAAGCCCAGGCCAAGCCGGGGGCTCGCCTAAGCTTGGATACCGGCCGAGCAAGCAGGGTGGGTGTGGAGAGCACATACTCACCTACATCGGCCCTCCAGCGATGGCAGTCCCGCTTCCAGTGTCCTCTCTCCGTTGGTCACCGGTATGACATCACAAAAGCCTTTGACCCAGGGTCAAAGGCTTTCGTGACGTCATACCGACGACCAACGGAGACAGAGAGGACGCTGGAAGCGGGACCGCCATCGCCGGAGGAGCTAAGGGCTGATGTAGGTGAGTATGTGTAGGCAACATCCTCCTACATTGGCCCTGAGCTCCAGCGGTGACCGTCCTCCGGCTGTCGCTGGCTGCTCGGCCGGCCTCTAGGCTTAGGCGAGTCCCCGGCTCGGCTGGGCCTGTAGGCCCGAGCCAAGCTGGGGGCTCGCCTGAGCCTGGAGGCCGGCCTAGCAGCCTGCTCGGCCGGAGGAAGTCACCGCTGGAGCTCAGGGCCGATGTAGGGGAGTATGTTTTGGCAACTTCGGCCCTGAGCTCCAGCGGTGACCGTCCTCCGGCTGTCGCAGGCTGCTCGGCCGGCCTCCAGGCTCAGGCGAGCCCCCAGCTTGGCTTAGGCCTACAGGCCCAGCCGAGCCGGGGGCTCGCCTAAGCCTGGAGGCCGGCCGAGCTGCCTGCGACAGCCATCGCTGGAGCTCCGGGCCAATGTAGGGGGATGTTGCCTACACATACTCACCGACATCGGCCCTTAGCTCCTCCAGCGATGGCGGTCCCGCTTCCAGCGTCCTCTCTCTCTTCGTTGGTCGCCGGCATGATGTAACGAAAGCCTTTGACCCCGGCATTTTGACCCGGGGTCAAAGGCTTTCGTGACGTCATACCGGCGACCAACGGAGACAGAGAGGACGCTGGAAGCGGGACCGCCATTGCTGGAGGAGCTAAGGGCCGATGTTGGTGAGTATGTGTAGGCAACATCCCCCTACATTGGCCCGGAGCTCCACCGGTGGCTGTCCTCCGGCTGTCGCAGGCTGCTCGGCCGGCCTCCAGGCTTAGGCGAGTCCCCGGCTCGGCTGGGCCTGTAGGCCCAAGCCAAGCCGGGGGCTCGCCTGAGCCTGGAGGCCGGCCTAGCAGCCTGCTCGCCAGGAGGAAGTCACCGCTGGAGCTCAGGGTCAATGTAGGGGAGTATGTGTAGGCAACATCGGCCCTGAGCTCCAGCGGTGACCTCCTCCAGCCGAGCAGGCTGCTCGGCCGGCCTCTAGGCTTAGGCGAGTCCCCGGCTCGGCTGGGCCTGTAGGCCCAAGCCAAGCCGGGGGCTCGCCTGAGCCTGGAGGCCGCCTAGCAGCCTGCTCGGCCGGAGGAGGTCACTGCTGGAGCTCAGGGCCGATTTAGGGGAGTATGTTTTGGGAACTTCGGCCCTGAGCTCCAGCGGTGACCGTCCTCCGGCTGTCGCTGGCTGCTCGGCCGGCCTCTAGGCTTAGGCGAGTCCCCGGCTCGGCTGGGCCTGTAGGCCCAAACCAAGCCGGGGGCTCGCCTGAGCCTGGATGCCCGCCGAGCAGGCCGCGACAGCCGGAGGACGGTCACCGCTGGAGGATCGGGGCTTGCGGCGTTTAAACACACGGGTAGCTGCGCGCGGCTCGTGCCGATTTTTTATTTTTTTTTTTGCAGGCAGCCGGAACGCGCAGCTACCTGTTTGTTTTAACGGCCACTTTCAAATGTCCGTCGCGCATGCGCAGACCGCTTTTGGCGACGGACACTTGAAGGCTTACTCTTTTATAGTATAGATATATATATATATATATATATATATATATATACGGTCTGCACTATGTATCTTTAATATATATATTCCATATACATTTGCTGCTTTTCATGTTTTTATGTTATTCCTGATTTACGCTTGAGTTACAGATTTTAATGGCACTCAGCCCCGCCCTCCCCTCAGCTCACAGTGCAGGGGGGAGGAGCAACTCGGTTGCACATGCTCAGTGCGTGTTTTATCTATGCCTAGGTATACACACTGATTGGTTAGCTCAAAGTGCCTCCTAAGGTGGGCATGGAAAACACAAAGAAAGAAAGACGGTAAACATGACAAAAATATCATATTTACTCGCTTTTTATGCCTGCTGAATAAGACGGACTAATTCAAAAGGTATTGCACATTTTTAAAGGCACACTAGCAAAGCATGCCTGTTCCTTTAAGTGATTTATTTGATTTACATACCTCTCATCCATTGAAGAAGAGGGCCATAGGTTGCTTACTCTTGCTGCAGTTTGAAGGGCACTGAGAGTAGATAGTTCTTTGATGTCCTGCCAGTCATGATCCACCAAGAACCCTCATCACCCCAAGGAGAACATTGCAAACACTATCACTGCTGCTGGTATATATGGACTCTTACTCCTTTACTAACAAAGGATTTTTAATGAGACCAGTGATGTTGGTTTTTTTAAAATAACTTACGCAGTAAAAAATACCTAAACATTTATACTGTATATTTTTACTGTATGTAAGCCCTATGTGACAGGCATTGGGCTCACTCACTGGGGGTAGATTGAGCAGAGTTCAGCGCTTCTTTCTGTCTGTTCCTTATAGAGTATAATATCCTATATCTTCACTAGTAGGTAGATGGTGAATGATCCTCAATGCCTCAAAGGAAACATAGGGTAGCATAGCCTGACACCGTATGTCAAAAAAATGAATGAAAGATTACACTCACATGGAATGGTGTCTCACGTTAGACACCGGATTTGAAGGCGGCTGGCGGCTTATGTGGGAACGCCAGATTTCCCCAAATCACAGCAAGGAGTCCTGAGTCTGTAATTTCGCTCTACATCAGGAGATGCAATGCTCAACTGTGGTGGATAAATCAGCCTTCTGTGAAGAGCTGTACCCCTAGAGCATATCGCAACAGGGACTGTGCCTTATCCGCAGTGAAAAGAGGCAAAAACATTCACCTGCTGGTTTTTAAAACGTTTTTATTCCTCTAAAGATAAAATAAATACATAGTAAATGAATGAAATAAAAAGGGGTAATGCACTAAAATGCGTTTCGCAAATCACAACCGCTTCCTCAGTTCACTCTAGTGACCAAAAAGCACTACTACATGTACATTACAGCTTGTACTATGGAATTTCTTGAAGAAAAAATGGACCTGTATGGTTTTTCAAAAAAATTCAGCATATCATGTTCAGTGAGTTGAAACTTGTGACACATTCTGAAGCCCATATGAAAACAAAGTCCTTTGTTTTGCTGCAGTATAAAACCAGATCGAGTTTACTCTCCCGGGGAACAAGCAGAAGCTCTTGAAAGTACAATATTCTTAATCATGGCAGTGAAGGAGTTAATGGCAGGCAATGGATGCCTGCTGCTTCATCCAGAATACAATCATTACATTTCGTGCATATAACCACTCTGCCCAGAATAGGGCTTGAGATTGACAATGTTTAGTGCACAACATGTTAAAGATTACATAGGGACATTTTGATGACAGTCACGGTAATCGAAGAGAAAACCGAAATCATTAACACAAATTAGGGTTGATGAGATGAGTACTGAATGTTTGTAAAGTTTGTGGAGTTCCTTGCTAATCACATAACATAGAAGTAATCTTAATTAAAATCATCCCTAACTTCAAAGACTGTCTTTGTCAAATCGTGCAGTTTTTATCTTCAGAAAGTGTTGTGCAACTCTTACATGAAAGCGCAGAAATCAAGCAGTGTATTTTTAATATGACATTTATTGGAGGCTAGGTTAATGTATTATTTTCTAAAAGCCCTTACTGTCATGTGGACTCTGCATGGATTGCATGTGTGTGCCCAGATTGCAGTGAGCGGTAATGAATTATACAGGTTGTGGGGGGTCAAACAAGATATTTATTACTAATAAACATAAAACAGCAGAAATAAATGAATAGGTTCGCTGAGAAAGAAAAGGGAGGCAATAAGCAGAACGAAAAGAAAAAAGGTTTAAACAGGATGAAAACTAGGAGACACAGGTGGAAACTGAAAATACGTACAACTAAATAAAACTAGACGGGATAAACAATAATGTCCATGGCAAGGTATCCAGATAAGGATAAGGCAATCTCCTAGTCGGGGTATCAAGCAGAAGTCGAGGAATACAGATAACAGAAAAATCAAAAGTCCATAGCCAGGGGTCGTACACGTTAAATCCAATAAGGGGGAACTCGAAGCAAATGATTGGGGGTTACCGGTATAGCAGAAGTAGGAAAAGTTCATAGGAGGGTTCCAGATGGGTACTCGAGAGGGGAATCAGATGGGTGGTCCAGAGGGTTTTACCGGTAACAACTCCAGAGGGTATTCAGAAGGTAAGTCCAGCACAAGGGGTTTCCAAAAGCAGGTCAGCTAGGTACAAAGTCCAGACTTCAATGAAGTTCAGCAAATGGGGTGTGACCTCCTTATATACAGGGTAGATCAGTCTGGATAAGATGCAGGTGATAGTCAGGTTCTGGATGCTATTCTACTCAAAGTCCAGAACTGAGCATGGGGAAAAAACAAAGTCCTGGAATCTGCATAGGACATGCAGAACATGCAAAAAAGGTAAACAAAAGGGGGCGTCAGAGGGTCTGGGGGTTCAGACCGTGACACTTACTTCTTTATTTTTCTTTGTAAATCTCACAGATTGAACAAAAGGTCTGTAGCGCCAGGAATAGACTCATTGGGTGGTTTTAATTTCAAACGATCCAAGTAAGAGAGAGAGTGTTTTGTTAAAATAATCAACTCGCCAGGGACGAACTAATAATTGACACATGGCGGCATTTATATCTACAAATATCAAAACTGGAATTCATTTCAACATGACTGACATGGTATAGTTCATATGTTAACTAGTGTTGGATTGAGTAATTATATGCCATATGTTTTCTACATTACGTTGTAACAATCTTTGTAACCAAGGCATAGAAATTAGAAAGGCAGGAACCCCAGGCCAGCTCCCTAGACCCTAATTAAGTCTACTAGTAGCACATTTTTTTCCAGGCTACTTTTAGAATTGTATTAATTATGGAAATAAAATCAATATTATTCAAATGCTTAAATTCCTTACAGAATAATGTATATGCTTTAAATCGTAAAAAAAGAATAAGGTGTACACTTAAAAGATAATGCATGAATTAATAATAAAACTGATACATTTTATCAAACGTGAAATTATTATAGTAGTCCATACGCTTTGCAATGAATGTTAGACGTGTGCATCATGAAAAAATTTGTTTTGTTTTGTTTGCGCATGCATTCGTTAAATTCATAAAAAAATCGGTGCATTCGTTATGTTGACGTTATTCGTATTTTGGAGAGATTCGTTACTTCAGAAGATTAGTTATTTGTTATTTGGTATTGATTTGCTATTTTGTATTGATTTGTTATTTCTTATTGATTCGTTATGCCTGTGGTATATCAATCCGTACCACCCCCATGGTGTTGACATGATCATCCTAGCCTTCACTGGACAACTCTGTCACATGATCAAAATATGATCTGATTGACCACAACCTGCAGAAAGATGGAGAATGTTGATAGGCCAAGTACTGTTAACTTTTTCAATCAGTGTAATGCAGTGATTGGTTCAGGCTACTGTCAACTAAATGATTTCTTATACATTGTTTTGTTTAGTTTAGTTTCTATCGCAATTCATACGAAATCAATTCGGAATTTCGGATTTACTTCCAACATACTAATTAACGTAATTTCGGACAAATTGCAATTCATTACGAAACGAAACTCACACCTCTAATGAATGTACATGGCAGAAAATCTAAGGGCAAGAAATGTCTGTATAGTTATTATTACAGGCTGAGAATGGCTTAACCGAAATGTTCCATAATCTAAAACTGATTTACGTCAACGTGTCATCACATATGTAAAATTCCATACCTGACATCATGGGACGGGGACGCGATTATTAAAAATGTTGTAGAAAATGACCTTCAGGAAATGTGTATAAGGTTTGTATGAAACAGGAACTAATTTTGTGTTTAGACTCGGTCCCATCCCCATGATATCTCATTATTACATACAAATATTTCAAAATATGTCTGCAGTTAAGATAAGGAATTCTCAATCTGTAGCTGCATTCGGCTACAGTTGGATCACCTTGGCACTCCGTTTCAGAATCAGGTGTCCCATGATGCTCAGGCAGACTACAGACCAAAATAATTAAAGTTGGCCGAGCATCATGGAACAATAAGTCCTATAATATCTTGGTGATTAGCAAAGGAAAGCCGCCACCACATTACGAGTCTACAGGCACTGTATCCATGTAGCCTTCTCGACTTTGTGGCCTCTGTCGCCTTCAGAATTAGATGCTATAAATAAATGCTCGAAAACATGAGGTCAAACTCCTGCCCCTTGATTTAGTTCCCGGCAGGAGCTAGTAGAACATTATGATAGAGCTGCGCATGGTGCTGGTTGCTATTAACCTCGTTTGATTTCAATAAATGAGAACAAACACAGTCACTATATTTATTTCTCGGCTTCTCACACTGTAACCTCATCTGATTTCCTCTTACACTGTGTCAAGTATTACTTCAGACAAATCATCTCAGCTTCAAGCCTCTGCACATTTTCTTCAGATAAGTACATTTGCTTGAGATTCCGATGCGCAGTTCTCACGTTTTATACATAAAAAACATTCTACTGCACAAACTCCATAATCCCTTCTAGAGCTTTTACTCTCATGATGATCCTTTAATTAACCCTTTAGGACCAGTAATGCTCATGTGATCTTAATAATACAATTTTTTTTACTCTTTACACCAAAACTACACTGGAGCCGCATATTAATGACATTGATGAACAGGATTTTCAAGAAGTCATAAAGTCTATAACTGTTATAATGAAATACTGGCAAATGCGCCCCTGGCACAAGTTAACGCAGGAAAACCATTTATCTGTATATAAAACATACCCACTTGCAATAAATGTTAAGAGTCATTTACCAGGTTGTCGAGACATATCATTGGATATCTTACAGCGTCCTTGGCTACCTGAAGTTCCAGCACCGTCAATTACACATAATTTATGTCATAAATCTTAAATATCTTGTTGTCTCTTTCTCTAGATTCCATTCATATTTTAATAAATGTCAGTACATTTGTAAATATATATATATATCTATACTGTATATATATTTCAATTGCTAATAAGGTATTAACCCATTTCTGCCAGCGTTTTGGTTTTTTTCTTCTTTTCATTTCTCCTTGGTTAAAATTTGTGTTGCTCAGTTCTGGTATTGGAACACTGGGCAAAAATGGGTTAAAATCTCCACTTTTTATTATTATTATTTATTTGTACAGCTACAACATATTCCGCACCTCTGAACAATGAGTACAATATAGACAGTGTTACAATGCAGTGAGACCAAACAACAGTTGACAAACCAACACAGGAGAAAACGAAGGCCCTATTCACATGGGAATTTACAATCTAGAAGGGTTGGAGAGTGAGAAACAGGAGGAGAGGACTGCAAGGTGAGAGTGATGGACTGGTTGGGGAAATTAAGTATATTAGGGAGGTGGATGGTAGGTTTCCCAGAATAGGAATATGTTAAAGATCTGACAGTACGAGAGAGTGTGTTCCAGAGGACGTGTCTGCATGTGAGAAATCCTGCAGTCTGTCATAGGAAGAGGTGTTGCGGGGAGAAGCTAGGAGCAGGTCACTGTCTGACCTTAGGGAGTGGGTTGGAGTGTACTTGGTGATTAGTGAGGACAGGTAGTGGGGAGTGGAGATAAAGAGGGCGTTTTTTAGGTCTGGGTGAGAATTTAGAATTTAAGTTCTATAGTGAATGGGGAGCCAGTGAAGGGATTCGCAGAGAGGAGCGGCAGAGACAGAGCAGCGAGTGGAGGAATAAGCCTGACACAGGCATTTAGGATGGACTGTAGGGGGAAGAGGTGGGAGTGAGAGATGCCAGCTAGAAGATTATTACAGTAGTCAAGTCAGGAGTTTACAAGGGTGTAGATGAGTTGCTTTGTGGTGTCAGTGGTAAGAAATGTCCAAATTTTTGAAATCTTTTACGTAATTGGTTGCAGCAGGGGGAGACTGGATGTGGAGGATGAAGAACAGAATGGAGTCATATGTAACTCTGTGACAGTGAACCTGGTTTAATGGGGAGATAGTGATGCCATTGACAATGAAAGAGATGTCTGGAGGTGGGGAGGCCTTAAAGGGGGGAATTAGTAGGAGCTCAGTCTTCAACATGTTAATCTTTAGGAGGTGAGAGGCCATCCAGGAGGAGATGCCAGATAAACGGTCACTGACTTTATAGAAGACAGGATTAGAGAGATCAGGGGTGGAGAGATAGATCTTAGTATCATCAGAATAGAGGTGATAATTACAGCCAATACTGTCAATTATTTTGTCCAGGGAGGAAGTGTAGAAAAACAGAGGACCCAGAACAGAGCCATGAGGTGCAACAACTGATAAAGGCATTGAAGAGGAGGCATTGGCAGCAAATGACACAGAGAAAGACCTGTTGGAGAGGTAGGAGTCAATCCAAGAGAGCGCAGTGTCACAGACACAAAGAGAGCAGAGAGCCTGTAGAAGGAGGAGTGGTTGACAGTGTCAAAAGCAGCTGAGAGGTCAAGCAAGATGAGTGTAGAATAGTGGCAGATGTTTTTAGTGGTTAAGAGGTCTTTGGTGACTTTGACGGTAGTTTCCATTGAGTGTAGATTTCAAAAGCCTGGTTGCAGGGGCTCGAGTAGGGAATTAGAGGACAAGGAGAGGTGGTTCAAAACTAGTTTTTCCAAGAGCTTAGAGGTAAATGGAAGCAGGGATACAGGACGGTAGTTGGATGTAGAGTTGGGAAAGAGGGAGGGTTTCTTTAGTATAAGGGTTAACTGTGCATGTTTGGAGGCAGATGGGAAAGAGCCAGTCTAGAGAAATAGGTTGGAAATGTGTGTGAGAGCAGGAGCGAGGAAGGAGGAGACTGGAGGTATTATATGTAAGGGAATGGGGTCGAGTGGGCACGTAGTGAGGTGTGAGGAGGACAGTAAGGACCAGACTTCTCCCTCAGTAGCTGAAAGTGGTAGAGGGGGGTTCCTGGGAGTGAAAGTGGGAGATTACTGGTTTGTGTCGGGATGATGCTTCTTGATAAAATGTTAATTAAACGTCATAAGTAGTAAATGGAATATTAGGCACTTTGTATGTATAAACAGGAATTTTATTGTGACATCCTAAATGTCAACATTTTGGCTGTATAGTCAACTTTTGCCAAGCCTTTACAACAGCTTGTTATATACAGGTAGAGCACCACTTATCTGGAATTCCAAAAAGACGCCCGAAAACCCAAATTTTCAGACCAGTCCAGCTTTTTGATAATTCTGGATAGAGGTCCTCAGGACTTGACCAAGGCTACCGAGTGCTGCAGCAAACCAATGCTGGGAGCTGCAGCAGGAAGGAGAACAGGACTCTCTCACCATGATCTCCTTCCTTTAAAATGTTGAATTTTCCAAGATTCTGAAATCCAAAACAATCTGGAATGCTTGGAGTCCCGAGTATTAAAGGTGTTCTACCTGTAATAATATTGACTGTGAGCTAGTTGTGTGCGTAACCCCTACTTGCTGCCTAATAAAACATCAGAAAGCATAACAATCTTACACAATTCTTTAGCTTTCCTGCCTAAATATTCTTTTTTAAACGTAGCAAGTTCTCTGTGATTTTACAATAAACATTCGAGTCGCACTTCTAATAGTCACCAGCGCTAACCATTATACTTAAGGGTAATCATCTAAAGTGCCAATCCTAAGCTAGTAGGTGTCAAAACACATAGAATGATTTACTACACCTGAAAAAACGAAGACAAAATTTGAAAAAAAAAAGCAACACCTATTTAGGGATAAATCCAGAAGTTCAGAAACTCTGTAAAAATAAAGCACAAGTACTAATTGTTTCCTGGCCTTGGGATTGTGCATGCAGTCATCTGCACTCTAATGGTGAGTGTGGACTGTGGTTTAACTCAAGACCACCATGGGCGGTTCTATTCCTGGCTGTTACGCCCATTAGCAGTCAGCTCACCCGTTCTGTGTATGAGACAAATTGGGATTTTGGAGTGTCTCCTGTCACTATGGACAACTCACATTGCAGCTATATCGACCATTAGAGAGTCTTTGCCATACGCTGCATAACACCAGTTCATCTTTCCTACTTCTTTCTTTCAGACCTCATGTGGTGTGTTGTTTCACTTTGCCAAGTGTGTCCCCCCTGATTTCCCATCATGGAGTGCATCCTACATATATTAGTGTTGTTTGCCTTGTATTCGGTGCCTGGTGGCACAGCATTCAATTAACAGTCCTAGTTGTGTATTCATTACACTCTTCATAGCTATGAAGAAGGCACCGCTACATGGCTGCGTCTCTTTTTCCATGATGATGAGCTTGTTTTGTTATTATTTCTACAAAAGTATTGCTTCATTAGGTAAATGTAGTCATTGTGTGAAGATCCCACCCCCACACATTAGTGTTTTCCCCACATGCCTTCACTATTACTACATCTACAGGGGTAACATTAGCTATTGGACCTCATTAATACTATAATTATATTGCGCTTGATTATCTGATTATATTTGATTGGGATCCCCTTTGAAACAATTCTTTACTCGTATCAGGTAAATGCTTTTATGTCTTATTTCATTTTGACTTTTCATCTTTGCTATGCATTGGCTGTTATCTATCTTTTTATTATTGGGTGGAGTAGAGGTAACATCACTGCTCTGCGTGGAGAGAGCCTGTGGAGACATGGGTTCGATCCCGACGAGCACCTCTCCAGTAAGTGTCCTTGGGCAAGACACCTAACGATACATACTCGCCACCCAGGACATACTTGAAAACGAGAGAAATATCAATGTATCCTTCCTGGTAAAATACTTTCTCCAAAAAAAAAATCTGAGTGGCTCTGCTCTCAAAGTGTGCATTTCTGAGCAATTCTTGTAACTAATGCAAATACTATAATTTGAGTTAACGTGTGAGGAGTCAATCTTAGCCCTTTCGCTGTGGATGAAATGTGGGGAACGTCCTTGGGTGCGCAAGCTGTCAGAGGAGGACGTTCCCCACACGTCATGGGGACTCCACAGGGAAAGGTTGAGACTCAATGCGTCCGGGACGGAGTGCCGGTCCGGTCTGACTTCCCCGAAGTCAGACTGTCCCTTTAGACCAGTGTTTCCCAAACCTGTCCTCGGGACCCTCAACCAGGACATATTTTACAGATCACCTTGGGGATTGCAGACTGAATCCTGCAATCACTGAGCAGCAAATCATATCACCTGTGCTGTGCTTCAGATATCCTGCAAATCTGGTTGAGGCGGAGGGTCCTGAGGACAGGTTTGGGAAACACTACTTTTGACCCCTCCCGGTGTACTGACATCTTCACATCAGCGCGTGATGTCAGTTTCAGGTGCCCCCTGCCGAGCCGTCAGAGTGTCTGAAAGGGAAGGCTCCAATCGACGCCTATGGAAATCCCTATGGTGGAGATAGGGAGTCCATTCGACACATGAATACAGAGTAGTATTATTATATACAGTACTTACAAATGATATGGTTTGGTCTCCTTGAAGAACCTGCAGGTTCCTGTAACACGACCTTGTGAATTCATTGAAAGCTTTCTGCTGGAGTTACAATCTCGTCTTTCAAGGAAATTAAGTAGGTTTGAACACCGTAATTATAGAAACAGGGTTTTTGCGATAAAAACATTTCAATTACCAAAGTTGGAATGTTGCCTAGATCTTTCATTTAAGTGTTTTCTATAGGTTGGTTTGACATGGTTGTTTAAAACCTTGTATTCAAACTTTTTAATTTAACGCAGGGGTCAGCAAGCTTTGCCCTCCAGATGTTTTGAAACTACATCTCTCAATGCTGAGGTACTCATTAGTTTGGCTAAGCCATATGGGAATTGTAGTCCCAAACATATGGAGGGTCAAGGTTGCTGACCCCTGATTTAATGTATACGCTATAGTAAAAAGATTGGGTTGTGCACACTATGGGACCCTATTCCAAAGTTGGTGCTAACTGAACCAGAGCTGTTGTAAACTTAACAACTCCATAGACTATAATGGCTCTGGTAAGTTTACAACAGCTCTGGTTAAGTTAGCACCAACTTTAGAATTGGGCTCTACATCTGGTAACAAAAATTACTCATATTGAATGATTTTCAACTTAGAGCCAGATATAATACTCAGGATGTGATAGAAACGGAATACATAAGTGATTATTCAGAGAGCACCGAAATATTAACAACATGTTGGTGCTCTCTCGTTCCCTGCATTTCAGGGAATCAAATTCCCTGACCCTGCTGGGGAATTCAGCATTCACTGCAGGGTCCCTGAAGTGAAGGGAAAATCCACCGAGCACATCAGAAAATCCACTGTAAAACCGCCACATCGAATGGAAAAAGCACCGCAAGATCACCGAAAAAAAAATCGCAAGCATCCGAAAAAAATCGAACTATCCGCCGCAAAGTCACTGAAAAAAACCCTGAACGCATTCGAAAAAAGACATACGATCCACCGAACAGAGCACCGACCAGCCACTGCAAAAAGCCGACAAGCCAACTAACGGGTAAAAATGCCTAAAAATATACTAAAAAAAAATAAAGAGACCTCAGATTAAAAGAATAAATGGTTTAATAGATATTACATATACAGTCAGGTCCAGAAAAATTGAGACGTCGACACAATTCTAACATCTTTGGCTCTATACACCACCACAATGGAGTTGGAATGAAACAAACACAATGTGCTTTAACTGCAGACTGTCAGCTTTAATTTGAGGGTATGTACATCCAACTCAGGTGAACGGTGTAGGACTTACAGCAGTTTGCAGATTTAATTTGTTCCACGGAGTGTGCATCCTTACGCACTTTTTGACAGAATACACGGAAGTGGTCACATGGTGTGCAATAACGTCCGTGATTTTTTACGGATCGCAACTTTGGGTGTCTGGACGTGATGTAGGCCGGACATGTGCAGCGTCTGACGTCTCCTAATCACGCACACACGCCGCTATGCGGACGCAGCGCACTCTGTGCGTCAGTACTAGCAGTTCGACGTTCTTGCTAATCTGTGTCCATTTGCCGCTTGCTTTGTGCGTTCATCCGAATAGATTTTTGGACGAAATATCACTATTTCAGTGATTTGAAAGCACCAAAAATTCTGAATTGACTAAAAATAAATAATGCTATCGGATTGATCCAAAACGTTTCCGATCAATTTGAAACCATCGGTTAAGTAAATTAATTGCACTGTTTGTGCAATACTAGCCCTAACCCTAAACCTAATACAGACATAAATAGTAATTGTAACCCTAACACAAACAGAACCAGTAAATCAACAGTAACCCTAATGCTATCCCTCCCTAACATTTGGGGGTCATATAGGGGGAAGGGTTGGAGGAGGTAGAGGAGGGGGTTTAAAGTTGGGTATGGGGTGCAGAGTGAGGTATAGAGCCTGAAAATACACAGGCCTGCAAGATTTTGCACATTTCCAAAAATGTTCAGCTGTGTATGAAATGTCTTATCAATTCGAATCTGCAAATCTGGAAAATTCTGTAATCTGAAAATTTGAGACACGCAAATTTTCCAAAAGAAAACTAACCAAAACCTTGGGCTGTGCGCAAGTCTATTTATAATTATTTGTTTTATTAAATTGCCTAAAAGCTTTAATTAAACTGATCTGTAATCTGATGCCATAACTTACAGTATGCATTAAAATTTACATTTTTAAAAGACAGATTTTTTATAAACTTACAGGTCTATTCCTAAAAAGTGAAACTCAGGAGAATTGACTGGAGAAGTGAAAAATCCAGGTCAAAATATCCAAACCAGAAAAATTCTCCCATTTATCCCACTTTACAAATCGACTATTTTCTCTAGATTGTTCTCTTCTCTTGCCAATTCTCCTGAGTTTCACCTTTAAGTGAATAGACCTGTATGATATTTTTAAAACTTTCACACCTGAGCGTATCTCATATGCGCGTTTTACTCGTGTTTTTTGTCGGGCGTTTCATGAGCGTTTTTGACAATTAGAAACAAGCGTTTTTTGAAGTCTATGGCCGCAAACGTGCTGTAATACGCCCCAAAGAAGCTCCTGTACTTCTTTGTGTGTAAGGCTTTTTACAGAGCATTCCTACGCACTGTAAAGCACCCAGGTGTGAACCATACCCATAGGAAATAATGGGATTTCAGTGTTTGAACGTTTTAGGCTGGGGTCAGACCAGCGCACTTTTAACGTGCGTTCTGGCGCACATAATCACAGCCGCACTAGCAGCAGATGACGGGCAGTGACGGCCAATATACGATGTACGGCCGCACAAAAGTCCGGCCGTGCAATGCAAGTGGAATTTGAACGCATTTTTCTGAGAACGCTGAACCGCTAGTACTGACGTACTGAGTGCGCAGCTGCGTCATAGCGGCGTGTTTGCGTGATTAGGAGATGTCAGACACTACTAATGTCCAGCCTACATAACGTCCAGACGCAAAAAGAGTTTTATTGACGATCCGTACAAAATCACGCCCGAAAATGCTCATTGTCTGACCGTTTTTGCGCATTCCGTGAAAAAATACGTCAATGCGTTCGGACGCACTTTTTCATGTTCGCGGGGAAAAATGCTTTCGTCTGACCCTAGCCTTACAGGGAACGCGCTGCAAAATGCCCAGGTGAGAACCTGGCCTTAGATCTTTTCTACCAGTTTTATCTGTGTGCTTAATAATGATATAGGTTCAGATTGTAAGCAGTTTTCCTAACAGTACAATATTACCAGACTTTTCTGTTATTCTACATATAAGGAAGACATGGGAGAAGACCTCTGTTAAAAAGGCAATTTTATTCTATCAGTTATTTTTAACCCCTTCACTATCGAGATATCTCCTGCTTCAAAGGCATTATTCGGTTCCCCGATATCGAGAGATCTCGATCTGCAACTTTGCAGCCCAAAATCTAATTAAATTTGTTTGCTTTTGGGCTTCAGAAGGTGCCCTCCATGTTTTAGCCCTGTGTGTTAAATCAGCTAACTCAATGTCATGATATCGGACATTCAGCAGCCTTAAATTGGCAGAAGATGGCACTATCTACTGGCCAACTAGGTTATTTACAGTAAGAAATTCATTGGAAATATGCCCAAATATTTATTTATTTATTTATTTATTTATAAAGGATTTTACCAGGAAGGATACATTGAGATTTCTCTCGTTTTCAAGTATGTCCTGGGTTCAAGAGCATTGAAATTTTACAGTCGTTACAGAAATACAAAGTAATAAATGCAAGATATTAAAAACAAAACACAAATATACAGATTAACACAGAAAATAAATATGTAAGTAATATAGTCATTATGTTACATGTATACAGGTGCATTCTGTATTGAGGTATGCTAGTAAGGAGCTCTTGAGTGACTTAAGACTGGGGGAAGATTTGATGGTGTCTGGATGGTTATTCCATAAATGTGGTGCTCTGTAGGAAAATGAGAATCGAGCCACTTTCTTTTTGTATTGTGGTATTGCAAGTAAGGTGCTGGTCCTGGATCGGAGGTTATAGGTTGAGGGAACTGCTGGGGGAAGCAGCCTATTCAGGTAGGGTGGCAGCTTTCCAGAGAAGCTCTTAAACACCAGTTTGGAAAGGTGAATGGTGCGTCTAGATTCCAGTGACGGCCAGTTTAGCTCTCTTAACATGTCACAGTGGTGGGTCATGTAGTTACATTGTAGCACAAAGCGGCAGAATGAGTTACACAATGTAGTAAGTTTCTGAAGGTGTGTTTGTGGGGCCGCTGCATACACTACATCTCCGTAATCAATAGCCGGCATAAGCATTTGTTGTACAATCTGCTTATTCTTACCGCGGGGTTCAGGCAGGATTTGTTTCTGTACAGGGCACCTAGTTTGGGGTAAAGTTTGGATGAGAGTTTTTCTATGTGGGGGCCAAAGGATAGATTTGGGTCTAACACAAACCTAGATATTTGAGAGAAGTGACTGAGGTCAGTGTGCCATTTGATTTTGTCCTGACATGTAGATAGAGATTTTGCAGTTTATGTAGTTTAGTTGCTGTTCCAAAGAGCATTTTTTACCGTATAATTAAAAATGATTTCTCAAAAAAACAGTTGTTCCTGACAATATTTTTTGGTACTGAAGGGGTTAATACTGGTATGTCATGTAGGTCATTTTTATGAACTATACAAATTATTTTTAACTATTAAACTAAACTCTCTAAATAATGGTATTCTAAACACTTTTTAACTTAATACCATGAACTTTAAGCTTAATACCACCCTTGGCTCTATAAGGCAATGTCAATCACCCTCATTTCTGCTCCTCAACATTAACGGTGGTAGGTATGATCAGCCCCTGATGTGCACCCACCCAGCTTGCTTTGAATAGGTGATATAAATTAAAAGAAAATAATAATTTAGAGTAGGTCTACGTGAGTTCATGTACGATAATAGCAAGCTCTCCACCATTTTGCAGCTTTCACTATAGAGCAATTGTTAATACTAATTACCATTAAAATACATTAAGATTGATTTATGGCGAATTAATATACGAATTGCAATCAGCATGAAACCTTACATTATTACTTCACAACTCGGTGAATGGCTGATAAATGGAACATTGTGAAGTGGTGCGTTGTGATCTCTGTTTTAAATTATTTCCGTGGCAAGACAAATATATTTATCAAAGGCATTGTAATGTAAATGCACAAAACAAAGACTAAGAACATAAGGAATTTATGTAACACAAATTTTTAGTATCAAGTCTATTCTCTAAAAGGTGAAACTCAGGAGAACTGGCCGGAGAAGAGAACAATCTAGACCAAATAGCTGATTTGGAAAGAGAGATAAATGGGAGCATTTTTCTGGTTTGGCTATTTTGACCTGAATTTTTCACTTCTCCTGCCAATTCTCCTGAGTTTCACCTTTATTGAATAGACCTGTATGTTGTATATGTGGGCCTTTCACTCACCCTCCTTTTCATGCACACGCTCTTTTTCTTGATGTCCACCTTATAAAAGCAGTTTGACACAGGTCAGTTACCGTGATTAATGTGCCTATATGAGGACTCATATTTTGCACATGATCACTTGACACGGTGATGTTTTTTTTGTGATATAATAAAGCTTTATAGTGTCTTCTCTGAGTTGATCATCTAATATGTGAATATATGTATTTATTTTGTCATCTTATCTTATTTCATTTTTTTTTGTAATGAAAGCTAATCTTCGTTAACAGATAACAGCATGTTTTATGATTTCTTTGCTCAAAAATCAACATTTTGATAATACACCCATAGAGAATATTGTCATTTATTCCTTATGTTTTCATAGTGAATTTAAAATGAAATATTATTTTTTAAAGACCATAAGCTAAAATAATAATGGGCATAAATATTTGGATTCCCTGGCACTTCTACACAGACTCACTACTTGATGAATAACCTTTACACAATAAAGCTGTGGAATTCTCTGCCTGTTGAGGTGGTTGGGTCAGAGACTGTACAGACTTTTAAAAAATGACTGGATGACTTCCTACAAAAACAGAATATTAAGGGTTATAATATTTAATATGTGGGTAAACGCTGTTTGATCCAAGGAGAAATCTGACGCCATTCTGGGGTCAAGAAGAAATTTTTTCCAGTGTGTTGCATATTGGCGAACGCTTCAGACTGGGTTTTTTGCCTTCTTTTGGATCAACAGCAGTAGGTGATGTGCGAAAGGCTGAACCTGATGGACGCATGTCTTTTTTCAGCCTATGTAACTATGCAGCTATGATAATTTGAATGACTATTCTTGCTATTTTTTGAAGGGTCAAGAAGGAAAAAAATACAGCTTTCCTAGAAGAATTGTAAGCTTTGCCATGCACATGTAGGAAACTGTGAACAGTGAAAAGTAGCATGTTGATGGATCCCAATGCAAGCTTGAAGAAAATGTTCTAAATTTCATGACCATTTGGCTATTCAAAAAGCGGTCAGTTCACCAAATATTGCCAGTGAAATACGATGTCAGTGAATTCCCCATAGAGAAGTAATGGTTAATCTATTCAGAGAACACCAAACAGCAGTGACATGCCCTGATGTTCAGAGCTTTCATTCAATAGGTTTAACCTTTTAAAACAAAAATTGGTGGTGTTGCGCTAAAGGAAAGTAATAAAACTTATGTATGGTCTATTTTGAAGGCATGCTATACTGCACAGCAAAAAAGAGAAAGAAAGTTCTATTTCTCAATAGTTCGTTCAATGGATATCCAGTCTCTGTTGTAGAAAGGATTTTCAGCGAAATCTTCCAAGACTTTGGAACGAATGACCACTTCTTTGGTGAATCTTCATTAAAAAGTATATATCTGAATAAAAACATATATAAAACACGGCAATGAGAATATACTCTGTGACATCCACCTCAAGCAGCTGTCTCGTGATCTGCTAGATCACGAGACAGCTGCTTGAGGTGGATGTCACAGAGTATATTCTCATTGCCGTGTTTTATATATGTTTTTATTCAGATATATACTCTCATTGCCGTGTTTTATATATGTTTTTATTCAGATATATACTTTTTAATGAAGATTCACCAAAGAAGTGGTCATTCGTTCCAAAGTCTTGGAAGATTTCACTGAAAATCCTTTCTACAACAGAGACTGGATATCCATTGAACGAACTATTGAGAAATAGAACTTTCTTTCTCTTTTTTGCTGTGCAGTATAGCATGCCTTCAAAATAGACCATACATAAGTTTTATTACTTTCCTTTAGCGCAACACCACCAATTTTTGTTTTTCATGTTATATGCTTTCTGAATTTGGTGGATATCAGGGTGGTGTTTTTTTGCTGCTCATTGTTTTTAGGTTTAACCTTTTCCCTACCGCTGACGTACCATGTACGTCCTGCCCACGGGTCTCCCTTAGACCCGTGGACGTACATAGTACGTCAGCGGGCTCCTAACCTCTCTCTCACCAAAACACACCTCCCTCGCCGGCTCCCACGACGTCTATGGCAAGCTTGAAGCTTGCCTTGCCGTTTCCTAGCGGCGGCCGATGACGTCCAAATTTGCGCCAAATCGCGATTCAAACCTCAAGGGGGCTGACATCTTGAATGTCAGCCAAGCCTCCAGGTCACCCCACCCATTGACATCCTCCTCCTATGTGTGAGTATGTCAGTGGCCCAGTTAACCCCCTAGCTGGCATGTGGAGAAAGGGGGGATCCTTTGGATCCCCTTATCTCCCGATCCATGGCAGCTAGAGGGTCATATTTGACATTATTGGAAAGGCCCTTTCCAATGATACCAAACATGGTTTGGTGTAAAAATAAAAATGTAAAAAATAAATCAATACAATTTTTTTAAAATATTTTTGTCTGGGGGTTTAGTTAAATAGTACCTAGACTGTCATCTAAAAATAATTAGCACACAACGGTCAGAATGAGCTCAGCGCACATAGGTGAACTGGCTTAGCAGTGAAGGGTTTAAAAAGAAAAACATGTAAAAAAATTGGGTATTTCTATTCTCGGGACAATATTTCAAAACTTTTTAGCCGGGGTCTTTTTTGGTGGTTGTAGATTTTGGGGATTAAATTACGAAAAAAATTGTGTTTACCATTTTTTCATCATAGTTCATATTTTTTTATAGTAAACTAGTTGTTAAGCCTGCCCGGAGGGCAGTCTATTGTTGTTGTCGCCAGCTCAGAATCCGTGTCCACAAATTTGTTTTTCAATGTCCTATCCAAGAGTATCTCTCTATATAAATGCGTCCGTCGCCATCAGCTGCGGCCGGCTTGCGAACTCCCTCCCTACGTGAGTTTTGGGAGGGAGATGACGCTGGGACTGCTGCTTTCCTCCCCCTCCCAGTGTGTCTGCAGGGGGGGGGTGCTGGGACGCTGCCGGGAGGGAGTTCGCAAGCCGGCCGCAGCGTCCCAGCACTCCGCGCCCCCCCCACAGACACACTGGGACAGGGAGGAAAGCAGCCGTCCCAGCGTCATCTCCCTCCCAATACTCACGTAGGGAGGGAGGTTTTGCCGCAGGAGCCAGTGACAGCGATGCTGTTCTGGCTCTCCTGGATGCGCGCACAGCCGACGGGTAGAGACTGCGCGCGCATCTGGCGTCTGTCCAAAGCTGCGCATCCGGTTTCAGTTGGCTGCGCACGCATGGCGACGGACAAATGATTTTATAGTTATAGATTATTCGATATGATGGAAATAATGGTATTTTTAGAAATTCCATTTAATGGCGGGAAAAACAGTGTATAATATGTGTGGGTTGAATAAACGAGTAAGAGGAAAATTTGACATAAACACTAACAGCACAGAAACGTAAAAACAGCAGCGGTCACTAAAGGACGGATTTGTGTAAAACCGCCGGGTCACTAATTAATCAGGAAAATCCCATAGGTTTCAATGTAAAAAATATTTTCCATTTTTATTAAATATTTTTTCAACTGTTTATTCTTTGACTTGCAGCAAAAAGTCTCTTTACTTTTTAGGCATTGTTTGGGATTTTTTTCCGATTATTTTTAAATGTTTTATTTTTTTTCTGTAACAGACCTTTTTATTATTATTCATAGGACCTTCTATGTTATTTTCATGCAGCAGTTTTTTGTACACATTTCTTAAAAGTTGTGATGGTTCTTTTTATTTTTATTTTTTCATTGGCTTGACGGCTTTTTCCGGCAGATAGTTGGCGCTCTGTTCGGCAGGTCGTCAGCTTTTTTTCAAATCCATTCTGTATTTTTTCTGCGGTTTTTGGATCGATTTGGTGTTTTTTCGGATGGGTTTGGCTGCCTGTTCTCTGCACTTCAAGAACCCTGCGATCAATGATGAATTCACCCCAGGGTAAATGATGAATTCACTGCAGGGTCGGCCATTCGGACTCGCCGAAGTGCGGGGAACGGGAAAGCACCAAAATGTTGGTGACATTTCGGTGCTCTCTGAACAGCCCTGAGAGTTTTCTATTTTATATCTGTTTTATATATGAAAGGGTTATTTTTTTTTACCTCTCTTTAAAGTGAAAATAAAATGGATGATATTTCTAAACCACCCCTTGACCTATAATTTGTAAAACTCATTTACTATATAAACTTAATTATGAATGATGATCTTTATTTTATCCCAAGACAAGAAGCATTTGCTACAATTTCTGCTTTTAATAAGATTTCTCCTGGTCTCCTTCTACACTGAGCTCCAGCAATAAATAATAAGCATAAAGATTTAGATTTTGTTTAGTGCTGCATATTATTTACACATTTACAAGTTAGCTTTTCAAAAAGGATATTTTTCTTCCAGATATACCTGTTTTTATTAGATTATTTTATAGATTCTTATCTGGGATGGTATTAAACACAGTAGTGCGTATTTAATATTATTGGTTAAATACTTTTCTGCTTTGGAAAGCATGTCCATCTCATTTTCATATAAATCACATGCCTCCTGTTTATTAACTCTAAGGAAAAGCTATTGGTTCTATTATGTTGTTAAGGTGTTTATTACCTTTTTATCTCGCCAACTCTATTTATGTTCAAGGTTATTGATTGTAATTTTCAGGAGTGGATTACAGCTGGAATATGAAGAGGACAGGGACGGTATTTTAGGACTTTCAAAATAATGCATAAATAGTTCAGCATATGTAGAACGCGAGTGTAATAGATCATAACGGGTTTAATTAAAAAAAAGTCTTGCGTCGCTGCAGCGAAATGAGAAGTGAAATGAACCTGCAAGCTCGAAAGCGCTTAATTAGGTTCAGAACCAATTTTTTTTATATCAAGTGATCTTCCATAAAACCACTGACAAGTCCCAGTGGTTTTATGGAAAATATCTTTCCATTACCCGCACGGGAAATATATAGAGACGTGTCCCGCTGTGTGTATGTGTGTTTGCTTTAGGTAAGCCCTATTTGATGGGCAGAGGGCTCCCTCTGCTGGACAGAAAATGCTACTACACTTACATTATAGTTTGAGCTCTGTGCTTCCCTGAACTAGAAATGGACCTGCAAGCTTTACAAATAATTTCAACACATTGGTTGTAATGTCAGATGTGTTTAAATTTCTCTGGCATATTCTGGAGCCCATTTCTAAACAAATCTTGTATGCAATAAATTAAATTACTCCTCATTGCTCTAGAATCACACAAGGTAGACAATACTCGGTATCGGGGCACCTGCAGGCGGCTTTGAAGAATGTTTATAATTTATACTCAATAAAGGAAGTAAAGGGGTTAAGTAACATACATCCAATATATTATATGTATCCATTGTAATGGAATGTTTGTTTGCTAAGGCAAGGGCCACTTGGGTCATTAAATGGGTCTGCTGTAAAGTGCATCGTGACGTCCAGCATATAATTTTGATGGATCAAATAGGGCAGTGGACCCCAATCCTAGTCCTCAGGGCCTGCTGACAGGCCACGTTTTAAGCATTACCTTGTGGAAATGCAGACTGAATCCTGCAATCACTGAACAGCAAATCATATCACCTGTGTTGTTCTTCAGATATCTGGAAAACCTGGCTTGCCAACGGGTCCTGAGGATCAGAGTTGGGGACCACTGATATAGGGAACAACGCAGGAAGTACACGTACATTTTTTCACACAAGTTAGAATGGAGACGGATTTTTGGTCAGCATCAAAATGCTAGTATACATGTTGAGACATGTCTACAGATGTTTTGTTTGCCATAGGCCGGAGTAAAAGAACATCAGATGAGCACTCATTTGATGTCCGTCATGTGTGTAGTAAACCGAGACTTCAAAACACAGCGGCTTCTTCAGCTTCCATATTTCTCAAGTTTTATATCTTCAACGTCAAAATTCATACGCACTGTGTGGTGTCCACAAGTACATCCGTGCAAAAGAATGATTGTTACAACACATGTACTTTCTGCACTCCTGTGGACCCAACATCAAAGTAAAGTGAAAACAAAGTGGGAACTTTTGGCTATTATAGTATAGTCGTTGCTTGATTATTTAAAGGGATTATTCAGAAAGCACCGAAATTTCAGTGAAATTTGGGAGCATTATCTTTCAGCATTTCGTTCCGCTGACCCTGTGGTTAATTCACTATTCATCGCAGGTCCTCGAAGTGCGCCAAACATGGAATCATCCAACTGACAGGTGAACGCCACCAAGCTGACCGCCGAACTGACCGAACACAGCCGAACTGCAGATCGAAAAAAAACCAGAAATCTGCTATTCTTCAAATAGGTGTTTAAACCAATAAATATGCATTAAAATGGGTCTAATTAATAAAGAAGTCCTATAAAAATGTCCGTTACAGAATAAAAAAAACACACCATCGAAAAAATGGGAATCAAAAATTTTGCCTAAAAAATTGAAAGAAATATAAAGGTTTGCTAAAAATGAAAAGAATAAATGGTTGAATTAAGAAAATCTATAATATTTTTTTACATTGAATCCTATGGAATACGCCTGTTTAAACCTGTCAAACCGAACCACCGAAAACCAGGACATTTCACTGACACTTCGGTGAAATTCGATATTCTCTGAATAGATCAACCATTTCATGTCTATGGGACAATTTAGCTGCCATGGAATTGCGACAAACTGCATTGTATTTCGCTGACAATTCGCCAGTATTTGGCAAATTGACAGCTTTCTGAATAGTCGAACTGACACAAAATTGCACTGTATGGTAAAAGTCTCCCTCTTCGGTGACCAGTTCGGCGCTCTTTGAATAACCCTTCAAGTATAATAGGTAATGAAATCATTAACCCCAGTACTGAACTACTGAACTTGGATACGTTCCTCCAGTAATTCCGTTCAGAATCTTCTTGAAAGTAAATCAGAATTCCAGCGAAGAAAAAAAGTATTTTGGAAAACTTAATTATGCATAAATTGGCTTTGTTGTCACAGCTAAGCCGTGCTCCTGCTAAGCCAAGCTACTCCTGATGTTAACCTGGTAGCTAAAACTATTGATTCTCTATATATCCGACTGTTTTAATCTACTTCCATCATATTAATAGAACATCTATTAATTAGTTGTCAGTGTGATTAATTCTGATCTTGTACTTTAAAGAATTCCAAGGAGAAATTTGCTATGTAAATGCTAAAATAACCATTAAATCATTTTATTTCTGAAAGTTGTTTTTTAAAATAACACACTGTGATAACTGCTGTTGACAATTAGCTGTTCTATTGCCATAAACAATAGTAGTTGTTGTTTTTTAACCCCTTAACTTATGAGGCACCTGTAGGTGCCTTAATATTAAGTAAATATGATATGGTCTAATTATGGAGCAATGCAAATGACTTTCATTCATTTCACACAAAATGTGTTTGCAAATGGGCTCCAGAATGTGCCCTCAAAGTTTTAGCACCTCAGGTGCAACAGCCAAGGTGCAACAACAGTTTGATCAGCTTGGAGTTCTGTTTTTTCCTTCAAGGCAAAACAGAGCCCAAGCTGTAATGATGTAGTAGCGCTTTCTGACCAGTAGGTGGCACAATCTGCCTGTTAAATAGTGCATAAAATATGAAAATATGCTTTTCAGGGTTCCAAGCACTATTTTCTGTATGGCTACTGCAAAGTGATTCTCCATATTGCCATGGGTTCCATACATTGGTTTGCCGAAAAATCACTTTGTAGTGAAGGAGTTAATAGTTTTTACTAGTTTAGAAAAAAGCATATAAACCCTAAGCTGATATAACATGTAACATAGTGACTATATTTCCTACATATTGTTTTCCTGTTAACCTGTATATTTGTTTTTGTGTTAATATCTTGCATTTTACTACTTTGTATTTCTGTAACAATGTTCTTGAACCCAGGACATACTTGAAAAGGAGAGAAATCTCAATGTATCCTTCCTGGTAAAATCCTTTATAAATAAATAAAAATAAATAAATAAATCCTACTCTGTTATCAGGGGACAGAGCAGAGATGCAAAACAGAACATTTTAAGGTGATATGGCCCACATAATGATAACATGGATATAACCCTCTTGTGGGAGAAGATTACAAAAATAGGAGGGAAGATAAAGAACAAGAAAGAGGGATCGCCTCTACGGATCCAAAAGTGCTAAGATTCGAGCCTGTCAGACTTAGGCTCTTAACCACGTGAGTGGGATTTTCCTTTAATTCTGTGAAACCATGAAGTGTCTAACAGTTTTGCACTATATATTTTTGTGCTTTCTTTGAGGCCATCCTATCTAAAAGAACATTGAAAAGACCAAGTAGCGCTCCATCAGTGAGAGAACTTTGGATGAACTTTGATGTACCTGGGATAGAGGGTACTTCTGTGTGGTAAATGTAGAGCGATACATATTAAACCTCTGTGCTGTTATACCCTATATTGTATTGTTTGCGCTCATACCTATTTACAGTTTGTCTTCAGAAGTAAATTAACCCCTTCACTGCGGAGGTTGTGTGTGAAACGTCATGGGGATTCCCCGCTATATGCGGACGATCCCCATATGAGGACGTTCCCCACACGTCTTCTGCTACAAGCGTTCTCCTTCCCTATACTTACCTCTCCCTTCGGGGTCCCGTGGTGGTCTGACTTCCTTGAAGTCAAACCCCGTTTTATACCCCCTCCCGGCGCACTGATATCATCACGATGGGTGTGATGACGTCAGTTTTGGGCGCCCCCCGGGAAAGCCGGAAGAGCGCCTGAAAGGAGGGGGGAGAAGATTAAAGTATAAGAGAGGCAGCACTGAAAACATCACAGTATGACCTTTCCAGCACTGCCTCTTTAACCCCTGAGATGCGGGTCTGCGATCTGACACCATTAGGTGCCAGGTCGTGGACCTCTCCCGTAGGTGGCTGACATCTTGGATGTCAGTCAAGCCTCCGGGGCCTCTCCCTGCTCACTGACGACATTGTGCATGGTGTGATGACATCCGTGTGAAAATTAACCCCTAACTGCCAAGGGGTTTGACTATGGAAACCCTATGGTGGAGATAGTGGGATCCTTTGGTCCCCCTTATCTTCCGATCAGTGGCAGCTAGAGGGTCATGTTTGGTATCATTGGAAAGACCAGAGTATGGCCATGTTACAAGTAAAAAAATAAAATAAAAAAATATTTAATTTTTTTATTAATGCAGCACTATTGTTCACATTTCAATTAGAATGTGAACAATGAAGCTGCAGTAATGATTTTTTTTCAGTTTTATCTAAAATTACAGAATCACAGAAAAATAAAAAAAGCAGGTTCCCAGTTCTAATTTTTTTAACAAGAGAACCCCATAGAATATGTCATTCGAGCCGATTTGGAAAGTGTGATGAAAGAGATAATTTTTCTGGTTTGGCTATTTTGACCTAGAATTTTTCATTCTCCAGTAATTCTCCTGCTTTTCATGCTCTCTGAATAACCCTGTTTGAATCGCGTTTAAACATGATGAGCAAAACCGGTAAAAATGAGCTCAGCACACAGAGGTGAAATGGCTCCGCAGTGAAGGGGTTAAAGAGTACGACGGTAAAAAAAAAAAAAACATGCAACAATTGATTAATTTGGCCAGGAGCAATTCAGAAGGTGAATGGGAATGCAGGAAAATCTAACAATTACCCATTTTAGTAAATGTGGCCATAAATGTCTTTTTGCTCAGTATGTTCTGAACCTACTTCTGGGGTTTACTTCCTTCATGCAGGGGTCCATCTGTTCCTTGAGATTGCTGCTTTTTGTTATTATCTGATCACATTCACAACTTGAGTTAAATATAGAATACCTGCTGTTTCCAAATACGTATTCACTGCACATAAGCAAACAAAATAAATGTTAAATACAAAAATCTTGGTTCAGTTAAATCTGAAGTGTAATAATTCCGCCCAAAGAATAATAGACCCACTAGCCGTCAAGTGTCGTTTCCATATCACCAACACGAGTCCGAGCCACTTGCAAACAATGTTTGATTATTTTAACTTAATTTGTTTTCCTTTACATGCATAGCTACACAGCTGCATTTAATGAATAAGCAAGAGGCTCACGCGGTTATTTGACTGTTTGTCCCATTTTCTGAATATAGATTCTTCAACCCCTCCATGTTTTCACAACTGGTTCTGTTTTATTTGTGTGTTTACACAGATGTTTTAAGATCTTTAACCACCAAGAGAATTTGATTATTCACCGTGTGTCGGGCACCTAACGCTTTCCTCCTTTCCTTTTTACTTTCTAAAAGTTCTGTTGGCCTTTTATTTATCGTTTGGAGATTTCTAAGTTCAAACTTTCATCGGAAGTGGAACATAACTTTTTTCTATTTTTTTTTTTTATACTACAAATAATTTTTGTAATTTCATTTTTAAGTTGAGTGCAATGCCGATTGATCACATTTTTATTTTACAAGTGGCGTAATTAACACTCTCATTTAGTGATGTATAATTGTCTCGGTATTCAGCAGCAATACCTTATTTTTGCACCCACACCCCTTTTTTGCAGTGTATATTGACATTTACCATTTAACCCCTTCACTACCAAGTGTCAAGTTCCTGGGGCTCACCAGCACCCGGCAGCGCTATCCTCGCTGCTTGCTGGCCGGATGCCGAGTGATTATGCCGGCTCAGAGCGATCATGTGACCGGGGATGGGGCGCGACATGATGATGAGGTGCTGCGGGGTTTAAAAGCCAGTTAGTCATCTTGTTTCATTGCCCTGTCGTGGAGTTACTTCTCTAGCGTTCACTGTTACTTTGCTCATTAGTCTCTGACTTACTTATGAGAACCACCTCTGTTGCTGACTCAGCTTGTATGAAAACGAGTCCTGTTTCTGACCTGGCTTGTATGAGAACCACCCATGTTGCTGACTCGGCTTGTATGAGAACCAGTCCTGTTGCTGACCTGGCTTGTATGAGAACCAGTCCTGTTTTTGACCCAGTTTGTATGAGAACCGCTCCTGTTCCTGACTTGGCCTGTCTTAGCGCCACTCCTGTTTCTGACTCATCTTGTAGGAGAACCGCTCCTGTTTCTGACTCACCGTGTAAGAGAACCATTCCTGTTACCAACTCAGTGTGTATGGGAACCACTCCGTATGCTCTGTTAACCCTTGTTTGTTGTGTCAGTATCGAGTCCCTGAAGTTAGCAGTTCCTCAAAGGGCAAGAATCACCAACCATTCAAGGTTCGGAAGGGTAGACAGGGCTCAGAATACAGGGACTGATATCTGGTTGTCTGGGGAAATCCATGACACCAAGTGATTTTCCAAAGAAACATTGTCAGGAACCAGTGTTTTTTTAAAAAAATCATTAATTATACAGTAAGAAATATTTAGGCATATTCCCAGTGTATTTCTTACTGTAATAACACATTTGGGCAGTAGATGGTGCCATCTACTGTCAAATTGAGTTACAGCAGTTAAAGGTGCTGCTCATGTTCCCTGCTTTGGCTGCTGAATATCCAGTGTCTGTACATTTTGTAGAATTGTCCTACCTTTACCCAATGTACCTTCGTACGGTGCTGCAAAATGTGTTGGTGCATAATAAATAATATTATCATTCTCATAATAATCCTATAAACGTAGTATATACTGTATAAATATATATATATTTATATATATATAATTCGTTTCGCATTTGAGTTTTGGGAGGTGGGTTAAATGCAAGTTGACAAGACTTAATTGAGGCCGAAAATTTTGGCAAGTTCTAATGCTTATTTTGCTAGGGCTTGACCCCTGCTATAAATAAATCACATGCCCTACTATAAACTCAATCTCAGTAATGCATTATTCTAACTGATGGAATTGTTGGATGTTAGGGGATTCCTACTGAAAAGAGGCAGCAACCCCTCTGGTGAGTACACTCAGGTTTTCCTGTGAACAAAGTGCTTCTCATGTGCACTCCTGTACAGGCTGAGCCCCCACGAATATACTGAACTCTATTCCCTAGTGAATGCTAACGTTGGCGTTCAGTTGTGTAAGCGTACCACCAGGATAAGTGACTTTAACGCATGCCGCCCAAATTACTTTCCTGACGCTAAATCCATTAGTAATCTGTTAGTGCATCGGTGATTGCCCTAGCTTTCGCGAGCTTACTGTACTTTGTGCATTCTATACTTAACATGGGGAAAACAATCCTTACCCATTTGGCTGCAAAGGAGGTGATCAGGGCCTCTTCTCGATCGCACTCACCATGCGTATGAGAGAGATCTCACTTTGTATCTGCGATCGGCCGGTGCAGGCTGACATCTTGGATGTCAACCATTCGTCCGGGGTCTCCCCCGCCCACTGACATCATCACGCATGGACGTGTTGATATCAGTTTGGGAAATAACCCCTAGCTGCCACCTATGGTGGAGATAGGGGCATCCTTTGGAACCCCTATCTCCAAATTGGTGACAGCTTAGACGTTCATGTTTGCTTAATGGTAATTCACATTTTTTTGGACATTTTTTGTTATAGCATTTTGGCAGGACATGACGTATAGAGTAAAAGAGAAGGTCCAGGTACTCCACTTAATCTTCAGACAGTGGAGCTTTATTGGGAAATTGGAAACATTTCGGCCATAAACCATGGCTTGAGAAAGGCCATGTTATAGCCAAAACACCACTAATTTTAAAATAAAGCTACTCTGTCTGAAGCCTAAGTGGAGTACCTGGGCCTTCTCTTTTACTGTATTTAAAGCAGGAGCGAAACATAAGTCAATCAATCTTTGCATAATCATTTCTTTTGTTGTATAAGTAGGTAAAAAGTCGTAAGAGAAATCCAGCCGTTTGGAACAAGCAGAGGAATCCTTTACGCTTGTCTGTCTTTAATGATGACATATGTCACTACTTTATGAGAAATCTATAAAATAAGTCTCCCTACTGAGCATCCTTGATTCTAATGCTCTGTGTGTAAAATCCGTGGCAGTTTCGATAGATCACTGTGTGATGTGGCATTCATTAGGATGTCCTGCACAAGTAAACATGGGATTTCATCAGGAGTGGGATAACGTTTCAACAGACTCTCTCAAAATGTGACAGCAAAGCACAACACCAGTATGTCCCTTCCGTACAAAAGGGACAATGTGAAATATAGCTAGATAATAAGGTTCATATTTTAATGATTTCAGTCATTGCTTTTTCTCTTTGCTATTGACAAATCACTGCTTCATTCATAACTGACTGGAGAATGAATGTACTAATTGTGCCTCTGTGTACCTTTTGACCCGGATCTTCTCTTCATTCCTCACACGTCATTAATCAAATCTTGTCACTTTCAATTATATAAATATATAAATTGCCTATACCCACTGCTTTCTAATCCAGGAGTCTACTAAAATACTCATCTAAGATTTTATCATCTCCACTACTGTAACCCTCGTCCCATTGGCCTTAAACAATCCCAAATTATCCCTCAGACTATCCCTCCAAATGCAGTCTATAACCCCGACCACCTCACATCCAGTACCTCTCACTTTTTACATCCTGTACCTCTAGCATTTCGCATCCCGCACCTCTCACACCTCATATCCTATACCTCCCACACCTCACATCCCATACATCTTGCATCCCGTTCCTCTAGCACCTCGCATCCCGTACCTCTAGTACCTCGTGTCTCGCAACTCTAGCACCTCGCAACCCACACCCTTCACCTGACATCCCATATCTCTCACACCTCGTATCCTGAATTTCTCACACCCCTAACCTCTCACACCTCACATCCCGTACATCTTGCATCCCGTACCTCTAGCACCACATATCCTGCACCTCTAGCATCTCGCATCCCACACCTCTTACACCTCACATCCCATACCTCTCACAACTCACATCTTAAACCTCTTACCTTTTTGTCATTCAGTCTCTGCAGTGGCTCCTTGTTTCTTTTAGGATTCAATTAAAAATACTGTTCCTTCCCAATACAAATCTCTCCATAACCATGCCCTTTCCTACCTCTCCTCCCTTATCAGTCAGTATGTTCCCTCCTGGGTACTTCCCTCTGCCAATGATCTGTTATTATTATCTCCGAATACCCGCAGCCCTCACTCTTGCCTTTAGGGCATTTATTGAGCTGCCCATTTTTATGGAATACCCTCCCTCACCACAGTCAAATTTTCCCATGCCTCCAGTTTTTCAAAATACCTAAAAACACAGGACCTTTTCCCACACAGCCCTCATGCACCCAATACTTCTCACACTCTACTATTCACGCTTTAGGGTGGGATGTTAGCTAGAGAGCAGCTCCTGTATCTCAGGAACCACTGCACGTATTTCACTGTAATGTGTGTCAGCAAAGGGGTTTAGGGAACCCATGTGTATGTATCGCTAATTTTAGACTTTTATTTTTAATAAAAAAGCAATTTAGAGGACGGAGGTCCCTCAGGTGCCATCTTGTAAGCTCATGAGACCCCTAGGAAAACATGGATTCACAAGCTCCTATACTTATGATGGTGAGATTTTTGCACATCCAGGGAGTGGACTTAAATTTTAGTAAATACCCGAGGACTCTTAGTGCGAGACCCGCGAGCTGAGGTCTTGCAGCTTAGTACATCCTGCCCTGAGATTGTAAACTCTTGAGCAGGGTACTCTTTTAATATCATTCTCTGTGGATCAAACGTGTATGTTAAACCCCATTGAAGGATTCATTTTTTTTGCAAAAAATGGAGATTCAATTGCAAAAATCATTTTGTTTTTGTTAATTTGCCATTTATTATGTGCAATGTTATGCTTGCACAGTTATCCTCTGCACAGGGTCATGAAATGTGTTTTTTTTAAAACATTTTTATAACATAATTTACATGCACACTGCAGAATAAATGCTATAAAATTATGTTCTGCAGATATATTCTCAATAAAACATAGTAACAAAGCTACGCCTGGCATATGAACCTGCTGGCAGATATATTTTTTAATAAATTGCAATGATTACACCAGTTAATGCCAAGTCTGAAAGCACAAAAAGCTCAGATGTTTAGCACAAAGAAAAGTGGGAAAAAAATTATAAAATATTACACAATCTTAAACAAAATGAGTATCGAATAGAAGAGCCGGAAGCTCCGTGGTGCAATAAAATGAGAGCTGATTTATTACAGGAGGAAGGTGCAATGTTGCAGATCCTCTCGGAACCTTTAGAGTGCTCGACAAACCAAAACTTTGACTTTGCTCCAATAATAAACCATATTCCAATGTTGCCGTTAAGCACATCTCATGAGCCGTACAGCAGAATGGCTCAAGCACTGTGCTTAATTTTTCAATGGAATATTACATACAAGATACAGGCCAAGCTTGCGTCTAAGATGTAGCACTTAGTTACTTCATCTTGTCACGTTTCACGTTCCCAGCCCTATCCCCTGTATATGTCATAACCTGTTTTACCTTGTGGTTTTGTTGCTATTCCTGGGTTGCAGCCCAGGGGTTAATTATTCTGCTCACCTGTCTTTCCTTGTGTAGATCCCCTCCCTATTTAGGAGCAATGCGCCCATAGTGCATTGCTCCATGATTTCACTTCCTGATTCATTCTATGGTTCAGTGTGTTGTTTCTGAGAGCTGCCTGCTATTTTTGTTCCTGTTTCAGTTGGTATAATTTTGGTTATACTCTTGGTTCGGTTCCCCTGTCTGTCTGTCAGTTATCTCTGTTACTGTGTTCCCAGTTTATTTCTAGTCTTTGCTGTGTTTTGGTTTTCTGTATATTTGTTATACTGATTACCCGGTTATCGATATTCTGGCTTGTTTGACTTCCCTTCTGGTTCTGAACCCCGCCATATGTATTAAGTACTCGTTCTGGTTACCTGACGTCTGACTTTTCCTCATGACGATGCTTCTGGATGTTCCTGGTTTGTACTGTTTATATTGAGTTCCTAGAATATGTGTTTATTCCTGAGATTCTGCACGGCTCTAGGTATTTTTCCTCTAGATTAGATCTGCTATCTCAAAGACTGGCCTATCAGATCAGGGCTTCTGTAGTATTGCCGTGCAGAGGTATCCAGTTAACCCTGTGTTGTGTGTCACATATACAGTCAGGTCCAGAAATAATGGGACATCGACAAAATTCTAACATCTTTGGCTCTATACACCACCACAATGGAGTTGGAATGAAACAAACACAATGTGCTTTAACTGCAGACTGTCAGCTTTAATTTGAGGGTATGTACATCCAACTCAGGTGAACAGTGTAGGACTTACAGCAGTCTGCAGATGTGCCTCCCACTTGTCAAGGGACCAAAGGTAATGGTACAGAATAATAATCATAAACAAACTTTCCCTTCTTAATACTTGGTTGCAAATCCTTTGCAGTCAATCACAGCATGAAGTCTGGAATGCATAGACATCACCAGACACTGGGTTTCATCCCTGGTGATGCTCTGCCAGGCCTCTACTGCAACTGTCTTCAGTTCCTGCTTGTTCTTGGGGCATTTCCCTTCAGTTTTGTCTTCAGCAAGTGAAATGCATGCTCAATGGGATTCAGGTCAGGTGATTGACTTGGCCATTGCATAACATTCCACTTCTGTCCCTTCAAAAACTCTTTGGTTGCTTTTGCAGTATGCTTTGGGTCATTGTCCATCTGCACTGTGAAGCGCCGTCCAATGAGTTCTGCAGCATTTGGCTGAATGTGAGCAGATAATATAGCCCGAAACACTTCAGAATTCATCCTGCTGCTTTTGTCAGCGGTCACATCATCAATAAATGCAAGAGAACCAGTTCCATTGGCAGCCATACATGCCACGCCATGACACTACCACCACCATGCTTCACTAATGAGGGTGGTATGCTTAGGATCATGAGCAGTTCCTTTCCTTCTCCATACTCATCTCTTCCCATCACTTTGGTACAAGTTGTTCTTGGTCTCATCTGTCCATAGGATCTTGTTCCAGAACTGTGAAGGCTTTGTTAGGTGTTGTTTGGCAAACTCTAATCTGGCCTTCCTGTTTTTGTGGCTCACCAATGGTTTACATCTTGTGGTGAACCCTCTGTATTCACTCTGGTGAAGTCTTCTCTTGATTTTTGACTTTGACACACATACACCTACCTCCTGGAGTGTGTTCTTGATCTGGCCAACTGTTGTGAAGGGTGTTTTCTTCACCAGGGAAAGAATTCTTCGGTCACCCACCACAGTTGTTTTCCGTGGTCTCCCGGGTCTTTTGGTGTTCCTGAGCTCACCAGTGCGTTCCTTCTTTTTGAGAATGTTCCAAACAGTTGTTTTGGCCACACCTAATGTTCTTGCTATCTCTCTGATGGGTTTGTTTTGTTTCTTCAGCCTAATGATGGCTTGTTTCACTGATAGCTCTTTGGATCTCATCTTGAGAGTTGGCAGCAATAGATTCCAAATGCAAATAGCACACTTGAAATGAATTTTGGGCCTTTTATCTGCACATTGTAATTGGGGTAATGAGGGAATATCACACACCTGGCCATGGAACAGCTGAGAAGCCAATTGTCCATTACCTTTGGTCCCTTAACAAGTGGGAGGCACATCTGCAAACTGCTGTAAGTCCAACGGAGTTGGATGTACATACACTTAAATTAAAGCTGACAGTTGCAGTTAAAGCACATTGTGTTTGTTTCATTCCAACTCCATTGTGGTGGTGTATAGAGCCAAAGATGTTAGAATTGTGTCGCTGTCCCAATATTTCTGACTGTATATATATTGCTGTCTGTGTATTTCTGCATATATAGGCTTTCACTTGAACCAGGGCCTTACCTTGGCACAAGCCTGGTGCGATCGTGACACATATTCTTTGTGCGGATGATGCTAATGTAGCGCCAGCAGATCGAGAATGAGCTATTCCAGCCTTAACATCTTTTAGACCCTGGTGTTAGGTGATTGATCTTCAGCACAATCACCTGACATATTGATCTAACCCCAGCTATAAACCCAACACTCAAGGTTAGGGTAGCACCTGGAGTGTGCCATGGTGGGACCCAAAGTTCAGGGTGTTTAAGCCCAGTGGGCAGGGATGCACAGGTGGTACTTTTGGGTAGACAGACACTGGGAGATCCAAGGCATAGTACAAGAGGGTAATCCAAAGAATGGTCAGTGGGCGATCTATGGTTAAGGAGCTGGTACAGGGTGGTAATTGGTTGCAAGCAGAGGGATCTGGTAGACAATGAATCAGGAGCAAGCAGGAATAGCTCTGAACTGGTTGAAGGCTATAGACTCAATACTGAAGCAAGGTAACCTGGAGGGGTGTTTATTTTTGGAAACACGTAAGGGTGTGGTGTGTGTTTGTGGTTTAACTGATTGTGTACTGGTTACTAGTGCTGCCCATGAGGAACAGCACTTTTCACGTAGCTGTTCCTGGAGCAGGCACGGATCCTGACAGGCGAGGGTGTTGCAATACACTACTTCAGTGCTCCACGGGCAGAGGTACACTGGTAACAAATAGTTCCCAGTGTTCTTCTGTGTATCGCTGCACCACCTGGTGGATCTCATTTGAGTGAACTCACGTCTGACTCCATGGACTCCTATGGATTCCTGGAGCTGATAACACCCCAGCACAGAATGCTGCTGGTGTTACCATTTAACACCTAGTTGGCTTTACAACTGGAGCTGCTGAGAAAGCGTCTGTCGTAATACGGGTGTTAAATGGCAGGTTCTAATGGAAAACGGCAGATGCTCAAGTTCTCCATTAGCATCTGCCATTTAACACTAACCTTGGAATAGGGCCCTGGCTATTTTGGTGTGATTTGTGTAGAATGCGTGTCATGTATTATTATTTTTTCACTACAAAATGAAAAAGTGTGAATGTACTAAAGAATAAAAAATAACAAGACAATTAATGTTATGTTATGTCAAAGATAATACGTATGTTCCGCTCCATGCCTGCTGATGCAAATATCAATAGCATGAGAAAACAAAAAAAAAAAGGATAAATATTCTAAATAACAGCGAAGCAATCAGAACAGTAAGAAAATAATTGCGTCTCATGTTCTCAAATTGATGTCTGATCATTATGGAGATTTCTGAAGGATAATGGCTTTGTCTGTTAAAAAGAAATTTAAAATGAAGCAATAATAAGTATAGCCCATAGCGTTTCCCCGCATGCAAGCAAGAAACTATTTTAAAGAAGCTTAAAAAAAGATGACATACAAAAAAAAAAACCATTTAAAAAATATAAAATTAATTTACCTATCCCTTTAGCTTACTTTTTAAGCTTACTTTGGCGAGAAGAAGGATTTATGATTTGTTTTTGTTTGGATGATATTTAATGTTGACAGTCAACATCACTAATTAGCGCTATTAGAGTGATTTACATAAGGTGATGCGGGATTTTATTTCTGGTTCACCTCCAAAGCTTTACACAATTAAGAGCTTTTTGCATGCGTGTGAAAAATGTGATTAGTCTATTCAGATAAAATACAACCAGCCAGAACAGTATGTCAGTTCGGATCTCCTGGGACTGTTGCAAGGTACACATTGATTTTGCTGTTTAAAGTACCTATTTGGACTGAGAAATGTCACAGCTGAGGAGAAAGAGGGCACATAAAATAACACAAACAACTCTGCCAGTCGATAAAGAGACCAGTTCAGTGATAGTCATAAAATGTGTACTCCTAAATAGATCCATCTGCATTTCATACGAAGCGAGGCTCGCGAACATTTCATAGATACTGTGCTGTGATGCATGCTAATGCTATTATAATAAGGGTTCCTTATGAACATGTGTGATCTGGCATAGAATACTGATTTAGACCACTATGGCTATTGGATGTCTATTTAGTCATTGATTTTTTCCATGGATTTCTTTTTCTTTCACAAGATGTTTTCCAGTATTTTGTAGGAATGCAATTTTTTTAAAATTTATTTACTAATTCATCCTTAGCATGCCTGTAGGAAGAGAGGATATAAAATATGCCACCCACTCCCCTTTTTAAACCCCTTCACTACTACGATCGAGTAGACTCGATCTTCAAAAGCACCTGCTGATGGCGCATGTATCGAACATACTCGATTTTATCTTATTCTGGAGCAATGCAAAGAAATTTTGTTGCTTGAAGAATACATTTTGTTTGGAAACAGGCTCCAGAATGTCCCATTAGAATGGGATCAGACGAGCGCAGTGCGAACGTGCGTTTACCCGCACTTTATGACGGTCGTGGTAGCAGCAAATGACGTCCAACGCAGGCCCACACATGAAGTACGGCCTCACAAAAGTTCAGCCGCGCAATGCAAGCGGCAAACGAACGCATTTTCGCAAGAACATCGAAACGCTAGTGCTGACGTACAGAGTGCACTGCGTCCACATAGCGGCATGTGTGCGTGATTAGGAGACATCAGACGCTGCTCATGTCCAGACTACATAACGTCCAGACACCCAAAGTTTCCTGGTTTGGATCCGTATGAAATCACGCTGAAAATGCGCATCGTATGACCGCTATCGCGTATTCCATTAAAAAGTACGTCCATGCATTCGGATGCACTTTTTTACGGACAATGCAAAAAGTGCGTTCGTCTGACCCTAGCCTAAAAGAGAACAGCTTGGACTTTGTGTCTGAAAGACCGATCCCCAGCTGGTTGAGCACAGAGCCTCATCTGCAGTAGTACTTTTTTGCCAGCAGATGGCAACGTCTGCCTGTCACATTGGGCTACTACAGTAAGATATAGATTGTAAATAATGTAATTGCAATATTATTTTTTTTTACTGTATAATTGTTATAGAAAAGTGATTTTCCAAAAAAAAAAAATAAACACTCAGGGTTATTCATAGAAAGGTGGAATTCTGGAGAACTTTTGGACAGGTGAAAATTCTAGGTCAAAATAGCCGAAAAAGAAAAAATTCTCCCATTTATCTCATTTTCCAAATCGGCTATTTTGTCCTAAAAGTTTCACTTCTCCAAATGTTTTCCAGAGTTTCACCTTTTTCTGAACAAACCTGGCTGTGTCCAACAAGCTGCTTTATGGGAAATTACTGGTATAGAAGGGGTTAAACATGTAAGTTCCTTTAGACTAGGGTCAAACGAACGCATTTTTCGCATTATCCGTAAATAAGTGCGTCCAAACGCATTGACGTATTTTTTCACAGAAGACGCGAAAGCGGTCATACGATGTGCATTTTCATGCGTGCTTTTTTACGGATCTACGATAAAACGAGAAATATGAGTAACCAAATCAATTTGGACGTTATGTAGGCAGCGTCTGACGTCTCCTAATCACGCACACACGCCACTATGCGGGCGCAGCGCACTCTGTACGTCAGTACTAGTGGTTCTACGTTCTCGAAAAAATGCGTTCGTTTGCCGCTTGCGTTGCGCGGCCGAACTTTCAAGTGGCCGTACTTCGTATATTGGCCATTATTGGACGTCATTTGCTGCTACTACGGCCGTAATAAAGTGCGGCTGCACGTGTGTTCGCACTGAGTTCGTCTGACCCAGCCTAAGGAGTAGGACCCTCACTATCTCATGTCTCTCTCCATTTATGATGGTTATTCACAAGGCACCATCGTTTCTTTGTTGCAACAATGAGAACGATTAGTGTTTCCAGAAAGGGAAATTCAAACATTGCCAGGAGAAGCTTCATCAATGAATCATCTGCTGCAGCTGTTTAAGTTTCCCTCTTTTGGAAAGACCACAACAATCAGTGGTGTATTTAGGTTTTGTGCTGCCCTAGGCCTGACTAAACTCGTGCACCCCCTAATTTAAATTTGAGGCACCCCTTCCTGTCAAGGCCACACCTCTTCCTGGTTAATCCCCACCCTTCCTCTTTAAGCTCCACCTTTTCCTCTTAGAGCTACGCCTTTTCCTCTCTTTATATTAAAAGTGGATACCAAGTGCCTACTTGTATATTTTGTATACCATTTCAAATGTATCTATTGAGATAAATAAAATTATGAAATGTCTAAATGCAAGCATTTTTACAAAGAACAGCCACGCATGTTAAGTATACTGGATCACAGCCGCTCTAATTGGTTGAACAATAAAATCCACAGAAACGTGCACTGCATATGAGCGTATCACAGAGCTGCACAGCAATAAAACCCACAGAAATGTGCACTGTGTATGAGCATATCACAGAACTGCACAGCAATAAAACTCACAGTAATGTGCAGTGTGTATGAGTGTATCCCAGAGCTCCAAGGCAATAAAACTCACAGTACTATGCAGTGTGTATCACAGAATCCACAGCAATAAAACTCCCAGCAATGCAATGTTTGGTGTGTGTCAGCGTATCAGAATCCACAGCAATAAAAATTCCAGCAATGCAATGTGCAGTGTGTATGAGTGTATTAGAATCCACAGCAATAAAACTCCCAGCAATGCAATGTGTGGTGTGTATGAGTGCATCAGAATCCACTGCAATAAAACTCCCAGCAATGCAATTTGTGGTGTGTGTCAGCGTATCAGAATCCACTGCAATAAAACTCCCAGCAAACCGAGTGTATATGAGTACACAGCAATTATTTATTCTACATTTACCGGCCTCCGTCCGTGGTAGGGCTGTGTGCAGAGTCAGCAGGGACTGTGTACAGACTCAGCAGGAGGTCCCTCCAGGCCATGTTAGGATCGCGGCTGTGCCTGTGCGTGGAGCCATCTTGTCAGCAGTGGGGTGCCACTGCCAGAGGGTGCACCGTGGCTTTGATTCCCTTCCTGGTGGGTGTTCAGTCCAGAATAGAGTGACAGTCCATGTTAACGAAAGGGTGGGCAGCTGCGTGCGTGTCACATGGTTCAGCCAGTCAGGTGGTACTGAGACTCAGTACCACCTGACTGGCCGGACCGAGTGTGACCTGCACGCACGCAGCCTCACCAGGAGCCAGGCAGCTCAATGACAAATTTCTACCACTGCAGTGCTGGTTAAGGAAAGGTCCACTTTAAACAGCAGTAAGCAGACAGGGCTTCATATTCTGCTGATACCCCCCCCCCTTTACCTGCCGTTTACTGTCATCTTCTCTCTCTGGACACAAATCACATCCCCCTCCTAGAGCTGCTGCGGGGCAGGGGAGGAGCTATGGAGGGAGGAGAGGGGGATTTTTATTCTATTCAATTTTATTCCGTATGCAAACACCATGCTCCGCTGCTCGTTGTTTGAGAATACAGCTCAAAGCTGACACACAGTGACAGTGGCACCTCCTAGTACCCCCTAATGACACCCCAATAATCACTGGTACCTGGGGCGACCCGCCCTCCGCCACTCTTCTAAGTACACCACTGCTCTGGTGATATGCTCACACACAAGTTTGGCGAACTGCCAGCAAGTACGATGCTGTTTGAAGGCAGTGCAAATCCCCATAGAGAAGTAATGGTTACTCTATTCAGAGAACACCAAACAGCAGAGAAATGACAGTGAAATATCCTGATGTTCGGTGGTTTCAATCAGCAGGTTCAGGTATTCATGCGAACCCCATAGGTTTCAATGTTAAAAATATTCCCGTTTTTATGCAATGTCTAATAAACCACTTATTTTAATCTGCAGTAAAAAGTCTTTATTTATTGAATTTTTTTTAGTACCATTTAGTAATTTTTCAGAATTTTTTTGGCAAAATCCCCCCCTTTTTTTTAATATCGGTTCTTCTTTTTCGGTAACAGAACTTTTTATTATCAATCATAGGATCTTATATGTAAATTCCAGACATTTTCGTTCAGTAGTTCTTTTGAAAACAGCAGGCCATGGGTTTGCGGTGGCAGCATACAGCGGCCGACTCCATGCACTTTGGGGACCCTGCTGTGAATGGTGAATTCACTGCAGGGTGGGGAAATTTTATTCCCCGAAGTGCAGGGAACTACAGAACACCAAAATGTTGGCGTCATTTCGGTGCTCTGTGAGTAACCCAATTAGTGGTGAGGTTTTTTGTTGCCCCCTGGAAAGTGAAAGCCTAGGCGTTGCCTACCCAGGACATACTTGAAAATTAGTGACATCTCAATGTTTCCTTCCTGGTAAAATAGTTTGCAAAGGTTTTTTTTAGGGGTGGGGCCACCCTGCGGGCCGCCGCCCCCTGGAGAGTGCCGCCCTAGGCCTAGGCCTTGTTGGCCTAGGCCAAAATACACCAGTGACAACAATACAGGGATAACCTTTCCTTTCTACATAATATTCAAGTGGTACACAAATGATTTTAAGTAGTCCTTCCAATTTCATCAACGTTATGGAAAATTCCTAGGTCAAAAATTATCTAAATTCCAGTGAAGGAACAACGTATTGTTCGAAATTTTGGTAAATCAAAAAACATAATTGGGTCTAAATATCAAATTCCACTGGTTGTCGCATAAGTCTCTAAATTAAATGTTTTCTTTTATTAAGCAGCAACTCCTCAAAAAAATGTAATGCAAAATATTAAGGAGAGCAAATTCCCATCTCATGCGCTTATTTTAACATTACCTTTAACTAATCAGAGATAATTGGAAAATTAGTTCCTATGAAGCAACTCTGTGACATTTAAAAGTCACATCTGATTTATCATCAGATGAGCACTTCTGGTTTCATAAATCAAGTGTTATACTGTACATCATAAAACGATTTTCCATTTGATCAAAGGACAGACGTACTGCTGTTACATTTAGTGTTACAGCATAGAAAAATGGAAACAAAACACAAAATAATATTTAATTTGTATCCTACAAAATGTAAAATCATGCAATTGGTTGAAAAAAAAAAGTTAAATTGACCATAAAATGTGTTACTGTGCTTTGATTATTTCTTAAAAGGACATCACATAAGGGGTTATTCAGAAAGAACTGAATTGGCTCTGAATATGCAGCATACTGGGAAAAAATTCCTTCTTGACCCCAGAATGGTGTCAGATATCTCCTTCGATCAAGAAGCTTTAACCCACATATTAAATATTATAACCCTTAATATTCTGTGTCTGCAGGAAGTCATCCAGTCGTTGTTTAAAAGTCTGTACAGTCTCTGACCCAACCACCTCAACAGGCAGAGAATTCCACAGCTTTATTGTAGATTCTTTACATTAATATAAGGCAATAGGGGTAAATCTCACAGAAGATTTTATTTCTCCTCTAGGTGCATACTAATCTTGCATTAAAAAAGGTATGCAAGTGTGGACCAAAGCAGGCCCAAGCTGCTGTGCTGCCTGGAACGATGGTTAAAAATACTGCCCCCCCCAAAAAAAAAACACGTGGCATGCATGGGTGTATTACAGAGCTCCACAGCAATAAAACTCTCAGTAATGTGCGGTGTGTACGCTCGTATCGCAGAGCGGCTAACAGGACGTTAAAGGTGCTGCCTGATGGATAATGTGGGAAAGCAGTGCCTGGGCTCCTGGAGGAATCTGTGATGCTCTAACTAATGCATGTTCCTGGGCGGCACGTTTGGCCGGTCTGATGGGGATAAGGCACCACCTGAGGAGCCACAGTTCACACACAAAGCCGTCATGTGCTGGGAACCCAGCACAACTGCTCATAGGGCACCTGAGCCCCGCGCTGGCCAATCACAGACCCCCGCACACTAAGTAACGGGCATTACCTGGGAAGCAGGGAGGCAGCATCCCTCTGCAGGCCACACTGCCCCCTCTGCTGGCTTCCCGGGCCACTGGCTGCCCCTCCAGCCTTACGGACTGAACCGCTCTGCATACAGAGTGCATCGGCCAGCGTGAGACATGCCTCTGGACACACCCCTCACCCGCTAAGCACAAGGCTAGTTAGGTGCCACCCCCAGCTGAAACAGACCCACCCAGGAATCATTGCAGGCCGCCGACCAAGCAAGGGCCGCTCATGGACACCAGTGTCTGTGAGCAAACACCTTGATGATCCCTGCCTGTGACAGGGTGGCAAAATGCCTGGAGCAGCTGCACCACCCCGTTCCTGGTGTGGACTATACATATTTTAGACAGTGAAAGGTTTACTGTTACGTTTTCAGTGTAAGATCTTATATGTATAAAAGAATTACATCTGGAAAATGTTCACAGACTAGGACAGAATTTTCTGGTCAGATAGTTCAGCAATCAAAGAAAGAGAAGCTGAAATGTTTCTTTTTATCCAGTAATTTTGCATGTCAGCATCACTTTGTCCTCTTCCTTAAAATGTTCGTTGTCACGGCCTTGAATGGCCATTATTGCCACACAGCAGCAAATATTAATATACTGCACAGTAAGTTAGTGCTGACAGTGAACCAGTTCCACGCATAACGTGAAGTGCTTGTAATTAACCTTGTAACTACCTGGCGTGATCTTTCCATAAATCTAATTCATGCTTTACAGCGATTATTGTGAGCCCCTTGACTTGCGCACAATGTTAACTTCTCTACTGCCAAAAAAAATGCACAGGGTTCACCCTGAGATAATGGAAGTCAACTTTCACCCATCCTTCAAGTTGAATGTAAATTACAAATGCCCTGATTATTTTGTCCTAATAAAAAGTGCATGGAGATTACCTTTCAATATAATGTCTCGGATTCAAGATCATATAAAAAGACAGACAATGCTGTAACCACTCACCTTAAACATAAAGAGATCAAGTGCAACAGATCCTTATTTTTCTGTAGATGAGTAAATTCTTTTATGTTTATTTAGATTTTTCTGCATATTTAATTAGTCAGACATATAAATCAAGTTACTTGGAATCCAGCATATTCATCTTGGTTTTGTAATTCTTACTTCACATGATTGGATTAGTATATTAACATTAATACGCACCAAGATAATTCCATGTATAAGGTCTTGATTAATGTAAGGGATGCCGGCGCTGAAGGATCTCCCCAGCTCTCTCATACCTCTTGGTGTGGCGTGTGTATTGTGTATCGGGAGCCCGGTGGGGATGCGGAATGCTGGTGTCCAGTGTACCCTTTATAGCAAAGGCAAGCTGTATGAACCCAGTGTGACCGCATCGGCCCGGCATCATTGCGCTCACATGTTTTGTTGCATACCGATGAGGTCAACTGGAGGGGAGGAGTCATGGTCTATATAACCCAGTCCATCCTCAGTTCTTCACCCTGCTGTAGTTTCCCAGCCCGATACTGTATTTCTCTTGTGATTATAGTCTCTCTGTGTACTGACCCTGGCTTAATATTGACCATGATTATCGTTTCTCTGTGTAACAATCCTGGCTTGATATTTGACCATGATTATAGTCTCTGTATGTACCGACCCCAGCTTGATTTAGATCATGATTTATAGTCTCTGTGTACTGACTCAGGCTTGCTTTTGACCTCGTTCTATAGTCTTTCCGTGCACTGTCTCATATTCCTAATATACATTTCATTCTCTCTTCCAGCCACCTCAAGGGCTGTACCACTCTGCCTGTCTGCGCATATATTTAGACTTCTATCACTTTGTTATTGGGAGGGAGGGAAGTTCGCACCCAGGCGTTATAAAGACTGGTAGTTGGGTCTGACGTGTTCACCCCTGCTCCATCATTGCTAGATTCAGAAGGTTCCAGGACTGGTACCACTCGTTGCTCTTCAACGTTGCCTTTACAATTAAGAGGGCTCTGTGCCTGATAATCATGGCCCTGATCTGCATAGAAGTTGCTGGGTCATGGCAGGGAGAGCATGCTGTCAGGACTGAGCAGTTTGCACTTGGCTCTTCCCATTCCCTTCTCCATGCATCCTGCCTCCACTCATGGAGAACCTGTTTTTTTTTTCTTTTTAAATGTGCCAGACATTTTGTTCCCCCCCCAAACAGAAATTTTAAATGTATTTTCCACAATTTTTACCCTTTGGGATGGGCGTGGTGCTCCAGATGAAAATCCAGCCCTGAGTAGGGGTGGAGGAACATAAGAGGAGTTACCATCTTACTAATAATGAGGCTCTTTAGGCTGGAGTCAGACGAACGCAGTGTTAATGAGCCGTGTTGCCGAACTTTAGTACGTCCGTGGTAGCAGATAATCATGACCAATGAAGGCCCGCACACGAAGTATGTCCGCACAGAAGTGGACGCAGGTTAGCAAGAACGTCGAACCTCTAGGACGGACGTGCAGAGTGCGCCACGTCCGCAACGTCCGCATAGCTTTGTGTGTGAGTGATGGAACGTGGTCAGATGGACTGCATTTATACGTCCAGCATTTTTGACGGACAAAATGTTTTTTTCATTTTCATTTATTTTCCCTCCTACATCCATCAAAAATAACGTCAGTCACAAAAAGGGACTGTGTTGCCACTACTGCGTCTTATGTCAAAAAGTGCATCCGTACTGCACAGGCGCACAGCCCGTAGAAAACGTGCGTGTCTGACCCTAGCCTTAATGCTAGTGTTTGTGTTTGAAATGATGATGGGCATGGTGGCAAGTAAAGTTATAAATATCATAATTATGTGGGAAGGGTAGGTGATGAAGGGTATTAGTCAGTAATGTGATATGCTAACCTAAAAAAATGGGTTTTGAGGGATTTTTTGAAGGCCGAAGATTGTGAGTCTGATAAAGATAGAGGGAGGTCATTTGACAGAACTGGTGCCACTCTTGAGAAATCTTAGAGGTGCGAGTAAACAGTGTTTCTGTTAGTGTGTAATAGTAGTTAATCACAATTTTTATCCTGAAATTTGTCTTTTAATATCGCTGTTAACACTGTAATCTCTTTTGACTCCAGTTACTGCCAGTCGCTATATGTTATAAAAAACAGAAATAGAGCAATGATTTTTCTTATCTGCTTAACCCCTTCACTCTCAGGTCGACTATACTTGATCTGCAAGGTACCACCTGGTGCCCCGATATCGAGTAAAGTTGATATGGTGTGCCATGGGAGTCTGTGATGTTTTACCACCATGTGCATGATGCTTGAGGTGCTAACACTTTTTAACCCCTTAGTGACCGGGCGGTTTTACACAAATCCGTCCTTTAGTGACCGCTGCTGTTTTTACGTTTCTGCGCTGTTAGGGTTTAGGTCAAATTTTCCTCTTACTCGTTTATTCAACTCACACATATTATACACCCTTTTTCCCGCCATTAAATGGACTTTCTAGAAATACCATTATTTCCATCATATCCAATAATTTACTATAAAAAAAATATGAAATATGATGAAAAAAATGGTAAAAACACACTTTTTCGTAATTTAATCCCCTAAAGCTACAACCACCAATAAAGACCCCAGCTAAATAGTTTCCAGATTTTATCCCGAGAATAGAAATACCCAATTTTTACATGTTTTTACCTTTTAACCCTTTCACTGCTGAGCCAGTTCACCTATGTGCGCTGCGCTCATTCTGACCATTTTGTGCTAATTATTTTGAGATGTCAGCCTAGGTCCTATTTAATTAAACCCCCCCAGACAAAAAAATTAAAAAAAAAAAACACATTTTTTTATTTTATTTAATTTTTTTATTATTTTTTTTTTTTTAATTTTTTTTTTTTTATTTTTTTTTTAAACCAAACCTGGTCATGTTTGGTATCATTTGAAAGGCCATGATCAGGCCTTTCAAATGATGTCAAATATGACCATCTAGCTGCCATGGATCGGGAGATAAAGGGATCCTTAGGATCCCCTTATCTCTACATGGCAGCTAGATGGTTAACTGGCCCACTGACATCCTCACACATATGGTGAGGTTGTCAGTGGGTGGGGGTCGACCTGGAGGCTAGGCTGACATCCAAGATGTCAGCCCCCTCCAGGTTCGAATCGCGTTTTGGCGCCAATTGGCGCCGCAACGTGATCCGGCGGCGAAACGGTTAATGCCATACACCGCTGGAAAGGGGAGGCTCTCTCCTCTCCAGCGGTGCAAACGGCATCTCCCTAGCTTCAATGGTTGGGGAGATAGAGGGCTCCGAAGGAGCCTCCCCCTCCCCTCCATTGAAACACATGGGGGCACCTTCTGATGACGTCACCACGCAGCGTGGCGACGTCATCAGCCTCGCCTGCCCATGTAAATCACATGGGCAGGCTTCCTCCCTGTCAGATCGCCGTGGGATCCGACGAGGGAGGTGAGTATCGGGCGGGAGGGGGATTTGGCGCCGCTGACGTACCCTGTAGGTCATCGGGTCTAAGGGAGACCCGAACACAGGACGTACAGGGTACGTCAGCGGTCGGGAAGGGGTTAAAACTTGCTGAAATTGTGTTTCATCAACATCTCCTCAAATGGTGCTGCACAGAGACCAGAACTGCAGTAACTCCTTTTGACCAGCAGATGGCAACATTTGCCTACCAAACAGGTTAATACAGTATGGAATACATTGGGAAGATTCCCAAATAATTTTTACTGTATAATTCAGTAAAAAGGTCATTCCAAGTAAATACAGTTTCCTGGCAGTCATTTTCTGGAAAATCCTTTGGTAGTGTAGGTTTTAACCTATATCCAAACCAGTCTTTTGAATTACATTATAGAGTGATCATATTACATTTCTTAAGCTTTAAATTAATAATTATATTACTAACAATAAACCATAAACTACACAACGCTGCAGTACAGATTGTCGGAATGTTTGGGATTATTTTTGTGTATAAAAGCTAAATCTAGTGAATGTGTTATAGTACTATAGTAGTCTGTTATTTTTTTGCTTTATTGAAGTAGATTTTGTGTTTGTTTTTTTTATACGATCTGTATTTGGAGTTCTTTGCTCACCATTAGGATCATTTGATGTCACCAATCATAAAATATATTCAGTGTATGCTCCTGATGTTGAAAGAATCTTATTTTTGCGTCTGTGCGATGTTCACAGTTTTGTACAACGTGCCTAGGTTTTTTATTCTGTTTCCTTTCTTCGCTTTCTTACTAGGTTTACAGCAATCTAATTATATATGCTTTAGTTCACCGAGAATCACACTGATTCGTTGCCTTCCCGAGGAGTTTGCATATTTTTATGGTTCGGAAACTTACAGTGGATTGATGGTTTATGTAGTCTTCATGGCTAGAACAAAGAATAAAATACCAACTCGTCAGGCAGACTGGCATTTTTGTTTATTTGATGGAGAAGCAATATTATACGAACATGTTTTGTCAAAGCTTACATTAAAAAACAACAAGAATGCCCCTTAATGTCTGTTAGGAGGGCATTAATGTGATTTGCGGTCCAGCCATCAGATTATCTGGGCAGCATTTCCCCAAGGACAGAGCAAGAGATGCAGACCCAGAGGCCCCTGGTGATGGAGCCTTCATAACTATATGAAGGCTGTTGTCAAGAATCTAACCTGGCTGCAGGTAAAAACAGAGGCTGGGATCCGTCAACAGCAGATGTCTTTCCGTGCATCTCCCTGGTGGAGCAGGACATATAAGCAAAGATAAGCATCAGATTAGTATTCCTACCAATACTATTAAACAAGTGTAATTACAGTGTGCATTCTCAACAGTTCTTCAATGAAGGAGAAGAATGTACTCTGACAGTATGACTTTCCATTCCAGGCTGGTCCATGCTCTTTGAATTCAAGCTGTGGACCAGAAATGAGTTCAGCCTGTGACACTTCTCTACACAGAGTTTGACAGTGTGACTAGGGGCAGGGTGGTAGACCAAAGGTTTATCGGGCAGGCGAATGGAGAACTCCTTTTCCCCTATAGGGTTAACTCACAGCTAATGCCTGATTGGGACTGCCCTGCTCTTATAGGAGATGTGGGTCCCTCTGAGAGGGCAGTCTTGGTGCACGGTGCATTAGGGAAGGAAGCCCAATCTTGAACACAGAAAGAAAGTATATTTGATTTTGTTTTCACTGATTGGCATGCGGCTTAGCTACCCAATACTTCAGACAGGAATTCTGAATGTTTATTTAGCCTCTGCATAAAGGAGTAGGCATTTGTTTATTTTCTGTTCATGATGCACCCTGTAAATTCCATGGCTGCACAATAAAGAAAAGTGGAAGCACTGATCCCTGCGTCTAGTGGCTACATCACAAGAGCCAATCTATTTGTTGCTTGCATGTTTGTTGATGTCTGTCGGTACAGATTGATATAGTTGTTAGGCTTCCTGACACTCCGAAAAGCTGATGTGGTTATGGCTCAAAATTAGGAGTAAAGAAACAGGCTGATTCTATTGATGACAATACAATGGATTCAAGTTTTTTCACTCTAGGGGTTCTATCATCTCCTTCAAGCTAACTCTAGCATCAGCATTACCACTAGCTTAAAGGAAGTCATAGCGCTGCGCCCACATCACCATAAAATCGCTAACGTGTTAAAAAACCCATTAACGCTTGTTAATTTGTGATTTGTAGTGCAAGTTTACTGTACTTTGTGCTTCCCATTTTAGGTATTTTGAGCGCAAAGTGAAAGCACAGATTAACTAGCTTTATTATCACTTGGTTTCTGATCCCGCTGGGAGCAGAGGGAGACTGGGGGAAGAAAGTCCCCCGTCTCCCTCCGCGATCACTCCACCGACCAGCAGGATCTCACGTGAGGTGAGATCCTGCCGGTCACGTAACCCGGCAGCACGATCCTCCATGAGTCCTATGGACACCATATAGGTGATGTTGGGGACGGCACTGTAGCGCCGCCCCCAGCATCTGCAAGCTTAGTGATCGTAAAAGGGGCAGGCTGACAGACTCGACGCCTGCCCCACGATCTGTTGGGGAACCAGGACGCAAAGGGGAAGCTCATTTTTTTCCTTTGTGTCCCAGTTTTAGCGAGTGGCAGCTGATAGTGTAGATAGTCAATGGAGCGCCAGCGAACTGGATGTACGGTTAATCATTACACATGTCCAATAAAAATCTTCTAATCCGTTCAGAAGAAACTCCTACTCCAGATGAGAAAAAAATTGCTGAAAAAGAGAGGAGACAAAATAGCGCAATATGGCGATCCACCATAAAGGAAAGCAAAGCGGGTGTAGTCTTACTCACATTCTATTGAGCCTATCCTTGGCTCTAGGATGGATAACAATTATGGGTCTTCAATAGATGTTCAGGTGCCCATATACCCGCAACAGAGTTCTTCAAACACTTTCCCCTGCAGTGGATCAAAAAATACCAACGCACTATCTAGTGTAATATCGTTTAAGTATAATAGTAAAGTTGGTACTCCTATATGGTTACACTCACATGTCAATGAGCCGCATTGGCTCCAAGATGTCGCATGGGAATGTTAAGGTAATTCCAAAACCTTCTCTTAATCACGTTACAGGAAGCAGCAGTGGTTTAAAAATAAAAATAAATTTATTAATACATGAAATATATTACCAGCCATCAACTTAAACGTCTATATTAATGTAATAAAGTGACTGTGTGTAATTAAAGGAAATTAATCAACTCAAAATCATTATTAAGACCATTAGGGGCCATAGTTCCCAAATCAAATATGGATTTCATCTCTTCCCTCCCTAAAACGGTGGTCTCACTCATGCCCTTATTAGTGGTTCTAACCCTTTTAATGGCTCTAAATTTCAGACCCTTTGGGCAGCTATTATGTCCGTGTTTAAAATGGATAGGTACCGAATGTTTTTCGTATTGATTTTTTATATTCCTCACATGTTCGGACATCCTTACATTAAGGGCACGGCTAGTTCGTCCTATGTACTGTAATCCACATGGGCATTCTAATAAATATATGACGTTTTTTGTGCAACAAGTTAAAATACCCTTAATCCTCACCTCTTTTTCAGTTTTCTTATTGTAATAATTTTCTAAAAATGCCTTGACATTACCCGTAGACCTACAGGCGAGACATTGGCCACACTGATAAAATCCCTCTCTTAAATTAAAATGGTTGGGGATTTCTCTTTTTCCTTCAAATTTACTCCTCACCAATTTTGTCTTGATGTTTTTTGCTCCTCTGAACAATATCCTTGGTTTTTCCCCCAATATCTTATCGAGATCTTTATCTTTTTTTAGGATGTGCCAATGTTTTTTAAAAATTCTTTTGATTAATTGATCTTCATTATTAAATTCGCAAATAAAAGGGACTTCTTTCGTGACATCTTTCTGTTTTTTGTATTTTATAAGGCTCTCCTGATCTACCTCCTTCAATTCTTTTATAAGATCTTCTAATTCTTCTTTGTTATATCCTTTTTCCGTAAAATCAGCCTTGAGGGATTCTGCCTGTTCTTCAAATATGTTGACTTCTGTGCAGTTCCTCCTTAGTCTTGTTAATTGACCCTTTGGGATTCCCTTTAGCCAGATGTTATTATGGCAACTGGTTCTGTCAATGTAAGTGTTAACATCGACATCCTTAAAGAATGTCTTAGTGTGTAACTTGTTTTCTTTTATATAGATCTCCAAATCGAGGAATGCTATTGCATCTCTACTCCATTTCTTATCAAGTTTAATCCCCAAATCTGGGCTATCTAACTGGTCTAAGAATATTATAAGATCTCTCTCCTCTCCTCTCCATACAAAAAATAAATCATCAATATACCTTTTGTATATGGGCACTCTTCCTTGCGCCCAGTCACGCGAACCGTAGACAAAGTTGGTTTCCCAACCTGCCATATAAAGGTTCGCGTAACTGGGTGCAAATCGAGTGCCCATAGCCATCCCTCTAGTCTGAAGGTAAAATTTCTCGTCAAATTGAAAATAATTATTATCCAGTATAAACTGGATGCCCTCCATAACAAAATCAACTTGTTCATCACTTAGATCCCTTGATAAATTTAATTGTTCTTTTACTATTTCTACTCCCTTAATATGCGGAATATTACTGTAAAGTGCATTCACGTCGCAGACCACTAAAAAGCAATCGACTTCCCAGTTGACCTCTCTTAGTGTCTGAAGCATATCCATAGTATCTTTTGTATAGGACACCATCTTTTTAACTACAGGCTGTAGAATCTTATCCACATATTGGGACAAATTACTCGTAATAGAGTTAATCCCAGCTACTATAGGGCGTCCTGGAGGTTCTATTGGGTTTTTATGGATTTTTGGAAGTATATAAAATGAAGGTGTCTTTGGGTAAACATTCTGAAGGTATTGATATTCCTTTTCCAGCAGTATTCCTACTTCTTTCCCTTTATCAAGATAAACTTTCAATGATCTTTTAATTGAATCAATCGGATTTTCCTTAATCTTTTTATAAGTGACACCGTCATTAAGTATCTTCATTACCTCTGCCACATAGTTATCCTTCTTTAGGATCACTACCCCCCCCTTTTTGGTACAGCTATCAGGGATCTAGAGCGAGATGAATCAATTGTGATAAAGCCAGCTGATAAAGGGGGGGGGGGGTAGTTATCCTAAAGAAGGATAACTATGTGGCAGAGGTAATGAAGATACTTAATGACGGTGTCACTTATAAAAAGATTAAGGAAAATCCGATTGATTCAATTAAAAGATCATTGAAAGTTTATCTTGATAAAGGGAAAGAAGTAGGAATACTGCTGGAAAAGGAATATCAATACCTTCAGAATGTTTACCCAAAGACACCTTCATTTTATATACTTCCAAAAATCCATAAAAACCCAATAGAACCTCCAGGATGCCCTATAGTAGCTGGGATTAACTCTATTACGAGTAATTTGTCCCAATATGTGGATAAGATTCTACAGCCTGTAGTTAAAAAGATGGTGTCCTATACAAAAGATACTATGGATATGCTTCAGACACTAAGAGAGGTCAACTGGGAAGTCGATTGCTTTTTAGTGGTCTGCGACGTGAATGCACTTTACAGTAATATTCCGCATATTAAGGGAGTAGAAATAGTAAAAGAACAATTAAATTTATCAAGGGATCTAAGTGATGAACAAGTTGATTTTGTTATGGAGGGCATCCAGTTTATACTGGATAATAATTATTTTCAATTTGACGAGAAATTTTACCTTCAGACTAGAGGGACGGCTATGGGCACTCGATTTGCGCCCAGTTACGCGAACCTTTATATGGCAGGTTGGGAAACCAACTTTGTCTACGGTTCGCGTGACTGGGCGCAAGGAAGAGTGCCCATATACAAAAGGTATATTGATGATTTATTTTTTGTATGGAGAGGAGAGGAGAGAGATCTTATAATATTCTTAGACCAGTTAGATAGCCCAGATTGGGGGATTAAACTTGATAAGAAATGGAGTAGAGATGCAATAGCATTCCTCGATTTGGAGATCTATATAAAAGAAAACAAGTTACACACTAAGACATTCTTTAAGGATGTCGATGTTAACACTTACATTGACAGAACCAGTTGCCATAATAACATCTGGCTAAAGGGAATCCCAAAGGGTCAATTAACAAGACTAAGGAGGAACTGCACAGAAGTCAACATATTTGAAGAACAGGCAGAATCCCTCAAGGCTGATTTTACGGAAAAAGGATATAATAAAGAAGAATTAGAAGATCTTATAAAAGAATTGAAGGAGGTAGATCAGGAGAGCCTTATAAAATACAAAAAACAGAAAGATGTCACGAAAGAAGTCCCTTTTATTTGCGAATTTAATAATGAAGATCAATTAATCAAAAGAATTTTTAAAAAACATTGGCACATCCTAAAAAAAGATAAAGATCTCGATAAGATATTGGGGGAAAAACCAAGGATATTGTTCAGAGGAGCAAAAAACATCAAGACAAAATTGGTGAGGAGTAAATTTGAAGGAAAAAGAGAAATCCCCAACCATTTTAATTTAAGAGCGGGATGTTATCAGTGTGGCCAATGTCTCGCCTGTAGGTCTACGGGTAATGTCAAGGCATTTTTAGAAAATTATTACAATTAGAAAACTGAAAAAGAGGTGAGGATTAAGGGTATTTTAACTTGTTGCACAAAAAACGTCATATATTTATTAGAATGCCCATGTGGATTACAGTACATAGGACGAACTAGCCGTGCCCTTAATGTAAGGATGTCCGAACATGTGAGGAATATAAAAAATCAATACGAAAAACATTCGGTACCTATTCTTTTTAAACACGGACATAATAGCTGCTCAAAGGGTCTGAAATTTAGAGCCATTAAAAGGGTTAGAACCACTAATAAGGGCATGAGTGAGACCACCGTTTTAGGGAGGGAAGAGATGAAATCCATATTTGATTTGGGAACTATGGCCCCTAATGGTCTTAATAATGATTTTGAGTTGATTCATTTCCTTTAATTACACACAGTCACTTTATTACATTAATATAGACGTTTAAGTTGATGGCTGGTAATATATTTTATGTATTAATAAATTTATTTTATTTTTAAACCACTGCTGCTTCCTGTAACGTGATTAAGAGAAGGTTTTGGCATTACCTTAATATTCCCATGCGACATCTTGGAGCCAATGCGGCTCATTGACATGTGAGTGTAACCATATAGGAGTACCAACTTTACTATTATACTTAAACGATATTACACTAGATAGTGCGTTGGTATTTTTTGATCCACTGCAGGGGAAAGTGTTTGAAGAACTCTGTTGCGGGTATATGGGCACCTGAACATCTATTGAAGACCCATAATTGTTATCCATCCTAGAGCCAAGGATAGGCTCAATAGAATGTGAGTAAGACTACACCCGCTTTGCTTTCCCTTATGGTGGATCGACATATTGCGCTATTTTGTCTCCTCTCTTTTTCAGCAATATTTTTCTCATCTGGAGTAGGAGTTTCTTCTGAACGGATTAGAAGATTTTTATTGGACATGTGTAATGATTAACCGTACATCCAGTTCGCTGGCGCTCCTTCGACTATCTACAATATATGTTTTCAGGTTTTTAGGAGAACCCCCATATTCAATGTGTAGCGTGTACGTTTAATCCTTCTTTCTGAAGGCGCTTCACTGTTTCATTCTTTCGGCAGCTGATAGTGCCCTAGGCCAGGGCTCAAAATTTCAAGTCCCAAGCTACTAGCCAGACCATAAGAGTTACTCGCTACCAGTTGCCCCACCTACCCTGCCCTAAACTCCGCCCCTAAACACGCCTTCTTAAATTATCTTATGAAATTACACTGCTAAAGGTTTTATGCAGAATAAAGATACAAAATAATAAATAACATTAATACCCAGGCATCAGATACATGTATACCCAGGCACCAGACCCAGACAAGTAATTTCATCCATTAAGTACAGACTCCTCTCCAACAGTTTTTAGGACCAAATTAATTTGGTGTTTATGCATCCAATATATCAAGTGGAACCTAATACTCACATTATTCATATGCCAGGTTATCATTAGAAGTTAGAAGACCCCAAAGTCAGGTTTCCCCCTTGAATGCTTATATAGATGAATCCATTAATTTTCGTCTGCGATACTTCCATCCCCATTTTTTCTTTTTTTGCTCCTTCTGTATCACCTCTTTCTTTATAAATAGGATTTATTTTGCATAACCTCAAATGCCTCATAACCTCACCACCATTTCACCAATTATGGCCTCTAGCGGGCATTGTAGTAGCGGCGCTGGTTCTGGCGTCACTTCCGGCGCACTGACAGCTTGGCAGCTTTTTTACTTTCCCTTAGTTTACACCAGGGGTGGGGAACCTTTTTTCTGCCAAGGGCCCCCTTTAATTAATTTCTCTCCCCACTTGAATTCATTTCTCCCTCCCTTTAATTTCTTTTGCCCAATTAATTTCTCTCTCCCCATTCATCTCCTCCTCTTCATTCATCTCTCTCCATTTCTCCCCCCCAATTCATCTTTCATTTCTCCCCCCAGTTCATCTTTCATTTCATTTCTCCCCCCAATTCATCTTTCATTTCATTTCTCCCCCCAGTTCATCTTTCATTTCATTTCTCCCCAATTCATCTTTCATTTCATTTCCCCCCAATTCATCTTTCATTTCATTTCTCCCCCCAATTCATCTTTCATTTCATTCTCCCCCAATTCATCTTTCATTTCATTTCTCTCCAATTCATATTTCATTCTCCCCCCCAAATCATCTTTCATTTCATTTCTCCCCAATTCATCTTTCATTTCATTTCTCCCCAATTCATCTTTCATTTCATTTCTCCCCCCGTTCATCTTTCATTTCATTTCTCCCCCCCATTCATCTTTCATTTCATTTCTCCCCCCAATTCATCTTTCATTTCATTTCTCCCCAATTCATCTTTCATTTCATTTCTCCCCCCCAAATTCATCTTTCATTTCATTTCTCCCCAATTCATCTTTCATTTTATTTCTCCCCAATTCATCTTTCATTTCATTTCTCCCCCCAAATTCATCTTTCATTTAATTTCTCCCCCAATTCATCTTTCATTTCATTTCTCCCCAATTCATCTTTCATTTAATTTCTCCCCCCAATTCATCTTTCATTTCATTTCTCCCCCCCAATTCATCTTTCATTTCATTTCTCCCCCAATTCATATTTCATTCTCCCCCCCAAATTCATCTTTCATTTCATTCTCCCCAATTCATCTTTCATTTCATTTCTCCCCAATTCATCTTTCATTTAATTTCTCCCCCCGTTCATCTTTCATTTAATTTCTCCCCCCCAAATTCATCTTTCATTTAATTTCTCCCCCCAATTCATCTTTCATTTAATTTCTCCCCCATTCATCTTTCATTTCATTTCCCCCCCAAATCATCTTTCATTTCATTTCTCCCCAATTCATCTTTCATTTCATTTCTCCCCAATTCATCTTTCATTTCATTTCTCCCCCCCAAATTCATCTTTCATTTCATTTCTCCCCCAATTCATCTTTCATTTCATTTCTCCCCAATTCATCTTTCATTTCATTTCTCCCCCAATTCATCTTCATTTCATTTCTCCCCAATTCATCTTTCATTTCATTTCTCCCCCCAATTCATCTTTCATTTCATTTCTCTCCAATTCATCTTTCATTTCATTTCTCCCCAAATCATCTTTCATTTCATTTCTCCCCAATTCATCTTTCATTTCATTTCTCTCCAATTCATCTTTCATTTCATTTCTCCCCCAATTCATCTTTCATTTCATTTCTCCCCCCAGTTCATCTTTCATTTAATTTCTCCCCAATTCATCTTTCATTTCATTTCTCCCCAATTCATCTTTCATTTCATTTCTCCCCCAATTCATCTTTCATTTCATTTCTCCCCCCAATTCATCTTTCATTTCATTTCTCCCCCAATTCATCTTTCATTTCATTTCTCCCCAATTCATCTTTCATTTCATTTCTCCCCAATTCATCTCTCTATTTCATTTCTCCCCCCCCCATTCATCTCTTTCTCTCCATTTTAACCCCCTGCCGTTTATTTCATCCTCCCCCTCCTCTTACCTGACCTGGAGAGTAGAATGAGGGGGCGGAGATTATCCTTCACGCTGTGCCCGGAAGATAAGGGGCCCAGCGTGAAGGAGAAAGATCCAGCGTGCAGCAGGATGGTCTGATAAAGGTGCCGCGGGTGAGAGCAAACCCCCCTCCCTCCCAGGAAATGATTCTGGCCAAGTCCCGTTTGCTGAAAAAAAAAAAGCAGACAGGCTGACCTGCAAAAAAATCCAACACGGCCGCCGGCTGAAAACGCAGCGCAGGCAGCACGATAGACTTTATCATGCTGCCTGCGTGTACAGTTTTACTCGCCAGCGCTCAATTTCCCCTCGCAAAACGCGAGTATGCAAGTGGAAATTTTGAGGGCTTCCCTAGGCGCTTTGGATTCTCCTTCAAATTGTTGTGTTCATTAGGAAAATTAGGAAGAAAATCTTTAGTTATTTCAGGAGAATTACATTTGTTATTTATACTGTAAATATCAACACCGATATTATCATTAATGTAGTGTTAAAATATATCAAATTCTTTTATACTGTAACCTCTTCAAATGTTTGTTTTTTTATAATATGCAAAGACAGCAAATTGAGTTCTATTCAAATTTTATCTTACAGCTATTTGCAGCGATCGTAATGAGATTCTAAATAATGCAGCTTCCAAATAATACAAATAGAATGCAGAAAATAATATCTGTTGACACGTCCGGAGACAAGGAAAAGGAGCGGAACCGGTTCCGTAGAATAATAGGCCTGTTCAGTACGACTACTGACAAAGAGGCTGAAGGTATATACTGTATACAGTGCTCTATGCTTAATAGAGGTGATGTCAGGTTTTGGTTCTTTAGAAATACCCGTGCAGCAGCAATAATGAGCGGTATGATGGTATAACAACTTGTTATGATTGCAATACAGTTCGTAGTATAAAGTCTTACTGATTATAGGTTTTCTGTAAGCAGTGGTTAGAGAGTGCGGTAAATCGGGCAGAGAGAAGCAAGCAGGCGACAATCTGGCAGAATCGAAGGAAGGCAAAAAGGTTGCAAAAGCTGACAGCGTTCAGGCGTAGTCAGAGGAAGATTAAAAAGGGACACAAAGGCTGGCGGCGTCCAGGCAGGGTCGATTATACAAACGGGGTTCGACAACAGCTTATCAATAGGTAAGTTTAAACAGACTAGCTCAGGTTTGTCAGAACAATAAATGAGCAATTACACACTGTCCGTTTGCTTCTTTATGGAGGGTTGATTAGGAACAGGTGCTGGCGTCCCTCTTCCGGCCTCGCGATATCTGCGAGCGTGGCCATTTTTGACACGTATCGAGGTGCCGGCCGGGTGCACGCACGCGCAGTTCAATGTAGTGGCAGACCAGCTAGCTGGAAGATGTCTCTCTAGGTGCTGAGCGCCGGCGGCATAGTGGGTCATAACGGAGGTGTGAGTTGTCGCGGACGATCTGTGATGAGCCCAGGACAGAGGTCGACACGACATCTTTGTGTGGCATAATTCCGGTATAAGGAAATTACAGTAACCCTTTAAGTACTGGAGAGGGATTTTCAGCAATTATAAAACCCTTAAATCTTATCCTTGTACAGCAGTGAGTGACCCCACAGCTCTCCCTGTATTCTGCCCTCTCCCTGGTTGCTGTAATCCAGCAGCAAAATTTGTTGAGTGCTCTTACAACTGAGGATGGCTGCGGCTCAGTGTAGCTTCTGGGCAGTAATACAAGATGACAGGAGTGAGATATCAAAAAGAATTACCTTTCATCCTATTAATCTTGCATTAAATTGTATGCAAATTAGGCTTTATATACTAACTTTTGGTTTTCACTGTATTTCATAACAATACCTCGTACACACATTTTTGTCAGTTAAAGGGTTAATATATTTTCGTCTCTGCCATGCTTGTATTCATTTGGACAAATGAAAATCCAAGTTAAAATCAAAGCAGTCAATTAAAAATAAATCTATAAAGTAACTCAATGCTTCCAGCAACTGATTCAAAGATTTTTCTCCAGAAAACTTTATTTTACGCAACATAATGCATCCTGGTTGCAAATATGGTGCAAGTAGACCTCCATTGAGTGGACTGTTAACATTTCCTTCAGCTCAAGCGGAATGTGTAATATGATGCAATTTACTGCTCGTCTATATTTAGTTAAAGAATGAAAGTGTCTTTTAATTGATGACACAAATTCAAAAGGAGACTTAGCTGCGGAGATTTATAGACTTCTAACTCGAGACATAAAACGTGTAGAGCCGAGTGACACCAATCTATGCCTATTCTTAAAAGTGTGTACGAGGTGCTCAGATAGTTATTGACTTGCTACATGTAATTTTGTAAGCTTTCATCATTTTTTTCCTTTATTCATGTTGGCTGCGTTCCATGAAACTAAATGAATGTTTAGGCATTGTAATTAACTCTACTGTGTAAATATAATAGTATTCAGTTTGCATAAACCACATTAACAAACAGAATTAGCAATCTTTAGGTACTGAAATACATATCAGTGTAAGATTAAAATGGATGAAAATAATAAAAGGTGAATAAATTAACCCAATATAATTGTGTAACTGAATATGGAAAAGTTTTATTATCATAGGGTGTGTCTGCACATTTTTTGTTTTCATCATTTAGGTCCCTGTTTACACTTTGAGTTTTTCTTACTTTAGTAATGATAAATAACTTGGAACTTAACAGTCTGTAAATATTTACAATTCGTAAGTATTATATGTAACGTGCGTGTGCGCACATCCAAAAATAAGGGCTGCGCATGCCTAGGCTAATTTTGATTGAACATTTAGAAGTTTAGCAATAATAACACATTGTATCTGTACTGTTTATGGATTTTCAGCTATTCTAAAAATCTGGATCTCATCCTTGCATAATAGTGAGTGATCAGGAACTCTAATTTCATCGACTAAGGCTAGGGTCAGACGAACGCATTCTGTGCGGTCTTTGCATCCGTGCACAACGGACGTACTTTCTGACTGATGACAAGGTAGTGGCCACACGGTCCGTTTTTATGACTGACGTTTTTTTTGACTGATGTAGATGGGAAATAAAATTAATATGAAAAACCATTTTGTCCATCAAAAATGCTGGACATCAAAAATGCAGTCCGTCTGACTACGTTCCATCACTCTCACACAAAGCTATGCAGATGTGGTGCACTCCGAACATCCGTTCTAGCGGATTTACGTTCTTGCCTAACTTGCGTCCGCTTGCCGCGTCCGTTGTGCGTCCGCACTTTTGTGCGGACGTACTTCGCGTGTGGGTCTCTACTGATCATAATTGGATGCTACCACGGATGATAAAATGTGCGGCAACATGGACGTGAACACTGCGCTCATCTGACCCGAGCCTTATAGTTGTTGTCAAAGACTTGGTCGACTGCAGAGTTTTGGAGACTAAAACTAAACAGAAACTAAGTTTTAATGACTAAACTGAACTGCTCATCTTCCCTCCCTCTAAAACCAACATTCTTGCAACCATTTCTCTTCAGATGAATGGTGCCACCATTACTTCTACCTCACAGGCACGTTGCCTTGTTCATATCTTTGACTCTGATCTCTCCGTCACTCCTCACATTCACTAGCCAAATTTTGCTGCTTCCACCTATAATACATTGCTCACATCCGCCCCTTTCTTTGTCGTGATGATACTAAAATGCTCATCCAAACTCTTATTATCTCCCATCTTGACTACTGTAACCTCCTTCTTACTTTCTTTAAGGAATCCCAGATTCTCCCTCTGCAGTCTGTAATGAATGCCTGTGCCAGGCTCATTTTCACCTCCCGCTCCTTTCACACCTCACCCCTTTGTCAACTGGCTCCCTGTTTCCTTTAGAATCCAATTTAAAACATTGATGCTCCTGTACAAAGCTCTGCATAACAATGCCCCTACCTACGTCTCCTCCCTTATTAGCAGGTACATCCCATCTTGTCCACTTCACTCTGCCAATGATCTGATGTTATTGTCTCTTCTTACCTGCAACTCCAACTTTCACCTTCAGGACATCTCCCGAGCTGCCTTCTTTTTATGTAACTCCCTCTCCCGCATCATTAGATTCTCCCCGTCTCTCCAGTCCTTCAAGAAGTCTCTGAAAACACTTTACTTTAGAGAAGCCTATCGGCTCACTCCATAACCCCCACTGTGCATTTCTTGCTCCATCTCCCCCACAGCCCACATGCACCTCTGTCACTTCTACTCTATTTACCCTCACCTAGTGTGCCACCCGTCTCCTCTCAGATTGTAAGCTTGCGAGCAGGGTCCTCTCTCCTACTGTTCTGTGTGTTTAACGTGTATCTATATTTTTTATTCTGTCTCGCCCATCATGCAGTGCTATGGAACTTGTTGGCACTTTATAAAACCATTGTAACTGTAAACTGATGAAAATCTATTGACGTTGAAATCGACTAATATAAACTAGACTAAAATGTTGGGGGGGCTATTTGGAAAGGGATCCAATCACAACTAATCACTTTGGGCCCTAGTACATTCTTCGCGCACAATTGTGCGCGCATGCAAAAACGCATTAACGCAAGGGGCAAAACCCTGTGTGCTGAACGTCGTATTACGACGTTCGCGCATAAAATGCGCGTTAACGTCTAACGCGAGTGACCCTGCGCAAGCCCTTTTGCTAGCGCAATTTAGTGCGTTTGTGCGCCGGTGCGCGCATGGTATTACAATCTTAGCGCAAAATTTAACAGACAACGTTTGCGCGCATAATTTTAACATCTTTGAAAAGCTGGTGGTGACGGCAAATTGTAACAACCTGACCGTACCAAACTGCGGATTCACAACGGAGAGCGTCGATGCGCAGGTTTGTTTTTACTAGATCCGTCAAAAATGACGGCCACTACCTTGTCTTCCGTCAGAACGTACGTCTGTTGTGCGCACGTTAAAAATTACATTGCGCTCACTGATTTCTGCGCAACGGTACTTTGCGCGCATTTTTGCGTGTCGGTATTACAAGCGCAATTTCCCGACGGATGAAAAAATGCGCGAGGATTGTAATTCCAGCGGTGATTTTAGTGTGTTAACGTTTAACGCTTTGCGCAAAAAAACACGAGTTTAGCGTGCGTTTTTGCGTTGAGAATGTAATAGAGCCCTTTGTGTGGGAGGGTGGTTTGTGTGTGCTAGCTATTGAAATAAATTCACTTGTGTTTAGTTAATTAGGAAAACAAGTATCAGGTAACAGAACTGATGGATTTTCTATGTTCAGAAAGCTTGTGCAATGGCATTACAGCCAATACAGGTTTATTCTAGGCTTGTGCACCGATTTTTTTTTTTCCGTTCGATTCGATTTTTCGGATTTTTAAACTTTTCGATTCGGCTCGTTTTGACCGATTTCTGTTTCGATTCGGTTCGGCTCGACTCGTTTTTCGTGTACATTTTTTTTTCCGAATTTCGACCATTTTTTCGTATTTTCGTGTCACTTAGCTCGTCTTTTGTATCGACTTTTCGTATGTTCGGAAATTTTCGTTTTTCGGAATTGTAAATGGTTTCGGAATATCGACAATTTTTCGTATTTTCGTGTCACTTAGCTCGTTTTTTGTATCGACTTTTCGTATTTTCGGAAATTTTCGTTTTTTTGGAACGTCTGTTCTCCTCGTTTCAAAGCAATAAATTTCGATTTGACACATTTCAACTCCATTCGAAAATTCCGAAAATATTTCGTTTCGGCTCGGAAAACTTTTCGGATCTGCCATTTTCGGATCTAAAATTTTTCGGAAAATCGGCCGCATCCGAAAACACGAATCGGGAAATTTTGTGAAAGCTCTGAAATTCCGAAACCCGAAACGCACATCCCTAGTTTTTTCATATTTTGGAGTTGCACTTCTGTTTGAAAGAATGAAGAATGACATATGCAAGATGTTTCTAATCAATGCAGAGCTAATTACTGGCTTTTCTGAAGAAGCAAGGTCAAATGTGTCATTCCGAGACTTGGTTTTATTTCATTTATGATAAATATAGACATATTAGAACACAACAGTTATGTCTGTGTCTGTATTGCTTTTTCAAACATTAATGGCAATATATAAATTATTAATATTATTATTCTTTATTTATAAAGCGCCGGCATATTCCGCAGCGCTGTACAATAGGCGCAGTATAGACAGGGTTACAATATATTGAACAACATTTGACAATGACAAACAGTACTTAATTCATATAAAAAAAATCAGGCTAATAGATGTTACTCCAGGAGTATATAATGCGCTTGAAAATTGTAGAGAAATGCATAAATAATGCATAATACACCTTAAACCCATTCGATATCAGTTGACTAAATCTACGTAGATTTAGTCACTAAAATATTGGGACGTTTAGGAGTCTAAAAGAAAACTAAAACAATTTAGACTACTAAAATATGGCTAAAACTAACAGGGCTATTCAGAAAGAGGTGAAAACCTTGAGAACTGCCAGGAGAATGAACAATATACACCAAATAGCCGATTTGGAAAGTGAGATAAATGGGAGAATTTTTCTGGTTTGACTATTTTGACCTAGAATTTTCACTTCTCCAGTCATTCTCAAGGTTTTCCCCTCTTTCTGAATAACCCTGTAAATGTTTATTTAGTCAAAACTCTATATTGAGGATTATATTAAAATTTTCTGCCCAAATTAATATTTCCTCAGTCCTGACCTCTGTCTGGCTTTGTGATGCATCAATAAATGTTGAACTTTTCTTTACAGTTGGATGGGGCTAATCCTTTCATGTCCTTTGCAGTCATAAAGACAGCAAAGAATGAGGTAATGAGGTGTAAATATCTTGTACCACAGGAAAACCATTAATCCTAAGGGTCAAGTCATAAAAAAATAAGGGCTCTATTAAATTCTTCGGAAAAACGCATTAACGCGAGGGGCAAAACCCTTTGCGCCGAACGTCGTATTACGACGTTTGCGCAAAAAATGCATGTTTACGCCTAATGCGAGTGACCCTGTGCGAACCCTTTGCGAGCGCAATTTAGTGCGCGCATCCTATACTTAACATTGTGAGCGCAAATGCATTTGTGCGCTGGTGCGCGCAGGGTATTACAATCTTAGCGCAAAATATAACAGACAACGTTTGCGCATAATTTTAACGTCTTTGAAAAGCTGGTGGTGACGGCAAATTGTAACAACCTGACCGTACCAAACTGCGGATTCACAACGGAGAACGTCGATGCGCACGTTATTTTTACTAGATCCGTCAAATTGACGGCCACTACCTTGTCTTCCGTCAGAACGTACGTCTATTGTGCGCAGTCCGCACAAAAATACGTTTTCCTGATGGACTTGCGTTAAAAATTACATTGCGCTCACTGATTTCTGCGCGCAATGGTACTTTGCGTGCATTTTTGCGCGTCGGTTTTACGAGCGCAATTTCCCGACGGATGAAAAAATGCATGAGGAATGTAATTCCAGCGGTGATTTTCGTGTGTCAACGTTTAATGCTTCGCGCAAAAAAAATAGCGTTGCGCGTGCGCTTTTGCACAATGAATTTAATAGAGCCCTAAGTGTGGGAACAAACAATTATTTCTGTCCTCAATTAACCATTGATTTCCTTTATGTAAACCAAATTCGAGTTTGATATTTATGATATCTATCTATCTTTCTTTCTTTCTCTGTGACTATCAGGGTAATCCAAAGAGATCCGAATTGCTTGAGATAGGTAACCGAACGCTGAAAATCAGCGTTTGGTTACCTTTCCTGGCCATTCGGCTATCCAGAGAGCAGGCAATTCGCCAAATCCTGGCGAATTGCCTGCACATACGGTGCCTGTTCGGTGCCTGTTCAAGGGCAGTGAAATCCCCATGAAAAAGCACTGCTTCAGCTATTCAGAGAACACAAACCAGCAGTGAAAGGTTCCCGAAATGCCCTGCCATTCGGTGGTTTAATTCGGCAAATTTATTCAGGAGAATCCCATAGGCTTCAATGTTAAAAATATTCCCGTTTTAATTCAATATCTAATAAACCGTTCATTATAAAATTCTGCAGCAAAAAGGCTCTTTATTTATAGATTTTTTAGGATACTTTAAGCATTTTTCTTAATTTTTTTTAAAATTTTTTTTTTTTTTTTAAGTTTACTTATTTTTTCCGTAACAGCCCTCTTTATTATCATTCATTGGATCATATGTAAATTTCAGACATTTTCTCTCAGTAGTTTCTTTGCAAACAGCGTTTCATTTTCACACAATCATACAAACGGTTTTGCTAATTTATTCACTGCCTCGTCTGCAGTCTCGGCTGCTTCGGCTGTGTGCGATCGGCTCTTGCTCGGGCTTTTTCCGTGGTTTTCGGCAGGTTAATCCAGATGTTTTTGCGGTTTTCGGCGTGCATTCGCTGGGTTTTGCGGTGAGTTTTTGTCAGGTTTGCGGCAGCTTTTCCCTGCAATTCGGGGACCCTGTGGTGTTTGCTGAATACACCACAGGGTCACCGAAATGGGATCAGCAAAAGGAACCGAATTGAAGAGAACGAAAAGTCACCGAACGTGCGGTGACTTTTCAAATGTCTTTGAATAACCCTGTGTCTTTCTTTCTCTGTGTCTCTCTGTCTATCCATCATGTTGAGGTTTAGGCTGGGGTCAGACGAGCGCAGTGTTCACGTCCGTGTTGCCTCACATTTTAACGTCTGTGGTAGCATACAATTATGATCAATAGAGACCACACACGAAATACGTCCGCACAGAAGTGCGGACGCACAACGGACACGGCAAACGGATGCAAGTTAGGCAAGAACGTAAATCCGCTAGAATGGACGTACAGAGTGCGCTGCGTCCGCAACGTCCGCATAGCTTTGTGTGCGAGTGATGGAGCGTGGTCAGACGGACTGCATTTATACGTCCAGCATTTTGACGGACAAAATGGTTTTCATATTAATTTATTTTCCCTGCTACATCAGTCAAAGAAAACGTCAGTCACAAAAATGGACTGTGGGGCCACTACCTTGTCGTCAGTCAGAAAGTGCGTCCGTTGTGCACAGACGCACAGTCCGCACAGAATGCGCTCGTCTGACCGTAGCCTTAGGAAAAATGTGCAATAAAAATATTTCTGACATAAGGAAACATATGATTGAAAACCTAAATAATAGCTTTAAAGCAGCGTTTCTCAACTTCAGTCCTCAGGATCCACACACAGACAAGGTTTTAAGGTTTACCTTGGGGAAATGCAGACTTCATCTTGCAATCACTGAGCAGCAAATCATATGACCTTTCAGTGTGGCACTTACGTGGCAAACCTGGCCTGTTAGTGTGCTCTGGGACCGGAGTTAAGAAACACCGTTATAAAGTGTGTGGAACCAAAAGGAACTGTTCCTCCTACGAAAAAGAGTGGAGGAACTGCATTCCCACATGTTTCTCCTCAACTTGGCCCTTAATCCTATTTTTTAAAGAGAATTTAAGTGAGGATTCATTGTCAAAATCGAGTTTGATGGTTGTGCACGGGTATGCACTTTCTGGAAGTGATAATTAAGTCTTTTTTTCTTCTAGCATCAGAGATTCCTGTTTTAAAGGGACAATACCACTTACATAAACTGTAACTAGATTACTTGGGTATTACAAATAAAACACTTTATAAAACACATGCTGCTGTTTTTTTCTTTGTCTAAAGTAATTGCATGTAAAAAGGAAAAAATAAATTAGGCTTTTTCCTGTTTCCATTTTGTGGATTTTTCCACGATGTGACATTTACCAAAATCCGAGCAAAAGCTTTGCTTTACTGCTCTTGCTTATTTAGTCTACAGTATTTAACAGTCAGTGAGGTAGAGTAGGAAATGCGTAGAAAAGGGAGCAGGAGGCTATTGACCTGCCTCTGCTATCTGAGATAAGACTTTGCAGCTGAATGAGATTAGATTTAAAAGACTTCTAATCTACCCTCGGGTCACGTCCTTTGAATACATCCCAGGAAATACAATGATTTGAGTCAGTGATTGGCCCATAGACTCCATTCTATGGCCAAAGCTACACAGTGAGGACCAAGTGATGTAAAGATAGTGGGCCACATTACATTCCTATCGCTAACATTAGCACTCACCTGTGAGTGAGCGTTAACGTTAGCCCTGGCAGCCCTAGCAAGGGGGCACCATATTACAATTCAGACGCTAACGGGTTACAAAACCCGTTAGCGATTGGAATCTTGCGTATTTCAGCGCAAGGTTACTGTACTTTGCGCTCCCCATGTTAAGTATAGGGAGTGCAAAGTGTTATTTTGCCTACAGTTAACCCGACAGTTAACCACAGCCTGGACCTGTGCAAACGGATTCCGCTGCTGCAGAATCCGTCAGCACCAGCCAAAAATCCCCCCAAATGTATCAGATACTCACCTTCCATCCTGTGGCGAGGACCACAGCTCCAACCACCTCCTCTGTCCGCTGGGAGCAGGGAGAGACTGGAGGAAAAATGTCCCCCAGTCTCTCTCTGCGAACCACTACTTTGACCTGCCGGATCTCGCGAGGCGAGATCCGTCAGGTCATGTGACTGGCAGTGCCTGCCTCATTGGAGTCCTATGGATTCCATTGAATGGATGCTCGCGGCAGCGCCTAACGATGCCACGCGTATCCCTCTGTTTAGCGCCAGATTTCATTGCAGGCAGCTTTTCTAGCGCCTGCATCGTAATATCACGCTAAAACGGGGACGCAAAGGAGAAACCTGCAGACGCATGTTATCCTCCTTAGCGTCCCCGTTTTAGCGTGAAGGATGTAATGTGGCCCACTGTGTGTGTGTGTGTGTGTGGAGTTTCCAACACAAAAGATCACACAAATGGACGCACCCAGTGACACATACAAAGTAAAATATTTTCATAACTTAGGCTAGGGTCAGACGAGCGTGATTTCTACGGACTGTACGTCCATGCACACGGACGTACGTCAGTACGGAAGACGCAGTAGTAGCCAGACAGTCCGTTTTTTTCACTGACGTATATATTTTGACGGATGTAGGAGGGAAAATAAATTAGAAAGCAAAACCATTTTGTCCGTGAAAAATGCTGGACGTATAAATGCATTCCGTCTGACCACGTTCCATCACTCACACACAAAGCTATGCAGACGTTGCGGACGCAGCGCACTTTGTGCGGCCGTTCTAGCGGTTGTACGTTCTTGCCTGCCTTGCGTCCGTGGGCCGCGGCCGTTGTGCGTCCGCAGTTCAGTGCGGACGTACTTCGTGTAACGGGCTCCGATTGGCTTCCTGTCATGCTATCACGGACGTACTTTTAGGCGCAATCACGGACGTGAACACTACGCTCGTCTGACAGCAGCCTAAACAAACAAGAGAAAAACAAAGCCCATGTAAGATATCAGCAACATAAAATAAACCCAATAAGGACTTTCACTTTTTGGTGCTAGTGGCCCTTTAACTCGTTTCTTTGTTCACGGTTAATACAAATACTCAAAGGCATTATATAGTTCCTAATTTAACTACAAGGTTTTACCTGCAAAGCTTGCTTCAGAGTGTGACAGGTGTATGGAAGAATAATTCCTATAGATACAGTACTTTATACTATATCCACTGACTCTATTATACATTATAATTAGTTTAGCATGCATATAAAGCATGCCCGGTTTGTTGACTAAGTAAATATCTTCAAATATTTAGTATCTAATAGACTGAAAATGACTTATAAATTATTAACGTGACGGACAGAAATCCTCCATTATGATCAGGTTAATTGATTTTTTTTGTCTCTTAGAAATTTAGGATAATGGGTTAATTATGTTTTGCATCAATGTCAAATCAGAGTCTGTGGTTTTTGCATTCAATTATTTACTGAAATGGAGAATTAGCTGCAGAAAGCAATAATTATTACGATCTTTTAAAAAAAAAAAATGAAAACAACACATCATCATAATTATACTACAGAAACTTGTTCCACGATCTTGACTTATGAAACGGGGAATTGAAGTGAAATGCACATATATATAAAATGCTAATACAACGGAATTAACAGAAGGGAACATTTGTGTTGTGTCAATTAAAGTCTACCCACAAAAAAAAAATGTTTTGCTTGATTTCATTATTGTCTGCTTATATGTGTGAGAGATTGAGAGATCACATGCATTCTCAAATATGCTAAATGATTTAATGATGACAAGCAAATAATACATCCGCCCACAAACAGAGTATAATGGCTCCATGTGTATTCATGTGCGCTAGATTGATGGCTTTATTCCAGTTACAGCTTTAGCTCTAGTGGATAATTTTCTTCTCCATTCTATTGTGGAATTTGTCAACGGTGTAAAGAAAATAAAGAGAAAGGAAGTCATTTAAGGATGGTTCAAGATGGCTGCCTGATGTAAGGCTCTTCTTTAAATATGTATTAACCCTTTCATCATGTGGTATGCATCATGATACATCACAAACCGGACTTTTTTTAAGTTATGCAGCTCCATATGCCCCAAGTTGCACAACTTTACAGTATACAGGCATGTACTGGCCATAGGGACTACAGGGAGATTCCCGGTGGGCCGATGGCTCAGTGGGCCAGTGTGAATGGTTTACTGCGCGACTCGCACTGCCCTTAATGGATGAGGTGAGAACTTTCTCACCATCTATAAAACAGACGCAGTTTGTTGCATTTTCATATTGGGGCCACCATGTCGGTGAAACCTGCTCTGCATCGGCCTCAACTTAAGACATAGTGCGAACTCAGCCTGAGTGCCGGCGTATCTCTTTACTGAATCGCTCTGCAGCAACTCCAGTATCTGTTGAGCGATTGGTTGGTTTATATACTATTTTTGTGCATGTTTACATAATTAAAGTGGGCCGGTCTGGAGGAAGTCCAGGGCAGATTTTTTGTCCCAGTCCAGCCCTGACAGTGTATATTTGTTTTAGTTGCTTGACTTCAGGTGCAGGCAAGGTTTCAGCCGAAGTCTCTTGTCCTCTCACGAAGTTTGCTATTTATTGTCTCATCTCCTTTTCGTCCGACAGCTATTGGGAGCTTTTTGTTCTGACCCTGCTAAGAAATTACCGTTGCTTCAGGATGTCCATGGTAATACTATTTTGGGCAACTCAGGGTGTTTTCAAAAGTCTACCATGGTGGTAGAGAAGGAATAACGTTGTAAATAAGAGGAGGCATAAAAGACTCTGAGGGGAAAAAAATTGTGCTCGCAAATCTCCCCTTAGAGTCCCCATTTTACCATAGATTACCAGGTAAGGGCAGATTCCATGGAGGCTTCTGTTGCCGGGAGTGATCATGGAGTGAGACTGTAGACTGTTTTTCCCCAGTCTCACACTGCTCTCAGCGGCCAGAAGCGGCTGATTGGGCTGCCATTCTTGCTGCGGGATGAGAGGGGAGTATTTGATTTTTTGGGGATTCCAGCTTCTAACTGATTCTACAGAAGCTCTGAGCTGTAGCAAACTTTTTTAGTTAGCGACAGCATTGAGTAATTAGCTAATGAAAAAACAATAAGGTGGAAAAAATGGCGCAGATAATGTGTAGATGGTTGGTCTTGGGTAGCAGCAAGGGCACAAACGCACACTCCCAAGTGCGAATAGTCAATGGATAAAATAATGGGTAGAGTCCTCGCGCTTACGCCAAGTGTCCAGTGAGTAATACTTCAAGATAATCTAGAAAACGTAATAGGAGACATACATTGCGCAGTACATCCTTATGACACCTGGTTTCCAGAGAGAAAGTATTCAACTCACTTTTTTCTGAGCCCCATAAAGTCGGCTCTGGACTATATAGGCATAAATCTGTGGATATGATCTCACCAGCCCGTCCTACCAGCAACCATCCGTGGTGATAACCTGGTCCATAGATGAAATATTGGATCCCCGGGATATGTCACAGACGAAAAGTCAGCAGGATAAAATGAAGTAAAATTTATTGCAGCACTAACGCGTTTCGACCTAATTGGTCTTTATCAAAGTGCAAAAAAATATACATAATACAATGCAGTGTACAACGTTCATTTATACAAAAAAGATGAGGGAAATAGGCGGTGTCAAGCCACAACCTCATTAACTTAATTGGTACTAACACACCCTACTTCCAATCATTTAGAGGCGCAGCACCAGCAAACATTCAATATACAAACGGGCGCATAATGATTACGTCCATCTACCTCGACCCCGCCCCTCTGAGCCATCGATCGCCATTTTGGAAGAGGGAAAATGGTGTCCACAATATAGCTTGCCCTCGCAACATTGATGGGCATTTAAAACAAGCTTATTTCCGGACGTTTTGGGGTCCCGAACCAGCGGGCTCCCACTGTCCATGAGGTGATATCTTTCCCAGGTGTTCGTGGGCATAGCACCGGCAGACATCCGGCATGTAGACAGGCGCATGGTGATTACATCACCATGTTCCAACTTCCATTGTTTTAAATGCCCATCAATGTTGCGAGGGCAAGCTATATTGTGGACACCATTTTCCCTCTTCCAATTATTATTATAATTATTCCATTATTTTATCCATTGAGTAATTAGCGTTGGGACTTTTATGATCCTAAAGCTAATTACTCTCTGCTTACTCTTTGCGCTCCCCATGTTAAGCATAGAGAGAGCAAAGTACAACAAGAAAATATATAGGAGTAGTATCTGCAATAAAATCACATATGCATAGTGCAGACCGTAACAATAAAATAACCAGAAGCCCCGCTGGAGTGACACTCACAGGATATATAGGTAATACAGGCACATAGTTATTTTAGCGCTCCTGGATGGAATCATACACACTGGTGGGCCGTCTCCTGGAATACAGCAACCCAGACTGCAGCAGGACTGTGATTGTGGTCAGAGGAGGGACTTTTTGGATACTGTATGGTATATATTGTGATATTGTGGATAAACACACCATCCCTGATGAAGTCTTCTTATATGTGAAGACGAAACGCGTTGGATTGTGTTCCAATTTTATGTTTTATTAAATTGTTTTTATTTTACCAAGCCCCTTTTTCGGTCATTTTGTGATTTTGGCATTCCGCCCATGGATTATTCTACCATCTAATCTTGGTAACAGGAAGGAGGTCCTGCTGCAGTCTAACTCTAATTTGAAATTCTAATTCTAACTTCAGAAATTGATAGCTTCTGAAAACGGTCCAGCTGGGAAGCAATCAACATTTTTAAAGTTCCAAAACCTACAGTAGACATAGTTTTTGGACATGTCATACAGGCGTCATCTTTGACAGAGTCTGAACTGGACCAACTTTTTTAGTTTAGTGGAATTTTTGCCATAGGGGTTATTCAGAGAGAGCCAATCTGCCCCTGAAATGTAACCGGACACTGAAATTCAGCGTACGGTGACATTTCAGGACCATTCGGCTATTCAGAGAGCAGGCAGTTCACCAAATTTTGGGGAATTGCCTGCACGTACGGTGCCTGTTCGAAGGCAGTGAAATCCCCCATAGAGAAGCAATGGTTAATCTATTCAGAGAACACCGAACAGCAGAGAAATGTCAGTGAAATGTCCTGCTGTTTGGTGGTTTCATTCTGCACGTTTATTCAGGCGAATCCCATAGGCTTCAATGTTAAAAATATTCCCGTTTTAATTCAATGTCTAATAAACCGTTTATTATTTTATTCTGCAGTAAAAAGTCTCTTTATAGGTTTTTTAGGAATTTTTCAGCAAACATTATTTTTATTATTTGTTGTTGTTTTTTTAAATTTTTCTTTAACAGCCCTTTTTATTATCATTCATAGGATCTTATATGTAAATTCCAGACATTTCCATTCAGTACTTTTTTGCAAACAGTGTTTCAATTTTGACACTTTCAAGCGTACTGTTTTCTGTTTTTGTTTTACCCCATTCGTCAGTTTGTCGGCTTTTTCCAGCGGCTGGTGTGCGCTGTGATCGGCAGCTCGTCTGCTTTTTCCGGTGTGTTCAGCGTGGGTTTGCGGCGGGTTTTCCCTGCGCTTCGGGGACCCTGCAGTGAATGCTGAATTCACCGCACAGTGGGGAACTTTGATTCCCTGACGTGCAGGGAACTGCGGAGAATGGGAGAGCTCCGAAATGTTTGCGACATTTCGGAGCTCTCTGAATAACCTCTCATGTCGAAAAGAAATATTTTAATCAACCGTTTCAGCTAGTTATAGTACATTGACTAATACCTCCATTTTCCTGTAATGTATTCTTAGCCCATTTGCAAGTGAAGCTAGTTTGCGATAAGCTGTATTTGTCTGCATTTCTCCATAGTAAGTCAAGAATGATCGATCTCGGGCACTTGCTGTTGCTCTTGAAGATTGAGTTAACTCGATCATAATTGTGAAGGGGTTAAACATTGGGAAAACAATTTTAAATTCATTTTGATACCTTTTTTTATTCAAGAACCCATATAATTTACAAGTGATAAGAATGAAACAATGAGCATATAAAAGGAAAGCCATTTGTCATTTTATTCTACACAACCTACAGCACACTTAGACTCCAGCAGCTTCAATAATGATAAATGTGTGAGATATTTACACAAAGTATTAGATGTCATGCCCTGGCGTCGGCTAGATTTACAGAAAACATAATTCTTGTTTTTCTGTGACGGAAACTATTCAAGAACACAGAGCATTTTTATAAGCTCTGCCACAGAACAATATGAGAAAATTTAGCCTGCCAATTAGGAAAACATTTGGTGACTTGATGCAGCTCTCTATTACAGAAAAAATGCAGAAGGGTAGGGTAGGGGAACGTAACAGGATGTGGGGAGATGCAGAAGAATGTATATTGTGATACAGCATCCACTTGGGATACTTGGTTCCAGCCAAACAACACAGCCGTCTAGGGCAGTGTTTCCCAACTGCGATCCTCAAGTACCGCTAACAGGCCAGGTTTTCCAGATATCTGAAGCACAGCACAGGTGATACGATTTTCTGCTCAGTGATTGCCGAATTTAGTCTGCATTTCCCCAAAGTAATCCTTATAAGGCTAGGGTCAGACGAACGCATTTTTCTCCGCGAACGTGAAAAAGTGCGGTCGAACGAACGAACGTATTTTTAAACGGAATGCGCGAAAGCGGTCATACGATGCGCATTTTCGTACGTTTCGTTTCACGGAGCTGGAAGAAGAGAGATATGATCAACCAAATCAATTGCAGAATGAATCAAATAAAAGGGAAGGGGTATAAAAAGGCATTTTGGGAATGGTGGCATTTTCCAAGATGGATGCAGTCCAAGTGTTTCTTTTTGCTGCACTGGGATACCTGTACCTGAAGAAGAAAAGACAACGGCGAACATGGGTCCATCCACTCAACACTGCCAGACCCACGCATGGCCACTTTGTGACACTGTACAGGCCACTGCGAGAGAGGGACCCCGTGAAGTTCTTCAACTACCTGCGGATGTCCATCCACACCTTTGATGAACTGTTGATGAAGGTGCGTGAGCCGCTGACCAAGAGGGACACCAACATGAGGGCTGCCATACCACCGGAGGAGATGCTGGTCCTCACTTTGCGGTAAGTACTATCAAACACGTGCATTCATGACATCGCTGCCAGTCATCAGACATGTGCTCGGTGTGCAGAGGCTCTATTGTAGGTCAGTAGTTATATGCCCACACACACACGCATGCATCACCTTGCACAACACGTAACGAAAGAGTAATGACACTGACAACGATGTGAAACAAATAAAATATTTAGTCCCAAAATAATATGACAGAAGATAACAATAACATATTAAACACATATATTATTGCATGTCCAATGAAGGTAATAAAATAAAAATATTAGAACAACATGAATAAACTGTGACAAACATAAACGAACAGACGATACACCTCACATGGTATGATACCGAGGAGCATCTGGGTCATGAGGACCGTGCATATGGCTGCGGTGGTACTCTGGCTCCGGGGGTGGCCCAGCAACAGGGGACATGGGTGGGCGGGCAGGCAACGCCTGGCAGTGGTGGGAATAACCATGGGGGTATTGTGGCACGACACCGTGATATACAGGTGCCTGTTGTGGATGGGACAGTATCTCATGTATCAGGTCCAGGCTTCGGCGGCGATAATCCAGCTTCTGCGCTGGGGTCATTATGTTGAGCATGGAGAGACATGAATTGAAAAAGGACATGTCCTCGGAATCAGCGACCATGCAGCGTGGATGTGTATGGTGCGCGTCCATGAATGCGACCATGGCCTGCTCGACATCAGCTGATGGTGGCTTCTTCCTCCTGGGAGCCGTACTGGTGCTGTCTGTGGGTGCTGTACCCGGCACCTGCTGGGACTCCACATCCTCCACCTGGGACTCCGCACCACCCTGCTCGACCTCCACCTGGCAGCTGCCAGATCCTGCGGGCTGCAGCTCTTGCCCTTGTGAGCTAGAGGTGGATGGCCGGTCAATACTGCTCACAGTCTTGCGCGGCTCCTGGCTCTTCCTCAGGAAGGACAGTTGGTCAGCATACAAATAGCTGCGCCTCTTCTTTGCACCAGCTCCAGAGCGAGCAGCTTCAGCCTCCTTTTTCAGGACCCGGGTGTGATTGTCCCTCACCGTGCGCCATTTATTGATTGCTTCATGTGCTGCAAAACATGATGAGAGTGACATAAGGTTAGGTTCATATGATGTGATCATAACACAGCTTCTTTCATGTTCTAGGTATCTTGCTAGTGGATGCAGTTTGAAGGATCTGCATTACAACTTCCGCATTGGCAGATCGACAGCTGGTGAGATCGTCCGCAAGGTCTGCCAAACAATATGGGAAACCATGAAGGACCAATGTTTGCCAACACCCACAGGCGAGACATGGCTGGCAATTGCAGCAGGATTCTGGGAGAGAGCGAACTATCCCAACTGCCTGGGAGCGGTGGACGGCAAACATGTCCGCATTGTGAAGCCACTGCACAGTGGCTCACTGTATCAAAATTATAAACATTATTTTTCAATTGGCCTACTGGCGGTGGCAGATGCCAACTATAATTTTGTGTATGTGGATGTCGGATCATACGGCAAGGACTCGGACTCAACACTGTTTCGGAACTCAACACTGTGGAATGAGATAGAGGGTGGGAACCTGAACATCCCCAGACCCGCACCTTTGCCTGGCAGCGACGTGTCAGTCCCCTATGCCTTTGTGGGTGATGAAGCATTCGGCCTATCCACACATCTCCTGCGGCCATACTCGGGGACACACCTGACTGTGAAGAAGCGGGTGTTTAATTACAGGCTGTCGCGGGCGAGACGGTATGTCGAGTGTAGCTTTGGCATACTGAGCAACAAGTGGAGGATTTTCCATCGCCCACTTGATGTAAATGTGGATTTCTGTGTGGATATAGTGAAATGCTGTTGCATCCTACATAACTATGTTCGTGCAAGGGATGGGGTTAATTTCGAGGATACCCTCACAGTAACGGGTCTGGATGAGTATGCTAACGATGACATAATACCTGTGAATAGACACACCAACAGGTTTCGCGATGCTCTGTCTAATTATTTCACTAGCAATGCAGGGCAGGTGCCATGGCAGATGGACATCATTTGACATGTGACACCTAGGCTTGTGCACCGATTATTTTTTCTGTTCGAATTTTCGGATGTTTAAAGTTTTCGATTCGGCTCATTTCGAACGAACCCTGTTTTGATTCGATTCGGTTCGACTTGTTTTTCGGGGATATGTAATCGGAATATGGACCATTTTTCGTTTTTTTTGTCACTTTGCTCGTTTGTTGGATCTACTTTTCGTGATTTCGTACATTTCTCGTTTTTCGCAACGTCTGTTCTCGTTTCAAAACAATACATTTCGATTTGACACAATTCAAGTCCAATAGCATATTCGTACAATATTTTGTTTCGGCTCGGAAACATTTCGGATCTGACATTTTCGGATCGGAAAATTATCTGGGAATCACCCGCATCAGAAAACACGAATCGTGAAAATGTCGTTTAAATTCCGAAATTCTGAAAGCCGAAACGCACATCCTTATTGACAACGAAAATTCGTTATGCCATTTTGTTTGATATTACATTCAAGTTCAATGCAATTGAATTCTATGCAATAAAATGATCATTTACTCACTCTGAAGCTTCTGCTCTTTATCAGACCACGTCTCGTACTCTGGGTACACCACCCTGGACACTGTGACCCATGCACTGGCCTTCTTCTGCCGGTCTTTGTAGCTGTCGCAGGCCGTGTCCCACAGCTCGGGATGATCTGCCACTGCATTGATCAGCCTCTCCACGTCGATGTCAGTCCCAGCCATTGTCCAACGCAACTTGCAGCTACCCCCAGACAAGACAGGAAGTGTTTGGTGTGTGCACGTTATGTTGGCCGGACGTGTGCAGCGTCTGACGTCTCCCAATCACGCAAACACGCCGCTATGTAGCCGCAGCGCACTCTGTACGTCAGTAGTAGCGGTTTGACGTTCTCGAAAAAATGCGTTCGTTTGCCACTTGCGTTGCGCGGACGAATTTTCGTGCGGCCGTACTTCGTATGTTCCCCGGCATTGGACGTCATTTGCTGCTAGTACGGCCGTGATTTCGTGCGGCTAAACGCACGTTAAAACTGCGCTAGTCTGACCCTAGCCTAACCTGGCCTGTTAGGGGTACTTGAGGACCGCGGTTGGGAACCACTGCTCTAGGGTATAAACAGCCGCAGACTTGAAGTTGTGCAAAATGAGAGGTCTTTTCATTCCATCATGAACAAACACCACACTTGGCTTTGAATCACTATTGCAAGTGACAAAATAAAAACTACAAACCAAATCCTAACTCAATTAGAGCATTTACAGTGATCCTGACTATCCAGGTAACATAATCTAATAATCAGAAGAAAATCACAGCATGTCCTGTTACTGCTTTCACTGAGATTCAGCATACGGGCCATTCGGCTATTCAGAGAGTAGGCAGTTTGCCAAATTTTGGCGAATTGCCTGCACGTACGTGCCTGTTTGAGGGCAGTTAAATTCCCCATAGAGAAGAAGCAATGGTTCATCTATTCAGAGAACACCGAACAGCAGTGAAAAGTTGTCAAAGCGCCCTGCTGTTCGGTATTTTCATTCGTCAGGTTTATTCCGGATAATCCCATAGGCTTCAATGTTAAAAATATTCCTGTTTAATTTAATATCTAGTAAACCGTTTATTATTTTAATCTGCAGTAAAAAGTCTCTTATCTATAGATTTTTTTAGGATCTTTTAAGCATTTTTCGGGTTTTTTCAGCAATTTTTTTTTCCGTTTATTTATTTTTACATAGTTTTTTCATTTTTCTTTAACAGACCTTTTTATTATCATTCATTTGTTCTTATATGTAAATTCCAGACATTTTTGTTCAGTAGTTTTTTGCAAACAGCATTTCAATTTTGAAACTTTCAAGCGTTCTGTTTTTTTTTTAGTGTTCTGCGAGTGTTCGTCAGGTTTGCGGCAGGTTTTCCCTTCACTACGGGGACCCTGCGGCTCATGCTGAATTAACCGCAGGGCGGGGAACTTTGATTCCCCGAAGTGCAGGGAAGTGCGGGGAATGAGAGGGCGCTGAAATGTCGGCGAAATTTCGGTGCTCTCTGAATAACCCTGGTAGAGGCAGAAATAACTTTGTCACATTCTTGCAACTTTCTTTCTTTTTAAGATCAACAAATATAAAATAAAAGATAAATGAAAAAAATAATATAGAAATGTATGTTAGTGGTATTGTTGTACCTGTGTGCTCTCTGTTCGTTATAGGGTATCTTATTTACGTAAATATATATTTATTTTTGGTTTTTTTAAGTTTTTCTTTTCTTTTTTTAATTAAACCCAGTGCCTTGCAGCAATCAAGAGTAGACTTGTGCACCGATTTTTTTTTCGGTTCAGTTCGTTCGGATTTCGTAAATTTTCGTTTCGTCTCGTTTTGGCCGATTTCCATTTCGGTTCGGTTCGTTTCGGTTCGTTTTTCGTATTGACTTTTTTTTCGTGATTTCGGAAATTTTCGTGTTTTTCGGAACGTCTGTTCTCCTCGTTTCAAAGTGTCTTTTCGTTTTGACGTAAACTAATGGTTTCTTCGGATCCGATAATTCTGCCGATACGATAATTCTGCCATTGAGATTTCTCATGTTTTACAAGAAGGATACATTGAGATTTCTCATGTTTTACAAGAAGGATACATTGAGATTTCTCTGGTTTCCTGGGAAGGATACATTGAGATTTCTCATGTTTTACAAGAAGGATACATTGAGATTTCTAATGTTTTACAAGAAGGATACATTGAGATTTCTCATGTTTTACAAGAAGGATACATTGAGATTTCTCTGGTTTCCCGGGAAGGATACATTGAGATTTCTCATGTTTTACAAGAAGGATACATTGAGATTTATCTGGTTTTCCAGGAAGGATACATTGAGATTTCTCTGGTTTTACAAGAAGGATACTTTGAGATTTCTCTGGTTTTACAAGAAGGATACATTGAGATGGGAATGATACAAAATTACAGAATCAGCGATATAACCGAAAAATGCGATGTCCGAAATTACTGAAATGGAACTGAAATCAGGAATGCAACGAAAATGAATTTCGATTTTACACATTTCTAGCCCATTCGAAAATTCCGAAAAGTTTTCGTTTCGGCTTGGAAATTTGTTCGGATCTGCCGTTTTTGGAAAATCGTCCAAATCCGAATGCACAAATCGGGAAATTTTGTGAAAATTCCGAAACCCGAAATGCACATCCCTAATCAAGAGTAAAGCAAGCAAAAAAAGGAATAACAAGGGGGTCAAAACACTCAGAATTGACTACATACAGTAAGTTCACTTACACATTGAAACCTTCTGTCAAAGCATTGCACAAGAAACGGCATCATCCGTTCGGCATTCCTATATTTTCACACCTCGGTTCTCTTTCATTAGTTTTGTAAAAATATGTTTTGTTGTAGCTTCATTTACATTGTAGATAAAGGAAGGGTGCAGAAATACAACGTAACTGAACAGTGAGCTGAATAATCAAGAGTAACACATAAGATATTCTTGCAGTGTTAAATAATACAAGACATTACATGAAAAGACTAACATGCTTAGATTGGAATTGTACGTGTTAATAACACACTGGATATATTGATGTAATGCGTCAGTACCCTCTGTTAGCAAGACAATAATGTCTACCTCCTGATACAGCGAAAATCCCATCTTTTTAAGTTGTTTAAAATTAGACATTAATGTTTTGCATTTAGTGCTCCGTTCATTCATGATTCATTAGCTTTGCCTGCCTTGATTATACATAGGTCACATTAAGAAAACTGTTTCTATTCACTTCATTAAGTAATTTGTCTGATACTTAAAACAGAGCAACTGCTAACTGAAAGAAGCAACCATTAAAAATGTGCATGTTAAACGTACCTCCTAATGAAATGTTAGCAAGTCATTAATACATGTATGCTACAATAAAATAGTAATATACAGAAACAAATAAATGACAATTGAGGTAATAGCCAAATTAAGGGCCCTATTCCCTTGTTTGTGCTAAAATGGGGACGCTGACAGGGAAAATGTGCGCCTGCAGATCTGCTACCTCAGCACCATGCCCCCGAAACGCAGCGTTAACCGCTGGGATACTAACGGTAGCGCCTCTGCGCTTCCACGAGTATCACCTCCTGGAGTCTGTAGGACTCTATGGAGGGTTGCGCCTCCGGGCCGCAAGCCCTGTGCAATCTTGATCTTGCAAGATTGCGGAGCACAATGGACTGATCGCAGATCAGTGGAGCTATTTGTTCCCAGTCTCACTCTGCTTTGGGGCCAGAAGAAGCAGCGGATCGGGCCACTGTTCTCCATGGGATTAGAGGGGAGTATCGGATTTATTTGAGGGGGGCTAGGGCAGGGGTGCTACTTGATTCTGCAAATTGTGAATCATTTAGCACCAGCCTGTAGAAGAGTGTTTCCCAAACCTATCCTCAGGACCTGCTGACAGCCCAGGTTTGCCAGATACAGTATCTGAAGCGCAGCACAGGTGATATGATTTGCTGCTCAGTGATTGCAGGATTCCGTCTGCATTTCCCCAAGGGAATCCTTAAAACCTGGCCTGGTTGAGGGTCCTGAACACAGGTTTGGGAAACACAGTTGTAGAAGGTGCTAACTTTTGGCTGTCCGTATCCCTGCGGTAATTAGAGCTAGCACTTTGTAATACCTTACTTATCGAAATGCTGATGTACGTTTGCGCTCCCCGTGTTAAGTATAGGATGCGCAAAGTACAGTAAGCTTGCGTAAGCGAGCGCAAAAACTGATGCGCTAACGGGGGTAGAGTCAGGAATGTAATATGGGTAGCATGTGTTAAACATATTTATCCTGGTGCTAATGCTTACATATCGAGGCTCTAACGTTAGCGGCAACTATGAAGCAGAGCCCTTAGACAATCTATGGCAGTCGAATAAAAAAGGTATCACTACGTACCGCTATCCTCTGCTGATTATAATTATTGTGTTATACGAAGTGTCAGGGGATGAATTGCACTAAGGGCTGAGCATCCATTATATTCCATCCAAGAGATATGAGCACACACAGCTCACAAGAGATTGATGACTCTTTGACCTCTTCAATGCAAAGCTCAAGCAAACTCATACCGCAGGTAACGATACAGTTAAACAGTGATTAATTATCTTTTACCCTAAGCCAGCAGTCATCGACCCTGCCCTTCCAGGCATGCCAGAACCTCTTTTCCCATGTGGATCAAACACTCATTAGATTGACTGAGGAAATATTGTTCCCAAAACTTCTGGAAGACCAAGGTTATTGACACATGCCATAGGCAAATGGTGCACTTGTGAGGGGTAGAGTCTACACATGTGCAGGCAGGAAAACTTTGTTTAGTTCCGTTTTGGATGGAATTTTTTTGTCAGAAATGTATTTTTCATTAACGTTGATTAGTTTTGTCTGAAATCCATTTCCTATTTTGGAACGATTCAAATCAATTTTCAGCACCACCAGCAATGGACAGTGAAATATGTTGCACTTCGCCGCACTTCAGTGCACTTCGACGACCTGTATATAGTGGAATCATTTAATGGTTCTCTATGGGACAATGTCGCTGATGCCAAATCGGGCCAAACTGCACCGTGTTTCCCTGTTAACTGGCCTGTGGGGCTGGATCTAATTGATTCAGCACCACAGGCCAATTGACAATGAAATATTTATTTTAATAATATTATACATGGACGATTCGTACAGATTATATCTTCATAGGCATTTTGGTGTTATCTGCCGTTTGGTTTTCATTGCTTGCATCGGTTGCTTAGCGCCTGTAACTACGCATAAGCACCTAGTGATTATTTGATGGTCTTAGTTCTGGATCATTGCCCTAACCTCCATTTACTATCCATTCATTGCAGTGTTACTTCTTTGATTCGTGCTTCAGACGAATCGACAAATCACCCGGCTCATCAATCTCCGGCGTGCAACTAGTTATCAGCAAACTACTTAAGCTTCTCTGTGGCGTTGGATCCAGTTCCCTAATAGCGATGCCTTATGTGGCGCTGCACATAGGGTTAAAAACACTAGAGGACGCACCAATTAACCCTTTAATAAATAATGTGTTTTTTATATAGCTCACAGCTGTCCTTTCATCCAGGTGTTTCTCCCTTTCGTCTTTCAGTATAGTGATGTCTATGGCAGCTTTCTAAATGTTGTCTGAACTGGGAGAAAGATCGGGTTTGACTATTTCACTATAGATTATTTTAACCCCTACTGGTTTGTGTATATTTCTGTGTGTGTACTGAACAATGTAGGAGTCTATGTATATTAGGCGTCGTATGTTTCAGTATGGATTAATTGGTCTGTGCTAGTGATGAGCCGAACATCCCCGTGTTCGGTTCGCATTCGAAATCGAACAATTTCAAAAGTTCTAGTTCGAACTCGAATACGAACCGAACTCAATGTAAGTCAATGGGACTCGAAAGTTCGGTTTTTAGAGTGCCCTCCAAGAGGGCATATATGCAAGATATTTGCCATAAAAGGTGTATTGGGGTCCGGGTAGTGCCCTGGGGGACAGGAAACAAGGACAAAAAGTTTTAAAAAAATACGTTTTTAAAGGAACAGTGAGTTTTCCATGAAATAAAGGTTAAGAATAAAACAAAAAATTCCTTCAAATATCGTGCCTAGGAGGTCCCCATAACCTGCCCATGAAGTGGCGGATTTGTAGGATGTATAGAAACATTTAAAAACAAAAAAATGACATTTCAAATGACGGTAAACGGTTTTCCTTTAATCTATTCATAACTAATGCTTGGGGTGGCAACCTGTATGAAAAGAGGAGACATTTTAGGACCTGCAGAACAAGTTTAGGTATTTTTTGGCTAAATTATGGTGAAACTTTGATTTGGATGAAAGTAACAATAGGTGCTTTAAAATTGGGCCTTTAGTGTCGGCAACAGTGCCGTCACACCGTAACCCCTCTGTGGTATTGTGGAAGAGTGCAGGGTTGGACCCTGCGGTCCAATATTATAATGATATGAATCTGGTATAGGCATCAGTGGCAGTGCACCCAAATATTGTGCCTTTGGCGGCAGCAAGTGCCTTCACACCGTAACTCCTCTGAGGTATTGTGGAAGAGTGCAGTGGTGGAGGTTTTGGTAATGCAGAAGAGATCCTCGATCTATTCAGTTACATCAGCAGCTATAACAAAACCGGGTCAGCAATGTTTAGGCACTTGTACTGTGCTATCGTATATGGTGAGAATCGGCGCACACCAGTAGCAAAAGGAAGCAAACAGAACAGGCATGGAATACACAGAGAGAATAGTCAAATGGCAGGCAAAGTCGGCAACAACTCGGGTCCTCAGAACAAGCAGGGTCAGTAAAAAGTATACAAACTGATTCGGTAAGCTAGCGATGCGGGAATAAAGGCTGAGACACACTGAGCGTGTAGCGACGCACAGCATAGCGAAGCGAAGAGAAGCAAACATTTTGCAGGCTTGACTTCACTCCGCTCTGCCTCGCGGCGTGTCTACACTGCATTACGTTTGCTTCTCACCGCACTGGACAGGAATCCACTAACTAAATTAAAATGTACACACAAGACCATTTTAATTTCACAAAGCACATGTTATATAGGCAAAAAAGTTTCTATTGAATAAAATACATTAAAAATTATTGTTAATTTAATAGGAATAGTATAAAAATATAAAAAAAAGGTAACCCCTGATCATATATATGATAGGGACACGGAGCGCTGTGTATAGAGTAGGGATGCATTGATACCACCAGGGCCAGCACTAGTGTTCCTTTAAAAACTTTTTTCTTTTACTTTTTGTCCTTATTTCCTGTCCCCCAGGGCACTACCCGGACCCCCATACACCTTTTATGGCAAATATCTTGCATATATGCCCTCTTGGAGGGCACTCTAAAAATCAAACTTTTGAGTCCCATTGACTTGCATTGAGTTCGGTTCATGTTCGAACTCAAACTTTTGAAATTGTTCGAGTTGGAATGCGAACCGAACACGGGGGTGTTCAGCTCATCACTATATGTGAGTATATTTCTGCATGTGTATATTTGAGTATGTGTGTATTCTTTTATATTTCCTTGTGTATTAGTCAGTATATGTTTCTGTATATTGGTTTTTATATATGTGTGCATTTTTGTGTACTGATTTGTGTGTGGGTCTGTGTATATGTGCATGCTTCTCTATGTGTGTTTGTGTATGGGTCTGTGTACATTTTCAGGTATTGGTCTTTAGATCTGTCTGGAAGTGTCTGTATGTGTGTATTGTTCTGTGTTTACTACGGGGGGGGGGGGCATAAAATGCCCCATGGCTTTATTGGCAAAACTTCTTACACTAGCCCTGAATAAATATATATACAGATGTATAACATTTTATAAATATATACGGGGCCATTATAAACCATTGTCTGGAAACCTATTCATTAACAGGACTATACACAGGACAGGAGGTGACATGGTTATTTTACGGTGAGAACAATAAAGCTGTGGAATTCTCTGCCTGTTGAGGTGGTTGGGTCAGAGAATGTACAGACTTTTAAACAACGACTGGATGACTTCCTGCAAAAACATAATATTAAGGGTTATAATATTTAATATGTGCCTAAAAGCTTCTTGATCCAAGGAAAAATCTGATGCCATTCTGGGGTCAAGAAGGAATTGTTGCATATTGGCGAGCGCTTCAGACTGGGTTTTTTGCCTTCTGGATCAACAGCAGAAGGTAATGTGTGAAAGGCTGAACCTGATGGACGCATGTCTTTTTTCAGCCTATGTAACTATATACAAGCCCTTTTCTGACAGCCAGGGGGCTCCCTCTGCTGGCCAAAATACACTATTACATGTACAGTTTCGCTTGAGCTTCATCCAGTGCAGGAGAAATGAATCTCAAAGCTTTTCAAATAATTTCAAGATATTGACTATCTGACAAGCCCAATGTGTTGAGGTTTCAAGGACTTGCTCTGGGGCCCATTTGTCAAAGAATTTAGTTTGCTATAAACAAAGCTCCTTTGCATTGCTCCAGAATTAACTGAATATGTGGGGGAAACACCAGATGCTTTTGAAGATTGAGCATACTTGATCTTTGGCAGTGACGGGGTTAAGTCATATTCAGAAATCATATGTGGTTATTTATCACCTAGAAGCCATATATTGCTTTTATTTATTTTCTTGCCCTGTGTCTTAACTGTATTAATGGGTTCAGTCATTATTTAGTAGGAGTAAATTGATTGGCTCTTAAAAAATGCAAATCAAAACACTTAGGGCACTGTCAGCTGCCATGAGCTATAAATGGGGACGCTAAGGGGAAAAATGACTGCTCGCAAATCTCCCTTTAGTGCCCCCGCTTTCCCAGTGGATTGCGGAGCAGGTGCTGAGTCCGGCAGCCTGCACCGTAGAGGCAGCTAGGCTCCAGGATGCTCAGGGCAGCACTAAAGCGCCGCCGCAAGCATCCCTTCCATAGAACTCCATGGAGGCTTCTACTGCCGGGTCACATGACCGGCAGGATGTCACCTCTCGCATGATCCTGCAGGTCAGCGGAGCGATCACGGAGGGAGACTAGGGACTTTTTTCCCCAGTCTCACTCTGCTCCCAGCAGCCAGAAGCAAGAGATTGGGCTGCCGTTCTCGCTGCGGGATGAGAAGGGAGTAGGGGGGGGGGGGGGTTCCCAGCTGCTGCTGATTCTGCAGAAGCTCTAAACTGCAGCAAACTTTTTTAGTTAATGACAGCGGTGAGTAATTTACGTTAGGACTTTGTGATCCTAACACTAATTACTTTTTGCTTACACTTTGTGCTCCTCATGTTAAGCATAGGGAGCGCAAAGAACAGTAAGCTGGCACTAAAAAGCACTAATACCGATTCGCTAAATGGTTTTTTAACCCATTAGTGATAGGGGACTGATCTGGCTGTAACGATATCACCACAGTTAATGTGATAGTGTCCTTAAGTTGTACACTTGTGGCCGAAATTGTGGGGACACCTTACATTGTTGCAGTTTAAAGTACTTTTTACAAAAAAATGTCATAGCACAAGTAAAATGTAATATAGTAAATGAATGCCTTAACAACAAAAAAAACCTAAAATTAGGTCGATTTTTGTCTGGAAATGTCCCATAATGCATCTTGGCTATTACATAGCATAACAATGATAATTTCAAGTTTGTCACAATCAGGGTTATCCAAAGAGATCCGAATTGCTTGAGAAAGGTAACCGAACGCTGAAAATCAGCGTTCGGTTACCTTTCCTGGCCATTTGGCTATCCAGAGAGCAGGCAATTCGCCAAATCCTGGCGAATTGCCTGCACATACGTGCCTGTTCGAGGGCAGTGAAATCCCCATGAAAAGCACTGCTTCAGCTATTCAGAGAACACAAACCAGCAGTGAAAGGTTCCCCTAATGCCCTGACATTCGTTGGTTTAAGGCTAAGGTCAGACGAAAGCATTTTTAACATGCGTTTAGCCGCACTAAATCACGGCCGTGCTAGCAGCAAATGACGTCCAATGCCGGGCAGCATATGAAGAACGGCCGCACAAACGCAAGTGGCAAACGAACTCATTTTTTCGAGAACGTCAAACCGCTAGTACTGACGTACAGAGTGCGCTGCGTCCGCTAGCGGCGTGTGTGCGTGATTAGGAGACGTCAGACGCTGCTAATGTCCGGCCAACATAACGTCCAGACACAAAAAGTGTTTTATTGATGATCCGTACAAAATCACGGCCAAAAATGCGCATCGTATGACCGCTATCGCTTATTCCGTGAAAAAATACGTCCATTCGTTCGAACGCACTTTTTCACAGACAACGCGAAAAATGCGTTAGTCTGACCCTAGCCTAATTCGGCAAGTTAATTCAGGAGAATGTTAAAAATATCAATGTTAAAAATATTCCCATTTTAATTCAATATCTAATAAACCGTTCATTATGAAATTATGCAGTAAAGAGTCTCTTTATTTATAGATTTTTTTAGGATATTTTAATTATTTTTCTGTATTTTTTTTTATTTTCAAAGTCCGATTTGTTTTAAATTTTTTTTTAAGTTTACTTATTTTTTCTGTAGCAGCCCTTTTTATTATCATTCCCTGGACCTCATATGTAAATTTCAGATATTTTCGCTCAGTAGTTTCTTTGCAAACAGCTTTTCACTTTCACATTCATACAAACTGTTTTGCTAATTTATTCACCACCCTCTGTCTGCGGTGTCGGCTTTTTCCGGCGGCTTCGCTGCGTGTGATCGGCTCCTGCTCGGGTTTTTCCGGCGTCTTCGACGGGTTAATCCAGATGTTTTTGCGGGTTTTCGGCGTGTATTCGGCAGGTTTTGCAGTTAGTTTTCGGCAGGTTTTGCGGTTAGTTTTCGTCAGGTTTGCGGTAGCTTTTCCCTGCAATTCGGGGACCCTGTGGTGCTTGCTGAATACACCGCAGGGTCACCGAAATGGGATCGGCAACACGAACCGAATTGAAGAGAACGAAAAATCCCCGAACATGCGGTGACTTTTCGAATCTCTTTGGATAACCCTGAATGTGTTCTTTCAGTAACGTGTTGGGTAGCCTTTGGCCTTAACTACTGCTTGACACCTTCTAGGCATTGACTCTACAAGTCTTTTGACATCCTCTTCTGTGATCAAACGATGCCAGGAATTGATTATAGCCTCAATGAGTCCTCGCTTGTTGCTCGGATTCTTGCTCGAGATCATGCGTTTCTATCTTGACCACAGATTTTCCATGGGATTCAAGTCAGGGCTATTTCCAGGAAAGCAATTTTCATGTCAAACAAAACTGACAAAATCAGAAGGTGTATCCACAATTTTGCCCGCTAGTGTAGATTTCCCCTATGTGTGTTTAAAAAAAAAAAAAAAAACAATGGGTATTAGGTTTTTGGAGATAATAATTCAGGTCTTTATCTACAGTCAATCAACGATATAGAGCAGGAGCTATAATCCTGTCAGAGGACGTTGTCTAAAATAACTTGATCACTAAAACACAGATCTGCACAACATATACTTGGAAGATTGCATTTAATGACTGTTTATATTTTAGCATTCATTAAATTGGGGCAACCCATGTGGCGGCAAGCATTAATATGCATCACAACCTCGGATTTCATTAATTTGATAAAACACATTTTTTTAAATCAGGTAAATGCTTCTTTTTTTTGCAGCTTTACTTTATAATTAGTTAATCGGTAATTATATGTAAACATGATGCATGAGATCACTTTTATATTTAACTTGTACATAATCAACAAACATTGGTTTTTACATTTGCAAAATGAACTAATAAACAATCTACAGGGATGATTAGGGAGGATATAGTCACTATCCATGGCAACACAGATTGTAGCTACACCAAGGACCTTATTCCATTGCTGTCGATCAGATAACCGTAGGAGACATTACACATACTTACACACAATTATTCAGAGAGAGCCGAACTGGCCCCGAAATTGCACCAAATAGTGAATTTTAGGGCTATTGGGCTATTCACAAAGCAGGCAGTTTGCCAAATTTTGGCAATTCGCCAGCGAAAAAACAGTGCTGTTTGGCGACAGTGAAATCCCCATAGAGAAGCAATGGTTAATCTAAGCAGAGAACACCGAACAGCAGAGAAATGTCAGGGAAATGCCCTGATGTTCAGTGGTTACATTCGAAAGGTTTAAACTGACGAATCCCATAGGTTTTAATGTTAAAAATATTCCCGTTTTATTCAATATCAAACCATTTATTCTTTTAATTTGCATCAAAAAGACTCACTTTTTTTTAAGATATTTTTATGCATTTTTTAGGATGTTTGGGAATTTTTTTTAAACAGACTTTTTTTTTGCTGTAACAGACCTTTTTATTATTATTCATAGGACCTTATATGTTAATTCCAGACATTTTCATCCAGTATTTTTTTTGCAAACCGAGTTTAAAATTTAATAATACTTCTTTTTTTTTTATCCTGTTCGTCAGCTTGTCAGGTTTTTCCGGCGGCTGGTCGGTGATGTGTTTGGCAGATCGTTGGCTTTTCTTCGGATGAGTCGGCGGGTTTTCAGGGCTTATCGGATCGTATGATTCCCGCGATTTTGCACCTTTTTTTTTTTTCTTTTGATTCGGCGGTTTTGCCGATTTTCCCTTAACCCCTTCGCTGCGGAGGATACCACCCGAGGGTAACGTTCCTTGCGGTGGACGCGCTGAGCGCGTCCTCCCTTTGGGGCCAGAGTTCGGCCGGGTTCCGGCCGATCGCTGGGCCCCCCGGTGCGGGCTGACATCCTCGATGTCAGCCCAGCACCCGGAACCGCCGCCGGCCTAATTAGGTGTCATCGCGGCGGCGCGATGACATCTAATTCAGGCGCCCCCCCGCATGTGCGGAGGAGGCACCTGAAAGGGATGGGGGGAGGTCCTTCAGACCTCTCTCCCTCCCGATCGCCGGCATTGCGGGGGTTAATCCAGGCACCTTTTGGAAGGGCACAGCCTGCCCTTCCTAACGGTACCTGGAATTAACCCCATGGGGGCTGGATCACGAATCGGCCCCGAAAAGCACCGGTTCGTGATCCTTTCCCGGAGCTGGCCGACATCTTGGATGTCTGCCAAGCTTCCAGGAATGCCCCCTGAGGACTGGCGTTATCGTGCATAGCATGATGACGCCAGTCTTGGAGTTAACCCCTAACTGCCACCAATGGTGGAGATAGGGGGTTCCAATGAACCCCCTATCTCCCGATCCGTGGCAGTTAGGGGTTAATGTTTGGTATTGTTGGATCGGCCAGAGCATGGCCGTTCCAACAATACTAAACTTGACTATGAAAAAAGTTTTTTAAAAAAAATTAAAAATAAAAATCAAAAAATATTTAAAAAAAATAAACAAGTTTTTTTTTATTTTTTTTGGTTCGTTAATGCAGCAATATTGTTCCCATTTCAATTATAATGTGAACAATGATGCTGCACTAACGATTTTTGTATGCGGTGCGTTTGTTAAAAATTGCGTAATTTTCCCCAAAAAAAATGTAACGAGACCCCATCTCTAATTTTTTTAACAAGCGCACCCCATACAAAATATAACCGCAATTGCTCGCATGTTAAAATGTGAAAAAAAAACACTTTACACGTTGTAAATTATTGAAAATTCATATTTTATAGCATTTTTTGTTATAATATACAGACAGGTCATGACGTATACATATAATAATGACATATTATGAATCTGCCGAGTCTGACGGAAAGAACGATATATAATATGTCTGGGTCATATACTAAAATAAGCCTTCAAAACACGTTTAAACATGATGCGCAAAACAGGTAAAAATGAGCTCAGCACAGGGGCGGGAAATGCCTCAGCAGCGAAAGGGTTAATTCCAGGGACCCTGCGGTGAATGCTGAATTCACCGCAGGGTCGGAGAATAGTGCGGGAAATGAGAGCGCACCGAAATGTCTGTGAGAGAAAAAGTGTCTCCTCAAATTTGGTATTATGTTATTTTGCATTTGCAAACTACCTTGTAACCCCTAATCTCATCCTCTCTTCTGATCCCACAATGGAGAGAGTGGCGCAATCCGCTGCTTTGTCTCGCTGGCAGCAGAGTGAGACTGGGATCAAATAGCTTCTAGTCTCCCTCGTGATTCCTCCATGGTGCTGCACAGTCTCATGGCCAGGGTGCACAGGGCTCAATACAGTCCTATGGAGCCCAGAAGCCCATACTGGTGACGGCATGCAGCACTGCTACTGGTAATAGCCTGCCCTGAGTTTTCTAACAAAGAGCCTACCCTGGAATAGCTACGCTAAAAGTTGAGGCCCCTATTACATTCTTCACGCATTTGTTTTTGCGCGCGCAAATGCGCATTTGCACGAGTGGCAAAACCGTTTTGCACAGAACGTCATATTACAACGTTTGCGCAAACGATGCGCGTTATCGTTTAACGTGGATGGACCTGCGTGAGCGTGATGAACTGTGCGTGTCCTATACTTAACATTGTGAGCGCAAATTTGTTTGTGCGCTGGTACGCGGCTGGTATTACAATCGATGCACGTCTTTTTACGAATGTCGTTTGCGCGCATAATTTTAACGTCTTTGAAGAGCTGACGGTAACTGCAAATCGGAACGTTCTGGCCAAAACGAAAAACACCAGCACGAAAAAAAAATACAGCACAGTATAGTTACACATTCTACTCATACCCAAACAACAAAATTGTGAATTTGTGCTGTTTTTTTTATTGCTGCAGCATGTATACTCAGATTTACTTTGACAGACGCAAAAACTTAAGTCAATTAAGGTAAATTGATGTCAATTAAGGTTCTTAATTCTGATTGGCTGAATCCCGTGAAAAAAAGAGTCCGCACACAGATTTACGTGCACAACGTTACTGTGCGCGTATTACTCTTCGTTTTGCGCGTCGTTTTTCCGAACGTTATTTTCGGACGGATGAGAAAATGCGTTCGGATCGTAATATCACGATTAATTTTCACGCAATAACGCTTAACACTGTGCGCAAAAAAAAATGCGCTGCGCGGACGAATTTGCGCAAAGAATGTAATAGGGGCCTGAGACGGCAAGGAGAATCTGCAGGCACAGATTTTCTTACCGTCTTCATTTTAGCGCCAATTATGTAATAGGACCCTACGTTTTTAGAACAGAAACCCAGGAAGAAACATGAAAGAATTAGCCGGATACATGATTTAATAATGTAAAAACAAAGGATTGTTGTTTACATGCCAAAATGTACAAATAAGTGCAAAGGTAAGCAGAAGCAATTAATATACTCACAAATGCTTCAAATATGTGTCTTTTTCTGAAAAGGCTAAACTAGTAAGATATATATAGAGGCAAACAAAGTGTTCTTATCTGCCATTGTAATTAATGGTCCTGACGCTAACATTATTTCAGTGTGCTCATACTCTTGCCTGTATGATAATCCTTACTATAATTGATATATACTAAAGTCTCCCAAAGACACAACTGTGTAGAATGTGACTTCCATGTCTTGCTCTGTAACAAATCATTGCCGTCACAAGGGAAAATAAAAGTAGAACTGAAGAAAAAAATGTATCACGTAATGTTGTAGGAAATATAAATAATGTTCTAAGAGAAAATATGTTTTGACTGTTTCTTTGTCTCTCAGTGTTCTTCATATTGAGTGGTATATTCTAGTAAAACATATTGGATCTACTTGTACTTTAACCACTTCAATGCTAAGGACGCGCTCAGCGCGTCCTCAGCATTACCGCTGGTGTGCTGAGGACGCGCTGAGCGCGTCCTCACATTGGGGTCAGCGTTCGGCCGGGTTCCGGCCGATCGCTGGCCCCTCCGGTGCGGGCTGACATCCTGGATGTCAGCCCGGCATCCGGACCAGCAGCCGCCATTATTAGGTGTCATCGCGGGGGCGCGATGACACCTAATTCAGGCGCCCCCCCCCCGCATGTGCGGAGGAGGCGCCTGAAAGGGAGGGGGGGGAGGTCCTTCGGACCTCTCTCCCTCCCGATCGGCGGTGCACAGGGGGTTAACCCAGGCATCATTTGGAAGGGCACAGCCTGCCCTTCCAAATGATGCCTGGCATTAACCCCTGGGGAGCTGGATCGCAAATCGGCGCTGAAAAGCGCCGATTCGCGATCCTTCCCGGGAGCTGGCCGACATCTTGGATGTCGGCCAAGCTTCCGGGAACTCCCCCAGAGGACTGGCGTCATCGTGCGTAGCACGATGACGCCAGTCCTAGCGTTAACCCCTAACTGCCACCAACTGTGGAGATAGGGAGTTCCAATGAACTCCCTATCTCCCGATCCGTGGCAGCTAGGGGTTAAATTTTGATATCGTTGGATCGGCCAGAGCATGGCCGTTCCAACGATACCAAACATGAAAGTTAAAAATGTTGTAAAAAAAAAAAAAAAAAAAAAAAAAATTAAAAAAAAAAATTAAAAAAAAAAAAAAAACACTTTTTTTTCTTTTTTTTGGGTTTGTTAATGCAGCAATATTGTTCCCATTTCAATTATAATGTGAACAATGATGCTGCACTAACGATTTTTGTATGCGGTGCGTTTGTTAAAAATAGTGTCATTTTCCCCAAAAAAAAAATGTAACGAGACCCCATCTCTAATTTTTTTAACAAGCGCACCCCATACAAAATATAACCGCAATTGCTCGCATGTTAAAATGTGGAAAAAAAACACTTTACACGTTGTAAATTATTGAAAATACATATTTTATTGCATTTTTTGTTATAATATACAGACATGACATAACGTATACATATAATAATGACATATTATGAATCTACCGAGTCTGACGGAAAGAACGATATATAATATGTCGGTGTCATATACTAAAATAAGCCTTAAAAACACGTTTAAACATGATGCGCAAAACAGGTAAAACATGACCTCAGCACAGGGGCGGGAAAAGCCTCAGCAGCGAAAGGGTTAAGCCTTAGGCTAATGTCAGACGAGTGCATTCTGTGCGCACTGTGCGTGCGTGCACAACGGACAGACGGAAGATACTGTAGACACCACACGGTCCGTTTTTCTTGACGAACGTAGAAAAAAAAAGGGAATGATGAGAAATAAAATTAATATGAAAAATTATAAAAATTGATACATGATATGAAAATCCATTTAGTACGTCAAGGTCCTGGATGTCACAAACGCGGTCCGTCTGACTTTGTTCTATCACACACACAGAATGCTACGCGGACGTGGCGCACTCTGCGTGTCCGTTCTAGCGGTTTTACGTTCTTGCCTAACTTGCGTCTGTTTGCCATGTGCATTGTACGTGCGCAGTTCGGTGCAGACGCACTTCGTGTGTGGGTCTCTATTGCTCATGATTCTATGCTACGACAGATGTTAACCCTTTCGCTGCAGAGGCTTTTCACACCCCTGTGCTGAGGTCATTTTTACCGGTTTTGCTCATCATGTTTAAACGTGTTTTGAAGGCTTATTTTAGTATATGACCCAGACATATTATATATCGTTCTTTCCGTCAGACTCGGTAGATTCATAATATGTCATTATTATATGTATACGTTATGTCATGTCTGTATATTATAACAAAAAATGCTATAAAATATGTATTTTCAATAATTTACAACGTGTAAAGTGTTTTTTTTCACATTTTAACATGCGAGCAATTGCGGCTATATTTTGTATGGGGTGCGCTTGTTAAAAAAATTAGAGATGGGGTCTCGTTACATTTTTTTTTGGGGAAAATTACGCGATTTTTAACAAACGCACCGCATACAAAAATCGTTAGTGCAGCATCATTGTTCACATTATAATTGAAATGGGAACAATATTGCTGCATTAACGAACCAAAAAAAAGAAAAAAAATGTTTTTTTTTTTTTATATAAATTTCTTTTTAAATATATTTTTATTTTTAATTTTAATTTAAATTTTTTTAAAAAAACTTTTTTCACTGTAGTGTTTGGTATCGTTGGAACGGCCATGCTCTGCCCAATCCAACCATACCAAACTTTAACCCCTAGCTGCCACGGATCGGGAGATAGGGAGTTCATTGGAACTCCCTATCTCCACCGTTGGTGGCAGTTAGGGGTTAACTCTAGGACTGGCGTCATCGTGCTATGCACAATGACGCCAGTCCTCAGGGGGAGTTCCCGGAGGCTTGGCCGACATCCAAGATGTCAGCCAGCTCCGGGAAAGGATCACGAACCGGCGCTTTTCAGCGCCGATTCGCGATCCAGCTCCCCAGGGGTTAATGCCAGGCACCATTTGGAAGGGCAGGCTGTGCCCTTCCAAATGGTGCCTGGGTTAACCCCCGCAACGCCGCCGATCGGGAGGGAGAGAGGTCCGAAGGACCTCCCCCCCTCCCTTTCAGGCGCCTCCTCCGCACATGCGGGGGGGGGGCACCTGAATTAGGTGTCATCGCGCTGCCGCGATGACACCTAATTTCAGCGGCTGCGGTTCCGGATGCTGGGCTGACATTGAGGATGTCAGCCCGCACCGGGGGGGCCAGCGATCGGCCGGAACCCGGCCGAACGCTGGCCCCAAAGGGAGGACGCGCTCAGCGCGTCCTTTGCATACCAGCAGCCATGCGGAGGACGCGCTGAGCGCATCCTCCGCATTGAAGTGGTTAAACTGTGCGGCAACACGGACGTGATCACTGCATTCGTCTGACACGGACCCTAGACCTCACCTGTCTGCCTTTTCTCGGTCTCAAAAATCCCTGTGGCGACTGGCGAGCTACAGTTACCTTACATACTTCCCTGTTAGTAGTTGTGGTATTGTCGTGAAGCTAGCCAGAAGTATGATGCTCATCTGAAAGGAGCCCACAACTAACAACTACCAACAAGAATGACTTTTTCCATTGGATGGTATAGGAAAATTGATAAGCATTGATATAGCAATATACATCGTAACCTCTTTTTTTAACCTTGTTTTACTTATATGCATTAATACATTATATTAAGCCAATAACAAAAATAAGAATTGAGAAAAACCAGTCCCAACCAAACCAAATCCAAGTCCAATTTCTTCTCCGTTTCTAGTAATCAAACGAGGTGCAGAAACCTAAAATTTTCTTGCTTTAGTTAATTTACGAGTCTCACAAAATTATATTCCACCCTTTGACTTGGAGAAGCAATCAGCAGGTCTTTGGCCATGATCTCCTGAGTGTAGACGAGGTGATAAACTAGTGTCATAGATGTGACTGGGTATGTATGAAAATGTTAGGCTGACAACTGAAAGATTGCCATCTAACGGCAGACGTTATTAACGGTGAAACTATGGGGGTTATTCAGAGAGCATGGAAACGTCGCCGACATTTCGGTGCTCTCTCATTCCCCACACTTCCCTGCACTTCGGGGGCATCAAAGTTCCCATCATGCGGTGAATTCAGCATTCACTGCAGGGTCCCGGAGTCCAGGGAAAACGTGTTGCAAAGTCCGCCAAACACCCACCGAAAACCTACCGCAACCACCGCAACAAACACGCCGAACATGGCGGAAATAGCCGCCGAGGCGCTGTTCACAGTGCAGGCCAGCTGCCGGAAAAGCAGACAAACTGACGACTCGGATAAAAAAAAATAAAAAAATGCTTTAAAGTGTCAAAATTGAAACGCTGTTTGTAAAAAAAAAAAAAAATAACAACTGAATGAAAATGCCTGGAATTTACATATAAGATTCTATGAATAATAATAAAAAGGTCTGTTACAGAAAAAGAAAAAAACGCTTTAAAAAAAACGGAAAACATTTTCTGCAGACTTTTTACTGCAGATTAAAATAATAAACTGTTTATTCGATATTGGATTAAAATGGGAATATTTTTAACATTGAAACCTATGGGATTCTCCTGAATAAACCTGCTCAAGGTGCCTAGAGCTCAATGCTCTATACACTCCTGATGAGGCCTTATAAAGCGCAAACGATCATCGGGGTTGCTGTGTCTATCCTGCAAAGGAGACTTCTTTGGCATTCCAGTTCTGGCCGCCCTTTCTGGGTGATAGCAGTCTGATTTGAATTTGGTGATGTCTTTTTCTGTAAAGGCACCATTGAGCTAAAATCTACCAATGGGACTAATGCGGGAACACCCCATAGGGTAAGCTTCTAGTGCTGTTGCCCGTTCTCTCAATATGTTTTCATAGACCTGTTTATGTTCACCAAGCTTTACTATAGTCAATGTTAAATATTATATTTATGGTGTTTGAATAGAAATTCGCACTTCCGACAATGGTAGTACTCTCAGCATAGTTTATTCAAACAGTGTTGCCATTGTTTGAATATGTTTGGTCTAGTTTCATTATATTGAAACTACAGTGAACAACAGTAACACTATTGTCAACAACTTGTCGCTAATATAAAAAAGTCACGTGAATATAAATAAAGAACCCTTGATAAAGGCTCTGAGGGGCCGAAGCGTCGGTTTTTCTTTTTAGAATGATTATTTAACACATATTTTTGTATTTTATCTAAGTCCCAGTTTGCTCCTAAACGCTTTGGTTGCCTTATTTGCTATTGTATGGATGCACCTGGGCTACCCTAGTACTTCTTTTTGTACCTAGACTGAGTGCTGTTTCCCCTTTTGGACACTTTTAAATAAAGAACCCTACGTCTAACCCCCTAACCCCTTTTTTCTTACTTTTTATTTTAAAGCAACTGGGAATTTTGTACGTTTTTTTTTCTGCTTATAATTTGTTTTTAACCAGCTATTTTTCTGAAATCTACTCTTATTTTAGCCTATAATTAGCTTTTTATTATCAGATATTTTTATGTAAGATTTACTCTTATTTTACTCTTATTTTAGCCTATAATTAGCTTTTTATTATCAGATATTTTTATGTAAGATTTACTCTTATTTTACTCTTATTTTAGCCTATAATTAGCTTTTTATTATCAGATATTTTTATGTAAGATTTACTCTTATTTTACTCTTATTTTAGCCTATAATTAGCTTTTTTTTTATCAGATATTTTTATGTAAGATTTACTCTTATTTTAGCCTATAATTAGCTTTTTTTTATCAGATATTTTTATGTAAGATTTACTCTTATTTTACTCTTATTTTAGCCTATAATTAGCTTTTTTTATCAGATATTTTTATGTAAGATTTACTCTTATTTTTGCTTATAACTTAGCTTTTTTACTATCACGGTTATTCAGAGAATTGAAAAGACACCGCACGTTCGGTGACTTTTCGTTCTCTTCAATTCGGTGCGATTTGGCGATCCCATTTTGGAGACCCTGCGGTGTATTCAGCAAGCCCCACAGGGCCGTCGTAGTGCAGGGAAAAGACGCCGCAAACCTGCTGAATACTCACCGGAAAACCCGTCGAATGCACACCGAAAACCCGCAAAAACATCTGGATTAACCCCCGCCGAACACGCCGGAGAAACTGGAGTAGGAGCCGATCAGAGCGCAGAGCAGCCACCGGGAAAACCCAACACCGCAGATGAATGGAGTGAAAAAAAAAACAGTTCGCTTGAATGTTTGAAAAGTGAAACGCTGTTTGCAAAGAAACTACAGAACGAAAATGTCTGAAATTTACGTATAAGATCCAATGAATGATAATAAAAAGGTCTGTTACAGAAAAAAGAAAAAAACGATTTAAAAAAAAAAAGGAAATCCTGAAAAATGCCAAAAGATCCTAAAAAAATCTATAAATAAAGAGACTTTTTACTGCAGAATATTATAATCTACGGTTTGCTACATATTGAATTAAAATGGGAATATTTTTAACATTGAAGCCTATGGGATTCTCCTGAATAAACCTGTCGCATTAAACCACCGAACAGCAGGGCAATTCGGCAACTTTTCACTGCTGGTTTTTGTTCTCTGAATAGCCGAAGCATTGCTTCTCTATGGGGATTTCACTGCCCTCGAACAGGCACCGAACAGGCACCGTATGTGCAGGCAATTCACCAACATTTTGCGAACTGCCTGCTCTCTGAATAGCCGAATGGCCAGGAAAGGTAACCGTACGCTTAATTTTAGCATTCGGTTACCTTTCGGCCCCAATTCGGATCTCTTTGATTAACCCTGTAGCTGTTTTTTTTTTCAGATTACAAGTCAATGACACATCCACTTTCGTAAATGCTCCCTTTCGTAGGGCAATGGTATAATGGCGTAACAAAAAAATGAATGGTACCATGAGAATGACATACACATCCAGTGGTATCTGATAAGCATTTGAAACAACCTAATGTGCTAGTGCTGGGGATAATCAATTATATCTTTCATGTGCATTGCTAGATTGAAATGCAAAGAGCAAGAAATATAGGTTCTAGGTAATAACGTATTAGGAAGATAAAAATACCACTTCTCCAGCTGACACAATCTGAGTAGTTATCTGATAGATCATAATAATGAATCACCAAAGGCGTCATTGAAATTTCCTTTTTCTAAATTAATGCAGCTTTATAAGGCAATGAAGTCCGCAAACATTCAGAATACACTCGCAACCCTGGAAAGAGCCATCCTCATTATGGATTAGATAACTGGAGACATTGTAGAAGTACTAATAGTCCTTTTCAGCTCCACAGGGAAGATAACATCTCATTGAACATTTTGCAGAGAGCAAACTAACATGTTGCCAGAGGGAAAATATATATCCAGGAGGGGAAGTAGTAGCCATAGGGATGAGCTTGGAGACTGAAGTCATATGTTTTCCAAACAGTGTTCTAATAAATATCCTTGTTGATGTTTACAATATTTCACTTATTTGTGATCTGACTGCTTGGCACACTTTGTTTATTATTCAACTGTTCAAGATTTGGCTTGATTAATACTTTGCAATATTTGCCAGATACTAATTAGAGACAATTACAGTTGGATCACGCAAGTCTTTCCAGCCTGCAAATGCTTTATATTGTTTCAAAAACATGCGAAGGTATTGAATTATCATCTCTCCAGACACATGTTTTTCTCAGGACAATGCTCCCTAATTTGTAAGCTCGCTTTTAGAATCTTCGAAAACTCTTGATACAATGTAGCAATTCTTCAGATCCTTTTTTCTTTTTCTCTGCCCACTGTGATATATTTTGCGCAGTTATTTTGAATAACTGTAAGAACACTTCATATCAAAATTAAGAAGAATCAATACACAGCAGTAACTTTTTAACAATCCTTTTTCTTTTAAATAAATATTTGATGCTGAATGCACTGGAATATTCTCATAAACTAAGAAACTAGTGTGTGCAGACCGTTTCGTTAGGGTTTGCACCCATGGGACATTTATTATTATTTCTGCTTGCACCCGGTGAGTAGCTAAATTCTCAGAGATCTCACTCCTGCCATCCGGTTTTACGGTAAGGCCTCAGTCACCCTGATATGCACGCACGCGCGTGTAAGCGCTTACGTGCGTATTGTACTATATGAACATATGCAAATAAATGGCTCCATACACATAGCAACATATGGAGCCGTATATTTTCATTGCGCAAACGCGCACAAAAACAGAATAGAACCAAGCTGCGTCCCGGCAGCGTATTTTTCCGTTTTTGCGTGTGTTTGTGCGCATTTACGCGTGTACACGCATGTATACGCTTGTGCGCACGCATATACACGCGTACTTTACCAAGTTTAACCCCCCGACGGTGTTCCCGAGTGTGGCTCGGGGTTAACTTTCAGTGCTGAAAGCGATAACCCAGAGCCGCACTCGGGCTGCCGCTGCATACATTACCTTTCCCTGCGCTCCCTCGCTGATCCCCGCTGTCTCCTCTGGCGATCGTGGAGTTTTACTTCCAGGTTCTCTTCATGCGTGTGATCACTGCAAACCCCCATAAGCAGAAGATCTCACCGTTTGTATTATTTATCTTTATCACATTTACACATTTACTATTTTTGACCCAAAGGTCATTTCTGCTGGTATGCAAACAATGTTGACCTCATTTGACATTATGCAAGATAAAAGACACCATCTAGAGTTTAGACCGTTTCATCCCAGCAATATTTCTGTAAAAATGGAAAGACGAGTATGTGGAAAACTGTAAAGAGAGCAAGTTTGCAGAATTTACATTTAACCCTATCAGGTCTATTCAAAGGAAGGCTAAACTCAGGGGAATGAACGGAGAAGTGAAAATTCTAGGTCAAAATAGTCAAACCAGAAAACATTCTCCCATTTATCTCACTTTCCAAATTGGCTATTTGGTCTATATTGTTCTCTTCTCCTGACAATTCTCCTGGTTTTCATCTTTATCTGAATAACCATGTATGATTAAGTGTTAACTACATATCCCATGTTTCAAATAAATGTTAGTGCTTTTACTGGGGGGGGGGAGTATAAGTAGTGTAGGGGATAATTATGAACCAGATAAGGAACATCCAAAATATCAATAGCAGGGTTCAACGTGGATGCCTTCACCCAACATTAGGGTGTATCTGGGCACACCCCTGCGCACGGCTATGAAACGATCCATTAATCTTGAATTTTTGCATAAGTATTTGAATAAAAACCTTGAAATGACAACAGGGGAATCATTGGACAATTTCTAGTTGGGGAACCACATATCTCTATTTCTTTAAGTGCAGTAAATTGTTATTTTTTCATAACTAATTTTCACAATAGATATTAACCTTTATAGTATATTGCACAGTAGCAAGTAAATTTAGCTTATGACTAAAAGAGGAGTAGAGCAGCCTGTCTATATTTTGGTCTGTAGGTCTGTTTATAGGTTTCTTATGTCTATAGTTGATATTCAATACAAGGATAGCATTTTTTTAATATACACTATATTGCCAAAAGTTTTCGCTCACCTGCCTTGACTCGCATATGAACTTAGGCTAGGGACAGATGAGCGCATTTTCTGCGGCCACCGTCAAAATGTACGTCGATGCGTGCGCACGCATTTTTTCACGGAATACGCTTAAGTGGTCAGACGATGCGCAATTCTGGACGTATTTCATGACGATGGGGTAAAAAGAAGTCTAGGGAAATCCGGCTGTTTGAACGTTATGTTGGCCGCACACTAGCAGCGTCTGACGTCTCCTAATCACGCACACACGCTGCTATGCGGCCGCAGCGCACTCTGTACGTCAGTACCAGCGGTTTAACGTTCTCGAAAAAATGCGTTCATTTTCCACTTGCGTTGCGCGGCCGGACTTTTGTGCGACCGTACGTCGTATATTGGCCGTCATTGCCCAGCATCTGCTGCTAGTGCGGCCGTGATTATGTGCGCCAGAACGCGCGTTCGCACTGCCTCAGTCTGACCCTAGCCTTAAGTGACATCCCATTCCTAATCCATAGGGTTCAATATGACGTCGGTCCATCCTTTGCAGCTATAACAGCCTCAACTCTTCTGGGAAGGCTGTCCACAAGGTTTAGGAGTGTATTTATGGGAATTTTTGACCATTCTTCCAGAAGCGCATTTGTGAGGTCACACACTGATGTTGGACGAGAAGGCCTGGCTCTCAGTCTCCACTCTAATTCATCCCAAAGGTGTTCTATCGGGTTGAGGTCCGGACTCTGTGCAGGCCAGTCAAGTTCATCCACACCAGACTCTGTCATCCATGTCTTTATGGACCTTGCTTTGTGCACTGGTGCACAGTCATGTTGGAGGAGGAAGGGGCCAGCTCCAAACTGTTCCCACTTAGTTGGGAGCATGGAATTGTCCAAAATGTCTTGGTATGCTGAAGCATTCAGAGTTCCTTTCACTGGAACTATGGGGCCAAGCCCAGCTCCTGAAAAACAACCCCACACCCTAATCCCCCTCCACCAAATTTAACACTTGACACAATGCAGTCAGACAAGTACTGTTCTCCTGGCAACCGCCAAACCCAGACTCAGGGCCGGCCCGTCAATGGAGCAGTGTGGAGCGGCTGCGCCAGGCGGCAGAAAACCAGGAGCGGGAAATTTTTTGCACCGCCGTTCTCCGCTGCACTATTTTTTCTACAGCGACGGCGGCAGCATCTATTTCGGCTATTTTTTTATCGGCAGTGCGCCGCGATCTCCTGGAAGCCGGTGCAGTGCTGCCGACCCCGCCCACACACATGAAGGCTGTCAGAGACAGATTAGGGCGTGTGTGGGCGGACTGGAGCTCTGCTGTAGAATGAGATCCGGCCTGCTTTCTCCCACTCCCAGCCGCATGTGTGGGCGCGCCGGCGCACGCTGAAATGACCGGGCTGCAACAAGTAAAGATGGCGCCTCCTCTTCCCACTGCAGTGGGACTGCAGAACTGCCCACTTTTCCTTCTCTGCATCGGACTTCTGCTGGGGCTCCAATCGGGGGACAGCAACCGCTGCTGGACGGTGCCTGGGCAAGTGCTCGTGTGCCTGCCTGCTTGATCCCACTGCATCCTGCCTGGTGAACTGCTCTGCCCAGGGGTTGGTGGAAGCTAACAGTGCTCCAGAATGTCACCCTCCTGTCCTGTAAGTATCCTAACGATCAAGGCCACGCCACCCTGTGCCAGGGATACAGCCTGGCATGAAAATGGTTACCACGTAGAGGGCACGACAACTGGCATATCACCGTTAAAGTAACTTTTTGTTGTTATTCCTGTCAAAGTGACAAAAAGAAAGGGGCCCTTGGAACCAGCAATTAACTATTTACAAGGTTAATCCATCTAGCCCTGGACAGACGCTGGCAATTAAGGGGTCAAATGTATTTTACCTGCTTTGTTACCCAACCGCACAGACCCTCTGGGTTGTTTCTGGAGGGGGGTGTTTGTTTGCTTTTCTGCTTTTTTATTTTTTTGTAAATATGAAGAACTGCATAAAATGGCAAAAAAAGTATATATAGTATAAAAAACATATATAGTAATAATGAAATAAGATTAATGAATAAATAAATAAAAATTATAAGCCAGATCCAAGGAGCCCAGTGTTCCTTACTTGCTCTCCAGTCCCCTCTAAAACAATTTAGCTTTCAATTCCACTGTCCACGTTTATATTTATTTATGCAAACGTGGACGGTGGAATTGAAAGATAGATTTTTTTTTTTTTTTAGAGGGGACCGGAGAGCAGGTAAGGAACACTGGGCTCCTCGGATCTGGCTCGGAGTGACAGCCTCCAGCAGTGACAGGCCTGTCTCACTGAGCATTCCTTTCACATTGCTCAGTGAGATGGGCCTGTCACCTGGAGACCCCCAACACAATGACTGCAAACTCCCACAAATCACTGAGACATCCCCTCAGTTCAGTGGCAGAGACCCTCAAACCCAACTCAGTGACTGATTGGCCCCTAACTCACTGAGACCCCCAAATAAATGACAGAGAAAATCCCCCACATCAGTATATATCTATGTCTCTCCAGTCCTTCAAGAAGTCTCTGAAAACGCATTACTTTAGAGAAGCCTGTCAGCTCACTCCGTAATAACCCCACTATTCATTTCTTGCTCCATCTTCCCATACAGCCCATACGCACCCCGCTACCTCACATATCCTATTTACCCTCACCTAGTGTGTCACCCCTCTCTTCTTAGATTGTAAGCTCTCGAGCAGGGTCCTCCCTCCTGCTGTTCCGTGTGTGTAATGTGTATACTTATCATTCTGTCTCTCCCATTGTACAGCGCTATGGAACTTGTTGGTGCTTTTATAAGTGCATATATCAGCAATAAATTTCACAATATAACATAGTGAATGTGGGTGAATTTTGGGCGGCCTGGTGGGGGGGCAGCATTTCATCCTTCGCTCCAGGCAGCACAATGTCTTGGGCCGGCCCTGCCCAGACTCATCCATCAGATTGCCAGATGGAGAAGCGCAATTCGTCACTCCATAGAACACATCTCCATTGCTCTAGAGTCCAGTGGCGGCGTGCTTTACACCACTGCATCCGACGCTTTACATTGCACTTGGTGATGTATGGCTCGGATGCAGCTGCTCGGCCATGGAAACACATTCCATGAAGCTCTCAGCGCACTGTTCTTGAGCTAATCTGAAGGCCACATGAAGTTTTGAGGTCTGTAGCGATTGTCTCTGCAGAAAGTTGGCGACCTCTTCGCACTATGCGCCTCAGCATCCGCTGACCCCGCTCCATCAGTTTGAGTTGCTGTCGTTCCCAAACACTTTCACGTTCTTATGATAGAGCTGACAGTTGACTGGAATATTTAGGAGCGAGGAAATTTCACGACTGGATTTGTTGCACAGGTGGCATTCTATCACAGTTCCACGCTGGAATTCACTGAGCTCCTGAGAGAAACTCATTCTTTCACAAATGTTTGTAAAAACAGTCTGAATGTCTAGGTGCTTGATTTTATACACCTGTGGCCATGGAAGTGATTGGAACACCTGATTCTGATTATTTGGATGGGCGAGCGAATACTTTTGGCAATATAGTGTATGTATATTGGAGGGCAACAGTGGTAAGCGATGATAAATGAAAAGCTTTTCATAGGTGTACCTTTATTTGTTTATAGATGATTTCCTCACTAATTAGAGCATGCTACAGATGAACACATCTGATGTCATCTGTCTCACAGACCTCTGTATTGTTTTACTGCAGCGATTTATTTATTTATTTTTGTTGCATATGAAGGTAGATTTATTTGTAACTTAAAATGCAAAGAGGGGTTATAAATCTCTTGGCTAATTTTCATTTTTTTGGTCTGGCAAATTTAGCCATTTTTAGAATTTTTATAAATATTGTTTTTTTTCAGGTGACATAATTGCTTTAATGACTTCTTGATCTATTGTTGCTGAGTTACACCTGAAGAGGTTTATTTAAGCAGGTTACCCGACTGTAGCTAATGAGGGACGGTAACGGCTCATATATACTAAATGGCAGTTTTACCATCATTTCTAGCATGTAGACTGACAGGTAGCTGCTCATTATGTAAAATAATAGCCAAAAATGGAATAAATCCTGAGAGACAGAATAATTGAGAAAAGTTTAAATGCAATAGGGAATATTACCTTTTTTGTATCTAGATAAAAGTTACATTCCACGAGCAATGCTGGAGTTTCTACATGTTCTACTTTGTTCGTTCCATAAGTGAAATTTTACCTAAACCGTAACTAAATGCTTTTAACTGTAAAAGTAGACATTTTTCTAAAACCAATCTAATAATTACAGAGAGAGAGAATCCTTACTCACTACATCTGATTAAGAGCTTGATTTATTATGGCCCGATGGCTGAAATTTGGACCTTTTTCGTTTGATTTTCAGCCATTTTTCAGTTTTGGAAATGTACAAGCATTTTGATTCCTAATAAAAGTTCAGATCGGATATCGGGTCTCGCAGCTGTACTTTTCAATGGAAATATTGGCTACATCAATCCAATATATTTGTCTACAAGGAATAAAAGATTCCGATTAGCAATCACCTCAACACTATTCATGTGATGGCTTAAGAAACCCTAATTGTCAATGATATTAAGGCCACTGCTTTGAGGGCCTGACACATGAGACACTTACAGGGTTATTCAAAGAGATCCGAAAAGTTGCCGCACGTTCGGTGACTTTTCGTTCCACGCACTTCGTGGGCGATTCCTAGTTCGCTGACACTGTGTTGTATTCAGCAAGCACTGCAGGGCCCCCATAGTGCAGGGAATACTCGCCGCAAAACTTGCCGAACCCGCAGAAACAGCTGGATTAACCTCACCGCACACGCCGGAGAAACCCGAATAGCCGCCGATCACAGCGCAGAGCAGCCGCCGGAGAAACCCGACACTGCAGACGAAAGAGTTGAAAGAAAAACGAAAAACTTTGCTTGAAAGTTTGAAAATTGAAACGCTGTTTGCAAAAAAACTACTGAACGGAAATGTCTGTAATTTACATATAAGAACCAATGAATGATAATAAAAAGGACTGTTACAGAAAAAAGAAAAAACGATTTAAAAAATAACGGAAAAAAATTGCCAAAAAAATCCCCAAAAATGCCTATAAGACCCTAAAAAAATCAATAAATAAAGAGACTTTTTACTGCAGAATAAAATAATAAACAGTTTATTAGATATTGGATTAAAACGGGAATATTTTTAACATTGAAACCTATGGGATTCGCCTGAATAAACCTGACGAATTAAACCACCGAACAGCAGAGCATTTCAGCAACTTTTCACTGCTGGTTTTTGTTCTCTGAATAGACGAAGCATTGCTTCTCTATGGGGATTTCACTGCCCTCGAACAGGCACCGTATGTGCAGGCAATTCGCCAACATTTGGCGAACTGCCTGCTCTCTGGATAGCCGAATGGCCAGGAAAGGTAACCGTACGCTGAATTTTAGTGTCCGTTTACATTTCGGGGCCAGAGCGACTCTCTTTGAATAACCATGTTAGTTAAATAAAATAAAACCTTTATTATTATTCTTAAAACAATTAGTTCCTTATAAAAAAGTACAAACAACACAAATGAATAAATTAAGAACATATATCGACTAGTATAAGGTGATACTTGGGGTAATATTCTCCCCTATTGCTTCAAGATATCATTATATATAGGCTTCTAGGCACATACTGATGGTATTCATTGTAGGGTACGGTACAATGTCTCATTATTATTAAGCCATATGTCAAGTATTGTATTATCCCTCATTACCTCTAATTCAACATTTTAATAATTATTAAACACTTATGTACCCATCCATATTATTTATATGATTAACCCCGACTGAGACATGCGTCCACGATGAAGCCTACTATTTTGATTACAAAATACACCGTGATTTTGCTTCTCCATAAAAGGAATCCGATACAAGAAAACATTACTCTACAATACTACAAAAAAGGTGAAAGGTCAGCTTCTCATTTCAAACCTTGGGGGGGATGTCATGTCCAATTTCTAAAAAATTATGGGGAACTGGAAGCTCCATTTTTTTTGTCCTGATGTCAGATTTATGTATCATGAAATGGTTTTTAACTTATTCTGTGGTTTCTCACATGTATATCAACCCAAAGGGGCACTGAAGTAAATACACCACAAATGTGAAATTACATGTGAAGTAGCCTTTCACCTTATATCTGTGCCCCAAGTGGTTATCCACAAAGAAGTCACCACAAATGATTGCACTGCAACACCAACAGTTGAGACAAGGAAAAGTTCCACACCTCGGTTTTCTAAAAAACATTGTTCTACCTGGATTACCTCTAAATACTGCTCTAACCAATTTTTCCCAAAGCGACTTCCCTTCCTTATATGACATAAGGGTGCAGTTTGAAATTCTGATATCTTAGGATATGAGTCCTTCAGGCTATACCAGTACTGTCTGGATGGAGTAGAGGTAAAATCACTGCTCTATAACTGTGGAGACCCAGGTTCGAATCCCGGCCAGAGCACCTCTCCAGTAAGTGTCCTTGGGCAAGACACCCAACGGTACATACTTGCCTACTACACAGTATCAGCTGTGGAGTCCAGTGGTAACATCTCTGCCCTTCGACTGTGGAGAAGCAAGTCAAAATCCCGTTCAACACATCCCTCCAATACAACTGTGGAGAAGCAAGTCTCGACTTTACGAGAAGCAGGTTCAACCTAACCACCAGGTTGCTGCTCTACAATCATGGAAAGACACCCCGATCCCACTCAGAAGATGCCACCAGTGAGTGTCCTTGGGCAAGACACCTAATGATATGGATGCACCTACATCACAAAATACTTGTACATCTCATAGATTGTAAATTCCCTTAACAACAGGGCCCCCCAGATCATCATGTGTGGTATTATAATGTAGCAGCTCCTTGTACACTGATCTTGTAAATCACTGCACAATTTGTGGCGCTATAAATAATAAATAATACTTGAACAGAATCTTTATTAGATGTGTGTGTGTGCCGAATTTCATTGCAAATGCCAATCTATTGCAATATGACGATGGATATGACGTTCCTATAATGATGCCACGTCGAATGCGTGCTGTGATCAGCGAAAAAAGCGGCCAACAAAATATTACAAGTGTGTGACTTCTTTTGGCCAGACAGTGTATATATAGATATAGGGAGAGGGAAATTAAGAAAATAACGGAACACTGCCGGCACGCAAGGTCAAAACAGACACATGATTTAAAGAGAGAAGGAATCATAAAGTCAATACAAATGAAACCCCTGACTTCTGTGACCTTATACCTAAGATTTCTTAAGTGCTCATTTAAATGTAGTTATAACCCGATCGTTAAATGACTTATTCAGGAACTCGCTCCAGAATTTTTCCCCCCATAAATATTTAAATAAGCCAGTTCACACAGAAATAGCATCATAAGATTGATGTAAAATGATGTTGTATTTTTAATAGTACCCTGAGTTTATAAATATGTGCGATGGTCTGATTCCGTTAACACGGGTGCTGTGCATTGATTACAGAGGTGCCCGCTATTTACTAAAGTCAGATAGGATTTCTTTGTTGTAAAGCATAATTGGCAAATGGTTCCCTCGGGGCTTTGTTTATCTTTTTTTGGACAGCATGAGTGTTTACCTAGTAAGCATTCACTTAATTGACGTACAAATGTAAGAGGCTTTATTTTCTCATCTAACAGTAGGAAACAAAATCGAGCAGTAGAACGTTAGACGTGTAGCGAAGGAAGCAAAATGCAATAAACAAAAAAAAAATATGACACTCTACGTAGCAGATCTTTCATCTTTTGTTTAACACTCAGTTAATAAATGGGAGGAATCACAATCATAACAAAAAATGTAAAAAAAAAAAAATATGTTAATTTTCAATAAAATTTCAATCATCCAGTGTGTAAAGTATTTTTTTTTTTATTTTATTATCCGAGCCTTTGCGGTCATATGCTATGCGGTAGACTTGTTAAAAAAAGTAGAACGCATTGATTGCTCTAAGAATATTGTACATGTACTTTGAATGTTGTGTGAAGGATTCAGATCATCAAGTGTCCAATATAGCATGAATTTGTCAAACCTATATCCTTTTGTAAACAAATATCTGCACCAGACACTGCAGGAAAAATAGTGGCATTGAGGACACGCAACGTTTTGGTCGTATGGACCTTTCTCAAGCATGTGAAGGTTTTAGTAAGGTCCATGTGACCGAAATGTTGTGTGTCCTCAATAAAAGCCACTATTTTTCCTAGAGTGCCTGGTGCCTTTCTTTGTTTATGACGGTATCGTTAGCGGTTGGCCCCTTTTGTCATTGAAGCTTATAGAATTGCTGCTTTTGTTTCACTTCTGGTTAGGGGGTACTTGTTTTTTTGGGGAAAAGGACCCAATGACAAGTTACAAGGAGACCTCTCACAATTCTTGATCAGATACATAGTGAGAGACAGAGCCAAAGTAGATAGCCAGATGGTCAGTCCAGGACCATGGGAGCAGGCAGGAAGCGTGGTCAGAGACAAAGCCATAGTTGGTAGCCAGATGTTCAGTTCAGGAACAAGTGAAGAGGCAGCTAGCCTTGTCAAAGACAAATCCAGAGTTGGTAACCAGATGGTTAGTTCAGGAACAAGGGAAGAGGCAGCTAGCCTGGTCAAAGACAAATTCAGAGTTGGTAACCAGATGGTCAGTTCAGAAACAAGGGCAATCAGGTGCAGAACATGAACAACGGAATAAGGAGCAGATCAGGGGTCAGTAAGCCAGGGAGTCCCCAGTCTCATGCTGCTCCCGGGAGCCAGAAGCGGTGGATTGGGACACTGTTCCCACCGCGGTTCTCAGCGCAGGATGAGAGGTGGATATGGGATTTATTGGGTGTTTTTAGCAAGTGCTAAATGATTCTGCAAAAACGAGATCGAGATAACACAGATCTTCAATGGCACCACCAGGTGCCTGATATAGAGTTATCAAAATCTACAGCTGTGTAGGAAGAAAGAAAAAGAGGTCAGTGGTGTAGGTGTGGTTGTAGCTCATTCATTTTCAAATATATGGACATATTGCACTATTATTGTGTCTCTTCTTTTATTTTCTGTTGTGAAAGATTTCTCATAGTCTTCTGACTGATGAAAATTGATACAAAAGCAGGGGACATTGATAATTTATGTCTACCACCTTGGTTGTAGCACTGTAACACCTAAATTCGTTAAAACGTTTTATAATGCTAAAGTAAACTGCATGTGGCAGAACTGGGAAAACAAGATAATAACGTAAAATAGAAATCGTATTGACTGACCTAACAAAACCGCTCAGGGATTGAAAACAGAGAATCAAGGCTATGAAATGTCCAACATTTTTTTTAATCAAAATTGTTCTGTTGTTTAAGCTCATTGTACATGAGCTGCTTAAATCCACAGAGATCCTTGGTCCGGAATACTCAACCATTTAACAAATGCATGAACCGTATCATGATAAAATTGTATAAAATTCAAAATTTCCTTTGCAAACTAAGTTGAAAATAGATATGCTCGATTATAGAAAGGGCTAATAAATAAAATAATGTAGAATTTTCCAGATTTTACTAAAAGTTTTCTTCTTAAATACACAGAATAGAATAAGAAAAACTTTTTTTAAATCCATTAATATGGACCAGTAAACAAAAAAATAAACCAATAAATTGCAATGAAAGTTGCTTTTTAATCACGCATATGTTAAACAGGTCATTGCATTTGTTTGCTTGTTCTTTTTCAAAATTTTCAAATGATTTTGCACTTTTCTGAATCCTGCAGTTTATTATAAATTCCTACAAATGTTTTTTTGTTTGTTTTTTTTAGAGCAAGATACAAAGAACACCTGCTGGTCATTTGTGGTAATGCAGCTGGAACTGTCGCATGTCTCCGAAGGAGACTTCGAAGTCCTAGAACTTAAATGAGTGAAAGCACATTGGCTTTCATCATAGATGCCAGCAGTCCCAGGGCCATAATACAAAGTTCATGCTAAAATGGGGATGCTAAGGGGGAAAACCTGTGCCTGGAGGCTTCTCCTTAGCATCCCCTGTTTTAGCGTGATATTACGAGGACAGTGTCACGGTTCCCAGATCCCACCACGCAGTCCTTAAAGCCCAACACTCCACAGAGCCCAAAAGCCACCAACAGGGTAGCCGTAGAAGAATCCCTAACTGGCTGGTCCTTAGAATTGGCCAAGTATACTAGCTAGACAGAAAGGGTTAATCAAAGACAATGTCGTAATACAAAACCAGGTCAGCAACACGGGGGTAGTCAGACGAGCCAGAATCAGGAATACAGAGTATAGGACAGTCAAATGGAATAGCCGGGTCGATATCAGTGCAGAAGCGTAGTACAAGGAAATAGTCTAGGGCAACGTAAGGCAGAATAGTCAGAAAACAAGCAGAGGTCAATAATAGGTTAAATCACGAGAGAATTCAGGTACAAGGAGCTCAGGTATGGATAACCACGATCTGGCACTGCTTAGAAGGAACTGTTGGTTTTTAAAAGACCTCACCAGACTGCGCCCCCTTCTCAAGCCGCACCTCATGCAGCCACCTCCCTGTCTGTTTCAATTTAAACCGGGCGTTGGTGAGCGAGCAGCATCAGACATGCTGCCATCAAGCACACCGGAAAGGCTGTAAGCCCCCAACGTCACAGGCAGGCACTAATCCGGCAGCCTGCCCTGTACCGCAGCAACAAGCTTCAGGATGCTCGAGGCAGCACTAAGCGCCGCCACGAGCATCCCCTCCATACGACTCCATTGAGGTTTCCACTGCTGGTCACATGACCCTCAGGATCTCGCTCCCGCGAGATCCAGCAGGTTGGGGAGTGATCGCGGAGGGAGACTGAGGGAATTTTTGCCCCAGTCTCTTTCTCCTCCCGGCGACAAGAAGAAGCATATCGAGCCGCCGTTCCCACCTTGGGATGTGAGGTGAGTATCTGATTTTTGGTGGGTTTTTTTAGCTGGTGCTGATTGATTCCACAAAAGCAGAATCAGTTAGCACCAGGTCCTAGCTGTGGTTAACTTTTCAGTTAGCCGCAGCAGGGTGGTAATTAGCGTTAGGACTTTTTAATCCTAACACTAATTAACTCTTTGCGCTCCCCATGTTAAGCATAGGGAGCGCAAAGTATAGAAAGCTCGTGCTGAAAAGCGCAATCTCCGAATCGCTAATGGGTTTTTTAACCCGTTAGTGTTTGGAATGTAATATGGTGCACCCATGCTATGGCAACCAGAGCTAACGTTAACACTCAAACAGCTGAGCATTAACTTTGCAATATGGCACCCAGTTTTTCAGGGGCATCTTGTTTATTTCTTCCATGTCCTGGGGAGTTAATTCTACCAGGACTCTGTTCTGAGACTGATAGGGCAGAAGACTTACGCTTAGGCTAGGGTCAGACGAGTGCATTCTGTGCGGACTGTGCATCCGTGCACAACGGACGTACTTTCTGACAGATGACAAGGTAGTGGCCACACGGTCCGTTTTTGTGACTGACATTTTTTTGACTGATGTACTGTAGACGGGCAAGAAAATTATCTGAAAAACCATTTTGTCCGTCAATAATGCTGGACGTCAAAAATGCAGTCCGTCTGACCACGTTCCATCACTCACACACAAAGCTATGCAGACGTTGCGGATGTGGCGCACACTGCACGTCCGTTCTAGCGGTTTTATGTTCTTGCCTAACTTGTGTCCGTTTGCCATGTCCATTGTGCGTCTGCACTTCTGTGCGGACGTACTTCGTGGGTGTGGGTCTCTATTGATCATACTTGTATGCTACCACAGACGTACTAATGTGCGGCAACACGGATGTGAACACTGCGCTCGTCTGACCCAAGCCTTAGAGTCTGGGGTCATTTAACCCTTTGGGATATTGGGACAAACCTCGAAAACTGGGACTGTAGACAGCTATGTATCATATCTGATGTACTGTAGCTTTACAGACATATTCTGGGGCCCATTTGCTAACAAATTTCTTTATTTTATAGTGCCAACATATTCTGCAGCGCTGAACAATTGGTACAATATAGACAGGGTTACAATACATTGAGACTGAGCAATATTTGACAAATCAACACAGGAGGAAACCAGGGCCCTATTCCGTGGGAATTTACAATCTAGAAGGGTTGGGTTTGGGAAACAGGAGGAGAGGACTGCAAGGTGAGAGTGATGGACTGCAAGGTGAGAGTGATGGACTGCATCCTGAGAGTGATGGACTGCATGGTGAGAGTGATGGACTGCAAGGTGAGAGGGATGGACTGCAAGGTGAGAGTGATGGACTGCAAGGTGAGAGTGATGGACTGCAAGGTGAGAGTGATGGACTGGTTGGGCCAGTGAGGAGTATTAGTGAGTCAGGTGGTAGGCTTGCTTGAATAGGAATGTCTTAAGGGAGTGTTTGAAGGAAGGGAAACTAGGGGAAAGTCTGACCGTACGAGGGAGAGCGTTCCAGAAGATTGGGGCTGCGCGTGAGAAATCCTGCAGTCTATCATGGGAAGAGGTGCTACAGCAATATTTCAATATCCACTTGAAATACTTCAATGAACTATTAACAGTTTGGCAACACCATCCCAGTTACGATATTTGTTAAATAATTTCAGTTTGCGTCTTTTATTTAAATAATGGATCCAAAATGCAAATAACTGTAGAAATACTCTGTGCTGCAAATAATGAAAAGTCTAATTGTTTATTTGTTGACGCGATATCTTTCGAGCATCCTTGTGCACCAACAGCATAATATGTGTTTATGCTAAGTGAATGTTAGGAATGCGCTGTATAATTATTCAGTGTACGGCTGCCCAAAATACTGCACTGCACATTATTTACAAAGCTGTAGACCTAGTGCTCCGGATTGACATTACATTTTTTTTTCTCATTCCAGACTACTTGTTGTTATTTTATTTTCTATCCTGATGGCTTTTTTTTCCACTTCAGGTATTTCTCTGGGGACCTTTAAAATTCACAATGCATACAGCAGCTGCTGTTTATATCAAAAGCCCTGAGAAATCAATCCATTGTTTATGCTTTTAATGTTAGGTAATACATTTGTGCTGTAATAAGGAACAATAAAAATGCACCCATAAACTCCTCTGTGTCACTACTATTTCTTCTAGATATGCAACGCCAAATTCTGCTTGATATGATAGAATATAGTTATGAACTTATCGGGATTTGGCTGCTTTGAAAGTAAATAGAATGGAGCCGACATTAATGCATAAAAATCTAGAAACGCTAGAAACACAGCATTACTCAGCATATCTATCGAGTTAAATTTTTATCAGTAGGAACTATGCGTCTGAACAACATAAAATACTTCAAGCGGAACCTTGAAGTTTATTAGAAAGCCAGGCCATATCGCAAACATTTGCAAGACTTCCTGGAATATTCTAATTGACTTCATATGCTTTATATGTATAATTCTACGTATATGGCTGCTTTGCTGCACTTTGTCTCGTTTCCTCTTCAAAATGACAAGATTATAAGATCTGATTTAATGTAAAAGATAAGAGGTTCCCATGGACACAAAAATAAAATTTTGGGATTCACAGAAATTTCCCCACACCAAGGGCCCTATTACATTCTTAACGCATAAACGTACGCTAAACACGTGTTTTTTTGCGCGAAGCGTTAAACGTTAACCCACGAAAATCACCGCTGGAATTACTTTCCTTGCGCATTTTTTCATCCGTCGGGAAATTGAGCTCGTAAAACCGACGCGCAAAAATGCGTGCAAAGTAACGTTGCGCGCAGAAATCGGTGACCACAATGTAATTTTTAAAGCGAGTCTGTCAGACGATCACATTTTGTGCGGACTGCGCACAACAGACGTACGTTCTGACGGAAGACAAGGTAGTGGCCGTCATTTTTGATGAATCTAAACATGCGCATTGACGTTCTCTGTTGTGAATCCGCAGTTTGGTACGGTCAGGTTGTTACAATTTGCCGTCACCACCATCTTTTTAAAGACGTTAAAATTATGCGTGCAAACGTTGTCCATTAAATTTTGCGCTAAGATTGTAATACCATGCGTGCACCACCGCACAAATGCATTTGCGCTCACACTGTTAAGTATAGGATGTGCGCACTAAATTGTGCTCACAAAGGGTTCACGCAGGGTCACTCGCGTTAGACGTTAACGAGTATTTTGTGCGTGAACGTCGTAATATGACCCCTCGCATTAATGCGTTTTTGAGCGAAGAATGTAATAGGGCCCCAAGTGTAGGACTCTATTCCATAGTTGGTGGTAAGGTAGCGTCTCGATATGTAATCGTTAGCGCAAGGAGAAGTAAGTTTAATGTCTGGATGGATATTCTGATCTTGACGCTACACTGGGGTGCAAAAGTTTACGCCTCGTAGCTTGCGTGAGATTACTGTATTTAAGTGTCTCCTATCCTTAACATGGGAAGCGCAATCTATTTCTAGCTGCTCGACAAGTGAGGTATTACAAAGTGCAGGTGCAATTTACCGTCGAGATGCGAAAGCAAAGATTTTAACACCTCCTAAAAGCTGGTGTTAAATGATTCTGCAAATGCTAAATCATTTAACACCCTCTAAAAATCCCATACTCACCCGACCAGCCGCTTCTTCTCCCCAGGAGCAGAGTGCATTTTGGTGACCAATTTGGTGCTCTTTGAATAACCCCTCAAATTAGTGCTTTAGATGTCTACATATTATTTTATTATTTACCACGTCTACAAGTTGTATGCTTACATTCTTCCTATCCCCTAAAAACATATTTTAACACAATAATTGTGCAGAAAGACTCATTATTTCTATTATTTTATTATTTATTATTGGTTGCATTTTATAAACATAAAGGGCACTATTAAAATCTTAACGCTAGCGTTAGCGCTCAGATAGGTGAGCTTCCCCGTTTTAGCACCTTTTATGTAATCGGGACCAAAGTGTTTGTTTAAAAAACATATATATATATATAATGTATTATTTTTCTTTTTTTGCTATTTAGCTAAATGATATGAAAACGGCACGATTTTGGATCTCAAGTAAAATCGGTAAAATCCAAATTTATTTATAGATGCAGTTACAGTTAAAAGTTTTTATAAAGTGCCAACAAATTCCTTAGCGCTGTACAATGGGAGAGACAGAATAACAAATATACATACACGTTACACACACGGAACAGAAGGAGGGAGGACCCTATTCGAGAGTTTACAATCTAAGAGGAGAGGGGTGACCCATTAGGTGAGGGTGAATAGTGTAAGTGAAGTAGTGGGTTGCAGGATGGCTGACTGGGAAGAGGAACAGGAGATGACAGTGGGGAGATCATGGAGTGAGACTATAGGCTTCTCTTAAGTAATGTGTTGTTACATCCTCAGCCCCTGCTGTGCTCCCTGGGGGTTCTGGGCAAGTTTCAGTGCCACGGGCTGGTTGAGTGCCAGCACCAGGTGATGGTCGAGCGGCATCCGAGGCAGCGGGGCTTGGCGTGGTCGCGAGGAGCCACCGGGTTTAAAACAGGGCGCGAGTAGTTGCCTTGCCGCCCTGATGTGGAGTTCAGTTCCCGCATCGCTTCCTATCATTCATTGTTGCCTATCTGTTACCGACCCAGCTTGTCTACAATTCCTGCTCCTGATTTTGACCCGGCTTGTCTCTGACCAATCTATGCTCTATGTTATAGCGGTGACTAGTGTTGTGCGCTGTAGGTTTAACCCCATGCATGCTGTTTGGGGTTTTACTTGTTTCGTGGGGAGATTCCCCTCTCACCCTGGTTTTCGTACTGCAGCCTTATCAGGGGTTTGCTTCAGGTCTAAGGGGTCTGAGTTACGATCTGATACGCTTGTACCATCTGCGAATGAGAAAGACTGTTGGTTATCAGCTTACGATCAGCTTGCTCGCTTTGCCAAAAGTACCCAGGCTAGTACCATCTCTAAACCTGTGTGTGTCTACAGACCCTGATAATCACAAGTTACAAAGTACCTGATCAAGGTGGTCTGAAAACGTAAAATCTGTCAGTGTGTTGACTGCCCTGCAGTCCGATCAATTCATTGTCTGTCCTACCAAATGTCTCAGTACTAACGTTTCTGTCTTGCAATCTGATGTCTTGCTGTGTGCTCTAAATTGTCCGTTGGTCTCAAAACCTTTGGAGCTTAGAAGCAGTTCTCTTGTCTTGTCATACTCCTTGGCTTTGGAGTATAAGTTTGAAAGTACTGTTTATTTCAAACTGATAAATCCATCCAAAAGGATCTCAACCTTGTTACTCTTGTGCGAGCGCCACTGCGCCTGTTACATGTGTTTTCAGAGATTTCTTGAAGGACTGGACAGTCTAAAGTTGCGGAGGAGGGAGTTCCATAGAAAGTGGGCATCTTGGGAGGTGTCCTGAAGGCAGCAGGAACAGGCAACTTTTTTGTCAACATAAAACCACGTGAAGTTGAATATTTTTTTAAAGTTAGCAAAATATGTACAGTATATGGAAACAAACGTGTATATAAAATATGTAACAATTCTGTATTTTTAGAGTATTAAGATGATTAGATTGGTTTAATAAATAGTTTTTTGTTTTTAAGGATTAATTTAGCCCTGTGCTGTGACCTAGGATGAAGGATACTGGCCTACGGGATACAGGTGTTCCCTTGATTGTGATCGTTAGATCCACCCTTTGAGGCGGGATCACATGTAGAGCTTAATTGTGGGTCATTGGTTTAATGTATTTATTTAAGGTTTGTTCATTGCTGGTATGCTAGTCTTTAGCAAAGTCCTTCGGGACTGAAACGTCGACAAGTGTTAATAAACATCTTTAATTTTTTAACAAGTTTATCTGTTGCAGGATAATGTGCATTGGAATACTGGGGCAGCCCTTTTCCTGGCACCTGAGCAATTCTTTTTAACAGAGAAGGAGTGGAGAGATCGTCGTGGTATGCTAGATAATATATACTGTATATATATATATGAACAATCCCTCGTTCTCCGCACTTTCTTACGGCAGGTTGTATGACTCTGGTGCCAAGTTCAGATCCACATATTCAATAAGAAATCCAAACAAGATCGCAACTCAGAGATTAGTATGAAAAAGTATGCTTTATTTTAAATCATATCGATGTTTCAGTCCCGGAAAAGAGGACTTTTATTTGGATTTCTTTATATATATATAGATATACACACTCATTTAAGTTGTTGTGGAAGGCAAAAAGTGAGATTAAAAGCCTCCACACAGCAAACAATAAAGTTTATAGTTGCAGATGTCATTTACACACTCCAGCAATTCAGAGAACTGCTTACCAGAGTTCATGTGCTACATTCCCCATATGCAGCAAGGAACTCTGGGAAGGACATGCAAATGAAGTCTACAGTTTCTCACTTTTTTGCATCCTGGGTCTGTTTTAACACAGAACCGTCCTTGCCACTGCAATGTCATACTAGATGGCTTTTTTTTTCCGCAAAGGTCAGGTTATGCAACGAGGCACCGCCGCTCCTGCACCGCTGTTTCGGGCTTATTATGTATGAAACGTACAGTAAAAGTACAGTAAATCCCTCAAGGATAACTAAAGTAGTTCTGATTTCACCTAGATACGATATGATACATATTATAAATAGTTTTTTATGATAACATTTACCAGCTTTTATGCTTAAACATTATCTCTACCCTTATTACGTTTTCTGGCCAATCAAACACAAGCTACGCCAACTAGGGATGTGCGTTTCGGGTTTCGGAATTTCGGAATTTTCACAAAATTTCCCGATTCGTGTTTTTGGATGCGGCCGAATTTCCGAAAATTTTTAGATCTGAAAATGTCAGATCCGAAACGTTTTCCGAGCCGAAAAAAAATATTTTCGGATTTTTCGAATGGACTTGAAATGTGTCAAACGAGGAGAACAGACGTTCCGAAAAACGAAAATTTTCCGAAAAACGAAAATTTCCCGAAAAACGAAAATTTTCGGAAAACGAAAAGTCGATACAAAAACGAGCAAAGTGACACGAAAAATACGAAAAATGGTCGATATTCCGAAAAAAAGTACCCGGAAAACGAGCCGAACCGAATCGAATCGAAACCAAAATCGGTCGAAACGAGCCGAATCGAAAAGTTTAAAAATCCGAAAAATCTAACCGAATCGAACCGAAAAAAAATCGGTGCACAAGCCTAACGCCAACATTAAAGCTTATCATGATCTACAGTCTTTAAAATAAAGGTAGCTAATATACTTTAGTTGACCTGTATGTGCAGGGCCGGTGCTAAACTATTTTGCGCCCTAGACAAGACCAGCCACTTGCGCCCCCCCCCGAAAGAATTGTTAACTGTTGAGATGCGGGGGGAACACACACGCATACTGTCTGTGCGTGGGGGAGGGGACCACACTGTGCACGGGGACACACTGTTACGTCTATACCCTGCCCCCTGGTGGTGGGAGCAGGGAGTTTCCAGTTTGTCTGGTTTTCTTGTTCAGGCTCTACAGACCATTCACACTGGGCTGAAGGTCTGCAGTCACATGATCTGCTTGGCCCTATATATAGGACCAACCAGGCATTTGATCCTTGGATCAGGATAGACTAAGTCTGAGATCCTCTAGTTCCTGTTCCTCGTGTTTATTCTAGTTCTAGTTCTAGTTCTGATTATCTGTGTATGACTATTTGGCTCTGATTACTGGATATTCTCTAGTCTGCTCCCTAAGTAATATTGCATTTCTGATATCTCGTGTATGACCTGGCTTGGCTTCTGGAACTTCTTCTGTATGTATCTTGTCTGTTTAGATTTGTCTGTTCGTGTCTAGTTTAGGTGTTTTCACTTTACAAGCATTTGGCCACGAAGCCATATGGTGTGAGTGAGTTCCAGGGCTTTGTCTGAACTCCCTGGCTGGGAGTGAGAGGATTTGTATTGTGCTGCATTCACGTATCAAGTTCTGTTTTGCATTCATGTTTTCAAGTTCAGGTGTTTTCACTTTACAGGCATTTTGGCCACAAAGCCATATGGTGTGAGTGAGTCCCAGGGCTTTGTCTGAACTCCCTGGCTGGGAGTGTGGCGATTTGCAGTGTGTTGCATTTATTGCACATCCACGTATCAAGTTCTGTCTTGCACTATAGGATTCACATTTTTCAAGTATTGGGTCCTGTCCTGCAGCGTGTAGAATTCATCGTGTTTCTTAAGTGTTGCAAGGGATTGCTGAAGTCTGCAAACAAAACCATATACCTGCCCTAAAGGCTTCACTCTACACAGCCTGGGGGCTCCCCATCACCCTATAGGGGGCCTACCGTTACACACACAAGCACACTGCGGTGGGGGCCCTTCTTACCCCTCCACTGGTCGGTCACAAGATCGGTCTCGCTCTCGCTCTTTCATCTTTTTTTCATTCATCTGCCTCTGGTGGTGCCCACACAACATCTGGTGGCACCTGCACGTCACCATAAGATGGCTACCTTCTACACTGCTAGCGGGGGTCCGCTAGCCCAAATCTCGACATTTTGAGCGCCAGTGCAGGCTACACAAGCCGTGCAGTGAGGAACAGGTACAATAATGGAACCCGAGTTGAGGCTGCGCCCCTAGCTGACAGTGCATCCTAGGCATTTGCCTAGCTTGCCTAGTGGGAGCACCGGCCCTGTGTATGTAGTAATTACTGCCACGTGGCTGGATGTGGATGAGACAAGCAATAAACTTATTATCCCGGAACCCATAGAGCGTATGTAACACCTTTTATAGATGTTTCTTTGGTAATAAAGCAGCGTTACGAAAGATATCCTTACTGGGATACAATTTTTATGACGGTCCAAAGTTTAGGAATGAGATTTAAAATAAAGTTAGGGTTTGTGTCTTCATTCTATTTAATAATGATTGATGTTATATGAGTATATATTATTCATATTATATGACTGATACGTAAATAAAAAAAATACAATAAATTGTAGGTGAAACCTCATTAAATAGGGTTTGTGTCTTCTTCAAACAAATCTAACTTTATTATACATCGCCTTCCTAAACATTGTACAGTAATGAGGATGGAGAGACGGGTGAAATTTAAGATTTTAAACTAAAACTTTGAATAAATAAAAATCGGAGAATGGCATAAGTTTACTGTAGATTGGTTTTCATGAGTCAAAAAAGTTGACTTGAGTTTGTATCTAATGAAATATCTCAGAAAGGAGCAGTGCTTGATAGAGTGTAACGACGAGTAGTCAAAATAAAACACAAAGGACAGACGGGCAGCTCTCCAAGTGACATATTTTATAAGTTAGCATGGGTGACTGTTTATAAAAGTGAAAAAAAATCAATTACAGAGTTGTCTAGTATCATTGATTTACTATAAAGTAACATACTCATGTGCATTGGGAGGTGTAAAGGATAAGGCACTTGTAAAATATCGCTACCTATGTGACTGTTACAGTGTATCCGCGGCAGCACTCCCAGCAGACTCTTTTAAAAGTTACACTGTTGCTGTTCAGTACCTTGTCTGCACTTTCACTCTGCTCGCTAGTAAATCTAATAGCGTAGGATTCTTTTCATTCTAATTAAATCCCCTACTGACCGTTCTGGGAATGTGCTGAAAGTTTCAACATATTAACAAGGTAACATGTTTTTCCTTGGGGACTCAAAGGAACACGTTATATTCCTTACTATATATTTACAGCAAATAAAAACATGATCACTTTATTGGAAAAAACATGTCATCGGTGTAAACCACTGAAAGCGGTCTCTGCGGGCTTCCCCGTTTCCTAAATGGCTGTGATGCACTGTCACATTTTCGTAATTACTGTAGCTGACATCCTCCTCCAGGATCGTCTGCATTTTTAAACCTTTTATTTTTTACACAGACTGGGATTTTAGAACCCGCACTAACGCTCTAAGACTCTATGTCAATATGTGGGAAATTACCTGGGAGATCACCTGTGCGATTTTTATTCTGTTTAGTTCCGCTGTTTGTGCTGTCCTTAACTATATATCTGGAAATTGCTATTACTTTTAAAGGTACATTCTAACCTGGAGAGAAAATGCAACCGATAGGATGCCTCACGCTTGCTGTGCATTGAGGCGTATTGCAAGTCGGCTGCCTGAAAACAAACTCAATCTGCAGGCTTATTTTCAGTCCAGGTAGTTTATTATGTTTTCTGCACTGTAGCTATAAAACATTCAGGTTCAGGTGAGGTAGGAGGGGGTGACAAGAGTTTAAGTGGTCATGGTAACTAAAGTGTCCTTTTAAATGGACAATGTGGTCACTAAGGCCAGTGTCAGACGAATGCAGTGGTCACGTCTGTGTTGCCACACATTTTAACGTCTGTCGTAGCTGAAAATTATGATCAGTAGAGACCCACACGAAGTATGTCCGCACAGAAGTGCGGACGCACAATGCACGTTGCAAACGGACGCAAGTTAGTGAAGAACGTAAAACCGCTAGGACGGACGCACAGAGTGCGCCACGTCCACGTAGATTTGTGTGTGAGTGATGGAACGTAGTCAGACGGACTTCATTTTTGACGTCCAGCATTTTTAACGGACAAAATGCTTTTTCTTATCATGAATCAATTTTTTTCATTTTACATATTAATTTTATTTCCCATCTACATCAGTCAAAAAAAACGTCAGTCAAAAAACCGGACCGTGTGGTGTCTACAGTATCATCAGTCAGAAAGTACGTCAGTTGTGCAAGGACGCACAGTGTGCTCAGAATGCGTTCGTCTGACATTAGCCTTAATGTGCTTTATGTGGTCACAGTGACCTAAACTCCTTCATCCCTCTCTCCCTTCTGGGAGGGGCACTGAAGGCTGATTCAGCCCTCTGAGAACAGGGGTTTAACTTTGTCCAGAAGCTCAGATCTCTGTTTCATAACAAATATGAGGAAGTGGGACTCTTTATGGGATTTGCATTGAGAGCCACTGAATTGGCTGGATGCTCACTTGAGTGTCCAGACTCGCTGCAGGCACGTGACTGCTGGAAGCCAACAGCATATCACGTCTGGACCAGCAATGAGAGGGAAACGTTGGAAAAGAAGAGTGTGTGAGGCGGAATTCGTTTAACTCTCAATTTTTTCCCTCTCCCATTTTAACCCTTTAGGCTGGGGTCAGACGAGCGTAGTGTTCACGTCCGTGATTGCGCCTAAGGCTAGGGACAGATGAGCGCATTTTCTGCGGCCACCGTCAAAATGTACGTCGATGCGTGCGCACGCATTTTTTCACGGAATACGCTTAAGTGGTCAGACGACAACAGTCGCACAGTCGCAGGTACTCACCAACGCAATTCTAGGGAAATCCGGCTGTTTGAACGTTATGTAGGCCGCACACTAGCAGCGTCTGACGTCTCCTAATCACGCACACACGCTGCCATGCGGCCGCAGCGCACTCTGTACGTCTGTAGCAGCGGTTTCACGTTCTGAGAAAAATGCGTTCATTTGCCGGTTGCGTGGTGTCAGCGCACTTTTGTACGCATGTACTGCGTATATTGGCCGTCATTGGCCGTTATGTGCTGCTACTGCCGCCGTGATTTAGTGCGCCTGCACGCGCGTTCCGACTGCCCCACTCTGACCCTAGCCTAAAAGTACGTCCGTGATAGCATGACAGAAAGCCCATTGGAGCCTGACACATGAAGTACGTCCGCACTGAACTGCGGACACACAACGGCCGCGGCCCACGGACGCAAGGCAGGCAAGAACGTACAACCCCTAGAACGGCCGCACAAAGTGCACTGCGTCTGCAACGTCCGCATAGCTTTGTGTGTGAGTGATGGGACGTGGTCAGACGGACTGCATTTATACGTCCAGCATTTTTCACGGACAAAATGGTTTTGCTTTTTAATTTATTTTCCCTCCTACATCCGTCAAAATATATACGTCAGTGAATAAACGGACTGTGTGGCCACTACTGTGTCTTCTGTACTGACGTACGTCCGTGTGCACGGACGTACAGTCCGTAGAAATCACGCTCGTCTGACCCCAGCCTAAATGTTTAAGGGGATAAATTGGGGGCGAGCAGTTATAAATAGTGCCCGCTGTTAATGGCTCTGCTATGACTGCGCTGTTTTATTAGCAATTTGAGTCTTAAAGGTATGCTCTATATCAAAAATAGAGTTCCACTTTTTTCTTTTAATTAAATGGACAGATGCTGCCAACAGCTTTTACCAAATTACTTATTATATACTGTATCTATATATACATTTAGATTTTTTTTTAAATAAAGTGCTCAGGATAAGTAGAGTTTTCCTTTAATCAATACTGGCTCTGGCACCACCCATCATCACTGGTATCTTCTCCTGGAGTCCATTGTCTGTTGGATTCCATAAAGAGAGCATGCCCCGCTTATTACTTGCTGTGGGCTTTTGATATATCTTGGTATTGTGACCCAGCACGTCACAGGGGGTGCTGTGGCATGGTCCACTAGGGCAATTATGGCATGCAAACACAGTCTCTCGTGTAGCTTAGAGTATATTTTGGCACTCCAGTATCCAAACAAAATATAACAGAAAACAAAACCTTAACTCTTCTGAGTACTTACTTACTTGTAAATTATTGAAAATTCTAATTTTATTGCATTTTTTGTTATAATATACAGACAGGACATGACGTATACATATAATAATGATATATTATGAATCTGCCGAGTCTGCCGGAAAGAACGATATATAATATGTCTGGGTCATATATTAAAATAAGGCTTCAAAACGCGGTTAAACATGATGAGCGAAACCGGTAAAAATGAGCTCAGCACACAGGCGTGAAATGGCTCAGCAGCGAAAGGGTTAAAAAATACATGTTGTCCTCCCGGGCTTAAACAACCAAATCCCCTCCTACATACATAGGGGGAATGTACACACCATTATAAACCATTCCCCTCACCTTGTCACAGTATGTACACTGTCTACTAGAAAGATCAAATCCAAAAAAGGGATCTCCACGGCTTCCAATGGGATTTTAATACAGTAACACAGGAAACAACATACGGTTTTAGCCATGGTTCAGCACAAATGGGGGAAGCAGGGCTGGAGACTGGAGTCAATAGAGGTTGATAATTAACCCAATTAACCCTTACTGTTTCTGTTCCCATTTTTGCTTAGTGTGTCCCTTTAAGTATTCCTGAGTACAACAATCCAAAAATAATCCTTCAAAGTTTAACATTTTGATCATTATGTTATTTTATTCCACTAGCTGTCTAAGAAATTTCAAAATGTGACTCCGAGTCTGCTACATCCATTTGTTTTTTCACAAATAAGCATTTGAATGATCTGTTTTGTATGCCATTCAGACCTTTCCACTGATACTTTTATTTAAGCAGAAACTACATTTCTCTGACATGATCGACCTTATTCGAAGCAATTGTTCGAATTTACCATTTACTTGCCTTTGGTTTGTATTCAGATTGCAGGTTTTGGGTGACGGGGAATTTCTTACAGAATTATTCCATTTAGAAGGTCATATTTTTCATTATGTTGATACGTCAGTGCAAATAAATCGAAAGAAGAAATAACTACATATACTTAAAGTTATTTCAAAACTTATTTTATTCAATGTAAAGGACCACTCTAAGGACCAAAGCATCCTATGCTTATTACAAATGTTTTTAGAGCAAGAAATGTCCCTGTACCTTCATTCACTTTGCTGTTTGTAATGGCAGAGATTGAGCCCATCCATACTACTCTACAAATAAATAAATAAATAATTAATTAAAATACTTTGCAAATAAATACCTGTAACTCTTCTGACAAACTCAATACTTTTGGCATATAAATTAAAAATTATGGTGATTTGAAATGTATAATATCATGTTAATTTGTGGGTATCCCTGCACAGCTATGAGATTATATATATATATATATATATATACATACATACATACATACATACATACATACATACATACTCCACACATCCTTGCCATAGAAAGTTGTATCGTACTCCAGTGCTGAAGCCTGGCCGTCCCCAATACATAAAACAAGATGCCCCGCAACTAAGATTTTTGCAGAGCTTTAAATTTATTGTTGATGTTTCAGTCCCAACCAGACTTTTATCAAGACTCTATTAAAAATAGAATCCCCTTAATGAAATGGGACGTTGCTACCGACAGACTCTGACCCATAATTTTGTTTTATATAAAACAAATTATAGGTGATTCTAAAAATTGAAAGTGGTCAGGATTAGGGATGAGCCGAACACCCCCCAAGTTCGGTTCGGACCCGAACCCGAACTTTCCAAATGTTCGGATCCGAACCCGAACTCAATACAAGTCAATGGGGCTGAAAATTCGGTTTTTAGAGTGCCCTCCAAGAGGGGATATATGCTAGATATTTGCCATAAAAGGTGTATGGGGGTCCGGGTAGGGCCCTGGGGGACAGGAAACAAGGACAAAAAGTTAAAAAAAAAAACGTTTTTAAAGGGACAGTGAGTTTTCCATGAAATAATGGTTAAAAATAAAAACGAAAAATTCCTTCAATTATCGTGCCTAGGAGGTCCCCATAACCTGCCCATGAAGTGGCGGATTTCTAGGATGTATAGAAATATGTGAAAACCAAAAAATGACATTTCAAATGACGGTAAATGCTTTTCCTTGAATCTATACATAAACAACTGCTTGGGGCGGCAGTCTGTATGAAAAGAGGAGACATTTTCGGACACGCAGAAAAAGTTTACTGATTTTTTGGCGGTGAAAAGCAGGAGAATGACTGGAGAATGGAAAATTCTAGACCAAATAGCCGATTTGGAAAGTGAGATAAATGGGAGAATTTTTCTGGTTTGGCTATTTTGACCTAGAATTTTCTCTTCAGTCATTCTCCTGAGTTTCACCTTTCTCTGAATAACCCTGTCAGGGTTATTCAGAGAGCGGTGAAGAGCAGGAGAATGACTGGAGAATGGAAAATTCTAGGTCAAAATAGCCAAACCAGAAAAATTCTCCCATTTAGGCTAGGGTCAGACTAGCGAATTTTTAACATGCGTTTAGCCGCACTTAATCATGGCCGCATTAGCAGCAAATGACGGGCAATGACGGCCAATATACGAAGTACGGTCGCACGAAAGTCCGGCCGCGCGACGCAAGTGGAAAATGAACGCATTTTTTTGAGAATGCAGAACCGCTAGTACGGACGTACAGAGTGCGCTGCATCCACTAGCAGCGTGTGTGCGTGATTTGGAGACGTCAGACCCTGCTCATGTCCGGCCAACATAAAGTCCAGACACCCAAAGTTTCCTGGTTTGGATCCGTAAAAAATCACGCACAAAAATGCGCATCGTATGACCGTTTTTGCACATTCCGTGAAAAAATAAGGCAATGCGTTCGGATGCACTTTTTGACGGTTGCTGCGAAAAATGCATTAGTCTGACCCTAGCCTTATCTCACTTTCCAAATCGGCTATTTGGTCCAGATTGTTCTCTTTTCCTGCCATTCTCCTGGTTTTCCCCTTTCTCTGAACAACCCTGAGAGAGAGGTGAAAGCCAGGAGAACTGGCAGGAGAAGAGAACAATCTAGACCAAATTGCCGATTTGGAAAGTGAGTTAAATGGGAGAATTTTTCTGGTTTGGCTATTTTGACCTAGAATTTTCACTTCTCCAGTTATTCTCCTGCTTTTCACCGCTCTCTGAATAACCCTGTGAATGTTTAATCCCGAGGTGAGAAATAACATTGCTTTAGATGTTAAAAGCAGGAAATGAGGAAATTTTGTATTTTTTCTTCATAGAAACATAGAAACATAGAAAAAATGTCGGCAGATAAGAACCTTTCGGCCCATCTAGTCTGCCCAATTACATGGATACTTAACCTGGATTTATCTTTTGTTTAGGATAGCCTTATGCCTATCCCATGCTTGCTTAAATTCAATTACTGTTTTGGCCTCTACCACTTCTACTGGAAGACTGTTCCATGTATCCACCACCCTCTCAGTAAAATAATGCTTCCTGATGTTACTTTTAAACCTTTGCCCCTCTAATCTAAGACTATGTCCTCTTGTTTTGCTATTTTGTTTCCTTTTAAATATACTCCCTTCCTCTACCTTGTGGATTCCCTTTACGTATTTAAATGTTTCTATCATATCTCCTCTGTCTCGTCTTTTTTCCAAGCTGTACATGTTAAGATCATTAAGCCTTTCCTGGTAACTTTTCTCCTTCAAGCCGTACACCATTTTAGTAGCCCTTCTCTGAACTCTCTCTAAGATGTCTATATCCTTCTGGAGATACGGTCTCCAGTACTGCACACAGTACTCCAAGTGAGGTCTCACCAGTGCTCTGTACAGTGGCATGAGCACTTCCCTTTTCCTACTGCTAATACCTCTCCCTACACAACCAAGCATTCTGCTAGCATTTCCTGCTGCTCTATTACATTGACTACTTACCCTTAGATCCTCTGAAATAATGACCCCTAAATCCCTTTCCTCAGATGTTGAGGTTAGGACTGTATCAAATATTCTATATTCAGCCCTTGGGTTTTTACGTCCCAGGTGCATTATCTTGCACTTATCCACATTAAAACTCAATTGCCACAACTCCGACCATTTTTTTAGTTTACCTAAATCATTTGTCATTTGGCTGATCCCTCCAGGAACGTCAACCCTGTTGCAAATCTTTGTGTCATCAGCAAAAAGACATACTTTTCCATTAATACCTTCTGCAATATCACTAATAAAAATATTAAAGAGAATGGGTCCAAGTACTGACCCCTGAGGTACCCCACTGGTAACAAGACCTTGTGCCGAATAAACTCCATTTACCACAACCCTCTGTTGTCTGTCACTCAGCCACTGCCTAATCCAGTCAACAATATTGGAATCTAAACTCAAAGATTGCAATTTATTGATAAGCCTTCTATGCGGAACAGTATCAAAAGCCTTACTGAAATCTAAATAAGCAATGTCTACTGCACCACCTGTGTCTATTATTTTTGTTACCCAATCAAAAAAATCAATAAGATTAGTTTGGCATGATCTCCCTGAGGTAAACCCATGTTGTTTCTGATCCTGTAATCTACGTGTTTTTAGATGTTCAACAATCCTTTCCTTTAACATGGTTTCCATTAATTTCCCCACTACTGATGTAAGACTAACTGGCCTATAGTTCCCCGATTCCTCCCTACTACCCTTCTTGTAAATGGGCACAACATTTGCTAATTTCCAGTCTTCTGGGACGACTCCCGTTAACAAGGATTGGTTAAATAAATCTGTTAATGGTTTTGCTATTACATCACTGAGCTCTTTTAATAATTTAGGGTGGATCCCATCAGGCCCCATTGACTTATTTGTCTTTACTTTAGACAGCTGCTGTAGAACCTCCTCCTCTGTAAACTGATATGTAAATGTCTCTTTAGTGTTCTCTCCTAACTGAGGTCCCTTTCCTTCCTTTTCTTCTGCAAAGACTGAACAAAAATATTCATTGAGGCAGTCAGCGAGACCTTTATCCTCTTCTACATACCTTCCTTCCTTTGTTTTTAATCTAACTAATCCTTGTTTTACTTTTCTTTTCTCGTTTATGTATCTAAAAAATGTTTTGTCCCCCTTTTTTACTGACTGAGCTTCATGATCGTGTTTGGTCTCATTAGAAAGGCAGCATATTAGAGGAGAGAAATTAACACTTCTCAAAAGCAGACACCACACCCCTCAGTATAGTCTACATACATACAAAGTATCAAATTCATTAGAACAGACTAAAAACACCTGGTGTTTATGCCCGTGTGTGAACAGAGATCATTTAAAGTTGAGAATCTTTGCACGTACACACTAGTTTTTAATTCAATATCTAATAAACCATTACTTATAATATTCTGCAGTAAAGAGTCTCTTTATTTCTAGATTTTTTAGTATTTTTTTAAGCATTTTCTATACTTTTTTCAAAATTTCTTTTTTTTTCGAACTCGAACTGAACACACCCAAAAAGTTCGAAGTTCGCGAACTTTCGAACAACCAAAGTTCGGGCCCAACTCTGAACCGTCCGAACCGAACAGCTCATCCCTAATCAGGATAAGTAGAGTGTTCCTTTAATCAATACTGGCTGTGGTGCCACCAGTCATCACTGGTATCTTCTCCTAGAGTCCATTGTCCTTAGGACTCCACAAAGTCCTAAAAAAAAATCTGAATTGTGGGGCATCTTATTTGAGATTGAGATAGATAGATAGATTGAGATAGATAGATACTGTAGATATATATATATATATATCTATACCCTTGTGTCATTGCTTCTGGTTTAAGGCATGATGGAGTGACAGCTTAGCTAATGTGAATCGCCTAAGCATTTATTGGTCATTATCATATCTCTTGGATATTATGCTCAGAGTGCTTAGTGGAAGGAGAAAACCTGGCCGCCAAAGGATGCGTCGGTTGGACACCATCAAAGCTGATAACAGCTAGAACATTAAATAACTGAAAGAAACCGCACAGGACCAAAAAGCGTGAAGATAGTTGACTTATAGTTACAGTTACAAGTATTTATAAAGCACCAATAAATCCTTGGCGCTGTTCAATGGGAAGAACATGATTAAACGGATAGAAGAAGATCATACGTATCTACCATATCTATCATTTCTACCACCGTTTTTGTCCATGTGCTCAGTTTGTATAATTTTCGCCTTTGCGCCTACTGAGTCTACAGCAGCGTGGTTAGGAATTGCATCATTTCCTGCACATTGCAGAGTGTTGTGAGACACTGGTGTAACTACTGGGGTTGCAGTGTTCAGTTGTTAATAGACCTGTCTTTCTAGATGTCCCAGCAGAGCCAACCTCTCTATTTTGGTAGAATAGATTGCCTTGATAGGAGGGGAGGCTTCTGCTTCCAGACTATGCAAGTGAAGCAGGAACATATATCTGTCAAATAAGGGATTCAGATAGAATTCAGGTCTGATGGAAGCCTGAAGCCCAGGTAATAAGCGGAGTGAATGGGATTAGGTTCCAGTATGTTCCCCCTTTCGGACGGAGTCACTGGTGGGCCCAAGCAACCTGATACAGCTTGACAATACTGGGCTCCCCGTGCACCGATACACAAGTGTTTTAAAATGGTTGCTGCATTCATTGATCGGACTCTCAGCCTAGCTTAGAGCTCTTACTAAGTGTGTGCACATGTGTGCAAATACTTAATTGTGCGTTTGTAAATGCATTCTCTGTGAGAATGACCAGTTGAGGAATAGTAATGCCCCTGCCTTGATGAGTCTCACCAGAAACTATCAAGTTATTCAAAGAGAATCAAAAAGTCACCGTACGTTCGGTAACTTTTTGTTACCTGCGATTCGTTCCCTGCAGTGTATTCAGCAAGCACCGCAGGGCCCCTGTAGTGCAGGGAAAACCGCCCTCAAAACCCGCAGAACACTCAACGCAAACCTGCCAAACACTAAACGAACACTCACCGAAACCGGCAGAAAACAGCTGGATTAACCCCGCCGAACACGCCAGAGAAACCCGACTAGCCACCGATCACAGCGCAGAGCAGCTGCCAGAAAAACCCGACACGCAGACAAACAAGGTGAAAATAAAAATAAAATAGTACGCTTGAAAGTTTGAAAATTGAAAAGCTGTTTGCAAAAAAACTACTGAACAAAAATGTCTGGAATTTACATATAAGATCCAATGAATGATAATAAAAAGGTCTGTTACAGAAAAATGAAAAAGCCATTAAAAAAAATGGAAAAAAAATGTTGACAAAAAAATCCCAAAACATGCCTAAAAAGCCCTTAATAATCTAAAAATAGAGACTTTTTACAGCAGAATAAAATAATAAATGGTTTATTAGTTATTGAATTAAAACTGGAATATTTTAACATTGAAGCCTATGGGATTCTCCTTAATAAATCTGTCGAATGAAACCACCGAACAGCAGGGCATTTTGGCAACTTTTCCCTGCTGTTTTTTGTTCTCTGAATAGAGAAAGCATTGCTTCTCTATGGGGATTCACTGCCCTCGAACAGGCACCGTATGTGCAGGCAATACACCAACATGTGGCGAACTGCCTGCTCTCTGAATAGCCGAATGGCCAGGAAACCGTGTAACCGTACGGTGAATTTCAGTGTTCGGTTACATTTCAGGGCCAGATCGGCTCTCTTTGAATAACCCTGTATGTGTATTTATCAGTGAAAGCCTACAATCAAGCAACATCACAAATGACCAACTTTCTATCATAACGATGGACCTCCCAAAGCTGGATGAAATGTTCTGTTTAGAGTTTTCTTTGAGTGAATTTTGGAAAACATCAATCTCAGTAAACATATGTGACTGCAATTTCGAGGGATTTTAATGAAGTTTTCTAATACCTTCTGGGATCAAAATGTGGATTATGCCATTTGTGTGGTGTCACAGTCCACCCGGGGTACCCATATTGCTCAGCCTGGTCCCGACTGCCTTTTGTCCTGGAATGCTTCTGTATTGGGCTCCAATCCGGGGTTTACTTCAGCCCAGTGCCATGTCCAGGCTCCTGGAGATCCAGCCTGGGTTTTCCTGTCAAGCCTAGGAATTACAGCTGAGGCCCATCTGCTATCAAGCCTCCTTAAATAGCAGAGAGACCCAACCATCAGTGGGTCTGCATTATTGTTATCCTTGACTGAGGTCATCTGGATGTGTGCTTACCTGCTCCAGTTTATCCAGTTTATCCAGCTTATCCTGTGTATCCAGTGTCCATCCATCTGCCCTGTTATTCCTGGATACATCTGTCTGTGCAAGGGACTCTCAGCGATCTCTACCTGTGGATCATCAATTAATCTCTGTCTCTGACCAAGGTACCGCTGTCCACACTTCTCCTTGGTGGGCCCTGTCTGCAGTCTGGGACTGCATAGCCCACAAACCTCAGACCCTCCAGTCTAGAACTCTCCCAGGACTTTATATATTTCCTTTGTTCGTACAAGTACCTACAGTTAAGGACTATTTATGTTTCATTAAAGTATCTTCTTTGTATGATTCCTGTCTGACCTCCCCTCTGTGTCGCCACCTGCTGGGCTCATACCAGAACCGCACACGCCTCGTGACATGTGGTTTCTTTGTAAAACTATTGGCATACTGGAAAAACCATTGAGTTCCTATCAAAACTCTGTTCAGTTTTGTTCATTTATGGGGGCAATGTAGGGAAAAAGGGAGTAAAATATTAACTCTCCAGGACCTCCTCTTGTAACCCCTACTACCTATTTCTACTCAAGGGCAGAGGTGGGAATTCTTGATGTCCAATTGTTTTGAACCTACATGTCTCATGATGCCCATTCACAGTTAGGGCTAGCTGTGCATCATGGGAAAAGTAGTTCTGAAATATTGATAGCTTAGAGAGGTTGTTTTCTGTCATTCTCCAGCTTTCTGAACCATACCCTGATGTATGGTTCACAAAGCTGGAGAATGACAGAAAACGACCTCTCTAAGCTATCGATATTTCACACAAAGAACCTCCGAAGAATCCTGCGAATCTTCTCGCCCAAAACCATCAGCAACCAACAACTACTCATTTAGTGTAGACAAGAATGTATGGAGACAATCATCACAGATCGCCTGCAGTTGCATTCAGCTAACCATGCTGATTTTAAATGCATTAAATAGTCTTGGTGGCTAGTGTGTCCCCGTAAATAAATGGGAAGAGCATACCTTCCAGATGAAGTGAGAAAATTAATGCGTTCAGGAAATATTGGCTATTATTGTTGTCTATGTAAATTACACCAAATAGTAAACATTAAAGGGACACTGTAGACAAAGCAAAAGAGAAAAAAAAATCCAAAGGGGTTCTTTATTAACCCCTCGTGAGCCACACCCCAATTTTATTTACCCACTCTCCCTATTTTTTGCCTAGAGGGTAGAGTGTAATACTCACCTTTTCTACCGTACATTTCTCACCCTCTGGCCAGCAAGGAATCAAATATATACAGGATTATCCAAAGAGCTCCGAATTGCTGGAGAAAGGTAACCGAACGCTGAAAATCAGCGTTCGGTTACCTTTCCTGGCCATTTGGCTATCCAGAGAGCAGGCAATTCGCCAAATCCTGGCGAATTGCCTGCACATACGGTGCCTGTTCGGTGCCTGTTCGAGGGCAGTGAAATCCCCATAAAAAAGCACTGCTTCGGCTATTCAGAGAACACAAATCAGCATTGAAAGGTTCCCTAAATGCCCTGTCATTCAGTGGTTTAATTCGGCAGGTTTATTCAGGCGAATCCCACAGGCTTCAATGTTAAAAATATTCCCGTTTTAATTCAGTATCTAATAAACCATTCATTATAATATTCTGCAGTAAAGAGTCTCTTTATTTATAAATTTTTTAGGATATTTTAAGCATTTTTCGTGTTTTTTTTTTAAATTCCGATTTGTTTTTCTCTGTTTAAATTTTTTTTAACTTATTTTTTCTGCAACAGCCCTTTTTTATTATCATTCATTGGATCTCATATGTAAATTTCAGCCATTTTCACTCAGTAGTTTCTTTTAGGGATGTGCGTTTCGGGTTTCGGAACTTCAGAATTTTCACGAAATTTCCCGATTCGTGTTTTCGGATGCGGCCGATTTTCCGAAAATTTTTAGATCCGAAAACGGCAGATCCGAAAAGTTTTCCGAGCCGAAACGAAATATTTTCGGAATTTTCGAATGGACTTGAAATGTGTCAAATCGAAATTTATTGCTTTGAAACGAGGAGAACAGACGTTCCGAAAAAACGAAAACTTCCGAAATCACAAAAAGTCGATACAAAAAATGAGCTAAGTGACACGAAAATACGAAAAATGGTCGATATTCCGGAAACATCTACAATTCCGAAAAACGAAAATTTCCGAAATCACGTAAAGTCGATACAAAAAACGAGCTAAGTGACACGAAAATACGAAAAATGGTCGATATTCCGAAAAAAAAATGTACACGAAAAACGAGTCGAGCCGAATCGAAACAGAAATCGGTCGAAACGAGCCGAATCGAAAAGTTTGAAAATCCTAAAAATCGAATCGAACCGAAAAAAAAATCGGTGCACAAGCCTAGTTTCTTTGCAAACAGCGTTTCACTTTTAAAACATCCAAGCAAACTGTTTTTCTAATTTATTCACCGCATTCATCTGCGGTGTCGGCTTTTTCCAGCAGCTGCGCTGTGTGTGATCGGCTCGTGATTAGGTTTTTCCGGCGTTTTTGGCAGGTTAATCCAGATGTTTTTGCTGGTTTCGGTGTGCATTAGCCCTCATTTTGCGGTGAGTTTTTCTCAGCTTTTCCCTGCAATTCAGGGACCCTGTGGTGTTTGCTGAATACAGGGTTGCTGAAATTGGATCGCCAAATCGAACCGAATTGAAGAGCACGAAGAGTCATCGAACGTGCGGTGGCTTTTCGATTCTCTTTGAATAACCCTGATAATTTACTCCCACGGTAACTTTTTGAGTCCCTACTCGATATTCAGAGCTGCACATTTCACATTGACATGGATAACAGCTTCAGATCAGACATTCACGCACCTGATAAAAAAAGCATTAAATGCCTGTTGGTTAGTAAGAAGATTTGTAGCTCAGGCCATAAATGAGAAACAATGAAATTTAAACGCTTCCTTATTGGTTGAATAATCTGATATTATATACTCACATTATATTGATACGTCCTTCTGATCATTCGCCGGTTAGTGCCTGGTGACAAAGTTAGCAATAAAACGTGTGATGTATTACACGGCAGTAACACAAATCATTTGAATGATTTCTTTTAACTATGAGTGTAGTTTGTAATGTCATAACTTCAATAAACATGATATTAGGAGTTGGGATGATAAGGGAATGAGATGACAGCACCATAAAGAATATTGCTCCTGTTTTGCACTTTGCAATATTTCAGCTTCTCCCCCACTGCCAAGTGCTTCCAAGGTAATCTAATAAAATTAAGTTATTCTGTTCCCATACCATCTCAATTTATAGCCTCATTCTGTGTAATATTGAGCCTAATAGTTGTGGAGAAGCTGTCTCTCCAGTGGTATTAGGGAATTTTAAACACTTTTTTTTGTGTTGGTTGTTAAAGCCTTTTCAAATTAGCCATGTGTATAAAACATATTGCCACAGTGTTATAGAAAAAGTATGAACTTCTCACTAACTCTCTGCATAAATCTCTATTTAATTACAAATGGACAGAAAGATCTATTTCTACGGAAATTTCCAAATTATGTTTTTCCATTTTGTTTGGTTTCATCGTGGACCTTCGTTTCTTTTCATCTTCACAGATATTCAGGTGAAACAGATATTCAATAAGATGCATAATTTAAAACATAAAATAACATTCCGCCAATTCCTTCTGAGGGAAAAGATACTATTATTCTGTCCATTATGTCTATTTCATTTATGTATGTGAAATTACTGTTATAATGTATTGGTTGTTCTAAAAAGAAATAATAATCTTGCAAAATGTTATTGAAACATGACAAGAATGTAATTCCTACCTTAAACGCAAAAAGATGGTTTACCACTGCCCGATTCTCACGACAATTTACTAACTTGAGGAGAGCTCTGCACTGAAGGGGTTATTCAAACGATCACTGAAATTTCACCAAAATTTCAGCGCTCTTTCATTCGGTGCATTTCGACGAGCTGAATTTGCCGACCCTGCAGTGAATTCAGCATTCACCGCAGGATCCCTGAAGTGAGCCACATCAATCCACTGAACGCCGCAGATAAACCCCCGAAACGCATCTGACAAACCGCCAAATGCTGCTGAAAAAATCACCGAATGCATGTGATAAACCGCCAAACGCAGCCACAAACTGCCGAATACGGCAGCCGATTAGCCGGACAGACTGTTAAATGCCTCGAATCAGCTGCCGAAAAAAACACACCAGCTTTTTTGTTGGAGTTTGACGTTTTATCGGATGCGTTTGGCGGGTTTACAGACTATGTTAGGCCGGTTTATCGGTGGCGTTCAGCGCACTTCGGGGACTCTGCGGTGAATGCTGAAAGTCGCCGAAGTGCGGTGGATTAAAGAGCACTGAAGTTTCTGTGAAATTTCAGTGCTCTTTTAATAACCCCTTAATAAATAATCATTATAATTTATTATAGTAAGAATATAAAGCTTTAGGTTAGAGGAATACCCTCTATATTTTGTTATAGTTTTACAATTGTAATAGACACATTTTCTAAAGTACATCTTATGCCTAGGGGACACATTAATTATGGATAACAGCCGTGCTCTTCTGTGAAGCTAAAAAGGCAGCATAAGTTAATTATAGAAATAAGTAAACAAAACATATGTATTCCTAAAAAGGCTTCAGAATCTGGTACACATCATCATATCCAGGGGTCCAGTCCTAATATAATAAGTGAGGGACCGCACCAAGGTTTCTGTCTCCCTATTAGCAATTATTATCTCACACAAAACACAAAACTCTCCCTCATATTGGCTATATTTATTTATATAGGTGGATTTTAGCAAAAATATATGATAAGTCGCAATAAATATAGGATTTAACAGGAAATATGATTGAATACAAGTGTGTGAGACCAATGGGAACTCTGTTCCCTTTGCAAAAACAGTGGAGGAACTGCATTCCCCTCAACTTGACTTCTGATCATATGTCAGATCTGACATACTGGGCCTTCCTTCTTCTGTTTTTTTGTATTTTTGTATATGTTGTTGAATTTACAGTGAAAATAACAGGAAGAATCTTACAACAGAATGTGAGAGATAGGAAAGAGCAGAATTGGAATCATGAGTTACTGGGAGGAGAAAAAGGGGTGGAGTCAGGAAAATTGATAGCAACCAGGAGAAATTAGTAAACAAGGATGTAGAGAGGGAGATATGGATTATCCAGGTGGAAACAAGAGTTATATCTGAGGAAGAAATTCCACAGTAATGGCTGATCCACAGGCACCTATGGGCGGAAGAGATACCACAGCCATGTCTTCCAAAATGTGCGTCATTCACATAACAGATTATACCACAGACCGTGTATTTAGAGTGTTTTCCATGGGTAACACCAGCATTGTTCAATTTACAGTGATGTATTCTTGCATAGGCTATCTAGACCTGGGCCTATGTTGGAAGGGAGGCTGCTTTTTTCCCCTAAAGGCCCTCCTACCTACCTGCAAATCAATAAAATAGCTAGCATTACCACTCTATACTATAAGGACTTATGTTGGAACTTGTTAGGTCTATTAAAATTACTTTCCCATGTTGTAGAGTACAGTTGGTTGACAGAAATAGCCCTCTGAAGTAAGGAATAAGTCAGTCATATTTGCCTTAAAGGGTCACTAACACAGTATTTAAGAGTTAATGAGGTGGGGGTGTTTAGATAAGGATGCAGAAGGTCTGCTATTCTCCAAGCTACCTGAGATAAAAGATGGCAGCTGAATACGATAAGACAGGAAGCTTAAAAGACTTTGAATTGACCCCTTGGTGGTGTACTTTGAAAACATCCCACGCAACGCAATGATTTGAGTCAGTGACTGACCCATAGACTCCATTCTATGGCCAAAGCCACACGGCGAGGAGCAAGTGAGGTAACGATACGGGGGGCAGTTTACAACACAACAGATACACAATGGATGCACCCAGTGACACATATAGAGTAAAATATTTTCTTAACTAAACAAACAAGAGAAAAACAAAGCACATGTAAGATATCAGCAACATCAAATAAACACAATAAGGACATTTCATTTTTTGTTGGTAGTGGCCCTTTAATTTCATGTCTATGTTCATATTTACTTGATAGAGGGTGTGGGGGCAGCATCAATCCTAATACTCCACTTGCTAATTTAGATATTATTATCCCCCCACACAGTTTATAAACAAAGTCAAATGTGAAGACCCATGTGGTGAAATCACTCGGTAATTTTGCAAAAATGTAAACTTTAAAATGAGTTATACACATAGGTATGTATATATTAAAGTAGACATGTTTGCATGATTACTATTTTATGTAGGTGAGATTATTCTCATTATGCATAATAATTGAGTTTTTGATTTATTATAATTCTGCATTAATAGTTTTTTTTCATTTATACATTTTACTGACTATGCTAATCACAACTGATGTTGTTAACTCAAATATTTGTGCACTGACAATCAGAAATAATGTTTCTTTTTTTCTTTACCTTTGTTTTCTAGATTTATTAGCTGTGCCTAAGCACCCGTATGCCGCCATGGAGAACTGGGGTCTAAGTGTGTTTGTGGAGCAGAGAATACTACTTGATGCAAGCATTTCTTCAATTTCGTATTTACTCGACGTCACAATGGTCATCGTACATGAGATCTGCCACCAGGTGCGTGAAATTGAACAGTATTATGCAACGTTTTGGGTTGTTTAACCAGCTGCCAGTGTTTGTCGTAGTTGCCAAAGCCTTTGAAAATTGCAACTGCAACAACCTTTGGCGTCTCAAAAAGAAAAATTCACGTAATGGCAGGAGACGCTTTATCAGTGAATCTTCTCCTGCTGCTGTTTGAGTTTCCCTTTTGTGAAACCCAAAGAATGCCGTGATTGCCTTTCAATGTTATTTGTAAACACTGGTGCTCATTGTATGACCCACCAGTCTTTCGACACATTTCCTTGGCATATGTTCTGGTTTCACAATAATTTTTGTCAGTAACAATTCATTACTGACTTCCCAATTTGCAGACTGAACAATAATTTATCTTCTGGGCAGGATTGCTTCTTTAGGTTATTAGGTATAGTGTGGGGGGGGGAGTCACTTACCATTACACCAATTCCTAAATATTTTGCAAATCATCTAGTAATAAAAGAATGCATTTTTTTTGTTCTTGCCCCATGTTATCAGTAACAAAGATGTTAGTCCAAGACTTTGATAAATTGAACGGTTGATAATCACTGGAAGTTTTAAACCTAATGTGCAGGTACAGAAATCATCCACAGAAGCAAACCTTTACTTATTCTTCATGTTAATCTAATTGTGTCTGAATTGTTGAAGTTAGTTTTTCAGTTTAGCTCCTCGTGCGTCTGCAGGAATAAAATCCTTAAATATGAATTGTTGTTTTTTTTAACGGGAGGTGTATTGTATATCCTGTTTTGTTGAATCTCTTATTTCTCTTGCAACACTATACATAAAATGACCAACATGTTATGTGTTGAAGACAAATTCCAACTAATGATAAATTAAGTAATTTTCTTCTGCTAGTTCCCTTTATAATTGCAGCTGAATTTTTTAAAAGGCCGTAAAGGATAATTGTTAATTCATTTTTAAACTATTCCACTGAAGAATTTAATAGCTCTTCGGGGAGATTAAGTGTCTGCGTTGAAATGAGAACGTGATTGCGTTATTTCGGCACTATTCCCTATAGACTTTAATCAATAGTCTTTATAAACTTTTTTTTCCGCTCAGTTACTGTGCTTGTTCTCGAGAAACGGTACAGGGATGGCATACGAGAATGATTTATTGCCACACTACATGCCGGCCAAGTTTCGTGCATATGTCAAACTTTGTTTTGGCTGAAATCAGTTTGACATTAACCCACCCTCAAAGCGCAGAATTATATTGAATTATTACCGTCTCTATTCAACCCCATCCATAATTGATGGACATCATTCTCCTGTATGTACAAGATGTTCCACCTATGACTTTATGCAAGTTTTCCAACTTTATTAAAGTAATTCATCGTGTTTGACTGTTGCTCCATTTCTGTCCGTTCATTTTAATAATATGGGTTTATCTAGATCTAGTTAACTTTGAATTTTATTTAGGGAAGTTGCTAAAGGGATAGAAAGATTTCCTAGTTTTACTTGTTAACATCTATAATTTTATCTTTCAAAACCTGAAACGGATGATAACCTGCTGTGAAATCAGCATGTCTCCAGCATTTGTAGACATAATGTTATAAAAAGAACCATTTCACATATGTGTAACATCGAAAGAACGAGAACAAGAGTTTTACAATAAAAAAAACCAAAAACATTTCTTCATAAAACCCTCATAGTTTACCAAGTTGCAATTGAATTAGAATGTACAATAGTTGTCACTTCCGGTTCTTCTTTCCAAAGAAGGACTTTACGTCACTGATTCCTGTCTGGCTGTTGGTAGGGAACCTCAAAGATATAAATTCAAAGTGAGGAGTTACATCTGTACTGCCTAAAATTGGCTCGTTTACAAGTCAACCGCTACGAAACCAGCCAAAATATAGGAGGCATAAATGTAGAGGAAGCTAGTACAGAAGATATTTCGGCTCAGCTTGGTAAAACGGAAGAGCCACTAACACTTGTGAGTGGAATCATTACAGTTAACATCCCACTCGCAAACCTTAGCAGCTCACCTTGATTTTTGTAAAATTCTACACCGGTAAAATAAATTAAATTAATATAAATTTTATAATAATACAAAATGTTATAAGCCATGTTTATTGTCGAATAACTGATGGATTTTTGATCTGACGAACCTTGACTTCTGGTTGCACAAACTTCTTTTATACATTGTAATATTAAATGAAAAATTAGAGGCATTGCAGTTATGAAGAATCTCCAGTCTGTGAAATAATTGTACGTTATTGCAAATAATAAGAAATTCTGAACAATTTGCAAGAGGCTTTTTGCTCAAGTGTTTTGTTTGGCAATCCACTTTTGACACCACATTTCAGACATATTTGCTAGTCCAGTAAATGTGCATATTTGAGGGAGTAAATTAACAAATCCCACGTCTGCTGATAGTGTATTTATAGATAATGTTAAAAACAAGAATCCTGAAGACGTTCTTCTGTAGCTAGTGGTCTTCTGAAATCACATTACGATTGGTGGGTTCCAACATGGAATCCTGTTAAATCTACAGTAGTTGTCACTTGTCATTTAATTCTGTATGTTCCTCCCAGGTCTGGTACTGGATATTATATATGTTTTTATTTTACCATAGATAAATAGAATATGGAATAGCATTTTCCTTTTGGCTGCAATTGGAAAAATGCTAATACAACTCAACCCTTGGTTCTTGTAAGAGCTTGTTATGCCTTCATTAATTGCCACTTCTCTACCAAGTGATTTTCCGTAAAACACTGTCAGAACCCAGTGATTTTATGAAAAACTACTTTCCATTACCCAAACTGTAAAAATGTATGTAACATCTATACATATATTATTACAATACAGTAAGCTGACAGCTCCCCTGCTAGTAATTTTGCTCCTGCAGCATGTATCAGGGAGGCGCATGCCATTATACTCTGTGTCCATTACAGAAACCGAGAGCAGTTCTGTGCGATGTAGCACATAAGTTGCAATGCAGTTACTATGCACCCTTGGAAACATGTTCTGGAGCCCATTTGCACACAATTTTAATTTGCAATAAACTAAATTCCTTTACATTGTGCCAGAAAAACGCCAGATTGAGCTTTCTCAGTCTTGGGCTCCAAAATATGCTTTTGAAGATCCAGTATACTCTATAGTGAGTTGGTTAAGGGGTAAAACTGAGGTCAACTTGTGATGCGATAAATTACTCTAAAATTGACATTTTACAAAAAAAAACACATGCAACAGGCTGTATTTGTCATATGTTCCCGACATCTGAAGGATTTCTTTTAGCTGCTATAAGTGCACTTTCGCTGCAAGAATTTTCTTAAGAATATAATGTACAATTTTTGTAAAGATTCCTGCTGGGTAGGAAATTGGTGGCATTTTTGGTATTAATGCTTTCAGTGCAGCTCTGCCTATTTTAAAAGTGTGGACAAAATGCTGTCTACTTAGAAAAACACTGTAAATAGTGCAGGAATGAAACATATGTCCACATCTCAATATTTGATGTTAATGCAAAATATATTTTTAAATGATGCAACCGCAAATCCATAGAGTTCAGCACCAAAGCCTTCCAAGCACCAGTGTTTATTACATTATCCAAAATGCAAAGTGACACACGTCTTCCTTTACCAGCCCTAAAATTATGAGAGGTTTTGAAGCAAAATGTTCTATATACTATGGGCTTCATCACCTACTTAACGCTAGCACATGCGTGACTGCAAGCACTAGGTTAAAAGTAGGGATGCACCAATACAAGTATCGGTATCGGTGCCGATACTGGGAACTGCACGAGTACTTGTTACTAGTGCAGAGGCCCCCAATACCTAAACCGAGACCGGAAGCCAGTGCTGGGCTGGCTTGCTGGCCAGTTTCTGTGCGGCAGTGTTCAGCTTGCTGCCAGGCTCCTCCAGCGTCTTCTTCCATCGAGCGGTCACTGGCAAAGAGTTGTAGCCTGGCCGCTCATTGGGAATGCACCAGCCGTGATCTCGTGAGATCATGGAGTTCACAAGATCCCGTGAACTCCGGGATCTCGCGAGACCGCGGCAGTGCGTGGTTCCCAACGAGCGACCAGGCTGCAACCTCTGCCGGTGGCCGCTCGAAGGAAGAAGACACTGGAGAAGCCTGGCAGTGCGGGAGGGTGGCTGGGGGCCAGTATGTGTGTGACCTGGGGGCAATATGTGAGCTGGGGGCCAATATGAGATCTGTGGGGCAATGTGAGAGCTGGGAGCAATGTGAGAGCTGGGGAGCAATATTTGAGCTGGGGCAATATGTGTGAGCTGGGGGCAATATGAGAGCTGGGGCAATATGTGTGAGCTGGGGCAATATGAGAGCTGGGGCAATATGTGTGAGCCGGGGCAACATATATAAGGTCTGTTCCTATTGAAAAGCGGACACAATACTTTAAATAAAAGTATCGGTACTCAGTATTGGTGAGTACTTTTAAAAAGTATCAGTACTTGTACTCTGTCTTAAAAAAAATGGTATTGTGCATCCCTAGCTAAAAGAGGTAATGGCGGGATGCCCAGATCAGATCCCGATCACTAACGGGTTAAAAAAATCTATTGGGGTATCGTTAATATTGCTTTCTAGCACGAGTTTACTGTACTTTGCGCTCGCTATGCTTAACAGGGGGAGCGCAAAGCATAATTAGTTTTAGGATTACAAAGTCCTAAAACTAATTACGCACCACTGCAGCTATCTGAAAAGTTAACCATAGCTATGAGCTGGGGCTAACTGTTTCCACTTTTGCATAATAGTTTAGCACCAGGTGGAACCCCTCCCCCCCCAAAAAAAATCAGATACTCACTTCTCATCTTGCAGCGAGAATGGCAACCTGATCCGCCGCTTCTGGACGACAGAAACAGAGTGAGACTGGGGACAAATAGTCCCGGGTCTCCCTCCGCGATCACTCCGTGGACCTACACAATCTTGCGAAAGCAAGGTCTTGCAGGTCACATGACCCAACCGCACAAGAATCCATGGAATCCTATGTACTCCAGGAGGTGATACACATTAGCACTGTCACAAGTATCCTGGAGGGTAAGCGGCCATTATGGGGCAGGCTGCTGAATTCAGAGCATGCCTCTTAATCTGCATGTAAAACGAGGATGCTAAAGGGAAATTTGCGAGTGCAAGTTTTCCCTCTAAGTGTCCCTCTTTTAGCTTAGGGACATGATAGTGCCCTACATGTTTTAGTACATGTTATTATTTTGTAATTGCCTTACACAATGAGGTGAGAATTGAAGAAAAATCATTGGGTTCTTCTATTTGCTAGAGGCAAGCTTCTTGCAAAGTTACCAGCTGGAAAAAAAACCTGACTATTGTATTTATTGACAACAAAAGCGAAAAATAGCCAGAATTTAGGTCAGCTGTTCCTGATGCCACAACAAATGAGTAATGAAAAGACCTGCTGGCAACATAGAATTGCCCGTGGATAAAAGATGAAAAGTAAGAAGTAGTAAAAAAAACAATTAAATGATTCTCTCTAAAGAGATCTCCGTGAGCACATCCTGTACACTGTCTGAGATTCTATTTAACGTAACATATGAAATGGGTGTTAACATGATTGAGAGACTTTGAAGAACCTTTGAAGTGGATGGGGTTAGTGTGATGTCTTCGGCCCCCGTGGCACTTCCTGGGGGGTCAGGGCACCTGGCGGCATCGCTGACTGGCCGGGTGCCAGTAGTTAGAGCTGGCTGATCGGCGTCTGAGGGGGTGGGGCTTGGTGTGGTGACATGGAGCCGCCGGCCTTAAATGCATGTCGCCAGGATCTGCTCGTCTCCCTGACGTGGAGTTATTCCCACTTTGCCAGCTGATCTCAGTTTACTGTCTCAGTGTATTTCTGCCTAGTTGCCATTTCTGCTTGTATGAGGACCCTTCTTGTGATTGACCCGGACTGTCTGCTTGATGATTCTTGCTCTTATCCCATATATGTGTGTATGTTGAACTGTGTATGCACAGAGACAGTGTAGGTTCAGATCATACCGCACGGTCTCTGATTGTGGGTCTGCCCTGCAGGTTGCTGAATCCATCAACCCCCTCATGTTATCTGTCTGGTACTAAGTCTATGTACAGATCATACTGCATGGTCTCAGATTGTGGGTCTGCCCTGCAGGTTGCTGAATCCATCAACCCCTCATGTTATCTGTCTGGTACTAAGTCCATGTACAGATCATACCGCATGATCTATGATTGTGGGTCTGCCCTGCAGGTTGCTGAATCCATCAACCCCTCATGTTGCCTGTCTGGTACTAAGTCAATAGACACATTATACTGCATTGCCACTGATTGCGGGTCTTCCCTGCAGGTTGCTGAATTCATTGTACGTGCTTTCTACATTGCTGAGTATTATTATTATTATTATTATTAATTTATAAAGCGCCAGCATATTCCGCAGCGCTGTACAATAAGCACAGTACAGACAGGGTTACAATACATTGAACAACATTTGACAAACAGTACAGGAGGAGATGAGGGCCCTATTCCCGTAGGAACTCACAATCTAGGAGGGTTGGGGTTGGAAACAGGAGGAGAGGACTGTAAGGTGAGAGTGATTGATGGTTGCGTCAGTGAGTTGGGTGGTAGGCTTCCCTAAATAGCAATGTTTTCAGGGAGCGTTTGAAGGAAGAGAAGTTAGGGGAAAGTCTGACAGCACGAGGGAGAGCGTTCCAGAGAGTGGGGGCTGCACGTGAGAAATCCTGCAGTCTATCATGGGAAGAGGTGATGCGGGGAGAAGCTAGGCGCAGGTCACTGTTTGACCTTAGGGAGCGGGCTGGGGTGTATTTGGTGATTAGTGAGGACAGGTAGTGGGGCGCTGAGTTAGTGAGGGTTTTGTAGGTAAGGATAAGGATTTTGAACTTAATTCTGCAGTGGATGGGGAGCCAGTGAAGGGACTCGCAGAGGGGAGCGGCAGAGACAGAGCGGCGGGTGAGGTGAATTAGCCTGGCGGAGGCGTTCAGGATGGATTGTAGGGTATATGGGAGTCCTTTCTGTTGCCAATCCTGCCTGTATGACTACCCTTTCTGGTGCCAACTCGGAACGTACTTTTAACCACACTTTTTATAAACCAAGTTATGTTTATATCTTGTTACACTATCTCTGTCTGTGTATAGTTAACTTGCCTTCACTCAGCAGACACTTGGTCACGAAATCATTTGCTGCTGAGTGGAATCTAGTATTCTATATCACCTCCCTGGCTGGGAGTGCTAGGTGTGACAGTTCTACCTGCTATAAAGACGAGGATCACAGAAATCAGTCCATAAGGATCCACACCACGCTGATCTGCGGTGAGCGCCATTGTGAACATGACAGTTAGTTCATCTTAAGCATCTATTGGAGTCATTTAGACTGTAACCAAATGAACAGTTGAACATCGCATTGTATATTGAGTGTAGAAGATTGACTGAACTTATCGGCACACGATGATGTCATTTTCAGGCGTGTCCCCCCCCCCGGGAGAGTGCCTGAATCGGTAAGAGACACAAAAATAAGAGACATCTCTGGAAAGGTCACAGTCTGACCTTTACAGCAATGTCTCTCTTAAGCTCTTACCTGACAGTCTTCCAGAGGTGGCTGACATCTTGGATGCCATGCCAGCCTCTGGGGCCGCCTCCCACCAGGATCACCAACCCTCTACTCTCTTGCACCTCCACTCCTCGTCAATGTAACCATACAGTGGATATCCAATTCCAAACATTTATACTGTAAACAATTTGGTGAAATCGATGAAAGATTGGTGGTGGAGAGGATTGAGGATACCTGACCCAGTCGGGAGAGTTTAGAGACAATCGTGCACCAGAACAGAGCTATATTCTTACGCTAAAGGGAGCTCTATCAAAGGAAAGACTGATGCAAAATAAGAAATAAGTACTGCGAAAATCTTATCTAATCTTATATTCACATAAAGGTGTGGGATAGAGTGCTTCTATTGCAGATAATCACTACCCATGTAATTCTTTAATGTAATGTTTTATTCTGCGCTCCACGCTATTGTATAAAATTTTCTGTGGTTGGTGTAAGTGTGATGTACCACTTATTGGTGTGAGCTGCAAAAGTGAAAATATTTATCTCCACTTGAAATTCAAGCGCCATAGTTACCCCAAATTATTGGATCTACAAACTGAAACTAAACCATACAAAAAATTATTTCTGTTCCCAGAATTTGGACTGTTTGGACTAATATACTTTTTTGTCTATGTAGTACCTTTATTCCTTTAGATGTTGTAACAGAGAGGGAAAAACTGATTGCATACTGCCACGCATGTCCCTATACAGTGGAAAGAAAAAGTATGTGAACCCTTTGGGATTACGTGGAGTTTTGCATGAATTGGTCATAAAATGTGCTCTGATCTTCATCTAAGTCACAACAATTTGAAAAACACAGTCTGCTTAAAATAATACAATACAAACATTATATGTTTTTATTGAACAGAACATGTAAACATTCACAGTGGAGGGAGGAAAAAGTATGTGAACCTTTGGACTTAATAACTGGTTGACCCTCCTTTGGCAGCAATAACCTCAACCAAACGTTTCCTGTAGTTGCAGATCAGACCTGCACAACAATCTGGAGTAATTTTGGACCACTCCTCTTCACAAAACTCTTTCAGTAATATTCTTGGGATGTCTGGTGTGAATCGTTCTCTTAAGGTCATGCCACAGCATTTCAATCGGGTTGAGGTCAGGACTCTGACTGGGCCACTCCAGAAGGCGTATTTTGTTTTGTTGAAGCCATTCTTTTGTTGAATTACTTGTATGCTTTGGGTCATTGTCCTGTAGCATCACACATCCTCTGTGGAGCTTCAGTTGGCGGACAGATGGTCTTACGTTTTCCTGCAAAATGTCTTGATAAACTCTGGAATTCATTTTTCCATCAATGACAACAATCCATCCAGGCCCTAAGGCAGCAAAGCAGCCCCAAACCATGATGCTCCCTCCGCCATGTTTTACAGTGAGGATGAGGTTTTGATGTTGGTGTGCTGTGCCTTTTTTTCTCCACACATAGTGTTGTGTGTTTTTTCCAAACAACTCAATTTTGGTTTCATCTGTCCACAGAATATTTTGCCAGTAGTGCTGTGGAACATCCAGGTGCTCTTTTGCAAAATTCAAACGTGCTGCAATATTCTTTTTGGACAGCAATGGCTTCCTCCGTGGTGTCCTCCCATGTACTCCATACTTGTTCTATGTTTTCCTTATTGTAGATGTGTCAACAAAAATGTTAGCATGTGCCAGAGATTTCTGTAAGTCTTTAGCTGACACTCTAGGATTCTTCTTTACCTCATTAAGCATTCTGCGCTGTGCTCTTGCAGTCATCTTTACAGGACGACCATGCCTAGGGAGAATAGCAACAGTGCTGAACTTTCTCCATTTGTAGACAGTCTGTCTTACCGTGGACACATGAACATCAAGGCTTTTGGAGATACTTTTGTAACCCTTTCCAGCTTCATGCAAGTAAACAATTCTTGATCGAAGGTCTTCTGAGAGCTCTTTTCTGCGAGGCATGGTTCACATCAGGCAGTGCTTCTTGAAACCAGTAAACCCAAAACTGGTGTGTGTTTTTAAAGGGCAGGACAGCTTTCAGCAACACATCCAATAATATCACACCGATTGGACTCAAGGTTGGCTCACTCCTGGCTCCAATTAGCTCTTGGAGAAGTCATTAGGCTAGGGGTTCACATACTTTTTCCACCCTGCACTGTGAATGTTTACATGTTATGTTCAATAAACACATGAAAACATATAATGTTTGTGTTGTATTATTTTAAGCAGACTGTGTTTTTCAAATTGTTGTGACTTCGATGAAGATCAGAGCACATTTTATGACCAATTCATGCAAAACTCCACGTAATAACAAAGGGTTCACATACTTTTTCTTGCCACTGTATATCTTATAATCAAAATCCCCAAATTACTCCCACCCCCCCACACCTAGAAAAACTCTGTTTCTCACTCCACCCTCCACCCATCCCCTACACGTCGCAAATGGTTAGCTACCTCTTGGAGTATGCTGTGGAAAGAGAATGAGGTTGGGGAAAATGCACAGACATACCTCCATCTCTTGCTCCCTCTGCTGTCCCAACCCACCTGCCCACCCAGGGCCTTGTCCCTAACTTCAGCTCTCCTTTCCAGCTTTCTCCACTTCACTCTCTAATTACTCTGACAAAACCCAAACTTCTGGTCCTTCCCATGCAATCCCTACAACATACTTCAGGCCACCAGTTGCACCTTCCCTCTGCTCTCATTGTTTCAGCTACTCCTGTCCTTTAGATTGTAAGCTCTTAGGATGTCGGCCTGAGCACTTGGTTTAAAGTGCTGTATTACCTGGAAAGTTATCCTACGGGCAGAGTTGCCTTTCCTCTTGTATCATGTACGTCTCCTGTTTGTGCTTCCCCATTGTAAATCGCTATGAAATCTGTTGGCACTGTATAAGTACTTGTAATTGTAACTTATCATATGGGATTGTTTACTTTATGCCTACTGCTGTTTCTGTAAAATAGTACTTCCTAAATTTCCTTTCAACAAATGTCTTTAAAATGTCTTTATTTGGAATCCCATTTTATTAGAAAAGAAATGCATTTTGACAGAAAGAAATGAAAGCGCTGGACACTGTCAGATGTATCTCGCTGTTTTCTCTCCTTCAATTTATACATATTAATGTTACGAGGTATAGGCTTTTAGTCATCTAGTAAAAGCGCTTTATGTTACTACAACGGTTTACAGGCATAGATGTATTTTGGCTGTGCCAGCACATCCCTGAGCCATTCCATAAATAAATATAAGCGATTAATTGTTAGAAATAACTGTTATGAAAGATTCTAACATTCAGCAATTTATAACAAATTAAAGTCTGAATCTAATTTGTTAATGTATGTTGCAGTGGTTTGGCGATCTGGTGACGCCTGTCTGGTGGGAAGATGTATGGTTAAAAGAAGGTCTTGCTCATTATTTTGAATTCGTTGGGACAGACTACCTCTATCCAGGATGGCATATGGTAAGAATATACTGAGTTACACAAAAATCTTATTTTATTCTTGCAAACTCACAGACATTTTGTATATTTGCGAGAGTATGACTTCTTCTACTGTGAATATTCTAATATCAGAATGCTAAATATTGTCCACCCAAGCAAAAATTATAATTCGTGCCAGTATTACATTCTTTGCATTGTCCTCCATCCAGAGGTGACTGTTTGAGATTAACACCTTCACTACCAAGCACTTTTTGCTGGGAAAAAAAATCATTACGTAAAATTTATTTGAAACATGGGATTCAAAGTTCATTAAATATAGGGTAAAATAGAAAATTTGCAAGGAGAGTGTTTTTCTGAGATTAAACAATTTAAATAATGTAAAATTTCTCATTTATTTTTTCATGTATTTTTATCCTTCACAATAATATTGTTGGAATGAAATGTTCTGTAGATGATGTGTCCTATCGTAACCCCTTAGTGACCGGGCAGTTTTACAAAAATCCATCCTTTAGTGTCCGCGCTGTTTGTGTTTAGGTCAAATTTTCCTCTAAATCGTTTATGCAACCCACACATATTATGTACCATTTTCCCACATATTTTACTATAAAAAATATGAAATATGATGAAAAATGGTAAAAACACACTTTTTCGCAATTTAAAAGGGAGGGAGGTTAGGAGCCCGCTGACGTACCATGTATATCCGCAGGTCTAAGGGAGACCGGTGGGCGTGACGTACATGGTACGTCCGCGGTCAGGAAGGGGTTAAACTATGTTGCACTTGGTCTACATTATCAGCATACAGAAAAGACCTTTGTGTCAGATCTAGTAAATGTGACGCAAACAGATAATAAAATGGGCAGATCTCCTGCTTACGGGGATTTGTAGAGATCATAATTAGTGATGGACTGCCGGTTCGAATCGGTCGAGGTTCAATTCAAACATCGGCTGCTCGAACGTTCGCGAACTTCAAACTTTTCGGGGACGTTCACGGAAAGTTCGAGGGGGGGAAAAAAAAGTTTTCCAAAACATGCTAAAAAATCTAGAAATAAAGAGACTCTTTACTGCAGAATATAATAATAAATGGTTTATTAGATATTGAATTAAAATGGGAATATTTTTAACCTTGAAGCCTATGGGATTCATAAACATTTCCCACTCATTGTTGGTCAAACATTTCCCACTCATTGTTAGTCAAACATTTCCCACTCGTTGGTGATAAAACATTTCCCATGGCTTCAAATCACGTTTAAACATGAGCAAAAGTGGTAAAAATTAGCTCAGCGCACAGCGGTGAAATGGCTCAGCACTCAGCAGTGAAAGGGTTAAAATCGTTTGTTTTTTTAAAAAAAATCATTGTTGCCTGTCCCCCAGGGCAGTACCCGGACCCCATACACCTCTTATGGCCAATATCTTGCATATATGCCCTCTTGGAGGGGACCTTAATTTTCGAACATTCGAGCCCCATTTACTTGCATTGTGTTCGAGTTTGCGGTCAAACTTTTTTGGGCGTTCGAGTTCGAATACGAACCGAACACAGGGGTGCTCGGCCCATCACTAATCATAATGAGACTAGCAGCTTCCAAAAAATATCGATAGAATATAACAATAATATCTGCATGTGGCATAATGCCTGTGTATGGAAATTTCAGTAACACCTTGTATCTGTACTGTACAGGGATTTTCCTTCATTATAACCTCCTGCAACTTATCAGCAGTGAGTGACCCAAGAGCTCTCCCTGTATTCTGCCCTCTCTCTGGCTGTTTTATGCAGCATGTTATTGTTACAGTGTTTGTGAGATCTGCTTTCCAATGATTGCTTTTCAATGTATTATAATGCAGAATCAAGTTAACTCGATTTTGGGAGTGAAGGGTTTAAGCAAGATTTTTTTGAATGTGGTGTAATTGAACAATTCTTCTCTGCTCAGGCCTACCTTTTAGGAATGGGTAAATGAAGCCCAACAACAAGGATTACCAGTCATATCCTTCTGAAACCGAAATCCGTAATGTTTGGGGTCCTGAGCGTTCTAGATAGGAAGTGTTCAACCTGTATATACTTAAACTTAATGGAGATCTAACCACAAGGATAAAAGTAAATACTTGATAACAAAAAAGAAAATAAATAAATGACATAAACAGCATCCACAAGAATAGATACGCCGGACAGAACATACTGGAATATATTTAACTGGAGGGGGGGGGGGAATCAGCAATGTTATATTTTTTAACAATATAGAGAATTTTATAAGAATAATGATTTAAAATGAAACCTAGCAGCATATTAATTTTAGAGCATCATTTTTAGATGTTTATAAATATATATACACCTATAAAGAACTGGTACTGATATCCTTTCAGCCGAACATACAGATTTATGCACTTTTAGGCATTTAAAAATCTCCTGGTGCTTCCTACTGTGCTATGTGATATTTCTGGTTCATTTTGCAGCCAACCAAGAGCAGGGGGCGAGCGTTTCTTTTGAGTGAGAGCGAGCTTTACACATAGAAATAAAATTAAATGCTCAGTAGCGGCGCACGCCATAGCTAAGTTGTGCTGAAGATCAACCATCTGCACAGCTACTACTTAAAAAAAATGCAGCTACTCTGTTGGAGTAATGGCGCAGGAGGGACAAATCAAGATTTTAGTATAAAATCCCCTCTGCTCGTTTATATGTTTGCTTTCAGCTAACCTTTATGGCTTCAACATATTTTATTTCCCATCACAACATGAAGGAAATACTGTGTTTGCTTTTTTTTGCATTCACAAAATGTATATATTCCTGGTTGACCATTTAAAGAAACATGTTGTATGCATCATCAAGGACTGCTTACTGGAAACCATATGCCAACATGGAAAGTCACTCATAATTGCCATTATGTACCTATTATGGTAATCTGCTGGCTTGATATTATTATGATTTATTTCTAAATCTTCATCAAACTCTGTAGTGTTGTACAAGATAAGTGGATTGGGGATAATACACTGTGCGGCCAAAAAAAGTCACACACTTTATTATATGGTTGGGTACCTTTTTCTTTTATTACAACACACATTTGCGGTGGCATCAGTTTGACAAGCTTAGACAATGTCACAACATTTATTTCCACCCAGAGTTCTATTAATTTGTTGCCAAGATCTTGTATTGATGGTGGGAGAGTTGCAGCGCTGCGTAAAGGTTAAGGTCTGGACTGTGTGGTGACCAATCCATGTGTGAAAATTATGTCTCATGCTCCCTGAACCACTCTTGCACAATTTGAGCCCGATGAATCCTGGCATTGCCATCTTGGAATATGCCCGCTGTGCCATCAGGGAAGAAAAACCCATTGATGAAAAAACCTGCTCATTCAGGTAGTCACATGACCTCATCTTTTAAAGCTGTAAACGTATTAATCGCTGCAGTAATTACCCAATGGAAGGCTCGCACCTGTTGGCTTAGTTAAATCCTTGTGGTGACTTCTTTTTGGCCAGGCAGTGAACAACACAATATAAGTACAATGAAACAACAAATGACTTGTCAAAGATGATAAAATAGGATTGGAGGATCCTGATCCCGAGGAAACATACAATCTAAAAAAAAAAAACCAGCATATTTAATTTTAGAATATGAAACACAGGCACAGTTACGTGATTCACAACAGCAAGCCACCATTAGTCTCTGAGCATCAGAGTCTGAAAGGTTCTTTTCAAAGGAATAAAAACGCATTTTATCTAATCTTAAGAGTTACGGTCACTAAATACGTTGTGATTATTCACACATCTTGTGATTTGTGAAACATATTAACGTCTTAAAATGTGTAGATGTATCAGCGCTTCCCAAATGCTCTCCGCACCTGTCACGTCTTCTGCCGAACAAAGTTCAATTATAGGTGTCTTGTTTTCATTGCAATATCCACTGCACTTTATTCTAGTTAACTTCCTTCATTTGTTTTAATTGCACTAATTAGACCAACAATATAAAACATGAAATTTACCTAGTCTACAAATGTCAGCCATGCTGGCACAAACCCCGTTTCTATCAAAGAAAATTAAAATAAGCTAAGTTACGCACAGGAGATCTATTTTCCTCAATGGCAAAAGAACGTTTCCAGGTCTCCACTATCATTAGTCTAAAATGACAAACACCAGCTGCTAGCATGTTTCTCTTCCTCTCACGAGGAAACATCATGCATACGATAATCTGCAAGAACTAATACACATTTATTTTGATCAGAGTTTGTGTTGCTCTGGTGCATACAGAAATGTTTTCTTGTGTTAACCTGACTTCAAGGCTTATCTTATAAAGGACCCGGGGATTGATTTACAATTTGCAATCGAAAAGGGGCAGAGATTTAGTTACAGAGAAAGTTTTCGACAAGTTTTGTGTACACAGTGGTGGTAAGGTACAGGGTTAATTATAGGAGAGCTATGGGGTAATATTGGTTAATTTAGGGATATATATATATACACACTATATTGCCAAAAGTATTCGCTCACCTGCCTTGACTCGGATATGAACTTAAGTGACATCCCATTCCTAAACCATAGGATTCAATATGACGTCGGTCCACCCTTTGCAGCTATAACAGCTTCAACTCTTCTGGGAAGGCTGTCCACAAGGTTTAGGAGTGTGTTCATGGGAATTTTTGACCATTCTTCCCCAGAAGCGCATTTGTGAGGTCACACACTGATGTTGGACGAGAAGGCCTGGCTCTCAGTCTCCGCTCTAATTCATCCAAAAGGTGTTCTATTGGGTTGAGGTCAGGACTCTGTGCAGGCCAGTCAAGTTCATCCACACCAGACTCTGTCATCCATGTCTTTATGGACCTTGCTTTGTGCACTGGTCATGTTGGAAGAGGAAGGGGCCAGCTCCAAACTGTTCCCACAAAGTTGGGAGCATGGAATTGTCCAAAATGTCTTGGTATGCTGAAGCATTCAGAGTTCCTTTCACTGGAACTAAGGGGCCAAGCCCAGCTCCTGAAAAACAACCCCACACCATAATCTCCCCTCCACCAACTTTACACTTGGCACAATGCAGTCAGACAAGTACCGTTCTCCTGGCAACCACCAAAACCAGACTCGTCCATCAGATTGCCAGATGGAGAAGCACAATTCGTCACTCCAGAAAATGCATCTCAACTGTTCTAGAGTCCAGTGACGGCGTGCTTTACACCACTGCATCCGACGCTTTGCATTGCACTTGGTGATGTATGGCTTGGATGCAGCTGCACTGTTCTTGAGCTAATCTGAAGGACACATGAAGTTTGGAGGTCTGTAGGTGACCTTGAAACGGCTCAGCCGAGCCAAAACGTTGGGAAATATGTACTTTTAATCTTGATCAATAAAGTTTTTTTGCTTTTTATAAGTCCTCGAGTGCCTCTCTTTCAGGTATCTAAACATTTTCTACGAGAGAGTTAAGCACCGGGCAAATGGAATTCATTTTTGGTGAGTGCTGTACCCAATGTTCTGAAATATATATATATATACAGTATATATATATATATAATCACACTGTGGGCCCTATTACAATCATAGCGCTAAAGTTTGCGCTCACCTGTGTGAACATTAATGTTAGGTTAAGTGGCCCTAGCGCAGGCTGCTCATATTACAATCCGAACGCTAACGAGTTAAACAAAACGTTAGTGATGCTGATCTTGCACTTTTCAGCGAGAACTTACTTTACTTTGCGCTCCCTATGCTTAACATGGGGAGCGCAAAGTGTTAATTAGGGTTAGGATTACAAAGTCCTAAAGCAAATTATGGCCCGCTGCGGTTAACTCAAAAGTTACCCACAGCTAGGACCTGGTGCCAGTGGATTCCACTTCTGCAGAATCAATCCGCACCAGCTGAACCACCCCCAAAAAAATCAAATACTCACCTTCCATCCCTCAGCGAGAACGGTGGCTCCACCCGCCTCTTCTTGCTGCCAGGAGCAGAGAGAGACTGGGGGGAAAAAAGCCTGCAGGTCAGGTGACCGGCAGAGGACGCCTCAATGAAGTCCTATGGACTCCATGGGGTGGATGCTTGTGGTGGTGCGCCGCTTATCACTGCCTCGTGCATCCTGAGGTTTAGCGCAGCATTACGTGCAGGCTGCTGCAAAGGGAACGAAATACAAATAGACGGACGTAAGATGAAAACAAGAGTTGTAGAGGGCCCTGCTCATAGGAGCTTACAGTCTAGAGGGATTGGGGGTTGAGGAAGACCAGAGGAATTTCACTAGATAGCAGGATCATTAGTGCCAGTGGTTTGGGAATGGTGGGGCCATTAAGCGGCTTCAATCAAGTGTGAGTAGGTGAGCAGAGGGATGAGTTGCATCAGTGATGTGGTACGCTAATCTGAAGAGGTGGGTTTTGAGAGATTTCTTGAAGGCTTGAAGATTAGGGGAGAGTTTGATAGGGCGAGGCAAGTCATTCAAGAGGACTGGTGCCGCCCTTGAGAAGTCCAGGAGGCAAGAGTTGGCTGTGCGTGTGTAGACCGATGACAGGTATCAAACAGTAGGAGTAACACTCACCAATTAAAGGAGCTCTGGATCTTTAAGAGCATCAGATGCTTCTGTAGTGGTTACTCTGACCCCTTGGATCGCCAATCCTCGGTTCCTGGGTAGCTGCAAAATGTAATGTGCAAGGATCGGAAGTACAGCCGGCCAGTAAAGGGTTAAAATGTGGATTTATTAATAAAATAAAAGGTTGGACATATTATCGCTGAGATGTGTTTCGGCCACCAAAGGCCTTCATCAGTCAGTCTTATATGTCCATAAAATGGTGTGCAAATATGCAGAATGAGAAAAGATTATTTTTGTTCCCCTTATTCCCTGTTCGTTTTCAAGTTGTTTGCAACACCGATAAATATACTGTGGGGATTTTAACCCCTTAAGGACCAATGACGTCACTCAGTGGTGTAGTGTGGGTTGTCGGCGCCCGGGGCAAGGCAAGAATTGTGTGCCCCCCAACCTGTGGACACAGTAACATACCCGGATTCCCTTCCACCAGTAGAGTATTGACCACCTTACCCCACAAGCACATATATTGTATACTAACAAAATACTGATATAAAAAATTTAAAAACACATGCCCCCACGCTTTGCCACTGCTACCAGTCACCCTGTCCCAGTATACCCTAGCATAGTTCCACTCTCACACTATACCCAGTCACTCTCTCCCAGTACCCCCCGTCACTCTCTCCCAGTACGCCATCACGCTTTCCAAGTACCCTCACTTTCTCCCAGTACCCCCAGTCATTCTCTCCCAGTACCCCCAGTCACCCTCTCCCCAAACCCCCAGTTACCCTCTCCCCATACCCCCAGTCACCCTCTGCCCGTACCCCCAGTACCCTTCACTGTGTGTTGGTCACGCTGCTCTGGTGTCGCACAGTGTTGCCTACCTGCGTGGAGTTGCTGGTGGCCCAGGGGGAGCTGTCCAGGGGGCTTAGTGGGGACCAGATTTTAAATGTGCTGCAGGGCAGGCACATCCCTCCCTCCTTCCTGTTCAGCGGCTGCAGGGCTGCCAGTGGTGGGGGGCTGGCACAGGGCTTCAAGGGGGGCTGACGAACGTGGTACAGGGAGTTCAGTCGAATGATGCTGCGCTGCTTCAAGTGACTCATGTCAGCATTAAGGAGGAGTCAGGACAGAACCTGAATTTTCTGTCCTGGTCCTCCCTTCCGAACGCTGAGTGCTAAGTCACCGTCGGTGCCATAAAACAGGCGGCTACCCATGCAAGGGCCTCTAACGGGCACCAGTGTCTGTGAGCAGACACCTTGCTGATCCCTACTGGAAAATATTAGTGGTTAACACTTCTTTTGAAATTTTGCGCTCCTAAGAAAGTTGCGCCTGGGGCGACCTCCCCCGAGGCCCCCTCCACACTATGCCACTGCGTCACGTTTGCGTCAAATGCACTGACGTTAAAGATCCTTGGTCCTTAAGGGACTAATGTGATGATCTCAATTGAACACCCATTGAAACTATGGTGAAAACAATGGTAAAAACAATACTACACAACTTCAATATAGAAAATTAGAAGCTATATTGTCTTGGAGCTAATGTACTAAATATAAAAAATATACATTTAGTTAATAGTCATCATACAGCTTTGCAGATAATGTTAATTCATAATTTGTATGCAGTTACAGGTTCTTAATGATAGCCTGTATTGATGCCCTTAAGTTAGAAATTTAGCTGATATAATGAATGTTAAAATAAAGGTTATAATGATATTATAAAATAAAGTATCTAATTTATCCTAATTGGGCACATTTATGTAATGTTTATTATAATTTCACTGAAGGTGAAACTGATGTATAGTAGTGTAAGTCAATGCAATTTCCTTGCAAAGGCAAAAATTGTAACATTCATGTTTGAATGTGTGTGTAAATTTTTTTAATTCATATTTATAGATATAATTATTATATATTTTTGGAAAAGGGTATTTATAGTATAAAAAATTTAATAAAAAAGATGAACATAACTGACGCCACACAACCTTGGATAATTGAAAGTCTTCACTTTAATGGCACTGCCATTATTTTATGATGATTGAGTTCTGATTTGCTTCATGACTTTTCATTTTAAGGTGCTTTAATGATTTATAATTTCATTTTTGGAAAAAAAAAAGAATTACGCTTCTCTTATCACAAATCATATGATCAGTAGAAATTCCAGGTGATTGTGTTATAATATGCCACTGTTAAAATATTTCTCTTTTTTCATTTACTTGGTGAATAAATCTTAAATTACAACATGATCTTTATAATTTCAAATAAAAAAAATATATATTTATGTCTTTGGACAGAGATAATTATTAGAAATAAAGTGTTATGGCTTACATTAAAAAGATAATGTTTATCAGTTGCTCATAAAAATATTTTTTTTAAACTAAGAAAACATTTTCATTTTATAGATAAGGTGAAGAAAAAACAGGAGTACAGTGGCGCTACATCGTATGGACTAGGTAGTAAGGATCGCTAGTATACTAGGATGGTTATTCCCAAAAACCACCGAATACAGAGAACACCAAACAGAAGCTATAGCGCAGTGCTCCCGTACACCAAAACACATGCTCAAGAAGATGAGATTTTTACATACATAAGTTTTCCTTGCCGGTTCATTTGTTGAGGACATATAAAGAAATCAAACAGAAAGAAATACCATAGTGTGAACCAATTTCAACACATATATGTTACGGCTGAATGTATCAGGACTCATATTTTTAAGAGCACATATCGCTCAAGTAAACCCACATGCGGGTTTTTTAGGGCATATCCGTCTGCCACCACTTCACGATGTTCCAAGATAGTATCACTATCGGAAAAAAATAGGAAATGGATGGTGCAGATCATCACAAACCGTCTATTTTGTAAAATAGGTACATATAGAACTCACCCAATCCAGGCTCTAGGTGTTCAGACATTAAGGTTATAGTTGGATGGCCAAACCTGTAGAAAGCCCAAATGGATCTCTGCAGTGAAGAGTCCAATTGCCAAATTAATAAAAAAAGGTTTTTATTCTGGTTTAGCAGACAAACAAATAAAAATAGGCTTAAAATCAATAGGCCAGACGCGTTTCACGCATAATGCGCTTCCTCAGTGGCAAAAAGGTGGCTGGAAAGCAAATTTTAGTGATGCAGGGTATATTAAATATAAAGAGATTGTATTCTTAGGGAATTATCCATTAAGCACCGGCATATGTGTGACGAAAAAAGACCAGTGCTTTCCACAACTAAAATCCAAACAGCAAACGCTGTAAAGCTTCTCCTTTTGCTGTTTGGTTTATATATGTTACATCCTCAGCCCCCGCTGTGCCCCCTGGGGGCTCTGGGCAAGAAGGGGGACCGCTGGCTGGCCAGGTGCCAGCACTTTCTGCTGGCAGATAGGGATGTGCGTTTCGGGTTTCGGAATTTTGGAATTTTCACGAAATTTCCCGATTCGGGTCTTTCGATGCGGCCGAAATTCCGAAATTTTTTAGATCCGAAAAAGTCGAATCGGAAATGTTTTCCGAGCCGAATCGAAAAATTTTCGGAATTTTCGAATGGACTTGAAATGTGTCAAATCGAAATCTATTGCTTTGAAACGAGAACAGACTTTCCGAAAAAACGAAAAATTTTCGAAAACGGCAAATCCGAAAAGTTTTCCGAGCCAAATCGAAAAATTTTTCGGAATTTTCGAATGGACTTGAAATGTGTCAAATCGAAATCTATTGCTTTGAAACGAGAACAGACTTTCCGAAAAAACGAAAAATTTTCGAAAACGGCAAATCCGAAAAGTTTTCCGAGCCAAATCGAAAATTTTTCGTAATTTTCGAATGGACTTGAAATGTGTCAAATCGAAATTTATTTTCCCTCTATTCATGATTTAGGTTCCATTCGGGATTTCGGTTCCATTTCGGTAATTCTGAACATCGTTTATTTAACTATTATCGGTTATATCGCTGATTCTGTAAATTTTGTCTTTGTAAATGTGCTGGGGCAAATCAATGAGCTGGGGCAAATCAATGAGCTGGGGCAAATCCATGTGCTGGGGCAAATCCATGTGCTGGGGCAAATCAATGTGCTGGGGCAAATCCGTGAGCTGGGGCAAATCCATGTGCTGGGGCAAATCCATGTGCTGGGGCAAATCCATGAGCTGGGGCATCCATGTGCTGGGGCAAATCCATGAGCTGGGGCATCCATGTGCTGGGGCAAATCCATGTGCTGGGGCAATATCCTATGAGCTGGGGCCAATCCATGTGCTGGGGCAAATCAATGTGCTGGGGCAAATCAATGTGCTGGGGCAAATCCGTGAGCTGGGGCAATATCCTATGAGCTGGGGCAAATCCATGTGCTGGGGCAAATCCATGAGCTGGGGCAAATCCATGTGTGAGCTGGGGCAATATCCTATGTGCTGGGGCAAATCCATGTGCTGGGGCAAATCCATGAGCTGGGGCAAATCCATGTGTGAGCTGGGGCAATATCCTATGTGCTGGGGCAAATCCATGTGCTGGGGCAAATCCATGTGCTGGGGCAAATCCATGAGCTGGGGCAAATCCATGTGTGAGCTGGGGCAATATCCTATGTGCTGGGGCAAATCCATGTGCTGGGGCAAATCCATGTGCTGGGGCAAATCCATGAGCTGGGGCAAATCCATGTGTGAGCTGGGGCAATATCCTATGTGCTGGGGCAAATCCATGTGCTGGGGCAAATCCATGTGCTGGGGCAAATCCATGAGCTAGGGCAAATCCATGTGTGAGCTGGGGCAATATCCTATGTGCTGGGGCAAATCCATGTGCTGGGGCAAATCCATATGCTGGGGCAAATCCATGAGCTGGGGCAAATCCATGTGTGAGCTGGGGCAATATCCTATGTGCTGGGGCAAATCCATGTGCTGGGGCAAATCCATGTGCTGGGGCAAATCCATGAGCTGGGGCAAATCCATGTGTGAGCTGGGGCAATATCCTATGTGCTGGGGCAAATCCATGTGCTGGGGCAAATCCATGAGCTGGGGCAAATCCATGTGTGAGCTGGGGCAATATCCTATGTGCTGGGGCAAATCCATGTGCTGGGGCAAATCCATGTGCTGGGGCAAATCCATGACCTGGGGCAAATCCATGTGCTGGGGCAAATCCATGTGCTGGGGCAAATCCATGTGCTGGGGCAAATCCGTGAGCTGGGGCAATATCCTATGAGCTGGGGCAAATCCATGTGCTGGGGCAAATCCATGTGCTGGGGCAAATCCATGAGCTGGGGCAAATCCATGTACTGGGGCAAATCCATGTACTGGGGCAAATCCATGAGCTGGGGCAAATCCATGTGCTGGGGCAATATCCTATGAGCTGGGGCAAATCCATGAGCTGGGGCAAATCCATGAGCTGGGGCAAATCCATGTGCTGGACTGCTGGGGCAATAGAGTTAGACAGCTTTGAAACGAGGAGAACAGATGTTCCGAAAAAATGAAAGTTTCCGAAATAGCGAAAAGCCGATAACCAAAAAACGAGCAAAGTGACACGAAAATACGAAAAATAGTCGATATATACCGAAAACCATGTACAATTCCGAAAAACGAAAATTTCCGAAATAACGAAAAGTCGATACAGAAACCTAGTAAAGTGACCCGAAAATACGAAAAATGGTCGATATTCCGAAAAATAAATGTACCCGAAAAACGAATCGAGCCGAACCGAATCGAAACAGAAAGCAGTCGAAACGAGCCGAATCGAAAAGTTTAAAAATTCGAAAAATCAAATCGAATCGAAAAAAAAATTGGTGCACATCCCTACTGGCAGATAGACATCTGAGGGGGCGGGGTCAGGTATGGTTACCAGGAGCCGCAGGCTTTAAAACAGGGCTCGAGGAGTTGCCTCATCGCCCTGTTGTGGAGTTTACTTCACGCACCGCTACTTCCTGAATCTATTTGAATTTACTGTTGACAACCCTGCTTTGTATGAGATTCCTCCTCCTGTTATTTGACCCGGTTTGGCTTGGACTATTCTCTCTCTCTATCGTGTATATTATGCTGTTTGCGTGTTTTAGTGATTTAACCCCATGCTGGTTGCTGGGTTGATCGCTCGCTGTTTGGGTTCTGTTCCATCACGTTTAGGTGTAACGTTTGTAACCCTCCGGGGTTCCTTTACCCAGGCTACTACTCATGTTAATGTTTTTGCAAAGACCACGATAACAAATGATTGTTTATTTCTGTTTAATGTTATTTCTAATCGCATCTCTGTACCTAGTAGCAATAACAATCTTGTATGCAAGCCAGTACCTTCCGAGAGTCACCAGGTATCTACTAATCTTAAGTATTTCGCCAGAACGATTGGTTTCTGCATCTCTGACTGCCCTGCACCTTGAATACTTCACGGACTGTCGTTCCCCATATGGTGTTTCTGATTGTGTCCTAGGTAATCTGTTGGTCTCGCAACCTTCAGAGCTTAGAGGCAATTCAGGTAGCCCTTGTGTCTCCTTGGCTATTAAGTTACAGTCTGCAGTTTATGAACCTTTTGTGTTATTCAAGCAGACACTTTTGCCCTCAAGGATCTCAACTCCGCTACTCGTGTGGCAGCATTACCGCTACCATTACAATATATTTGAGAGGTGCCAGAGTTTATCTGCACTGCAAGTTTTTTTACAAGGCTGGCAAACACCATCACTTAGTGAATAAATGGATAACACCTTTGTTTTTTTCTCTGTCTTTTTCTGAATTACTGTAGTTAATTATTCGCGAGATCTCGTGAACTCTACAAAATCTCACGATAGCATGGCTGGGGGCCACTTTCCAACCTTCACAAGCCAGCAGTTGCTCGCTAGTCCATTTTGCATGCTGTCCCAGTTTCTGTATCTGAGGTTTGGGATGTGTATGTATATGTGTGTAATATATATATTTATACAGCTTTATGAAACAAATTCATTTCGTTTCACAGTTTCACATGCACCTGTCCCTGTTAAATTGACTCAAATACTAAATCTGTGAGACAGCTTAAGTTAACCCTAGCTTGTCTTTAAACAGCAAAATTTTATTATTTGGTGTTTTATTTAGTGATCCGAAATTCGAATGGATCTCAACTATAGAATTTGAAATGAACTATCAAATTGATACCAACTATCAAACTGATCTTAACTTACAATACAAGTAATAGTCAGCAAAGGACTTTATGAAACAAATTAATTTAGTTTCACTGTTTAATTTGATTTAAATACTAAATCTGTGACACCACTTAATATCTAACCATAGCTTTTCTTTTAACAGCAAAATTTGATTAATTTGGGTTTTATTTAGTGATCCAAAATTTGAATTGATATCAACTATCGCACTGATATGAAATTCAAATCGATATGAAATTTTGAATCGATCCAAAACGAAACGAAATATGAAATGAAATTAGTTATGAAATTCCGAAAACAAAATGATTTAAAAACGAAATTAAACAAAACAAATTTTTCAGCCATGCACATCCCTACTGGGTACCCTTCTTGTCTCAATTTATTCCACCTCTCTTGTTAAATGAGTCACATTGGCTCAGGGGTATTAACAAGGAATGCTATCCAATAGCTACAATTTTATTTAGCCAATGAGAACTCATTGATAGAGCTCCTCTCGTTAGGGGAAGTTGTTTGATCATTTGAACTCAATGTGACCAATTAGGGAATGCAGTACAATGAAAGAATGGTGTTTAGAGAATAAGAATAACCCCTTATTTGTGTTTACTACTCACTGCTAGGTCTTGATGCTAAGGACATTTTGAATAATGCTAAATTTGATTTAGTGTGCATTATAAACTGATTCCAGGGGTCACTTAATGTACAACAAAATTCAATTAATGCAAGGTGAGAAAACTAAATCACTTGGACAGAGCATAAGGTGCTCCTGCACCCGAACGTTAAAAATAATGGATGCTAAAAGAAAAGACTATGCTATGTATATTATAAGACAATGACTAATTTTTACTTTTTTATTCTGTTAGTGGAAGAAATGAAGGTCACTGTGAAAAACATTTAAACATCTATACAAATGATTGACTTGCGCTTGACTTTAGAGCACCATGACATGCACTTTCTGAAATACATGCATTGTGTGTGTGTTAGTGTGTGTATGTAAAGAGTAGCTAGAGCTTGCCTGATCTTTATTCTCTTTCACTATTTAGATTATAAAAAAATATTATGTTCTAAATTAAGTTGCCAGAAGGCAGTATACGTGGATCATTGTGCCTTTATGCGTCATGTAATGCTTGATTTAACGGTTAACTTGTATGTTGTTCATAATAGTAAAAGGATACTCCAGAGCGGTGGTTCCAAATCCCGATCCTCAAGTACCCCTAACAGACCAGATTTGCCAGAAGCACAGGTGATTTGATTTGCTGCTTAGTGATCAGTGTTCAGTCTGTATTTCCTTAAGGGAATCCATAAACTCTGGCATATTAGGGGGACCCGAAGGCCAGGGCTGGGAACCACTGCTCTAGAGTAAAGAAAGAATAGTGCAAAAAATGAAAGGGTTAAATATTAACCCCTTAAGGACCGCTGACGTACCCTGTACGTCCTGTCCACGGGTCTCCCTTAGACCCGGGGATGTACAGGGTACGTCAGCGGCGCCTAACCCCCCTCCTGCCCGATACTTACCTCCCTCGCTGGATCCCTCGGCGATCTGGCAGGGAGGAAGCCTGCCCATGTGATTTACATGGGCAGGCGAGGTTGATGATGTTGCCACGCTGCGTGGTGACGTCATCAGCAGGCATCCCCATGCAAATCAATGGAGGGGAGGGGCGGCTCCTTCGGAGCCCTCTATCTCCCCAACCATTGAAGCTAGGGGGATGCTTTTTGCACCGCTATAGCATTAACGATTTCGCTGCAGAATCGCATTTTGGCACTAATTGGCACCAAAACGCCATTCGAACCTGGAGGGGGGCTGACATCTTGGATGTCAGCCAAGCCTCCAGGTCCCCCCCACCCACTGACAACCTCACCATATGTGTGAGGATGTCAGTGGGCCAGTTAACCATCTAGCTGCCATGTAGAGATAAGGTGATCCTAAGGATCTCCTATCTCCTGATCCATGGCAGCTAGATGGTCATATTTGACATCATTTGAAAGGCCTGATCATGGCCTTTCCAATGATACCAAAGATGACCAGGTTTGGTTTAACAAAAATAAAAAAATTAAATAAAATACTAAAAAAATTAAATAAAATAAAAAAATGTTTTTTTTTAAAAGTTTTTTTGTCTGGGGGGGGTTTAATTAAATAGGACCTAGGCTGTCATCTCAAAATAATTAGCACAAAATGGTCAGAATGAGCGCAGCGCACATAGGTGAACTGGCTCAGCAGTGAAGGGGTTAAAAAGCAAACACATGTAAAAATTTGGTATTTCTAGTCTCGGGACAAAATTTTGAACCTATTTAGCTGGGGTCTTTTTTGGTGGTTGTAGATTTTGGGGATTAAATTACAAAACAGTGTGTTTTTACCATTTTTTCATCATATTTCATATTTTTTTTATAGTAAATTATTCGATATGATGGAAATAATGGTATTTCTAGAAAGTCCATTTAATGGCGGGAAAAAGGGTGTATAATATGTGTGGGTTGAATAAACGAGTAAGAGGAAAATTTGACCTAAACACTAACAGCGCAGAAAAGTAAAAACAGCAGCGGTCACTAAAGGACGGATTTGTGTAAAACCGCCCGGTCATTAAGGGGTTAAGTATCCCTTCAATACTTCCCAGCACTGGGCTCCATTTTTCTCCACTCTTCCTTCCCTACAGCAGCAGCTTCCATTGAAGCTGTGGTTGTCAAGTGACCATAAAGAGTCTAGAGCTTCTCTTGAATACTCAGCCAATCCAATGTATTTCAATGTGAGCTCATTTAGAAACGTTGGCTGGCCTGGATTGTACTGAATTGTACATTCCTGCCCTTAATACTAGAAGACTGATCAAAAGCAGGTGAAAGCCTGTCGGTTGAGGAAATACCACTCGTTGGTAGCTAGCTGTGACACCCATCTGAGAAGTAATAAAATACGTCAAAGATAATAGTAATTTTTTTTACAAGCCCCACTGAACAATTAACACCAACTGTTCCAATAACTGGAGCTACAGGGGTTAATTTTTCATAACGTATGCAACAACATAACTTCAAAGTACTTAGCTTTTATTTATTGAGATTTTAAAAGGATTTGGTTAATTCATATGTTATTTTTCTTTTAAAGAAACAAATCGGATTGTGATTTATTTTCATAATAATAAGATGTGAAGATTCTATTTCACAAACTCTTTGCCTGAATGAACATCTGAAAAACAAGGCTCATATAAGCAGCCGCTCATGTTGTGTACACCACACTGAGCCTCATCATTTTTATGCCATTTATGACTTGCTCAGTTATGCGGTTTCTGTGATTACAATAAAATTAGTTCAGGGGTGCACTCCTGTGTCTTTTCCATTGAAGCAATAAAAAGATTATGGAAGAGAAGGGGAAATTAAAGATGACAGAGATGCTGAGAGGTGCTGTTACAAAACAAAATTTAATTTTGAAAATGTACTCTCTTGTTTTTAGGTTAAAGGAACACTCTACCCATTTCTACTTTATTGACTTAAAGTGGTCAGGATGTGTAGAGTTTCGCAACTTCTCTCCGCCCTGCCCCCCCATGGCGTGATTTGGCAGAATCGCTGAGTGAAGTGGAGGAGTTTCCACCACCCCACCCAGCATTAGCAGCAGCTGGTGATTTTGAATTTCCTGGCTGCTGGTCACCAGATCCGTCACTAGTGACCACCCACTGTTGCGATCGGTCTCAGAGAGGTAGCCAGTGGGTCAGATCTGCACATGCATGCAACTCCAATCCATTTTTCCGTGCAGTTGCTACGGAACTTGTGTACGTAAAGTGCGCAAGCCCCGTAGCACTGTGCAAATTGGCATTCCTACGCTATGTAAGTAGCGTAGGAGTGCAAATTGAGCAGATAAACGTTCGGGACTTACGCATCCCTGTGACGAAATGGAGGAGCCATGCATGGTGAGGGACAAAAGGTGGGTAAAAACACCTAAAAATTTTTTTAAAAAAAAATTATTGTACAGAGGCTGTCAGTAGCCTCTGCCCTATTATTTAAGTGTAAAGATTACGGGAACTCTATTTTCAATAGAAAAACACTTTAAATGGTGAATATTAGTTAACAGGCAATCAATTTGCAAATTTGCAATTTTTTTAGACAATGACTTTCCAATGTAGCATATTTCCCAGTTCCAGATAAATTAATTTGAAACTTTACCAAAGTTCACCATTATGAACTAAAAGGGTTACTCAAAGAGCACCGAAATTTCAGTGCTCTTTCATGCGGCGCACTTCCGCGACCTCAATTCGCCAAATTTGCGGGGAATTCAGCATCTACAACAGGGTCCCCGAAGGGCGCCGAAATGATCCGCTGAATGCCGCCAAAAAAAACGTTGAATCGATCCAATAAATCGCTGAAATATTACCGATCTGATAAACCAATGAACGCAGCTGACAATCCCCCGAACAGACTGCCGAACACCGCTGGAAAAAGTCGGCCAGCTGCCGAACAAAGGTTAAAAAATGCAACTTTTAAAAGTTGCTTTATTTATTTATTTTTTTAAATAATAATAATAATAATGGGGGGCGGAGCTAGCCGCAGCAACGAGCGGTCGCGTTTTCAAGTGCTCTTCTACAGCATTGGCTTTTCAAGACGTTTTAACACGCTTGTTTGCCTCGCCGTTGTTCCCAGCTGACCTCGCAGGATCTGGCAGGACTTGAGATCTTTCCTCTACCTGGTTTAGTGCGCCCTATGCTGGAATTTAGACTCCAGAGTGATTTGGGCCTAGTGGACGGGGCCAATCTGGAAGCCTTTGTGCGGTCTGGTACCATTTTCCCGAATATTGCTTCCTGGTACCTGGATGTGACTGACTATGCCAAAACGCCTTACCCAGAAAGGTGGTCCATGCCAGTGGGATATTCGGGACTCCATGCAGGTGGGTCTATTTCCATGGGAGCGGCAGCCTCCATGGCAGGTGAGTCTGTTTACAGGGGAGCGACAACCTCTTTGTCTCTCCCCTCGGCTTATGGATCGTCTGAAGATGACAGTGGCTCATGGCCTCTTGGGGGTGACGCTGGGATGTCGTGGCTCACCCTGCAGTCCCAGGCGCAAGATGTGCGGCCTTTTTCTGCAGCTGCAAAAAAGCGGGCGCAAAAGAAGCGCAAGGCTGTGATGGCAGCGTCCTTGGCAGCCTCGGATGCTCGGGAATCCTCTGAAGAGGAATCGGTGGTGGACCAACAACTCTCTGCTGGTAGTAGTGTGGCTTCGGATGAGGAACAGTTCAACACTGGAGTACCGGGCGCCAGAGGTTCAGGATGGGTCACTCGGACCAAGCGTGGGCTCCGCTGAGGCTCGGATCCTGGAGGTAGATGATCATCTCCCCTCCACAAAAGGTGACCTTCAAAGGATCCTGGACGAGATTTGAGATATGAGGGGACCAGAAGTGGTGGTGGATCGAGTGGAGGTTGAAGTGGTACGCACATAGGTGACGGAGGTGCAGGCGAAGACCACTATCTGCCCAGGTAGCTGCCCTTCGCTCTCAGGTTGCTGTCCTGACCCACTCATTGGAGATGCTGGAAGCTAGGCACAGATGGCGCAACATCAGGATCAGGGGCATCCCGGACTCGGTGTCGACAGAAGAGTTAACGCCTTATGTGACCCAGCTGGCTCTCCAGGTTTCTGGACTACCTTCTGATATGCCCGATGTGGTTGGATCGGTGTTTCAGGTCCGGAGACCCGCGGCGAATCCCAAAGGGGCACCTAGGGATGTTGTAGTGGCTTTCCATGATGTTGCCTTAAAAGTGAAGCTTATGACCACCCCTGGTGCATGGAACCCGGTGCAGTTTGAGGACTCTACGCTCAGGGCTGGATTATCGTAGGGGCGGATGGAGCGGCCGCTCCAGGCCCCTACCTGAAAATAGGCCCACAGCCAAGAGGATGATCCACTGGCCGGTGTTCTGACAAAATTTGCAATTTGTCAAAATCACCGGCCGACAGACCACTTCTGAACGCATCACTTCGCTCACGCAGAGGGAGACTCTCGGCCACATGACTGACATGACAGAGTGAGAGTTGCGCGGTCATTTACAGGTACGGGTTCAGAAGCTGCCTGGCAGTAGAAAAGGAAATCATCCTGGCCTTCCTTCTGCCACCAGCAGGCTGCACTGAGAGGCGGCACTGCCTCCTACAACGTGCTGCTGTTGCGTGTGAAGGCAGGAGAGTGGGGACCCAGACAGACGGAGGCTGAGCAGTGGTGAGTGAGCCAGTTGTCTAATTCCCCCCCCGCAGAAAAGTGAAGATATAACCCCTTTCCAATCCTTCCGGCTCTGCAGGTTAGGGGGTTAAAAACCTCAGGAGGATTAGGGGGGGATTTAACCGCCTCCCCAATCCCCTTCCTTACAGAAGTAGGAGTTAAATCATTCCTCTCCCTGCAGAAAAGTGGGATTTAACCACTTCCCTGTAGTGCTGGAAGGATTGTGGATTTTTGTTAAATCTGGGAGGATTGCAGGGAGTATTTAACCCTTTCATCAATCCTCCACTCCCTGTAGAACTTCAACTGGGGGGGTTTAACCCCCTCCCCAATCCTCCCCTCCCTGTAGAGTTTAGGGGGGACTTAACCCCCTCCCCAATCCTACTCTCCCTGTAGAGAATGGTCATGGGGTCTTAACCCCCTCCACAACCCTTCCCTCCCTGTAGAGCTGGGGGGATGATTTAACCCCCTTTCCAATCCTCCTTTCCCTGTAGATCTGGGGGGGGGAATTACCCTCTCCCCAATCCTTCTTTCCCTGTAGAGCCTGGTCATGGGGCCTTAACCCCCTCCTCAACCCTTCCCTCCCTGTAGAGCTGGGGGGATTTAACCCCCTCCCCAATCCTCCCCTCCCTGTAGAGCTGAATGATTTTAACCTCCTTCCACACATCACAGAAATGGGAGAATTGAACCCATCCCCTCACTGCAGAAAAGTGAGGATTTAACTGCTTCCATGCAAAGCTGGAAGGATTGGGGAGTGGGTTAAAGCTGGAAGGATTGGGGGGGATTTAACCCATTTGCTGTAGAGCTAGGAAGATGTAACCCCTCCCCAAACCTCCCCACTGCAGAGATGGAATGGTAGAATTTAACCCCAACCTGCAGAGGTGGAAGGATTTAACTCCCTCCCCAATCTACCCCACAGAGCTGGTAGCTGTTCCCACTGGGTCCCTTAGGATTTAACCCCCTCCCCTCCATGCAGAACTGACAGCTCTGTTCCCATTTGGTTCGGTTCCCAGAGAATTAACCCTCCTCTCTGCAAAAAAATGCAAATCTGGGAAGGGGAAACGTATATTTTAAATATTTTTTTTCACAGAATTATTTCAATTATATTTATCTTAATATAGAATTTTTAAGTAGTTAATTTTGCTAAAATATTATAATTATATATTAAAATCAACTGTAATATAAACACGTCAGTCATAGCGCACCACTGAGTCGTATAGCTAATATCAATAATCCATAGCCATACTGTCAACGGTTCAAGTCTCAGGATCAAAAATCCTGAGGGACTGCACTGTTGACAGTATGGCTAGGGATTATATATATTTTTTGCTCTCTTAGTCTTCATGGTGCTGTATATCCAACATGTGTTTTATGTTTTTATGTTTACTCACAGCAGTAGCAACTAGAAGCAAATTTTTTTTTTTACTTTTATGTGTAGAATTCCTGGATTGTATGTAACTTTATCAATATATAATTTATTTTTGTATATAATTATTTGTGAGTGTTTTTTTTTGTAAATAAATGTTTATTCAAGTTTTCAAGGATAAAGTAAAACTGCGGACTCGCAGGTCTGTATGCATGAAATATATTCAGTAGGAACCGGTTAAATCACGGTATGTATTGCAGCCTCATTATCTTAAAAAGGCCTACCAAAATCCTCAGCACCAGGCCCATGATACTGTTAATCCGGCCCTGTCTACGCTGCCCTTATACCATGATCTTCCGTACTTAACACTGGCCCACCGACGGTTTTGAGATGTGACATCTGTCCTTCGTCAGAAGGGGATTCGCTACCGGTGGGGCCTGGTGGGCTCCCTTGTAGTGACACATGCCAATGAGCCCTATATGATTACCGACCCCGCGATGGCCTGGACCGATCTCGCAGCGGTGGGCCTTTCGCCAGAGGTGCAGCCGGGCTGAGTCCCGTCCACCCCCCCTATATATATCCTTTTTCTTGCTCACGAGTTCCCTGGACTTTATATGGTATTTACCTTTACTACCTGGACTTTCTGAATATTTTTATGGTCCCATGGATGATTTTTTGTTCTCTCCTATTCGCTTACCTGTTTTATGGTGGGACGTATCGCTTTATTTATGGTCCGTTATTGGTTCCTATAAGCTTCTTGGCCAGGCAACTCGTTACTGGTACCGCCGGCCCTGCGTGGCCGTATTTCTGCCCGTTTGATTTTGTGAATTTTACAAATAAAGGATTATAAAAAAATAAATAATGCATGAAAATAATATATACGATCCTATGAATAATAATAAAAAGGTCTGTTACAGAATAAAAAAAACATTAAAAAAAATCTAAAATTTCAGACTAACTCCAGAAAAATGCCTAAAAAATTCTAAAAAAATTAATAAAGACACTTTTTGCTGCAAGTGTAAAGAATAAACAGTTGGATAAAAAATTTATAAAAATGAGGATTTTTTTTTTTTTACATTGAAAACTATAGGATTTGCCTTTTTAAACCTATCGAATAAAACCACCAAATATTTGGGTATTTCGCAAACTCTCCTGTGCTGTTTGGCGTCCTCTGAATAGATAACCATTACTTTTCTATGGGGAATTTCACTGCTGCCGAATTGCATCCGTATTTAAACGGTAGAATAAAAAATAAATGAACACGAGCGTTTTGCAGAGCAGAAGGAACGTTCGTGAGAGTGGATGTACTTTCCACTCTGAGGCCCATCTGGCCACCTTGCCGAGCGCAGTTAATGCACTCAGCGCTGCAAGGTTTGATCCTCCTATGAAGCACTACAACCTGCATTCGAGGTTGGGAGGCTTTCAGAACGTCCGCAGCATGTCTGCTCTAGCGTGCGCAATTCTCACGCTAACTACAGCGTGTGGCCAGCCCCATCGAAGTGTCACAACACTGCGAGGACGCCGAGAGGCACGTCAGTACGGGCGCACATAGTGCACTCATCTGACCCAGGCCTTAAATCTTAACACTTGAATTCTATCCAAGCATGACTTATGCAGTTGGCAAAGTTAGAATTTCACTGCAATGGCAGCTTCAACATATAATTTTGGTTTGAGGGGTATGCAGTTGTTCTCATGACCCAATGTTTGCCCCGTTTACGAAATGCTCTGTTATACACTAACAGATGCAAATGGCTCAATAAAAGCAATACAATCTTTACTGAACTGTGAAATCCTGTGAGGTGCAAACACTTTAAAAAAATTTGAGATTCCTCGTCCCAAAAAATAATCCCTCAGTCCTGCATTGACTGAGAAGTGCAAAGTCATCATTATACGGAATAGGTGGTAGGTCTAGCAACCCAGTGTGAGGTCTGGATTGCCCCTTTAAACTCTTAACGACGCAGGACGTGCTATGCAGTCCTGCAGCAAGTGGGCTTTAAAGCCGCGGTACAGCATAGCGAGTCCCGTGCATTTGATCCCCCCTCCTGCCGATACTCACCTCTCTCTCCGGAGTCCCACGCAGACTGACTTGGTTGAAGACAGATTGATTGTTCGGTGCAGTTCAGTGGCAAGTTTGACTCTTATTGTTCATGCTGGGTTATCCAAATGTTTGACTGTAACTCTCAAAATACATGCATACGTGTGCACAATTGCAAAGGTTTGAACAATGGAAAGGATATGTAATGTGACACAGATATACTGTATGTACCGTGTTTGGAAGCCTGATGGAAAATGATAACTATAACTTTAAGAAAAACAGTATAACTCTATTTAAGGTATACATAATATTATTTTTGTGTTAATTTCCTTTTTTACAAAATTGCAGGAAAAGCAAAGGTTTTTGACTGATGTATTACATGAAGTAATGCTGCTCGATGGATTGGTCAGTTCTCACCCAGTTTCTCAAGAAGTCCTGAAAGCTACAGATATAGACAGAGTGTTTGACTGGATTGCATATAAAAAGGTAGGAAGTGTAAATAACGCATTTCTCAGCTAAAAGTACACATGTGTGTCTGTAAGGTTTGTCATTATGTATTCATTCCTTGAGTGATAAATAATACATTTCCCGCTACCTGTAGGCTGTACAAACTGTTCAAACATTTAGAATTATGAGAACATTACATGTTTGCATTTACGGTTGTTGACAGAGCGTTGTTTATAGAAGAAGACAAAAATTTTACTCTTTCAGGCCCCTGCCTTTGTGAATACAAAAAGAAAGCAGGGGAATAGAAAATAAGAGTGATTATAGCCCCGGTGGAAGAAACTATCAAACCATAAATAAATAAAAAAATCAGCCGATTAGAGAGCACCTTTTCAAAATTCTTTCGCTAGCAAGTATTTTAACATTTTGACTGAAGCCGACCAGTTACTTAACAAAACCGGCCCATCTTGTTTGTTTGAATCCACTTAGCCTTTATTTCCTAACCCTTTCACTTCCAAGGGATGACTGTCTCATACAGTAAGACTATTCCCAATGCATTCCTTACTGTAATAACCTATTTTTCATGCAGATATTGCCATCTGCTGGCCAAATGGAGTTACTGCAGTTCTGTTCTCCATGCAGGATCAGTTTGAGAGCTGTCATTGGTACACTTTCCCAGATGTTTTTGAAAAATGTTTGCACCTCATGCGTGATGCCCAGGTTGCTAAAACTTTAGATCACCTTCTGGAGCCCAAATGCAAACAAAATGTTGTTTGCAAAAAACAAATTCCTTTGCATTGCTCCTGTGGAACGCCATGTTGATTCTACTCGCTATCAGGGCATCAGAAGCTGCTTTGTGGATAAAGTATAGACTACCTTGCTAGTGAAGGGGCTAAGGAAGATATTTATTTAACTACAGGGCAGCTTACCTGCATAGACACTAGTTTTTGTTTTATGTGAATGTTTTGCCAATGGCTGGATGGAGTAGAGGAAACCTCACTGCTCTATAACTGTGGAGACCCAGGTTCAATCCCAGCCAGGGCATCTCTCCAGTAAGTGTCCTTGGGCAAGATGCCTAACAGTACATACCTGCCTACCACACAATATCAGCTGTGGAGTCCAGAGGTAATGTCTCTACCCTTCGACCATGGAGAAGCAAGTCAAAATACCATTCAGCACATCCCTCCAATACAACGGTGGAGAAGTCTCAACTTTATGAGAAGCGGGTTCAACCTAGCCACCAGGTCACTGATCTACAATCATTGAAAGCCAACTCGATCCCACTCAGAAGACGTCACCAGCGAGTGTCCTTGGGCAAGACACTGAATGTAATGAATGCGCCTACCTCACAAAATACTTGTACATCTCATAGATTGTAAATTCCCTTGGGAACAGGGTCCCCCTGAATCAGATCATCATCCATGTGCGGTATTCTAATGTATCAACACCTTGTACACTGATCTTGTAAAGCGCTGCGGAATATGTGGCGCTATAAATAAAGGATAATAATAATAGAAAAATCCAACTCTCTTTTTCAAAATAAACCAGTCATCGACAGTTTTAACCTTCCTGGCGGTCTAATTTTTTCAAAATTTCGTGTCTAAAAGCGTCTCAATTTTTTTTTAAAGGAAACGTGTTTTTGTACATAGTTAGCCTGTAATAATTAGGAATCACGCACTGAAATCCGTGCAAACAAGAGTCCTTACTGGTAAAATCCTTTATAAATAAATTAATAAATAAATAAATAAATAATAAATAGTAAATACACTGAGTCTGATAAAGTTTGAAACACGAAATAATAATTTATTATCCCAAAAATAATTATCCAAAATAATGCAAATAAATGATATTCAATAAAATACAACAAAAAACACTGAAATCTGTCTGCAAGCAAGGGTGAGACGATGTATGGTCTATTTCTTATCCTGTACTGCCACCTAGTGGCCGTTTAAAAACAATACACTGTATAATCCAAAATGAAAACTGTAAAAAAGATTCCTTTTATGCTAGCCCCGCCCCCTGCACCATGTGACACGCAGGGAGCCTTCCAGGAAGCAGCTCGCTGCGATCACACTGCAGGGACAGCGAGGGAGCCAGGAGGAGGTGAGTATCTATCCAGCCCGAGTGTGGCTCGGGGTTACCGTTCGCGGTAGCAAAATTTAACTCCGAGTCACACTCGGGAATACCGCCAGGGAGGTTAAGAAAATATGAGAGTCGATGCATTTAAAACAGTGTTTCCCAAACCTGTCCTCAGGACCCTCTAACAGGCCAGATTTTGCAGATCACCTTGGGGAAATGCAGACTGAATCCTGCAATCACTGAGCAGCAAATCATATCACCTGTGCTGTGCTTCAGATATCTGTCAAACCTGGCGAGGCGGAGGGAAACACTGGTCTAAAACCATCAGCTATTAGTCAACCATTCACTGTGGTTCTTGCTTAAAGTCCATTTTTAGATCAATCGACTACCTCACATCTCATACCTTTTTAAGACCCATTCCTAAAGAGCAGACCCACCTCCACCCCCCGGTACTGGCTGTTTTCTTGGGAGTGTTCCAGGATTCTAGGGGGTTTTCGGTATAAATTGTTTAAAATAATAGCACAGCATTTAGTTTGTAAAATATTGCCAACTAGCATGCAACAGGACATACTTGAAAACGAGAGAAATCTCAATGTATCCTTCCTGGTAAAATCCTTTATAAGTAAATAAACTGCTTTTTATGTGTATTTTTAATCTTATACAAAGTTGGACTTTGGATGAACATCGCCTGCTTCACAGGGAATTGTGCAGTGGCACCATACATGATATGGAGTGAAACTATAGCTGATATTGTTTCTTCAAAGAGCAAGACATAGACAGATCATTTCCTATATGTCCATCCTTTTCTGTATATATTTTTAATAGATACTCTCTTTCGGCAATTTGTCACTTGGCTTACAGTCTCTAATTTCCAGGATTAGATTTAAGGGTCCATATTTTTATAGATTTTCTTAAAAATTTATAAACGTCACCTACTATCAGGGTAATTCAAATAGCTCCGAATTGCTTGAGAAAGGTAACCGAACGCTGAAAATCAGCGTTCGGTTACCTTTCTTGGCCATTCGGCTATCCAAAGAGCAGGCAATTCGCCAAATCCTGGCGAATTGCCTGAACATATGGTGCCTGTTCGGTGCCTGTTCGAGGGCAGTGAATCCCCTTAAAAAAGCACTGCTTCGGCTATTCAGAGAACACAAATCAGCAGTGAAAGGTTCCCGGAATGCCCTGCCATTCGGTGGTTTTATTCGGCAAGTTTATTCAGGAGAATCCCATAGGCTTCAATGTTAAAAATATTCCAGTTTTAATTCAATATCTAATAAACCGTTCATTATAAAATTCTGCAGTAAAGAGTCTCTTTATTTATAGATTTTTTTAGGATATTTTAAGCATTTTTCTTAATTTTTTTTTCTTTTAACTTTACTTATTTTTTCTGTAACAGCCCTCTCTATTATCATTCCCCGGACCTCATATGCAAATTTCAGACATTTTCGCTCAGTAGTTTTTTTGCAAACAGCGTTTCACTTTTCAAACATTCAAGCAAACTATTTTCCTAATTTATTCACTGCCCTCTGTCTGCGGTCTCGGCTTTCTCCAGAGGCTTCGGCTGCGTGTGATCGGCTCCTGCTCGGTTTTTCCGTGGTATTCGGCAGGTTAATCCAGATGTTTTTGCGGGTTTTCAGCGTGCATTCGCTGAGTTTTGCGGTTTGATTTCATCGGGTTTGCGGCAGCCTTTCCCTGCAATTCGGGGACCCTGTGGTGCTTGCTGAATACACCGCAGGGTCACCGAAACGGGATCGGCAAAAGGAACCGAATTGAAGAGAACGAAAAGTCACCGAACTTGCGGTGACTTTTCGAATTACCCTGTGTTTCTTTTTCTCATTTACTTGTGTAAAGTCATTGATCTCTATTTAATTTTTGTGATTTTGTTAAAACAACTTTGTTTATCCTGAATATACAGTATGTGGCATGCGATACTATTATAGAGATCAGAAAGCATTCTTTTAGAGCATATATTTGGTATTGTTTTTCTTAAGAAAAGAAACACACTTCTACTACCATGTGGAAATTATATATTTATCATGCTCTTTGCTCACAAAAAGGCATAAATCATCTCCTTATTAAAAAGAAACCAAACATTAATCCAGTTAATATAGAAAACAGGAATCTGACAACACCCCACAATGGTTTATACATTCTGAAACATTCAATGAGACTAAAGACACTATTTTCTTAAAACTGCTTACATCATAGACTTCATTTCATGGCTGAATCAGTGATTTGGATATTAGACCATTTTCTATGAGATTAGAAAGGAATTTTGATCTCTCTTCTCTCATATTTGCTTGGGACATCACTCTCACCTTACAGTCCATCAATCTCACCTTACAGTCCATCACTCTCACTTTGCGGTGTAAAGTTCTGGGTCCCTGGCGCCCCCTCTGGCTTATGTGAATTTTGCATGATGTTCTGGACTTTCATTCCCTCCTTGGATTTTCTAGCCCTGGAAACTCACCTGGTCTCATTTTGTTCATCAATAACTCTGTATATAAGGAGGCATCGCCCAAAGAAGGGCGCTGCCTCATTTTGATCCAAGCTCACTTGATTCTACCTATTCAGTCTCTGTCTTCCTTCGCTATTGCATCCAAGTTAGGTGTAGTTCTGTTTTGAGATTTTCTGTCTGCATTCTGGTCTATGTTCGTGATTTACGCTCATTTATGTTTTATGTTCCTGTCTGATATTGTTTCTAAGTTGTTTTCTGGTTAATGCTTATGTCTATTATTTATGTTTCATTTCATGTTCTTTATCTAGTTTTAATCAGGTTTATGTTCTTGCTTATGTTGCTCTAGTGTATAGTCCTCTTATGTTGTTTTGTGATTCGTAAGCTGTTCTTGCGATCCATTCTGTTTTGGTTTCATGTTCTGGTATTGTGATCTTACTCTAGTTGTGTTTATTTTGGTTATAATAAACCTAGTTGTTTTTCTGTTTTAAAGCGGTTTCCATGACTGTATTCTTGCCTAGTCACTGCGTGTCTAGCTCTCACCCTTTCTACACCATGTCAGGCCAGGTCTCACGTAACAGCGGTCCATCACTCTCACCTTGCGGTCCATCACTCTCAGCTTGCGGTCCATCATTTTCAGCTTGCGGTCCATCACTCTCAGCATGCGGTCCATCATTCTCACCTTGCAGTCCATCATTTCACCTTGCAGTCCATCACTTTCACCTTGCAGTCCATCACTTTCACCTTGCAGTCCATCACTCTCACCTTGCAGTCCTCTCCTCCTGTTTCCACCAACAACCCTTCTAGATTGTAAGTTCCCACAGAAATAGGGCCCTCGTTTCCTCCTGTACTGGTTTGTCAAAATGTTGTTCAGCCTCAATGTTTTGTAACCCTGTCTATATCATGTAACGATCTCCTGACACCTATCTGCGACACCTTTCCTTCTATGCATCAGACGCCACTCGATCGATCGGAGAAAGAATGACACGAACAACAAGTATCTCGTGTGCAATCATTCTATTGATTTATTCTTGGGATATATCTTTTAAAGGTTTCAGGTGGGAGGGTACAGGAAAAGAGAAGGGGAGGAATGGGGAGGACACAAGGAGGTACAATATCGGGTGAGACGCAGCTCACCAATCATAAACATACATTGCATGGATTAACTACATTAAAGTATATTAAAAGATGGAGCTTAGATTAATTAGTAGTGAAAGCCATCACCGCACGTAGCAAGTTACCAATTAACATTGGTCATGTCGACCCGAACTCGTCTTTAGGAACAAATCAATACTTCTGTTGAATCTGCCTGGTCAATTGAAGTTATGTAAATAATGCGCTGAGCAGAAATGATCAAGGTACAAAATAACAGGATTAGCTGAAACAGCAGAATAAGATAACCAACATTAAAAGCAGAATTAGGAATATGAGCAAGAGGCCTTCATACAGAGAAGAGACCAGACTAGATTAGTGGTCAATGTTAACAGACATATAGAGGGATAATTAGCAGCGTAAGTCATTAGTAGAATTAATACCTAACATATCATGCCCATTGTTCAGCGCTGCGGAATATGCTGGCGCTATTTAAATAAAGTATAATAATATAATAATAATAAGACAGAAAACTAGAGGTTAATATAAAAAAGTAAAAAAAAGTAGCAGATATTCTTTTTAATATTTAAAAAACGTAAGTAGTAATTCCCTTCTTTAGCATGATTAACTTGATTTTCCAAAGTACCTGCAGGTGCCCAAGGTTGAGTTACCTCAAACTGGTCATATTCTGGAATGGTGTGAATGAATTTTGTTTATTGCAAACAAATTTGTTTTCATATGGGCTGTAGATTGTGCTTTTAAAGTTCCAGCGCCTCGAACATAACCACCGATATTCTAGAACTATCTGAAGAAGTCGGACATGTCTGTTTCTCCTATTGGAGACAATGCAGTCCCAGCTGCACTGCAATGGTAGTGCTGCTATTTTTCCACCAGAGGGAGCCCTCTGATTGTGACTTAGGCCAGAAAGCATGTGTGGCTTTGGTAACCTGGTCTTCCATAACATGACTAGTTCCTGGTTGTAGTTTTATGGAAAACCACATGGTAGTGAAGAGGTTGAAACTTTTATTCCACTGCCAAATTTTACAGTTGGTACATCCACTGTGACACCATCTACATTACTATTCATATCCAATCGAAAGCTTTCCAAAGGACAAACACTGAAAATTTGCATAATAACACAATTAGACACACAGCACGTTTAACAAACTGACAAGTTATACCCGCACACAAAAATCCATTCCAATGACCTATTGCAAATTTAGTTAATATGGTGGATTTCCAGAGCTGCCTACTTTATATACTAACGCCATGGATGCAGCAATTGCTCGAGCCCCGGCTTCCAGTGTGGGATCTCCTATTCCACCACAGACAGCACGGCAAAAAAGAAGTGAGCTCCAGAGCAAATGTGGCATAAAGGTGATTTTATTTCACCCACAGCAGAGGGATATAAAGCAAATAAGTGACTTTTCGATCTTCAGATTTTAAAAATAAATGTCAGATTAAGGTCCAAGGATGGAAACATTGCTGCTTTGCTTTATATTCCTTTGTTCTTTGTGGAGTAAAATCACCTTTATGCCACATTTGCTCTGGAACCCACTTCTGTTTTGCTGTGCTGTCTGTGGTGTAATACGAGATCCCACTTTGGAAGCGGGGGCTCAAGCAATTTCTACATCCATGGAGTTAGTATGGTAAAGTAGCTTTGGAGGACCATGTTTCAGATGGAATATATGTATATATAGATCATAGCAGTACTTAGTGATACCTATAATATTTGGACTAGCATTATATAAAAAAGACTAGATTTCGAGAGAATAACTCTCTTTTTCAGGTCTGGAAGCTACAGTTGTGTTCAAAATTATTCAACCCACACTGAAATTGAGTGTTTTGGCCAGTTTGACATTGATTTTGATCATTCAGTCATCTTGCTTACAATTAAATCAAAGAGGCACGTGTAGGTCAGACAAATATAACATAACATTTATAATGAAATAACCACAAATGTCTTTTCTGTGCTCACATCATTATCAGTTTTATTCAACCCCCAAGTGACATTCAATCTTAGTACTTAGTACAACATCCTTTTACAGTTATAACAGCTTTTAAACGTGAAGCATAGCTTGACACAAGTGTCTTGCAGCCATCTACGGGTATCTTCGCCCATTCGTCATGGGCAAAAGCCTCCAGTTCAGTCACATTCTTAGGCTTGTGCACTGCAACTGCTTTCTTTAAGTACCACCAGAGGTTCTCAATCGGATTTAAGTCAGGTGACTGCTATGGCCACTCCAAAATGTTCTAGCCTTTAATCTGCAACCATGCTCTAGTGGACTTGGAGGTATGCTTGGGATCATTGTCCTGTTGAAAGGTCCAACGTCTCCCAAGCCTCAGGTTTGTGACGGACTGCATCACATTGTCATCCAATATCTCCTGGTACTGAAGAGAATTCATGGTACCTTGTACACGCTGAAGCTTCCCTGTACCTGCAGAAGCAAAACAGCCCCAAAGCATGATTGACCCCCCGCCATGCTTCACAGTAGGCAAGGTGTTCTTTTCTTCATAGGCCTTGTTCTTCCTCCTCCAAACATAGCGTTGATCCATGGGCCCAAACCGTTCTAATTTTGTTTCATTAGTCCACAGAACACTATCCCAAAACTTCTGTGGTTTGTCCACATGACTTTTGGCATACTGCAGTCGACTCTTCTTATTCTTTGGAGACAGCAAAAGGTGTGCCTGAGAGTTCTGGCATGGAGGCCTTCATTACGCAGTGTGCGCCGTATTGTCTGAGCTGAAACTTCAGTACCCACATCTGACAAATCTTTTCTCAGTTCCTCAGCAGTCACACGGGGACTTTTCTCCACTCTACGCTTCAGGTAGCGCACAGCAGTCAAAGTCAGCATCTTCTTTCTGCCACGACCAGGTAGCGTTTCAACAGTGCCCTTTGCCTTGAGTTTGCGAATGATGCATCCTATGGTCTCTCTTGGTATGTTTAACATCTTTGCAATCTTCTTATAGCCATTGCCCTTCCTGTGAAGAGTAATCACCTCTTCTCTTGTCTTCCTGGACCATTCTCTTGACTTCGCCATGTTTGTAACCACACCAGTAAATGTCTAGAAGGAGCTGAGTATCACAGTCATTTTAAAGCTGCCTAATTGGTGCTTATTATGCTTTATTGCTGCTCTGTGACATCCACAGGTGTTTTCAATACCTGATTGAAAACACTTGAATGAACCTCTGTTCTTCAGAGTGGTAGTCTTTAAGGGGTTGAATAATTGTGTCAATGAAGAATTCACAAAAGAAACATTTACTACTGTATTACAAAACCAATTGATGTCATTTTAGTTGCATATGGTTCTTTTAAAAAGTCCTTGTAGGATTTCATTCTGAATACAATTACAAATGTACACGAAATTCCCTAAAACCCTTTACAGCATTGGGGGTAGAATAATTTTGAACACAACTGTATACTTGTACTGCCACACTCTGGTAGACTAAAACGTACTAACGTGGCATATGTATATATATATATATATATATATATATATATCATGAGTATAGCAGTCTGTAGTGATACCTTTTTAATTGGTCTAACGTTACATTTAAAAGACAAGCTTTCGAGAGGATTCCTCTCTTCCTCAGGTCTGGAAGCTTACTGATCAGTTCCTAGAATTGAACATTAGGACATAAAGGGTCACACAGGTGGGGGAATTAGATGTCATAAAAAGTGAGAGTCAAATGGTATGTTCAAAATGGGAAAATAAATGCATGAGGGATCTTGGGCCCATAATAAAACAACAGAGATAAGATCATACAACCTAGAATGAAAACAGGAAAAAAAGGAAAAAGGACAAACCAAAAAACACAAAACAGTGAAGGCTGAAAGAGACATGAAAAAGAAAAAGCAAAAAAGGAGAGAAAAAAGGAAACCAAGAAACCAAGGACAATATCCTGAGGAAAGCTTGCGTTGAGCAAGCTGAAACATTGACTTTTAACAATAAAGACTATCCCTTTGAGAAGACCCAGAGTGGCGCCGTTTATCTACTGGATATATTATGGTTGACGTTGCACTGGGCGCATAACATTGGACCCGTGAGTGCTGGATTTTCTCTGTGTGCGTGTATATATATATATATATATATATATATGGTATATCTCAGATTTTAAGCCGCTTTATAAAGAAAAAATAGATTTTGATAATTCTGACTGATGAACCACATTCTTTGCTCTACATCTAATCCAATAAACTGAAATTGTAGCGTGTAGACCTCCACTGAAATGCACACTCTAGGCCAGTGGTTCTCAACCTGTGGACCCTCAGGACCCACAGTTGTCCTTGGTCATTAAGTCGCGACCCAAAAATAATTGAATTTCTGAAACATTGTAATTTATTCCACAAAACAATGTGTGCAATATTCTACAATGTATTCACTTTTTAAACAATTTTGTAAACAAACAGGAATTCTTTCCAAAATGGATAGTGCAGTAATCACAGAGCTAGTGTAAACGAAAGCAAAAACCCAATAAAATAAACTGTAATTGAAACATTTATTTATTTATAGAGGATTTTACCAGGAAGGATACATTGAGATTTCTCTAGTTTTCAAGTTAATTAGAACTGTCTCAAAGTCTGGGGTGATGGTAGACAATGCAACTCCAATTTAAATTACTACTGAATGAATAATAAAATATTATAAAAACTTAAACTCATCTGCTCCGCACTCCACCGCCGTCTGTCTCCGCGCACATTATTTTTTCCAGCAGCCTGCCCTCCCTGAGCCTACGTAATTTGCTAATCGCATAATCTCAAACTGGCCAAGAGATTGAAGTCTGCAGCACGCGTCTGGTGCTGCCTACTTCCTGAACCTATGCACTTCAGTGCCTCAGAGACACTGAAGAGCAATGAAATAGCTTGGACCAATGGGAAAGCACCATTGGTTCAAGCCATTCAAAAAACGCCTCCATGGGAGGCTGGTCTATACAAATATACTTTGCTTCACTGAGGTGTGGATTGTGCACAGTGGCTCCTTGTGTTGGGAGTACAGAGCGTACCACCAGTCACTGAGTCCCACCCCACACCTCCCATTTCAGATTCTCTCCCCCACCTTGCCATTACAGAGTATCTTACTTGATGCAGCGGGTCCCAGGTGGTGCCTGGGAACATTCAGAGGTAGCCGTGCCACCTGGGACCCATTGCTGCAGGTAAGATGCATCAGCGGGTCCCAGGCATTAGAGAGGCCTGGGGGCACTTGCCCCACGACCCAGTCTGCCCCTGGTCACGACCCACTTTTGGGTCGTGACCCTTCCACTTGAGAAACACTGCTCCAGGCAATATTATAATCTTAAGGCTAGTGTTTGCGCTCAGCTATGTTATTGTTGACGCTAGGTTAAGTGGCCCTAGCACAGGCTGTCCATTAAACAACCCATTAGAGCATTGGAGATTGCGCTTTCTAGAGCCAGTTTACTGTACTTTGCACTTCCTATGCTTAGCATGGGGAGCGCAAAGAGTAATTAGTGTTAGGATTACAAAGTCCTAACGCTAATTGATGCACTGATGGACTTACTGAGAAGTTAATCACAGCTAAGAGCTGGTGCTAACTGTGCTTCTGTGGAATCAGGTAGCACCAGCTGTAACCCCCCCCCCCAAAAAAAAATCCCGTGGGGAGAAGAGGTGACCCGATGCGCCTCTTTTGGCCACTGGGAGCAGAGTGAGACTGGGGAAAGAAAGTCCTCAGTTTCCCTCTGCGATCACTCCGCAGACCTGCAAGATCTCACGAGAATGAGATCTTGCAGGTCACATGACCCGATAGCACAAGTCTCCATGGACTCCTATGGACTCCCAGAGGGGATACGCGCAGTGGCGTGTTAGCGATGCCTCGTGTATCCAGGACCCTAGCGCAGCATTACGGGGCAGTCTGCTGAATCAGCGCCTGCCTCGTAATACGGAGCTATAACAGGGACCCGAAGACTGCAGGTGCAAGTTTCCCACCTTAGCGTCTCCGTTTTAGCGGGACATATATAATATGCCCCCCTATCTATACACTTCAGGCAGGTTTTGGAGATTTGACCCTAGTGTGGATTGAGTAAAGTGACATGTCCATATCCAAACACTATAGCTCAGAACAACCAATTTCTAAGCAATACTATCAATAGGCCCATGTAGCCATTTCTACCCATTTTTTGACCTAAACAATCACAATAATCCTCTATATTTTAATAAATCTCAGTTGGTTCAAGCATAGTCTATTTGCTTCATACTTATTTCAGATTCATGTATAGATGGACAAAGGGTACAATCCACTGGCATCTTTAAAAGTGATTGCACCAAATTTATGACCTGTGATTCAGTTTGTTTTCAAATATGATTTATCTCGATCTTACATTATTTTATTTTTTTTCTTCAGTCTATAAGAAGGTCAGAGCGGTGCTCGGGTAAATATATTAATTTCTTCCTGAATTCCTTTTGATGGTTTCCATGAAACACAGAAGTTCTTCAGTTGTCAGATTACCTAAATTTCAGCCCTGAGGACAACAGGAACTGGCACCCTCTGTACACCGTGATTAGTTAATTTAACTGGAACTAATGGTTTTCTGGATAAAGCTTCCTCTGTTATAAAGCTATGATGGGTGTGTGTTTACATTTGGCTGGTTCATAATTGTAATTGTAGATGTTTAATTAATGTTCTAGTAAATTAAATCCATTCCATTACAGCCCTTCCTGGACATAAACAACTAATGCTCATGTTTGCTTGAAAAATGGCGTTTTGGCATATGCTAAACGTTTACTTTTGAGAAACTGTTCCATCATAGATATCAAGGCTTTTAGAGCTGTCTAGGTCATACATTGTTTCCTACTGATCCTTTCATGAATAATAACAACATTATATATATATATATATGTGATACAAGTGAATAGCCACTTAAATATGTAACCTATATTAATTTAAACACGCAGCCGTCGTGAAAAAGTGTTTAAAATCTCAAAAAATACACCAGAAAACCAATATAACATGTGTAAACAGAAAATAATCCATTAGTTTCCAATTAGCGCAATAGAAATATGAGGGCTTATTCAGAGCGATCCGAAATGTCGCCGAAATGTAACCGGACACTGAAATTCAGCGAACGAAGACATTTCGGGACCATTCGGCTATTCAGAGAGCAGGCAGTTTGCCAAATTTTGGCAAATTGCCAGCACGTACGGTGCCTTTTCGAGGGAAGTGAAATCCCCCATAGAGAAGCAATGGTTCACCTATTCAGAGAACACCGAACAGCAGTGAAAAGCTGCTGAAATGCCCTGCTGTTCGGTGGTTTCATTCGACAGGTTTATTAAGGAGAACCCCATAGGCTTCAAACGTAAAAATATTTCCGTTGTAATTCAATATCTAATAAACCGTTTATTATTTTAATCTGCTTCAAAAAGTCTCTTTATTTCCAGAATTTTTTTTAGAATCCTTTAAGCATTTTTCGGGATTTTGTCAGCAATTTTTTTTCTTTTTCTTAACCCTTTCGCTGCGGTGGACGCACTCAGCGCGTCCAACTGCATGTCACGTTGCGTGCGGAGGACGCGCTGAGCGCGTCCAGCCTTTGGGGTCAGCGTTCGGCCGGGTTCCGGCTGATCGCTGGCCCCCCCCGGTGCGGGCTGACATCCTCGATGTCAGCCCAGCATCCGGAACCGCCGCCGGGCTAATTAGGTGTCATTGCGGCTGCGCGATGACACCTAATTCAGGCGCCCCCCCCGCATGTGCGGAGGAGGCGCCTGAAAGGGAGGGGTGAGGTCCTTCGGACCTCTCTCCCTCCCGATCGGCGGCGTTGCGGGGGTTAACCCAGGCACCATTTGGAAGGGCACAGCCTGCCCTTCCAAATGGTACCTGGCATTAACCCCTGGGGAGCCGGATCACGAATCGGCGCTCCGGTTCGTGATCCTTTCCCGGAGCTGGCCGACATCCAAGATGTCGGCCAAGCCTCCGGGAACTCCCCCTGAGGACTGGCGTTATCGTGCATAGCACGATGACGACAGTCCTGGAGTTAACCCCTAGCTGCCACCAATGGTGGAGATAGGGAGTTCATTGGAACTCCCTATCTCCCGATCCGTGGCAGCTAGGGGTTAAAGTTTGGTATTGTTGGATCGGCCAGAGCATGGCCGTTCCAACGATACCAAACTCGAATGTGAAAGAAGTTAGTAAAAAAAAAAAATTTTAAAAAAAATATATATTTTAAAAAAAAAATAAACAATTTTTTTTTCTTTTTTTTGGTTTGTTAATGCAGCAATATTGTTCCCATTTCAATTATAATGTGAACAATGATGCTGCACTAATGATTTTTGTGTGCGGTGCATTTGTTAAAAATCGTGTAATTTTCCCCAAAAAAAAATGTAACGAGACCCCACCTCTAATTTTTTTAACAAGCGCACCCCATACAAAATATAACCGCAATTGCTCGCATCTTAAAATGTGAAAAAAAAAACACTTTACACATTGCAAATTATTGAAAAATCATATTTTATTGCATTTTTTGTTATAATATACAGACAGGTCATGACGTATACATATAATAATGACATATTCTGAATCTGCCGAGTCTGACGGAAAGAACGATATATAATATGTCTGTGTCATATACTAAAATAAGCCTTCAAAACGCGTTTAAACATGATGAGCAAAACCGGTAAAAATGACCTCAGCACAGGGGCGGGAAAAGCCTCAGCAGCGAAAGGGTTAAATCGTATTTTCTTTTTTCTGTAACAGACCTTTTTAGTATCATTCGCAGCATGTTATATGTAAAGTCCGAACATTTTCATTTAGTAATTTTTTTGCAAACAGCGTTTAAATTTTGAAACTTTCAAGCGTACTGTTTTTTTTTTTAACACGTTCGTCTGCCTGTCAGCTTTTTCCGGCGCTGCTCTGCACGGTCATCAGTGGCTTGTCGGGTTTTTCCGGTTTGTTCGGCAGGGTTTTTGCGACCATTTCTGTGGGTTTTCGGCGAGTGTTCGTGGGTTTGCGGCTGGTTTTCCATGCACTATGGGGGGCCCTCCAGTGCTTGCTGAATACACCGCAGGGTCGGAGAACTAGAATTGCAGAGTCGCCACGAAGTCCAGGGAACAAAAGCTCAACGAACATGCGGCGACATTTCAAATCTCTCTGAATAACCCTTATAGAGTCTGTGTATATAAATAGCGGTGTAAAGAACAAAATCTCCCTATTCCCTGTCTAAAAATAAAAAACTTCAATTAAAAAATACTTAAATTTAAAAAAATAAAGCATATAGTGTAATATTGTCATGTAGGTTAATTTTCTGTGAATGATAAAAAATTGTCAGGAATGGGAACGGGGTGGCACCGCAGGTATAGGGATGTCTGAGCCCAAGATGCAGTAATATCCTCACTGAATGCATGGAGGAGGGCAAGCAGGTATAGGGGAGATCCAGGCAAAAGTAAAAAGGGGTAATCCAAGGTAGAATGGTCAAAGGGCGATCCATGGTCAAAAGGCTGGCGAAGTATGGTAGTCGGTGGACAAGCAGAGGGTCTGGTACACGGTATAGCATAGAAAGTATAGAACAGGTCTACACACTATCAGGCTTTGACTAATGATGAGCCAAGGTAGAGAGGGAGGAGGGATCCTTTATTTTTGACAGGGGTGTGGTGTGTGTGTGTGCAGTGATTTAACTGTTTCAGGTATGGAACATTGATGCTGAGTATGGGCAGCACCTTTCATGTGCTGCCTGGGTTCAGGATGCAGTCACGGTACAGTTTAGCAATGGGGATCCCGACAAAAGTAAATGTATATTTCCCTGAACCTTAGAATTCAGTGGCTCAGTTATATTTGCGTTAGTCGTATGATAGAGGTGATCTATTCCCTCTTAAATATGTCTTCCTAGATTAACTTCTGGGTTCCAGAATGGATGTGACCTATTGATTGTTTGGTGTATGTATATTGTGATATAGACAGTGGACACAAATATCAGTGCTTTGGTTTCTGCTGTATTGTGCAGCCATTGCAAAGTATAATATGAACAAATACAAAATAAACACCTACTCCTGGATGCAGAGGCTGACTTCACATTGCAGCATATCTGTCTGACATGCTGGAGGCTAAGCCGATTACCAACCTATAAAATCTAAATATTGTGTACCTTCCTCCTGGGATCAGGATTAGATTTCCTTTCCCTCTGCACCTGCACACAAGACTGCTCTCTCAGAGGGGCTCTCTCAGAGGGGACCGCCTCTCCTATAAGGGCAGGGCAGACTTAAGAGTTAACCCTATAGGAAGAGAGCAGGGAGGTGCTGAGGGAGAAGGGGGAGTCTCTACACACCCTACGTACTTAACCCTATAGGGGAAAAGGGTATTCTCCATTTGCCTGCTAATAAATCTGTGTTCCACCACCCTGCTCCTAATCACACTGTGACAATTATAGTGAAACTCAGGAGAATGACTGGAGATGTGAAAATTCTAGGTAAAAAAAAAATAGCCAAACCAGAAAAATTCTCACATTTTTCTCACTCTCCAAATCAGCTATTTTGGCCTAGAATTTTCACTCCTCCAAACATTCTCCAGAGTTTCACCTTTCTCTGAATAACCGTTAGTAAATGGACGAACTGACGCAAAATTCAGTTGCAAGTTCACGTTCTTCTTTAGAAGAAGGAGTATACTTGATCATGGTAGTGAAGGGGTTAATAAAGACTCACATCTCATTACAAATCAGAATAAATCCTTTCTGAATAATGGAATCCAGAATCGATATGTAATGCTTGCGTCTCTTCCACTTAAACCCAGCTATGCATATAAAAATAAATAGAGGCATGGTATACAAAGTATCTATGAGGGAAGATACTTCTATGCGTTGCAGAAAAATTCAATCAGCATAGAGAAGGATTATTTGAGTGCTGCAGCTCCCTCAAACGTTGGGCCTATTATTGCCGTACTGAAGTTTCACACAAACTTTTGTTTCAGGCCCAGTGATTCATAAAAGACATTGCTTTTATATTGCATCAAGTTTGTTTTACAAATCCCTGGTCGCGCTTGAGCTGGAAGCAGGTAATTTATAACTCGAGGAAAAGGAAAGGAAGATAAGGTCTCTGAACTGTCCTTGCGTTATTTTCTTTTTTGTCTTGCTCGTAGGAGGATTGGCCTCAGTATTTCCTTTGTTTGTACACGGTATAAGATTGAGACAGAGACAGTTAGGATTGTCAGATGTTCCGTCGGCACGGCATTCGTCTGGAGCAAATGTGCAACATTCATATTTAATGCAGATTACTTTTATCTCTTGCAGTTTTGAGACGAACAATTGCAGTGAGGCATCGCTCGGACGATTGAAACCATTAGGTACTTTAAAATCAATGCCTGCAATTAGAGTCATAAATATAGCTCAATTATTCCCTTCTTAAACGTCACTCAAAGAAGATGGGCTAATAAATTATAAGACAAGCTAATGCAATCTAAAAAAGAAGTCCGTTCACTGCGGTTGAGTCCTGCGTATCTGAACTCTCCAATTAGTATACTTAATTACATAATAAACAGTCAGTAAGACATGCATTTATTTCACAGGCGGAACGTCTGTCCTTTAATACTTGACAACATATTTAAATATTTACAAGATAATGCATCTCATGTTAGGAGAGAAGATTTTTTAAAGTGTCAAATCTGTACTGTGGGAGTCAGCTGCATCGCTCAGACATTTTATTGTATAATACAGGCAATTGCCTGACAGCTGTATTATGAAAGGAACACACTACACCTCTTGAGCAGGGTCCTTCCTCCTTCCGTTCCATGTGCGTAACGTGTATGTATATTTGTTATTCTGTCTCTCCCATTGTACAACACCTAAGGAATTTGTTGGCACTTTATAAATACTTGTAACTGTAACTGATAATGTGTCCAGATCCTCTACAGTAGTGTCAGTGTAACTGTAACACCTCCTGACTGCTTTTTAAAGTACGTAGGGTGTGTAGAGACTCCCCCTTCTCCCTCAGCACCTCCCTGCAGAACCGATCTGGCAGAAATGCGGGTATTTTTAATTTCCCGGCTTCTGGTCACCAGATCGTTCACTAGCAATATTGAGCATTCTCATAGAGGCAGCCGGTGGATTGGACCGGCATATGTGCGCGCAGGACATAGTATGTGCGCGCAGAAAAGGTGAAAGGACTTATCTGATTGGTCAGTGTTGTAGACAGGGCCACACTAAAAGCCAGATGGAGCCAATCTGACCCCGAAATGTAACAGAACAGTGAATTTCTCTGTATGGTGACATTTCGGGGCCATTCGGCTATTCAGAGAGCATGCAGTTCACCAACTTTTGGTGAACTGCCAGCAAGTACGGTGCTGTTCGTAGGCAGTGAAATCCCCCATAGAGAAGCAATGGTTAATCTATTCAGAGAACACCGAACAGCAGTGAAAAGTTGCTGAAGTGCCCTGCTGTTCGGTGTTTTCATTCGGTAGGTTTATTCAGGCGAATCCCATAGGCTTCAATGTTAAAAATATTCCCGTTTTAATTTAATATCTAATAAACTGTTTATTATTCTAATCTGCAATAAAAAGTCTCTTTGTTTATTGATTTTTTTTTAAGGATCTTTTATGCAAATATTGTTTTTCCGTTTTTTTTTTTTCTCTGTTACAGACCTTTTTATTATCCTTCATAGGACCTTATTTGTAAATTCCAGACATTTTCGTTCAGTAGTTTTTTTGCAAACCGTGTTTCAATTTTGAAACTTTCAAGCATATGTTTTTTTTTTAACCTCATTTGTCAGCTTGTCGGCATTTTCCAGCAGCTGGTCTGTGCTGTGATTGGCAGTTCGTCCACTTTTTCTGACCTTTACGGCGTGTTTTTTGCGGCGGTTCTGGCGGGTTTACGTTAGGATTTTGGCGGGTTTGCGGCGAGTTTTCCCTGCACTCCGGGGACCCTGCGGTGAATGCTGAATTCACAGCAGGGTGGAGAACGAGAAAGCACCGAAATGTGATCTCTCTGAATAACCCCCCTAAGTAATGCTATATTTGGTGAATCTAGTCTGAAGAATGCCTTCCTGTGGACGCTGATTCAAGTCACATAATTTTGGAGGAAAGCGCATCGCAATTTATAAAACCCCTTAAACTGGTACTCCTAATCTTACCTCTACTTCTCATATACCTCCAGGGGTATTGTTATTCCACCTACCATTACAGTCCTGGGGGCTACCTGTATCTAATGAATATCATTACTATGTTATTACTAATTATAACTAATAGCAACATTTTAATGTCAAGATTTTCAGTAGTATTACTACAGTATGTTCAAATGTGCACTCTACTTGTGTAAAAAAATTAAAATACATGGGAAATGTTGTTGCAACAAGGAGGAACCAACTAGTTTTACCTAGGTGAGAATTGTTTTATTATAAACATAATACGGATTCTTTTAGATATTTCTTAAACTTTTCAAATCTGTATTCATTTTTCTCCATATTTTAATATTTTTGATAAAATATTACAAAGTCATGACATATATATATATATATATATATACCGTATTTTTCGCTCCATAAGACGCACTTTTCTCCCCCCAAAAAGTGGGGGGAAAAGTGGGTGCGTCTTATGGAGCGAATGCCCCATGATATGCCTCAGCTCACCTGTCGCCGCTGCGTTAGGCTCCCTCTGAGCGTGCGTCCGGCGGCAGGAAGCTTGGGCACTCGTCTGGGGGAGCCACGTGACCGCGATCTCGCGAGATTGCGGTCACGTGGCTCCCCCAGGCGAGTGCCCAAGCTTCCTGCCGCCAGACGCACGCTCAGAGGGAGCCTAACGCGGCGGCGACAGGTGAGTGGAGGCATAGCCATGAGCTGCTGGGGCATATCCATGAGCTGCTGGGGCACATCCATGAGCTGGTGGGGCACATCCATGAGCGAGCTGGGGCACATCCATGAGCGAGCTGGGGCACATCCATGAGCGAGCTGGGGCAAATCCTTGTGCTGGGGCAATATCCATGAGCTGGGGCATTATCCATGAGCTGGGGGACAGTATCCATGTGCTGAGGCATATCCATGAGCTGGGGGACAGTATCCATGAGCTGGGGCATATCCATGTGCTGGGGCATATCCATAAGCTGGGGGGCATATCCATGAGCTGGGGGACAGTATCCATGTGCTGGGGCATATCCATGTGCTGGGGCATATCCATAAGCTGGGGGGCATATCCATAAACTGGGGGACAGTATCCATGAGCTGGGGCATATCCATGTGCTGGGGCATATCCATAAGCTGGGGCAATATCCATGAGCTGGGGCAATATCCATGAGCTGGGGCATTATCCATGAGCTGGGGGACAGTATCCATGTGCTGGGGCATATCCATGAGCTGGGGGACAGTATCCATGAGCTGGGGCATATCCATAAGCTGGGGGGCATATCCATGAGCTGGGGGACAGTATCCATGTGCTGGGGCATATCCATGAGCTGGGGCATATCCATGAGCTGGGGCATATCCATAAGCTGGGGGGCATATCCATAAACTGGGGGACAGTATCCATGAGCTGGGGCATATCCATGTGCTGGGGCATATCCATAAGCTGGGGGGCATATCCATGAGCTGGGGGACAGTATCCATGTGCTGGGGCATATCCATAAGCTGGGGGACATATCCATGAGCTGGGGGACAGTATCCATGAGCTGGGGCATATCCATGTGCTGGGGCATATCCATAAACTGGGGGGCATATCAATGAGCTGGGGGACAGTATCCATGTCCTGGGGCATATCCATGAGCTGGGGGACAGTATCCATGAGCTGGGGGACAGTATCCATGAGCTGGGGGCAGTATCCATGAGCTGGGGCAGTATATCCATTATTACACTATTTGATTTCAGAATATTTATTTTCCTGTTTTCCTCCTCTAAAAGCTAGGTGCGTCTTATGGAGCGAAAAATACGGGGTATATATATATATTATTATCTATATCTCTATAAAATATTATTTTCAAAAGATTCAGACACACACGGAGACTGGCTTAGATAAAAATAAAAAAGTATTTATTTAGAAAACCATCAGCGTTTCAGTTCCCAATGGAACTTTCTTCAGGATGACAGGAGGATTTCCTAGGTGAGATTTTTTTTTTTTTTACTATAAACATAATACGTATTTTTTTTAGATCTTTCTTAAATTTATATAATAAAAATTTGAAAAGGTTTTCTTCAAATTTTCAAAGTCAATATTTTTGATAAAATATTACAAAGTGATGACATTTACATATATATATATAATTATGTAAATGTCATCACTTTGTAATATTTTATCAAAAATATTGAATTTGAAGAAAGATTTATATAATAAAAATTTGAAAAGGTTAAGAAATATCAAAAAAAAATATATATATATTTTTATTATTTATATATATATATATATCTCATTTACATAATTATTCAGCTCCTTAACAACAATCTTACAGTGTACAGGAAAATAAATGAAAATGATGTTTCTGCCTAGAGAGGAGCATTTGAAACGTTATAACGTATGCTGGCCTCTGCACGTCAGTTGGTTTATTAGAAGTGATGGGGGAAATGTTACACGATTTCTGACAAGTGGTTATATTACAACTGGCATTGACACAAATGCGCTCCCTACCTTTTTATACGCAACATAACAAACAGATTAGGTTCAAGAGGTGTCAAGGTGACTGTTATACCGAGGTTGCCGTTCTCGCCAACTGGCCAGACACTACATCACGCTTACTCTGCATCATCATTAATTTTAAATATCTCCTTCTGTTGCTGTCTAAAAAACAGCTTGCAATATCCCTCTGTACAGATTAAAATGGTCAGTAACAGCGGTACATGGCAGTGACAAAACCTGCTTAGAGTTCATTTGATGAAATACGTCTTTAGGATAGCTTTCCAGAATGTTCTCGGGAGGATAGGTAGACGCGGAAATGACTTCCGTGTTTAGTCGTTTTGCATTTTCATGAGGTAAAAAAAAAAAAGAATGAATGTGTAAACAGTTTAGCAGTGTTGTGTCAGTGCTTTTATTTCTGAAATTAGACACCAATCAAAGAAACCGGTAAAGGATGGGACCCTCACACCGTATATTCCACAAAAGGCACTTTATTGGGTATTGTCACTCAGACTCAGGATCCATGCCTGCAGTATGTTTCCAGAACAGCACATGAAAGCGTCAATGCTTCCAGAGCATAAACATTTAAACACAGTACACCACACCCCTGCCTGAATAAAGGTCCACTCCCCCCTATCAAACTTGACTCTGCATTGCAAGTCAAACCCTGTTACTGTTCAGACCTACTGCTGTATTACTCCTGATATACCGTGTACCAGACCCCCGCTTGCCTACCGATTAACACCCTGTACCAGCCCCTAGACCACGGATTGCCCTCTGACTATTCTCCCTGGATACCCTCTTGTACTGTGCTTGGATCAGCCAGTGTCCATCTACCCAAAGGTACCATCTGTGTGTCCCTGAACACTGGGCTCAGACCCCCTGAACTTGGGTCCCACCATGGCACATGCCAGGTGACACCTTGACAGAATGCAGAGTCCCACTACCGAGCCCGCAGGGATCCTACCTACCAGCCCTGGACAATCTGACCTACCAGCTGTGCATACTAATGGGGAATATATGGGCCTTAATGGACTCTCTGAGGAGCACCTCTCCCAAGGTGTGTTCCTCCTGGGAAGACAGTTAAAGGCCCGCCGACTCCTGAAGGGTGTACACAGAGAAAGAACCAGAACCTCTGTATGTACTGTGGGGTTTCTAATCACTGGCTCTCGAATTGCCCACTGAGACCTCCCAAAAGGCTAGCTCCTGTAACCGAGCCTGCTAAGGTCCCACGGCAAACCCCTGTGCAAAAGACTGCTCCTAGAAAAGCTCTGGTTCCCAGAAATGGATCCCAACCCAAGTTGTCTGCCCCTAAACCCAAACCTGCCCCCAGGAGACATCAGATACCCAAACCTGCTCCCAGAAGGCCTCCTACTCCAAAACCTGCCCCGAGAAAAATAATGCCCTCATCACCCAGGTTTTTCCCTTTAGCATCCCCATTTTAGCTCCACAAAGGGAATCGTGCCCATAGTCTATGGAGTTGTTAAGTTTGCAACAGCTCTGGGTAAGTTAGCACCAGCTTTGGAATACTGCCCTAAATTTATTAATTTGCTTGAAAAAGAACCAGAGACTTTATCAAGGAACAGAACATATATTAAAAACATAATTTATACGAACGTAAGAATTCAGATACCTATCCTGTGGCATACCTCCAGCAAGCGAGCCCACCCAAAACTAGAAGGAATGTCCACAAATGGAAGTGGAATGCTCATGACATGTATCCCAAGCGACGCAGCAAACCTATCCACGTGTTATCATACACACCTGGGAGTGTATGCTACGTGAATATATATATTTGAACCACGAGCGCATGACTGAATAAAATTCCTATCTAATTCAAGTACAGGACCAGGAATATATCCTCTTTATACATCCTTCCCTGCATTTACTGTATGTTATTAAAGCGCTGCGGAAACTGTTGGCGCTATATAAATGATGACAATATTATTATTATTATTAAAGGTTCCATTTGTGGATCGTTAAAACCAGGGATTTTATACTCTCTGGACCTCCAGATGTTTCTGAACTGCAACTCCCATCATTCTATGTCTAACTATTGCATGCAAAGAATTCAGGGAATTGCTGGCCAGCAACATCTGGGGGGGGGGCAGAGTTTGAAACCCCTGATTTAAACTCTCGAAAACCCCCATTAAAAACATGCTGTCTGCTCCTGGCTTATTATTATTCTATTCAAACTGCTGTCACGTTCTCTGTGATAGCCGCGTGATAAGCAGGTGTCCATTAAAGTTGGTTAGTACGCGGTAGATGTGTTTTTTAGCGAATAAAACAAGAAATTCACGTGTTTGCTCCCTGTGCTGCATCAACTTTTTGCTCAAGTCGATTTAAAATCCCAGCCATCCAATAAGTAGATCTATGGCTACTGTGTATCATCAATTTCCATTAACTTCTATTATTTGGTGCAGAAATGCTTGGGAATAACAGAAGAACGTAGTTCGGCAACTACATTTTTTGTTGCTGATAAATAGTAATGCGCTCTGGTTGGGAACCGAATGTATCCTGTTTCATTCATCATTCAGCTCGTTTCATTCATATTTTTAACATGAATGATGATTATAAACCTTTTACCTTGATTGGGAAAAAGCATGTTCTGTCGTCCCATTGTGTGCAAACTCTGCACTGCTTTTACTAATTTATAATACAGTATATAAAGAATCACTGGGATGAATAAGAATCTCTGATATGACACTCTCAGCCTAGCAGTCCCTTAGTATTTTCCATGGGGAAAGATTGATCCCTTCCAGAACGCCTTCCTTAACTTAAGAAATATAGTGTTGGTTTGCCTTGTGACTGGAGATCTGGGTCATACGTTTGCAGTGCTATTTGTCTTCATCCTGCACGAGTCACAGAAAGTGGGGCAGACATTAAAGTGGTGTCCCTGCAGGATATACACCAAAACATACAATAGTCCACATTTATTAATAATGAAGTCATGTTCCATCATGCATTTCAGAGACAAGGATCTAGCTACAGGATTAGCTTTCCTGGTAGATTCCACCTGTTCATTCTCTCTCTCAGTATCTATCAATCTACTACATCTATGTATGTAAATGTATGTATCTGTCTAACTATCTTGTTTCTTTCTATCACATATCTATCTCGTATCTCTCTATATCACAGCTATCTCATATCTATCTATCTTGTTTCTCTGTCGCATATCTATACCATATCTATCCTCTATATGTCTGTGTGTCTATTTATCCCATTACTCTATTGAGTATATATCTTGTATCTATCCCTCTATCTTATATCTCTCTCTCTCATTTCTATTATGTGTCTCTCTATCTTTCTCATGTCTCTCTCTCTCTCATATCTATTCTGTATCTACAGTTGTGTTCAAAATTATTCAACCCCCTATGCTGTAAAGGGTTTTAGGGAATTTAGTGTACATTTGTAATTGTATTCAGAATGAAATCCTACAAGGACTTTTTAAAGAACCATATGCAACTAAAATGACATCAATTGGTTTTGTAATACAGTAGTAAATGTTTCTTATGTGAATTCTTCATTGACACAATTATTCAACCCCTTAAAGACTACCACTCTGAAGAACAGAGGTTCATTCAAGTGTTTTCAATCAGGTATTGAAAACACCTGTGGATGTCACGGAGCAGCAATAAAGCATAATAAGCACCAATTAGGCAGCTTTAAAATGACTGTGATACTCAGCTCCTTCTAGACATTTACTGGTGGGGTTACAAACATGGTGAAGTCAAGAGAATGGTCCAGGAAGACAAGAGAAGAGGTGATTACTCTTCACAGGAAGGGCAATGGCTATAAGAAGATTGCAAAGATGTTAAACATACCAAGAGAGACCATAGGAAGCATCATTCGCAAATTCAAGGCAAAGGGCACTGTTGAAACGCTACCTGGTCGTGGCAGAAAGAAGATGCTGACTTCGACTGCTGTGCGCTACCTGAAGCATAGAGTGGAGAAAAGTCCCCGTGTGACTGCTGAGGAACTGAGAAAAGATTTGTCAGATGTGGGTACTGAAGTTTCAGCTCAGACAATACGGCGCACACTGCGTAATGAAGGCCTCCATGCCAGAACTCCCAGGCGCACCCCCTTGCTGTCTCCAAAGAATAAGAAGAGTCGACTGCAGTATGCCAAAAGTCATGTGGACAAACCACAGAAGTTTTGGGATAGTGTTCTGTGGACTGATGAAACAAAATTAGAACTGTTTGGGCCCATGGATCAATGCTATGTTTGGAGGAGGAAGAACAAGGCCTATGAAGAAAAGAACACCTTGCCTACTGTGAAGCATGGCGGGGGGTCAATCATGCTTTGGGGCTGTTTTGCTTCTGTGGGGTACAGGGAAGCTTCAGCGTGTGCAAGGTACCATGAATTCTCTTCAGTACCAGGAGATATTGGAAGACAATGTGATGCAGTCCGTCACAAACCTGAGGCTTGGGAGACGTTGGACCTTTCAACAGGACAATGATTCCAAGCATACCTCCAAGTCCACTAGAGCATGGTTGCAGATTAAAGGCTGGAACATTTTGGAGTGGCCATCGCAGTCACCTGACTTAAATCCGATTGAGAACCTCTGGTGGGACTTAAAGAAAGCAGTTGCAGTGCGCAAGCCTAAGAATGTGACTGAACTGGAGGCTTTTGCCCATGACGAATGGGCGAAGATACCCGTAGATCGCTGCAAGACACTTGTGTCAAGCTATGCTTCACGTTTAAAAGCTGTTATAACTGTAAAAGGATGTTGTACTAAGTACTAAGATTGAATGTCACTTGGGGGTTTAATAAAACTGATAATGATGTGAGCACAGAACATACATTTGTGGTTATTTCATTATAAATGTTATATTATATTTGTCTGACCTACACATGCCTCTTTGATTTAATTGTAAGCAAGATGACTGAATGATCAAAATCAATGTCAAACTGGCCAAAACACTCAATTTCAGTGGGGGTTGAATAATTTTGAACACAACTGTATCTCATCTCTATCTATCTTGTTTCTCTGTATTGAACATCTCTCTAACTCATATCGCTATATATATATATATCTGTTCCATATTTATCTATCTCATGTCTATTCTGTACATATCTGTACCGCATCTCTCTCTCATATTTCTATCATTCCCCTATCTATCTCATGCCGCATATCCCTCTATATCATGTCTCTCTATCGTTCTAATATCTATCATCCTCATATCTATTCCGTATCTCTCTATTATCTCTCTCATACCTCTCTATCTTGTATCTCTCTATAAATCTCATATCTCTATCTCCTATCCCTCTCATATCTCTTTCGCTCTCTCATTGTAACGGTAGGCCCCCTATAGGGTGATGGGGAGCCCCCAGGCTGTGTAGAGTGAAGCCTTTAGGGCAGGTATATGGTTTTGTTTGCAGACTTCAGCAATCCCTTGCAACACTTAAGAAACACGATGAATTCTACATACTGCAGGACAGGACCCAATACTTGAAAAATGTGAATCCTAAAGTGCAAGACAGAACCTGATATGTGAATGTACAATAAATGCAACACACTGCAAATCGCCACACTCCCAGCCAGGGAGTTCAGACAAAGCCCTGGAACTCACACACACCATATGGCTTTGTGGCCAAATGCCTGTAGAGTGAAAACACCTGAACTTGAAAACATGAATGCAAAACAGAACTTGATACATGAATGCAGCACAATACAAATCCTCTCACTCCCAGCCAGGGAGTTCAGACAAAGCCCTGGAACTCACACACACCATATGGCTTCGTGGCCAAATGCCTGTAGAGTGAAAACACCTGAACTTGAAAACATGAATGCAAAACAGAACTTGATACGTGAATGCAGCTATTACTTAGGGAGCAGACTAGAGAATAACCAGAGCCAGGGAGTCATACACAGATTATCAGAACATGAACTAGAATAAACACGAGGAACAAGAACGTAGTGGATCTCAGACGTAGTCTATCCTGATCCAAGGATCAAATGCCTGGTTGGCCCTTGGTATATATAGGGCCAAGCAGATCATGTGACTGCAGACCTTCAGCCCAGTGTGAATGGTCTGCAGAGCCTGAACAAGAAAACCTGAAAACATGAATCCCTGCTACAACCAGCAGGGGGCAGGACCGAGATGTGACACTCATATCTTTCTATCGCATATCTGTCTCTCTCATCTCTCTCATATCTCGCTTTCTCGTATCCAGGGGTTAAGACCTAAAAAAATAAGTGTGGGAACGCCCCAACATTTCTGTGCATTCTGGTCTCAAAGATTACAAGGAGCCACAGCAGCTGCAGCGCTTCTTTATGCATGAGAATGCCATTGGCAACCACTGAGAAATTGTCATTCCCACGTCTTCCCAATGTACATAAATCCAAGAAAAATCCTTAAATATAGACAGTTCTATACAACTGTGTCTATATAGAAAGGCGTTACAGCTTCTCAGTATATCAGCCAAATGGGAACTAAGTTCCTCCTGCTAAAATAGTGAGGGAACTGCGTTCCCATGCGTTCCTGCGGGACTTGACCCCTGCTCGTATCTCTCTTGTATCTCTCTCATATCTCTCTCTCGTATCTCTCTTGTATATCTCTCTCTCTCGTATCTCTCTCGTATCTCTCTCTCGTATCTGTCTCTCTTGTATCTCTCTCGTATCTCTCTCTCGTATCTCTCGTATCTCTCGTATCTCTCTCTCGTATCTCTCTCTCGTATATCTCTCTCTTGTATCTCTCTCATATATCTCTCTCATATATCATTCTCTCTCACATCGCTCTCTCATATATATATCGCTCTCTCTCATATCTCTCTGTCTATCAAATCAAATCAAAATAAGCTTTATTGGCAGGACCAAATACATTTTAGCATTGCCAAAGCATATGGGGAGGTTATATGGGGTGAGGGGGGGGGGTATTGGGACAAATATGGGGGAAAGGGCAAGTCCATGGACATTATCAGGGGTAAGGGATAATGTGAAGGGGGATGGGGGCGAGTCCGTGTTGGGGATTTATAAGTTTGGGATCTCTCATGTTCCTCTCAGTCTGTGACATTCTGTGACGTATTGGGCAGATATCTTCACCGCCGGCTCCTCTTCTATCTCTCTATCATGACATATGGACTAAATAAAACCCATAGGCGATACTGACTTGGAATGTCCAGGTATGCTTCCCCGATATCACAAACTTAAAAAAATACACCTTGAACAGTGAGAACATAATTCCTTTATAATGTTTAAGACACTAACTATCATATTCAAAAATTGGATGTTCTATGCAATTTAAGAGATATTTTATTGATGATTTTCCGCAGTGGCATTTAGAACATTTAAACTGATGTAAGAAAATATATTGCAAACAAACAAAGCTATATAAAGGTAATACAACAGCTCAGTTTTCTTTCACTGACTTTCACAGATGTAGCTTGGATTCTGTTAATGCAAAAAATGTATCACACTATTCCCGCCTTGGGCAAGACACCTAACGATATGGATGCGCCTACCTCACAAATACTTGTACTTCCCATAGATTGTAAGTTCCCTTGGGAACAGAAAACCCCTGAATCAGGCCATATCATCCATGTGTGGTATTCTAATGTATTCACCACATGTACACTGATCTTGTAAATCGCTGCAGAATATGTGGCGCTGTTTAAACAAAGGATGGCAATAATAAATCCACACAAAAAGTGTGAATTGGCTCCAGTCCTGTGAAAATATGCAGAGAAAAATGTTAAAATGTTAGTACCGGCTGGGTGGAGTAGAGGTAACATCACCACTCTGCGTGGAGAGAGCCTGTGGAGTCATGGGTTCGATCCTGGCAAGAGCACCTCTCCAGTAAGTGTCCTTGGGCAAGACACCTAACGGTACATACTCACCACACAGGACATACTTGAAAACTAGAGAAATTCCAATGTATCCTTCCTGGTAAAATACTTTCTTAAAAAACAAATGTGGGTTTTCCATCCGTTTATTAATGGCATTTAACAACAAACCATAAGAATACTCTCCATAATTCCTCTTTATTAATAATAGAGCAGCAAAACAAAGTGAAATTAAAAAAAAAAGGTATGGACTGTAACATGTTGATCTACAAAACGTGTTTAACACCCTAACGATGGGCGGCAATCACTCATCAGAGGTGGCTTAAAGCCTGTGAGGCATACAGGAACGCCTCGCCAACAGGTGCTGTCGCAAGCTGCAGATTGCGGCCCACCCCGTTGCTGACACGAAGCGTGCATCATTGGCTGCAGGGTGACAACCTGAGCTCAGGCTATCCCTCTGCAGCCAATGACACGCATCTCGCGCAGGTTGTGAGGAGGGGCCGAGGCAGCCATATTGCAGACAGCTGGGCGTACCTGTGCACCCTGCGTCTTCAAAGCCCTCCCGCCACCACGACAGCATAACATGTCCCAGATAGCAAAGATAACTTGCCGCAAACTTGTGGCACATTTGAATTGTAAGTCTTGCAAACTCTGCAAATTTTCACAGGCAATTCGTTAACTTGCAGAACACTTGCAGCACAAATTCTAGGTGACGCTTTTTCTTGTAGCAAAGCTAGCAAAGTCTCTAGCAAGAACAGAGTTGGCAATGGCAAGTCTATAGCAAGAGCTATGCAAGTCACCGCAGGAGCTCTTAGAGCTACTAGCTTTTGCTGTGACTTGCAGAGCTCTTGCTATAGACTTACTATTGCTAACTTTGTGTAAATTCCAGACATTCTCGTTCAGTACTTTTTTTGCAAACGGCGTTTCAAATTTCAAACTTTCAAGTGTACTGGATTTATTTTTCACCTCGTTCGTTTGCGTGTCGGCTTTTTCCGGCGGCTGCCCTGCGATCGGCAGCTAGTCGGGTTTCTCCGGCGTGTTCGGCGTGGTAAATCCAGGTGTTTCTGCGGGTTTCGGTGAGTGTTCGGCGGGTTTCCGGTTAGTGTTCAGTGTATTTGCGGCGAGTTTTCCTTGCACTACGGGGGCCCTGCGGTGCTTGCTGAATACACCACAGGGTTGGCAAACTAGGATCGCTGAATCGCCCCGAAGTGCAGGGAACAAAAAGTCACTGAACGTGCGGTGACTTTTCGAATCTCTTTGAATGACCCTGTATGCAATCATTTGGAATAAATCTATGCTTTTCAATGGCTCTGTCCGGTTATTTTATTCTTCTCTTACCCGCCTGCTTCATCTAAACTGTGTAGCTTGGTTCAGCAGTTTAATGCATAACAGTAAAGTTTTGTAATTTTTATGTACCCTTTTTGAACTTGTGACATTCATATTAAAGCTATTTATCTGAATACATTACAGACTTTGCTTTTAACTTTTGTGGTCACCCTAGCCGAGTGCAATTATAATGTTCAGATGGACCCAACAGCCTAGAGGGGAACTACAAAAGCCATTGTCTCTAAAAATTGATATTGATCTTCAAATGGATTGATTAATTAGGCTAATTGCTGTTGTGCAGAACGCCGTAATGCTAAAAATACTTTAATTGCTTTTCAACACAATTCTAAATTTAATAAACCCATCACTCCCTTTAGAAGAGTAGACATATTTCCGAAAACATTATGAATCGTATAGAACTGGCAGTGCCATATTTTTTCTCTGTATATTCTGTGATTTTTGTCTTTTTTTTTTAAGTGTGTTATTTAGTTGCTGTACACACTAGACAATTGACCTCTACAGATCAGCAAGTCGAATTGTGTTCTTTTATTACGGCTCACCTGGACTGATGTCCTCTCTGTCTTGAAATAGGTTTAGGTATCCAATATCTCCGCAAGAAGCAGGATAACCATCCCACACGCATCGCAGGGCTCTTTACAAGAATGTCTGCGGGGCATGGGAGTCACGACAATCTATTGCAATGGTTTCTGGAGCAGAGCCAGCTGTGTTTGCATTCTTATAAAGGAATACATTTGATATATTGTCTTGAGGATGCTGAATATAAAATACTAACTGGTATATTTTATCCACAGGGGGCAGCCTTAATTCGAATGTTGGCTAATTTTATGGGCCATAAAGTATTTCAGAAAGGATTACAAGTAAGTCAAAAGTTTCCTTATGAATTTAAAGGCTTTCTCCAGCATTTGAATTGAGAGATTATTTTTAATTAAATCACAACAGTTCTTTTCCTAATTTAAACTGTCACATGTCTGAGCTATAATGCAAAAGTTAGAGTTGAATTAAATACGCAATGCGGGGATATTTGTTACTTACAGTTCCACGGGAAGAATATTATGTTGAAATCGGTACTAATATTTACCAAATAAGGAGCCCTGTTTCCTTGCGTGCGCTAAAATTGAGATGCTAACGGGGGTAACTCTGCACCTGCATGTTTCCAGCATTCCCATTTTATCGTGATATTCTGAGGCAGGCGCTACCTCAACACATTGACCTTGATCACAGCACTAAGCGCTGGCATACTCGCGGTCATGCCTCCCCGAATATCACCTCCTGGAGTCCATAATATTCCATGGAGGTTTGTGCTTCCGGGCCGCGGAGTGAGACTGGAAACTATTTGTCCCCAGTCTCACTCTGCTCCCAGTGACCAGAAGCAGCGGATCGGACCACCCTTCCTACCTCGGGATGAAAGGTGTGTAACGGATTTATTGGGTGGATTTTTAGGGACTGTTAACTGATTTAGCAAATGTGGAATCCGTTAGCACCGGCTTTAAGGAGTAGCTAATATTTTGGCTTGCGCATCCCTGAGGTAATAGATAACAAACTTTTTCTAGAGATGTGCACCGCTAAAAATTTTGTTTCGTTTAATTTTTTTCCAGATTTTTTTTCATTTCGGGTCGTTTCGGACCGTTTTCATTTCGATTTGGTGATTCAATTTGAAATTTCGGGTCAAATTTCGAATTGATATAAAAAAAAATCGCTTTTTTTTTAAATGCTCAAAAAAAGTCTAAAAATAAAGAGATTCTTTCCTGCAGAAAATTATAAGCAACAGTTTATAAGATATTTAATTAAAACGGAAATATTTTTAACATTGAAGCCTATTGGGTAAAATATTTTCCATACCATTTTTAACATTGAAGCCTATGGGGTAAAACATTTTCCATACTACTTTTAACATTGAAGCCTATGGGGTAAAACATTTCCCACACCTTTAACATTGAAGCCTATGGGGTAAGACGTTTTCCACACCATTTTTAACATTGAAGCCTATGGGGTAAAACATTTTCCACACCATTTTTAACATTGAAGCCTATGGGGTAGAACATTTCCCACACCTTTTTTAACATTGAAGCCTATGGGGTAAAACCTTTCCCACACTTTTTTAACATTGAAGCCTGTGGGGTAAAGCATTTCCCACACCTTTTTTAACATTGAAGCCTATGGGGTAAAACATTTCCCACACCTTTTTTAACATTGAAGCATATGGGGTAAAACATTTCCCACACCTTTTTTAACATTGAAGCATATGGGGTAAAACATTTCCCACACCTCTTTTAACATTTGAAATGATCAAATGGATATCCATTTGATAGTTCATTTCAAATTTGATAGTTAGTTAATATCCAAATCAGTGCACATTTCTTTTTTTTTTTTTAAAAAAACGTGGGTTTTTTTTAACTTTATTTTCATTGTTTTCTGTCCCAAGGGCAGTACCCGGACCCCCATACACCTTTTATGGGCAATATCTTGCATATATGCCCTCTTGGAGGGCACTTTAAAATTCAAAATTTTGAGCCCCATAGACTTGCATTGAGTTTGAATCGTATTCGCGTTCAAATTTGAAAGTTCGAGTTCGAATGAGAGCCGAACACGGGGGTGTTTGGCCCATCACTACTGCAGAGATGCTGCCCGGCAGAGTGAGGATTCATATGCTGCATTAACTATACTGTAGAGGTACTGCCCGGCAGTGTGCGGAATCATATGCTGCATTATTATACTGTAGAGGTGCTGCCCGGCAGTGTGAGCATTCATATGCTGCATTAATTATACTGTAGAGTTGCTGCCCGGCAGTGTGAGGATTCATATGCTGCAACTACCGAATTTGAAATGAACTATCAAATGGATGTCAAGTAACTATCGAATTTGATCGAAACAATACGAAATGAAGGAAACAACAATGGAACCGAAAAATACGATGTCTGAAATGATCGAAATGGAACTGAAATCACGAATGGAACGAAAATGACTTGCGATTTTACAAATTTCACTTTCATATGAAATAAAATTATTTTGTTTCGGAATTTTTTTTCGGATGCTATGTATTTCGATGCCGATCCGATTCGGAACATCGGACGAATCAGAATCACCGAATCGGCCCAGTTCGTGAAAAAAAACGAATCGTCCGAATCAAAACGCACATCCCTATTAAATATTAAGCTGTGTCACGGATTTTGTACTTGAGTAAAAGTAAACATTAAAATGAAATTAATTTGTTTCATAAAGTCCTTTGCTAAATATTACTTGTATTGTAAATTAAGATCAATTTGATAGTTGACATCAATTCGAAATTTGATTTCAAATTCGAAATTTGATTTCAAATTCGATAGTTGATATCAAATTCGATAGTGTGGGAATGTGATGTTCTGGGTCTCTGTGTGACGTTCTGGGTCTCTGGCGCCCCCTCTGGCAGTAGTGGACATTGCTGCTTTTGGTTTATTTTTTATTTCGTTCATTTCTTGGATCCCAAGCCTGATCAGTACCTGGACTCCATTGGTTCACCCTGGACCATTTTGTATAAATGGAGACCACTCCCTTAGTAGGGTGCGGTCTCATTCATCCTGAATCATCTATTCAGTTCAGTTCTGTCTGTCTTCAAGCTCCTGTCTGGTTTGCCTTGCTCTAGATTCATCCTTTATCATCTATTCAGTTCAGTTCAGTCCTGTCTGTCTTCAAGCTCCTGTCTGGTTTGCCTTGGTCTAGTTTTATCCTGTTCAGTCTGTCTGTCTTCCAGCTCATGTCTGGTCTTTCCCTGGCCTAGATTTATCCCGTTAAGCCTGTCTACCTGGTCATTCTGTTTACAGGCTCATGTTTGGTTTGCCCTGTTTTTCTTGCCTTCTTGTAGTATCATATTTAGTTCTGCTTCCCATATTTAGTTCTGCTTCCCATATTTAGTTCTGCCTCCCATGTTTAGTTCTGCCTCCCATGTTTAGTTCTGCCTCCCATGTTTAGTTCTGCCTCCCATGTTTAGTTTTGCCTCCTCATGTTTAGTTCTGGCCTCCCATGTTTAGTTTTGCCTCCCATGTTTAGTTGCCTATCTGGTTTTCTTTATTTCTTGCCGTGAGGTTAAAGGCTCTGTTTATTGTATTTATGTTCTGTATTCCCTGCTCTTGGTTTAAGTTCTTGGTTCCTAGAATAAATGATATATATTTATTTTTCTAGTTCAGGCTCATGGTCTATTTTCACTGCTCATTAGGCTCACACCCCTCTCTGTCAGGTCAGGTCCCCGACCCCCATCGTGACATAATGAGACCGCCAGTAACAAGTGAGCTAGCAGTGATTCTTGGTCTGTTGGAGAACCTGCAAAAGGTTAATAAAGCTGCAGAACAGCACCTGGAGAGGCTGAGTGCTATACTGCGGAAAACTCCCAGGGACGCCTTCCCAAAGGAACCTGTTCCAGTGAAAGATTCCAGAGGACCCCTGACCCTGGAGGAAAGGGTATGGAGGAAAACCCATGGCTTATGTTTCTACTGTGGTTCCTGCCTGCACAGAGTGGCAACCTGCCAGGTGCGCCCACAGAAGGCCTTTACGGTCCAGCCTTACCAGACCTCCTTGACCAAGCCATGCCAGGCCGCAGTATCCATGTCCGCTGCCCTGCAACCCGCAGGATCTCCAGAGTCCGCTGCCCTGCAACCCGCAGGATCTCCAGAGTCCGCTGCCCTGCAACCCGCAGGATCTCCAAAATCCACTGCCCAACAGGGAGAGACCAGGTGTAAGCCAGCAGTTCCAGTCAAGAGTGCTGCCCTGCAGCGCGAACAAATCGGGGTCACCGCTCCACAGTGCCAAGCCGGGGTCACCGCTCCACAGTGCCAAGCCGGGGTCACCGCTCCACAGTGCCAAGCCGGGGTCACCACTCCACAGTGCCAAGCCGGGGTCACCGCTCCACAGTGCCAAGCCGGGGTCACCGCTCCACAGTGCCAAGCCGGGGTCACCGCTGCACAGTGCCAAGCCGGGGTCACCGCTCCACAGTGCCAAGCCGGGGTCACCGCTCCACAGTGCTAAGCCAAGGTGGTTCCCAAGCCACGCTCACCCGAGCTGGTAGTTTCCAAGCCACGCTCACCCGAGCTGGTAGTTTCCAAGCCACGCTCACCCGAGCTGGTAGTTTCCAAGCCACGCTCACCCGAGCTGGTAGTTTCCAAGCCATGCTCACCCGAGCTGGTAGTTTCCAAGCCACGCTCACCCGAGCCGGCCATGACCGAGTCGCCGAAGAGCTGTGCCAAGGTCGCTGACCCACAGACCCGTGCTGCTGCCGCCATGACCGAGTCACCGCAGAGCCATGCTGAGGTTGCTTACCCACAGATCCGTGCTGCTGCCGCCATGACCGAGTCGCCGCAGAGCCGTGCTGCTACTGCCATGACCGAGTCGCCGCAGAGCCGTGCCGAGGTCGTTGACCCACAGACCCGTGCTGCTGCCGCCATGACCAAGTCACCGCAGAGCCGTGCCGAGGTCGCTGACCCACAGATCCGTGCTGCTGCTGCCATGACCGAGTCGCCGCAGAGCTGTGCTGCTGCCGCCATGACCGAGTCGCCGCAGAGCCGTGCCAAGGTCGCTGACCCACAGATCCGTGCTGCCGCCGCCAGGACCGAGTCGCCGCAGAGCCGTGATGAGGTCGCTGACCCACAGAGCCGTGCTGCTGCCGCCATGTCCGAGTCGCCGCAGAGCCGTGCTGTTGCTGCCGTGTCCAAGTCACCACAGAGTCGTGCTAAAGGCACTGCCCCTCCTGTCCTTGCCAAGGGTGCTACCCAACCGGTCCACACCAAGGGCGCTGCCCCACCGAGCCCAGCTGTCCCGGCGTCTTCGAGCCCAGTTGTCCCAGTGTCTTCGAGCCCAGCTGTCCCGGTGTCTTCGAGCCCAGCTGTCCCGGTGTCTTCGAGCCCAGCTGTCCCGGTGTCTTCGAGCCCAGCTGTCCCGGTGTCTTCGAGCCCAGTTGTCCCGGTGTCTTCGAGCCCTGCTGTCCTGGTGTCTTCAAGCCCTGCTGTCCCGGTGTCTTCGAGCCCAGCTGTCCCGGTGTCTTCTAGCCCAGTGGTTCCAGTCCAGTCGCCGCAGAGCCGTGCCAAGGTCACCAACCTACGGAGCTGTGCTGCTGCTGTCCCAGTCACATTGCCACAGAACCGGATCGCCACTGGTGCCATGTTCCTGTTGCCGCAGAGCCGGGAGGACACTGTTGCTGTCCATTCCACGTCCCGTACCAGGGGGAGGAGACACAAAAGGACTGGTGCCAGTGTCTTCAAACCTGGACCCAGTTTTGGCTCCCACCCTCATAGATGGGGGCGTCTTGAGGAGGATGACGACTCTGAGTGGGACCTCAGGGGACTTTGGTGACTGGTGTACGCGAGGGCTCTACGTGCCTACAGGACCCATTGACTTTTTACTTTCATTCTTATTGTCTTTTTTTTGAGCATCCGGGGTCTGCTCGTGGAGGGCGGGATATGTGACGTTCTGGGTCTCTGTGTGACGTTCTGGGTCTCTGGCGCCCCCTCTGGCAGTAGTGGACATTGCTGCTTTTGGTTTATTTTTTATTTCGTTCTTTTCTTGGATCCCAAGCCTGATCAGTACCTGGACTCCATTGGTTCACCCTGGACCATTTTGTATAAATGGAGACCACTCCCTTAGTAGGGTGCGGTCTCATTCATCCTGAATCATCTATTCAGTTCAGTTCTGTCTGTCTTCAAGCTCCTGTCTGGTTTGCCTTGCTCTAGATTCATCCTTTATCATCTATTCAGTTCAGTTCAGTTCTGTCTGTCTTCAAGCTCCTGTCTGGTTTGCCTTGGTCTAGTTTTATCCTGTTCAGTCTGTCTGTCTTCCAGCTCAAGTCTGGTCTTTCCCTGGCCTAGATTTATTCTGTTAAGCCTGTCTACCTGGTCATTCTGTTTACAGGCTCATGTTTGGTTTGCCCTGTTTTTCTTGCCTTCTTGTAGTATCAAATTTAGTTCTGCTTCCCATATTTAGTTCTGCCTCCCATGTTTAGTTTTGCCTCCCATGTTTAGTTCTGCCTCCCATGTTTAGTTTTGCCTCCCATGTTTAGTTTGTATTTATGTTCTGTATTCCCTGCTCTTGGTTTAAGTTCTTGGTTCCTAGAATAAATGATATATATTTATTTTTCTAGTTCAGGCTCATGGTCTATTTTCACTGCTCATTAGGCTCACACCCCTCTCTGTTAGGTCAGGTCCCCGACCCCCATCGTGACAGGGAAATGTTGTATCCCATAGGCTTCAATGTTAAAAATATTCCCGTTTTAACTCAATATCTAATAAACCGTTGCTTATAATATTCTGCAGTAAAGAGTCTCTTTATTTTTAGATTTTATAGGATCTTTGAAGCATTTAAAAAAAATCTGTATTTTTTTTATTTTTTTATATCCATTTGAAATTTGACCCGAAATTTTGAATCGATCCAAAATTTCGAATCAATCCAAAAATTACATGTGTGGTCGACATTTTGGATTCGGGATGCACTCGGAAACACGAAAATGGTAAATTTTGTAGGAAAAACAAATCAGAGCGTCCTCCCATTGCAGCTGCGATCGGCCGAGATTACAGCTGATCGCTGCAGCCTCCCGGTGCGGGCTGACTTCTTGGATCTTGAATGTCAGCCCAGTCTCCAGGATCCCAGCCACACGAATAGACGTCATCGCGCTGGGTGCAATGACGTCTATTCCAGGCACCCCCTGCCAATGCAGGGAAGGTGCCTGAAGGGGGCCTCTCTCCCTTCCGATGTGTAAGGGGTACGCCCAAAAGGCAGACACCGCTTTAAAGGGCACAGCCTGCCCTTCCAAGCAGTGGCTGCCTTTAAACCCTTAGGGGCTGGATCGCGATTTGCCAACAGGCGCTGGATCTCCGTCCTCTCCCAGAGGTGACTGATATCTTGGAAGTTGGCCAAGCCTTCAGGATCTCCCCCTGCCTACTGGTTTCATCGTGCATGGATGCGATGACGTCAGTTCGGGAGTAAACCCCTAGCTTCCAATGAACCCCCCTATCTCCCGATCCGTGGCAGCTAAGTTAATGTTTGGTATCATTGGAACGGCCAGAGCATGGCCTTTTCAATGATACCAAGCATGACCATGTTAAATGTAAGCAAAAAAATAAGTAAAAATATAAATAAAAAATAAATAAAAAAAAATGTAATTTCTTTTGTGTTTTTGTTTTATTAATGCAGCAATATTGTTCCCATTTCAATTAGAATTTGAACAAAGATGCTGCACTAATGATTTTTTCTATGGGGGTGTTTGCTAAAAATTACATTTCCTCCCAAAAAAATTTAACGAGTCCCCATTTCTAATTATTTTAACAAGCACACTACATAGAAAATATAACCGCAAAGGCTCGTATGATAAAATGTGAAAAAAACACTTTACATGCTGTAGATGATTGAAAATTCAAATTTTATTAAATTTTTTGTTATAATATTCAGGCAGGACATGACGTATACATATAATAATGATTTATTATGACTTTTCCGAGTCTGCCGGAAAGAACGATATATAATATATATTGGTGGTTGCAGCCAACCCTTCGGGGAATAGGCGCGACCCCACCCCTCCTGCACTATGTATTTCCAGCCCGGTCATCCCTGCAGCAAGACTCCGCTCCGTGTCTTTGTTTTGATCCCAAAGTGGATTTTGTTTCCGGAGGAGCATAAATAAAGGCCCACCAGTCTACCTCATGTTTGACAAGCAGCATGAGCAGGTATAGTTTGCTATGTAGCAGCCTGTGGTTTCATTTTGGTTAGGACTCGTCCTTATAGAGGTGCCGTGACGTTGGCGGGCGAGCTAGTCTTATAATGGCCATTAATAAGAAACCAAACCTCTAATTGTGTTTAGTTTCACACGGTATAATTTGAGTAAGCGCAGATGACATTTTTTTCTTTCTTATGTTCTACACATGTTGTTGGGCTGGATGCATTTGGTGGTTGCAGCCAACCCTTCGGGGAATAGGCGCGACCCCACCCCTCCTGCACGATATATAATATATGTCTGGGTCTTATAATAAAATGTTACTTCAAATCGCGTTTAAACATGTTGAGCGAAACCGGTAAAAATGAGCTCAGCACACAGGGGTGAAATGGCTCAGCAGCGAAATGGTTAAGAGTTCTCTATTAATATACCTCCAATATGGAATACACCTGTTAACATGTAACATGACGACTATGACTATATTTCCTACATATTTATTTTCTGTGTTAATCTGTATATTTGTGTTTTGTTTTTAATATCTTGCATTGTATTATTTTGTATTTCTGTAACAACTGTAAACAATCAATGTTCTTGAACCCAGAGAAATCTCAATGAGAATTATTATTCACTCTCACTAATTCACTCGGGAATTATTATTTATTGTAAACTGATTTTCTAAAGTTTAAAAATGCGTCATTGAGTCGCACATGTCTTTCTTGCCTAATGGATTTAGGTTATTCAAAACAATTTGCAGGTGTTTCTTCAGATATGTTCTCTTTTTTAGCTGTAAGACTGCAGTAGATTTAGCCATCACAAGACCAGAAGATTTGTGTTTGTGATTGGGCACACAATAACAATATTCTTTTTTTAGACCACTAACAATTCCTACATTCTTGTCAGCCGAGGGAATAATGATATGTTTTAATAGACATTGTTGTAAATAACTTAAGTTAGGCAGTCTCCTGCTACAGTTATTGTTGACTGTAATTCTGTTCATGTAATGCTTGTCACATTATTCCGTTACATTATTTAGTATTTATATATTGTGCTCAACGTATTCCACAGCGCTTTCCAATGGGAAAGATATGGAAAAAAGATATACCTACCATGAGCCGTCACAACATTTAAACCACTTGCCTATTAACATATAGGTCCCCTCGTGTTGCCAAAGTATCTCTGATGCATTGAGTCATGGACAAGACCTCTGAAAGTGTCCTGTGGTACTGACATTATTAGTAGATGCTTTAATTCCTGCAAGTTGTGAGATGAGGTCTCCATGAATCTGATTTGTGTGAAACAGCACATACCACAAATGCTAAATGGATTGAGACCTCGGTAATTTGAGGCCAAGGCAGTCTTTGTTTTGTCAAGTTGCTCAGACCATTCCTGAACAGTTATTGCAGTGTGGCAGGGTGCACTATGTACTGGCTGGATGGAGTAGAGGTAACATCACTGCTCTATAACTGTGGAGACTCAGGTTTGAATTCCAGACAGAGCACCTCTCCAGTAGGTGTCCTTGGACAAGACACCTAATGGTACATACCTGCTTGCCACACAATATTGGCTGTGGAGTCCAGGGTGGAGAAGCAAATCAAAATCCTGTCCAGCACATCTCTCCAATACAACTGTGGAGAAGCAAGTCTTGACTTTATGGCTGGTTAAGGCTTTAAGGCTGGTTCAACCTAACAGCAGGTCGCTGATCTACAATCATGGAGTCCATAGGACTCCATGGAAGGTTGCGCTGCCAGGCCGCGAGCCCTGCGTGTTCTCACTGTCGCGAGATTGCACAGCGCTGCAAAGTGATCGAGAGGGAGACTCTGAACAATTTATTCCCAGTCTCACTCTGCTTCCGGCTAAATGAAGCTGCGGATTGGGCCACTCTTCTCACCCTGGGATGAGAGGCGAATATGGGATTTAATGCATTTTGCATTTGCAGAATCTTTTAACATGAGCTCTTAGAGGATGCTAAAATTTTGGCTTGCGTCCTGACGGTAATTTACACCAGCACCTTGTGAGATAGATCAGGATAGGTGGGAAAAGGAATGATGGGCTGAGCTGATACAAGATCAACCTCAACGTGTCCCTTCCTGGAAAGAAATTCTAAATCAATAAATACATATCTATTAAAGGGCCAATACCACCATAAAATAAAATGATTTATTTTATTCTATGGTGCTGATATCTGCCATGTTTTTGTCTTCCATGTTTAGAAATATTTTACTCCATATGTGTCACTGGGTTCATCCATTGTGTAATATTTTATGTCGTAAATGTCCCCCCCTCCAGTATTTTTACATCATTTGCTCTTCACCCTGTGGCTTTGGCCATAGAATGGAGTCTGTGGGTCAGTTACTGACTCAAATCATTGTATTATGTATTCAGAGGGCGTAGATAAGAAGGGCTGTAGCGCTCACTCCCGGAGGAGCCGCTGAAATTTGAACCTCGGGTCAGTCTCCCCGCACTAGGGAATAAATATACTCCAGCACCGTCTTAGATTTTATAAATTATATAGTTTTCTGAATAAACTGGCATATAAGAAATAACACGGTGTATATATATATTTACAGTACTGCGTCTTGCGGGAAACTCGTAGCGGAAAAATAAATGCAATGCTTAGTAATACGAGAAACGCGCAGCGGAAAAATAAGAAAGGAAAAATATATCTTTTAACCCCCTCGGTGGTTAGAGAGTGAGTCCCGTACAGGTTATGTCCCAAATAATGTAAGTGTGTGTGTGTTGGTACCCGGGTACACTATTCAACTGGCCAGTGAATTATTTAGGCAATATCTTCAACTAGTCACGTTGGGGCCCTGTGAGTTTGAAACAAACTGCAGCGTGCTTTCTATTTTCACAACGGCCTGGAAGGCCTCTCACCCATCCGCCAGATACTCGGTGCTCCGCTCGACCCAGGACGTCTCTCCGCTCGATTTTGACTGGGATTCTCTGTGTCACCGGATCCGCTGTCTTGCTTTTCTGTATCTGCCACAAGATGTCCAGCTCACCGCCTGCACTCCCTGTCCGATCGATATGTGGTTCTCCTAACTCGGGGTCCTCCAGCTCACTCGATATCAGCGTGGGTTATTCTGGTGAATCACTGGGTCTTCCTCTTATAAGGCTGAATAACCCGGTCTTTATCCCTGTCAGGCCCCAGCTGCGCTCCGGCCTGGTCACTGTCACGTTCTGCAGCACTGTGTCTTGCTTCTCTCACTCCCTGGCGCTCTCTGCAAGCTCTCTCCACGAGGCTCAGGATGTCAGTCTCTCTCCCCCACCCACTTCCTGTATTTACCGCAAAGCAAGCTGGAAAACGTAGTCCCAATGCAATGTTCAGTGTCTCACATCGCGCTTGTCTCCCCCCGGTGGCCAAAAATAAGTACTACCACGACAGGGAATTAAAACCATCGCTACACTCTCCCCCTCCTAGAACTCTTGGGTCTCTCCAAGGAGGTACAACAGTTGCATTACATTCCAACACATTTTAGGTAACATATACAGGCTCAACAGCAAGCATGCAATGGGTTAGATACACTTCCTCAAGTTGACTCATGCTTTGGGCTACCTCAGCTAACATAGCAGACACTTCAGGCAACCTTCACACTGTGGTGACGGCCTCTTCAGTGCTATGTCTTGGTGAGTCGTAGGTGAGTCGCTGGGGCGGTCGAACAGAGCGTTTTGGTTCTGGCTCAATCAGTTCCTCTTCAGGTGGAAGTACTATAGGCGCTGGTTCAGTCCTTCTTTCTACCACTGGAGCAGACATCTCTTCGGAGTATGATCCTTCCAGTGAAGGCATAGAACTGTAGTCATAAGATTCGACTTCAGGAGCTACAGGGATTTCAATAGTCTCGGGGACTTCTAACTGAAATTCAGGAGCCTCAGGCCTCAAATTACTTTCCCACCGATCAGGAACCAAGATAACCTCTTCAGGCTCCGGCGGGCCATCCAGTCCAGACAAAAACTTTCTTCCTCACTGTCCCTTTCGCTCTGTTCGACAGCCCGGGTCTGCTGAGACCGAGTAACGGGAGGCAAACGTGGAGCAGGCGGATTCGGCAGAGAAAGTTCGTCCCCAACTGGTATCCTCACAGCCTCTCTCAAAGGTAACAAATGATTCCGGTGCCAGTTCTTAAGAGGCCCAGCCTTTCCATCCGGCCGGATTTGATACACCGGCAGACCCGGCAGTTGCTTGCAGACAATGTAGACTTGAGAGCTCCATCTATCCACCAACTTGTGCCTCGCAGCAGCACCCAAGTTCTTCAACAAAACCCTATCACCGGGTTGTAGATCCTGTATCCGAACTTTCAAGTCATAGTTCCGTTTGTTCCTTTGCTCTCTGTTTCCTGAGGTCAAACGGGCCTGTTCAAACGCAGAGGCCAGATTCTTTCGAAGTCTATCCACATAATTTCTATGGGAAGCTACCGACGTCTGGTCCAGAGATAGCCCAATGGTGTATCCAGTGGCGTCACTCTCCGTACTGTTATATGCATGTACTAGCGTAGCTATGTGATGACTCCAGCTCTGCTTCTCTGTGTTTGACAACGTCCCCAGTATATTTAGAAGCGCGCGATTGAACCTTTCAGGCTGAGCATCACCTTGAGGGTGATATGGTGTAGTTCGGGTCTTTTGGATTCCCAACAGTTCCAGCAATTGCTGCCCAACAAGTCGGCTTTCAAAGTCTCTACCCTGATCAGAGTGTATTCTCCTTGGTAGGCCGTAGTGAACAAAGAACTTCTCCATCAGAACCTTCGCCACTGTCAGAGCACGTTGGTCTTTCGTAGAAAAGGCTTGGGCTTAACGTGTGAAGTGATCAGTCACTATTAGAATATTTCCCTGCCCACTAGCATCCGGCTCTAAGCACAGGAAGTCAATGCACACCAAATCCATGGGTCCCTGACTTTGCAGATGGCTCATTGGAGCAGTTCGGGTCGGTAGGGTCTTCCTTTGAATACACCTCAGACATGAATGGCAGTAACTTTCCACTTCAGCTCTCATGCAAGGCCAATAGAACCTGTCTCGCACCAGCTTAAAAGTCCTTTCTGCGCCCAAATGTCCATGCTCATCATGAAGCGATCACAGTACACTCTCCCTATGTTTAGTGGGAAGGAACAACTGTTGGGTCTCTTCAGCATTGGTTGAGGGGCCCCTTCGGTAGACCACCCCATCCAACATCTTCAACCATTCCCACTCTTTGTAGACCAATCTGGCTCCATCTGGGGAATTGGTCAGCAGAATTTCCCGCTGGTTCGCAGTTAGGGCCTTTATGGTTAATGCAATCAAGGGGTCTCTAGCCTGATCAGCTTTCAGGTCCTGTTTTGAAAGGGTAGGCAGATTTTCATCCCTCAACTGTGTAGGGTTGCAGTAGAACTCCGGAACAGCCGCAGCCATGACTCCTATGGCCTCCGCTTCAACCCCTCCCTTGACCCGACGCTCTGCTCCTTGACACAAAGCTTGTACCCCGTCTGGAGTTAACTGAGTCCATTCTGTAGTGTAGGGTCTTCTCGACAAAGCATCAGCATCTCGATTATTCACCCCAGGGCGATACTTCAGGCTGAGCCGAAACCCTGCCAGAGCTGCCAACCACCGATGTCCCGTTGCGTCCAGTTTCGCAGTAGTAAGGATGTAAGTAAGAGGATTGTTATCCGTCTTTATCACAAACTCGACTCCATACAGATAGTCCTTTAGCTTGTCTACCACTGCCCACTTTAAGGCTAGGAACTCCAACTTGTGGGTAGGATAATTCTTCTCTGAAGGCGTAAGGCTCCGGCTCACATACGCTACAGGCCTCAGCAATCCACCATACTCTTGATACAGGACTCCTCCTAGACCTTCTCTGCTGGCATCCACATGTAACTCATACGGCTTGTGAGGGTCCGCGTAGGCCAAGACAGGAGCTCGAGTTAAACTCTTTCAGCTTCGTAAAAGCACCCTCGCATTGACTGGTCCATTCTCCCTGGATGGACTCTCGAGCTTTCCTTGGCCCTGGAGCTGACGGATTTCGGTCAGAGACCTTGCAGCCTTCTTCTGTGCTTTCCTTCTGTAGGAATTTGTTCAGTGGTTGAGCTATTTTTGCGAATCCTCCTACAAATCTTCGATAATAGGAACAGAACCCCAAGAAAGATCTAAGTTCAGTGACGTTTCGGGGTCTAGGCCAAGAAGCTACGGCCTCCAACTTCCGAGGGTCTGTCGAAATGCCTTCTGCTGAGACCACATGTCCCAGATACGTAACAGACAGTAAACAGAATTGACATTTCTCCAGAGACAGTTTCAATCCCTCTTCATGGCGCCTCTTCAAGACCTTCTCCAAACGTTGCTCATGTTCTTCCAGAGTCTTCCCGAACACAATTATGTCATCCAGGTACACTAATACTTCCGATCAGATTCATGTCCCCGACTGTCTTCTCCATTAACCGTTGGAAAGTGGCTGGAGCCCCCGTAAGGCCTTGAGGCATTCTATTGAATTCAAAGAACCCCAATGGACAGATGAACGCAGTCTTCTCTTTGTCTTCAGGATGCATTGGTATCTGGTGATACCCACTTCGCAGGTCTAGTACACTAAACCACTTTGCTCCAGACAAACACTGTAAGGCATCTTCTATCCGAGGAGTAGCATATTGATCTGGGATGGTTCTCCGATTCAGCGTGCGATAGTCTATACATAGGCGAACAGAACCATTCTTCTTCCGGACCATTACTATTGGAGATGCATATGGGCTCCTGGACTCTTGGATCACCTGGGTTCTTTGCAGTTCATTCAGCTGTTCTCGTAGATCATCCAAGTCTCCCAGCGGAATTCGTCTTGACCTTTCACGAAACGGCTTGTCCTCTTGTAAACAAATGCGGTGCTCAGTACTTTTAGCTAGGCTCACGTCGGTCAGCTTCACACTCGCGCCCTGAAAACACACTGGAACACCCTTTCTCCACTCAAAAAGAACATACGTGTGAGGGGTATCTGGGTTCGCTTTAATGTCCAGGATTAACCCCTGATTATCTGGTGTCAGCGCGGCCACGGCCTGGCGAATCTGATCTTCGGCCCAAGTGTCTGCAGGAATATCCATAACTATACATAATTCTATCTGACTACTGTGCTCCTCACACCATTTGGCAGCAGTGTCTGGATCCATATTTAACCCTTTAAATGCGTTTTTTCTAGAGACTGGATCTCAGAAACGAGCCCCCATGTGTAGCGCTCACTCCCGGAGGAGCAGCTGAAATTTGAACCTCAGGTCAGTCTCCTCGCACTAGGGAATAAATATACTCCAGCACCGTCTTGGATTTTATAAATTATATAGTTTACTGAATAAACTGGCATATAAGAAATAACACGGTGTGTATATATATATTTACAGTACTGCGTCCTGCGGGAAACGCGTAGCGGAAAAATAAATGCAATGCATAGTAATACGAGAAACGCGCAGCGGAAAAATAAGAAAGGAAAAATATATCTTTTAACCCCCTTGGTGGTTAGAGAGTGAGTCCCGTACAGGTTATGTCCCAAAGAATGTAAGTGTGTGTGTGTTGGTACCCGGGTACACTATTCAACTGGCCAGTGAATTATTTAGGCGATATCTTCAACTAGTCACGTTGGGGCCCTGTGGGTTTGAAACAAACTGCAGCGTGCTTTCTATTTTCACAACGGCCTGGAAGGCCTCTCACCCATCCGCCAGATACTCGGTGCTCCTCTCGACCCAGGATGTCTCTGTCACGTCCTGGGTCTGTGGCGCCCCCTCTGGCTTCTATGGATATTGCATCCAAGTTCTGGACCTTTAGTTCACGTTCAAGCCTGGACCTCACCTGAACTCAATTGTTTAAGTGGACTCTGTATAAAAGCAGGCATCGCCCTAAGAAGGGCGCTGCCTCATTTTGGTATTCACTCTGATCCTAGCCTCCAGTTTATCCTTGTTCTCAGTCTGATCCATGTTCTCAGTTTGTTCTGTATTCCTAGTCTTGATTCAAGCCTCACTGTGATTCTAGCTTCATTCTGATCCTGATCCTGCTTCAGTGTACTCAGCTCATGCATTCATGTTCAGGTCTGTCTTGCTTAGGTGATGTTTGCATTTAATATATCCTTTCTTAGTTCTTCTGTCTATATTCAGGTCTATGTTCCTGGGTCAAGTTCATGTCTAATATTCAAGTTTTCTCTAGTTTAAATCCGGATTATGTTCTTGCTTATGTTGCTCTAGTATTTAGCCCTCTCATGTTGTTGCTTTTTGATTAGCTATCTGTTTCATGCATTTCGTTCTGATCTGGTTCTATGTTTTGGTATTTGTATCTCAGTATTTTAGTTTATTTCTAGTGCTCAGGTCTTTAGTTTCATGTGTGTTTTTCTTGATCCTTGCTGTTTATATACTTTGCTGTTGTAAATAAATCCCTTGTTTTTGTTTATACATTCATGGGTCATGTCTGTTAACTGCTCAAGTAGCTCACACCCCTTCTGTGCCATGTCAGGTCAGGCCCACCGTCACAGTCTCTCCGTTCGATTTTGACTGGGATTCTCTGTGTCACCGGATCCGCTGTCTTGCTTTTCTGTATCTGCCACAAGATGTCCAGCTCACCGCCTGCACTCCCTGTCCGATCGATATGCGGTTCTCCTAACTCGGAGTCCTCCAGCTCACTCGATATCAGCGTGGGTTATTCTGGTGAATCACTGGGTCTTCCTCTTATAAGGCTGAATAACCCGGTCTTTATCTCTGTCAGGCCCCAGCTGCGCTCCGCCGGCCTGGTCACTGTCACGTTCTGCAGCACTGTGTCTTGCTTCTCTCACTCCCTGGCGCGCTCTGCCAGCTCTCTCCACGAGGCTCAGGATGTCAGTCTCTCTCCCCTACCCACTTCCTGTATTTACCGCAAAGCATGCTGGAAAACGTAGTCCCAATGCAATGTTCAGTGTCTCACATCGCGCTTGTCTCCCCCCGGTAGCCAAAAATAAGTACTACCACGACAGGGAATTAAAAACATCGCTACAAGGGCCGCATTACAATCTTGGTGCTAAAGTTAGTGCTCACCTGCATGAGCATTAATGTTAGCCCTGGTGGCCACCACACATTACAATCCAAACGCTAACGGGTTAGGTAACCCGTTACCGTTTGGTACCTTGCGCTTTTCAGCGCGAGGTTACAGTACTTTGCGCTCCCTATACTTAACATGGGGACCGCAACGTGTTAATCAGCGCTGGATTACAATCTACTAGCACTGATTAACGTCCGGCCGCGGTTAACAGAAAGTTAACCACAGCCAGGACTTGGTGTTAACACCAGCCAAAAAAATGTAAGAAGTCAGATACTCACCTCCTGTCCCGCGACGAGGACTACAGCTCCGTCCGCTTCCTCTGTCACTGGGAACCGAGGGAGAGACTGGGGAAAATGTCCCCCAGTCTCTCCCTGCAGATCACTTCGCGAGGCGAGATTTGGCAGGTCATGCGACCGGCAGGGGGAAACTCAATGGAGTCCTATGGACTCCATCGAGTGGATGCTTGCGACGGCGCTTAGCGCATCCTGGGGCATAGTGCCCACTAACCATGCAGGCAGCTCTTTATGCACCTGCATTGTAATGTCCCGTTAAAACTGGGGTGGTAGGGAGAAAACTGCGGGCGCAGTTTTTTCTCCCTAGCACCCCCGTTTTAACGGAAGGATTGTAATTTAGCCCGAAGTGTTTTAAGCACCCTGTATAGCTCATTCATCTGCCATCTTTAAGGTAGCCTGGAGAACACAATAGACCCCTGTAACCTTATCTATACATGCATTCCTCCACCCCATTTACAGTTAAATACTGTGCATGCTAAACCACAGCAGTAAAGTAAAATGTTTGCGCAGATTTTGATAAATTTTGCATCATGGAAAAATACACAAGATGGAAACAGGAGATAAAAACCTAACTTTATGTTTCCTTTTTATGTGCAATTAACCACTTCGCTGCAGAGGACGCGCTCCGCCGCAGGAAGGGTTGGCTGCGGAAGACGCGCTGAGCACGTCCTCTCAAAGCAGCCAGCGAGCGGCCGGGATTACGGCCGATCGCTGTGCCCCCCGGTGTGGGCTGACATCTTGGATGTCAGCCCGTCACTCCGGGACCACTGCGGGCACCATAGATGTCATCGCGGCGGCGCGATGACATCTATTTCAGGCGCCCCCCGTGTGTGCGGAGGAGGCGCCTGAAAGGGAGGGGGAGGTCATTCGGACCTCTCTCCCTCCCGATCGCCGGGGTCCTGAGCTTAATGCCAGGCACCGTTTGGAAGGGCACAGCCTGCCCTTCCAAACGGTACCTGGCATTAACCCCATGGGGGCCGGATCACGAATCGGCGCCGAAAAGCGGTTCGTGATCCTTTACCGGAGCTGGCCGACTTGGATGTTGTTAACATGTTGGCCAAGTCTCCGGGAACTCCCCCTGAGGACTGACGTCATCGTGCATAGCATGATGACGCCAGTCCTGGAGTTAACCCCTAGCTGCCACCAATGGTGGAGATAGGGGGTTCCAATGAACCCCCTATCCGTGGCAGCTAGGGGTTAATGTTTGATATCGTTGGATCGGCCAGAGCATGGCCTTTCCAACGATATCAAACATAACCATGAAAAAAGTTTTTTTATTTTTTATTTGTTTTGTTAATGCAGCAATATTGTTCCCATTTAATTTATAATGTGAACAATGATGCTGCACTAACGATTTTTGTATGGGGTGCGTTTGTTAAAAATAGCGAAATTTTCCCCCCAAAAAATGTAACAAGACGCCATTTCTAATTTGTTTAACAAGCGCACCCCATAGAAAATATAACCGCAAATGATCGCATGTTAAAATGTGAAAAAAAAACACTTTACACATTGTAAATTTTTGAAAATTCAAATTTTATTGCATATTTTGTTATAATATACAGACAGGACATAACGTATACATATAATAATGACATATTATGAATCTGCCGAGTCTGCCGGAAAGAACGATATATAATATGTCTGGGTCATATACTAAAATAAGGCTTCAAAATGCAGTTAAACATGATGAGCGAAACAGGTAAAAATGACCTCAGCACACAGGCGGGAAATGCCTCAGCAGCGAAAGGGTTAATTTGAACAAGAAAAAAACAACAGCGTGTGTTTTATAAGGTGGTTTTGTTTGTAATGCACAAATAATCTAGTTACAGTTTACGTAAGTGGTTGTGTCCCTTTTAAAAAATTTGTGCACAACCCAGAAATTTGTCCCAGTTTGCAGCTACAAGATGAATAAGAAAATATCCCTGAGATGTTTGACCGTGCATGTAGCATGTGGAATTTATAGAATCATACAGAATTGACCCTGAATCGCCTTTGAATGTTCACTTTCGTTAAACGCACTGTAATATTTCTGCTTCCTTTTTGCAGAAATTATCTTTACTACTAACACAATTTACTGTGTCGAGGAATAGGGCAAGTAGGAATAGAGACGTGTATGTGGTATGATGTGACTTGATTGGGCAGGAGGGTTTTAACGTAGGGTTGCATGATTTTTGTGGTTGGCTTCGATCCATCACACAATCTGTGTCTTTACATTCTAGTTCGCTTTTCTTTTTACGTTTAGATGAACGCTATAAAGTTACAGATTATGAGATTATTTGCAAGCTTCGAGACAGTATTATCCACAATGTTATTCTTTTTTCATAAATTGCCAAGAGCTATTGTTTTCTTCCAATTTAATAAAAACCCAACGTAAGTGTTTGTTTTTTGGCTAGCACAACTAAAGCAGTCCTATCTTACAAATACATAAAACACGCAGCCTGAATAATGCACTGAAAAGCAAAAAAACATATGGATATTGAATTCCTAGATTATAAATTTATAAAATCTTGATTATTTATATCAGACTGATGTCCTTTTACTGCTATAACACGCACCATATATCTGGGATGTTCCCTACATATACCTGACAATTTCTGTACATGTTGGAGCCACATCACTGAAGATGAGCAACTAGATCTGACCCACAATTAACTTTTCATTGATTTAATTCATATAAAGGCAGTGTGGATCCGAATACTAGAGGCAATGCTGTGCTGACACAAGAAATTCTGGGTACCATTAGCAGTCTGTAACTCCACTCAAATCAATTTTTGGTGTTTTGCTAATTTGCCGATGAATTGGGCATGGAATTCCATTTAATAGAGCTTTTGAAGAACATCTGATTGTGTAGTCCTTGATCGGGATTCTCTGTGGGTCATTAAGGATATGGTAAGAGTCATTCATGATGCAAGGAGGACATATGAATCGGTTTTGTTACCATTCTTTCTACTTACTTAGAGTTTCTCATTCTGGATTGTGGACATGTAATTGCTGTTCTTGTTGGTACATCAATGAGCAGAACATCGGCACTCCATGAGCGTTCCTCAGTTTTCACACATTGTTAATCGGACAGGTCCCAATATTCACTACCGTCTTCATTTCCCTTGTGACTGAGCCAGCCTCTATGTTGAGGTTCAGCATTACGGAGATTACCGTGTGGACGGTTTTACTAGACTTGCATGTTTTTCTGCCCTTTTGACTTTATTGGAAGTGTTTGCAGACGAGTTGGAAACATACAATTCTTGTTCATTGGAATTTTTCTTTTGTTTGAGCTGCACGAGACTAATTTCATTTTTTTTATTTTGATCGCAACTTCATTTACGTCAAGTCGCACTTGTTGACAGTTGTAGCATGTTATTCTTATAATGGCTAAGTGATCATGGTCCCTCTGTGCTGCATCAAATCAACGTGACTTTTGGGGGTTTAGCAGCATCACGGGAACTCACAACTCTATCGTCATTGCAATTTCGAGTCTTAGTGAGTCCAGCCCAGGGATCTCAAACTATGGTTCCCAGATGTGTCAGAAGTACTCCTCCTATGATTCCCTTCAAATAATTCTTGGATTTGTAGGCAATCAACATCCAGGGGGGCCGGAGTTGGAGATCACTGCTCAAGACCAATGTTCTCCACTTCACATCCTTGCCATTGTTAATCACATTGACAGCAATTCCAGTTGAGTAGGATGGTTTAATTGGCTCACAAATTATTTAGACTGCCTTTTGAAAAGTTGATCTCCTTTAAAAACTCAACACTGAAAACCGATGAACTCTGCAATATTCTATTATGAATACTAATGTTATCATGACTACAAAATAGATGAAAATATTAAATATGACTTAAATAGATGTTTCTACAAATTTAAGTGAAAGGTGCATGCCTTTTTTAATCATAACAGAGAATATGCTCATAGGTGACTATTAATAACGGAGATGAAGTGAAGACTTTTTAATCCATGGGTTTATAAAGCAATACATCCTCACATGCTTTCCTTCAAATCTCCAACATCTCATCTCAGATTGAATCTAAATCTTAGTTAATCTGAAATTAAAATGATGCTTGTTGTGTCTATCCTGCCTGATTCATTCCAACCACAGCTTTTTCTGTACACACGTGGTATCTTTGATATCTAATGTGTGATCTAACCACCTCTCAGCGTTCTCTATTTTAATTTTGTGATCTCCTGAACTGAATTTAATACTTTAATTCAATCCTGCTGCTCTTTATCTGCTGGCTGAACTAGACCACATACAGATCGCTGATGTAGAGTTCCTGCCTCACAAACAACTGATATGATGCATGGTTCCTAACTTTGGGTCTTAAGATAATTCACCTGTTTTTTTGGCAGCAGCAATAATCCTATGCTTCCCCTGCAGTGACTTTCTGAAAAATGGTCCTCTGTGTCTTTACATACTTTAATATGATAAAAAAACAGCATTTATGCAGCCCTAGATGTTGAAGCAGTGAATATAGTGAGACATCATTAACCATTTATATATATTATCATTATATGAATAATACACCATTGGATAAGACTAGTTCTCAAAGCCCTGAAACCTGAGCTGAGGTTCTGGGCAGGACTAAGCACCAGCATTTGGATGAATGAATCAACCCTCCGCTCCTCCCTCAGAGGATGGAGAGGGAGCAGGGAGCTCAAAGCAGATCCTTGCCAGAGCACTACTGCAGTAATTGTCCTCGGGCAAGACACCTAACAGTACATACTTGCCTACCACACAATATTGACTGCGGAGTCCAGTGGAAACATCTCTGCCCTTCAACCGTGGAGAAGCAAGTCAAACTCCCGTTCAGAACATCCCTCCAATACAACTGTGGAGAAGCAAGTCTCGACTTTACAAGAAGCGGGTTCAACCTAACCACCAGGAAGCTGAGCTACAATCATGGAAAGTCGACTCGATCCCACTCAGAAGACGCCACCAGCGAATGCCCTTGGGCAAGACACCTAATGGTATGGATGCGCCTACCTCACAAAATACTTGTACATCTCATAGACTGTAAGTTCCCTTGGGATCAGGGTCTCCCTGAATCAGGTCATCATCCATGTGTGGTATTACAATGTATCAACTCCTTGTACACTGATCTTCTAAAGTGCTGTGGAAATTGTGGCGCTATATAAATAAAGGATAATAATAAAAAAAAGCAGGGTGATCACTCAGATAAGATTCAATGCTCACACAGTGTAGAGCAGTGTTTCCCGAACCTATCCTCGGGACCCTCAACCAGGCCAGATTTTAAGGATCACATTGGAGGAAATGCAGAATGAATTCTGCAATCACTGAGCAGCAAATTATATCACCTGTGCTGTGCTTCAGATATCTGGAATTAGTGGCAATATTTTAAATATGCCGTTTTATTGTAAGCAACTCCATTCATATATTACGAGAATTAAGTTTCATGGTTGGTCAATGTTGCCTATAGAAGAAACATTAAAAAGCAGTATTTGCTTTCTAATTTCCATGACATAAACACATTTCAGGCTCTGCTTTCCTGTTTCTGACGTGCAGTTGCTGTTTCAAATATATCAGCTTGCTTAGTACTTTTGCACCTGTAGCAAAATTTCAACTCAACGGTAAAATGGCATAAATTCCGTCGTGTGAATTTTTCCACCTCATTATTTTTAAAAAAACAGTACTCTGTGACACTAATATAGACAAAACATTGAAAGCTGCAGCCTTAAGATTTTTCCTTCGAATTAAACCATCAAATAAGCAATTCAAAATAGCATAACTTTATTCATGTCACATCCAAAGCAATACACCATCTGTGTTTATATCAAAAAAGCAAATAAAGGATGGGAAATGGTATTTGTTCCAATTTAGCTGCCCTCTTTACATCAGCCCAATTTTGCCAAAAGTTTAACTTTGTGATTTTTGTTTGTGTGATATTCCTGACATCCATTTTTCATAACGGGCAAGCATACTTTAACCAATTTGAAAACAAGCAGAAAGAACATTAAAAAATAAACAAAAACAATGAAAGTCATTTATTCCGTTGAAATGTGTTTTTAGGAAATCATTTTATAGGCAGCGGTGAATGATGAATTATTTATAATGCGCTATGCTACTTAGAAATGTCCCTTAAAGTAAATTGATGTTCACCTGAAACACAATTATGCTACGATGGAGAGAGCAATCAATCTTATCTGTTCTTAGTAAGCCTTTCATTTTGAAAATTTAAATAAACTACACTTGGGTTCAAGTCACAATCCGCCATCCGTATTTTAGCCCTTAAAATCTATCTATCGCAGCCCTAAAACAAACAGAAAACAATATAGTCTTGGTGATGACAATCACGCGCAGAAGCCAATAACTAAGAAGAGCTAGTTTCCTGCTTAAAATTATAATAAAAATTTCTAGGGATTCTATTGAATTACGACCCATAATCTCTTGGAATACATTGCAGTGATTACTAAATAAATCTGCTTATTAGATGTATCCCGTAGGGGGCAGTAGAAATAAGCATCTTTGATATGCTAAGTCTAATTAAAACTGTTATAGACACATTGAGAGATACTTTCTTTTGTAATGTTAGACTAAATCCCATGGGCTGTGCTTGTCTCTAGTGCTGAAAAAAAGGGCAGAACTACAAAAGAAAAGCTATTTGTGTGTTTTATTCCAAAATATCACTTCCACATTATTTTGAGTAGAATAAAATAAAGGAACAATGAGCTTTCTTCTAAAACCTCTGTATATAACTCTATAAACTAGAGATGTGCATTCGTTTTGGAAAAATTCGCAATTTGGAACAAAATTTGATAATTCGTATTCGGAAGTACTTCCGAATAACGAATCGATACGATACGAATTTGAACCGAAACATTATATAACGAATTTATTTCGTTTTACACTGTGTCATCATCATAAAAGAAAAATTTGAATAACTGATATCAACTATTGAATTTGAAATGAACTATCGAAATGATCTTAATTTACAATACAAGTAATAGTCAGCAAAGGACTTTATGAAACAAATTAATTTTGTTCCACTGTTTAATTTGACTCAAATACTAAATCTGTGACACAGCTTAAAATTTAACCCTAGCTTTTCTTTTAACAGCAAAATTTGATTAATTGGGATTTTATCTAGTGATCCAAAATTCAAATTGATATCAACTATTGAATTGATATATGAAATTCGAATTGATTCGAATTTTCAAATCGATCCGAAATGAAACGAGATACGAAATGAAATTAGTTACGAAATTCCAAAAACAAAATGATTTCAAAATGTAGCGAAACGAAACTAAGCGAAACAAATTTTTCAGCCATGCACATCCCTACTATAAACGTGTTGTAGTGAAAGAATGAAGAGTCATCAATGGATGTATACAATTTTTGTTTTGAGGGTAAAGGACGGGTGACCTAGTCATCTATTTAGACCTTTTAAAGCAAAGATGTTTCAGTTAAAATGGAAACTGCTGGAGCATCAGGTCCGTATTCACTAACAGGGTTATTCAGAGAAAGGTGAAACTCAGGAGAATGACTAGAGAAGTGAAAATTCTAGGTCAAAATAGTCAAACCAGAATAGTTCTCCCATTTATCTCACTTTCCAAATCAGCTATTTTGACCTAGAATTTTCACATCTCCAAATGTTCAACAGAGTTTCACCCTTCTCTGAATAACCCTGTAAGTCTCAAGATTCTAATGATGATGGAGCTAGGAGCTCCCAAAAATAAATTCCTGCTTGAAAAAATAGTCAAAAAATTAAAAATTGAGAATCACCAAAAAAGCAAATAAAGAATGGAAAAAGGCAATATTTCTCCAACAGGTCTGAAAAAGCCCACAAGAATTAAAAGTGACAGAACTAACAGACGTTCCAAACAAATCCTGGCCAGATTGCTAGCTCCAAAATGTTGAGCTTCGAACATATCTGAAACGTTACTTCTGATTAACATTGTGCAAAAACTGTGTAATACAGATCTACATCTGCAACAGAACAAGAGACCTAGAGCAAGTGAGAAGGATGCAAGCAAATCCGACACACGCGTCCTGAAGCCATACATGCTTCGCATGACACTTTTCCATACACCAGTCTTCACAGTCAAAAAATATCAGTATCAGTAAAAATGGCTTCCATGCTGTGAAAGTGTGTATTCTGTCATCCCAACTTTTGTGTTCAGTAGTGGACTATAGTGTTTGGTGCACCTGCCGCAAAAGTCTTTTTTCACGATCGTTGCACCCAGTGGTGGTTTTCTCATACCCTCATGTGATGCAATGCATATTGACTCTGGAGACTTTCCTCACACAATGGATAACTCACTCCACTGAGTAGTACAGACTTTCTTTGAAAGACTTGTTTCTGTTTATGCCAACAGAGGCAATCTCAAAACCAATTAAGCTAACGATTAACCTATAAATTTGAGATATTCTGGTCTTTGCTTAATATTTTACATGATGCTATTAGGTATCACTTTCTGCATCTTGTATTTCTTCCTCCAGGCATACGCAGTAACGCTATCAGGTGTTTGCCTGCTATCACTATTTTTTCCATGATATTTTTTTTAATGCCATATTGTATCTAAATTATTAATAAGATTATCTCACACAGTTACAGTATGCTTAAAAAATGGAGGACTAAACATGACTTGAAAAATCTGAAACGAATTAACACATGAGTAAGAGATCATACAACTTTTTGAATGCATTTTCCAGGACAGGACAGGACATGACAAACTATTTTTCGTGAAGACCATGTGATAATTGTGTTTTTTATGATGTATATATATACGAGAGGAGATCCAAAAGGAAGGTTAACATCAATGAAATCATGATGCTAACTTAATATTTTTTTCTTTCAAAGAAACCTTGTTTATTCAGCATTAGTCAACGTGATCACTGTTAATCTCCACACATTTTTTAAAGCAGTGCATAAACATCTGAAAACACAGCAGATAATCATTTTCTGTCAATCCATCCAACAGCTCCATTGTTTACTGTCTTGATTGAGAAAGTGATGAGAAACTTTTTGGCAAACTCAACTGGAGTTTTCAACTTATTCTGTGTTCCACAAATAAGGACCTCAATGGGCTCACTTCTTGGTTAGGTCCAGCTCGTCATGAAAAATCCTCAGCATGCTTGTTTCTAGGAATATAGAACTCTTTCACAGGCTTTTTGAGAATGTTTTGAGATTCCTGACTCAGGAATTCCTTCACCTTGGCCACCATGGTCTCATGAGTGGACGTGCTGGTCTTCCTCTGTTAGTTCATCACAGATGTCAAAATGTCCAGGCTTAAGTCTGCTAACTTACTTGTGAACTTTCTGGAGACTTGAGGCTTCATCACTAAGATGGGTTTTGAGATCTTCAAAGTACTGTTTTTCAGAGAAACCACAATGAAATTGGTAGAGCAGGATGTTCCATTTTGCTGTGCCACTTTTTGAGTCGCCTCGCTTCTCCATGATCGTCTGTAGGGATAACAATTATTTTTATGCAATTTTTGTATTAGCAGCATTCAACTATCTTTGGGGGGATTGAATTATCATTATTACATCTTTGGTTTTATCCTTTTGGGCCTTCCCTTGTGTGTGTATAAAGTTTAACTAAAAGGGTTATGAACCCTTTAACACCAGGTGGGTGTCGCCCAGCAGTATGGGGTTAACGTCGGCGTGGCGTACTGGTACACCTCACCACCACCGGGCCTCTGCTTTAGCCTGCACATGCAGCTGATGCACGTCATTGACTGCAGGGGGGATGGCCTGAGTCCAGTCTCTTCTACAGCAGCCAACAGCATGCGCCAGGGCTGAAGTGGGTCATAGAAGTCCACGGGGCATTTTCTGAGCTCATCCGCCGCAGGAATGACATAGTACACCCTGAGGCGGGAAAGGGTTAAGAAAGCACTGAAATTTCGGTGCTTTCTCATTCAGTGCACTTCAGTGTGCTTCAGCGTTTCCAGTTTGCCAACCCTGCAGTGAACTCACTATTCACCAGAGTCCCCTGAAGTGTGCTTAATGTGGAACAGACCTCGAACGACGGTGGCTGCCGAACTGCAGGACAAAAAGGAACTCTGCTATTCTTTAAAAGGTTTTTAAACAATAAAACGTGTGGAAATAATAGGAGAGGTCCTGTAAAAAAAAACAAAAAAAACCCGCCTATTACAAAATAAAAAAGACTCCTTTAAAAACAAAAAATTGGCAATCAAAAATTTCTCCAAAAAGCTAAAAAAAAAATCCAAATAATAAATAATTAAAAGGTTTGCTGAAAAATGAAAAGAATAAACGGTTGAAAATAAAAAAAGTATAGAAACGATAATATTTTTTCTATTAACCCTTTCGCTGCTGAGGCTTTTCCCGCCCCTGTGCTGAGGTCATTTTTACCGGTTTTGCTCATCATGTTTAAACGTGTTTTGAAGGCTTATTTTAGTATATGACCCAGACATATTATATATCGTTCTTTCCGTCAGACTCGGCAGATTCATAATATGTCATTATTATATGTATACGTCATGACCTGTCTGTATATTATAACAAAAAATGCAATAAAATATGATTTTTCAATAATTTACAATGTGTAAAGTGTTTTTTTTTTCACATTTTAACATGCGAGCAATTGCGGTTATATTTTGTATGGGGTGCGCTTGTTAAAAAATTAGAGATGGGGTCTCGTTACATTTTTTTTTTTGGGGGAAAATTACACGATTTTTAACAAACGCACCGCATACAAAAATCGTTAGTACAGCATCATTGTTCACATTATAATTGAAATGGGAACAATATTGCTGCATTAACAAACCAAAAAAAACATGTTTATTTTTTTTTTATAATTTTTTTTATAATATTTTTTTTTTTTTTATTATTATTTTTTTACAAACTTTTTCACATTCGTGTTTGGTATCGTTGGAACGGCCATGCTCTGGCCGATCCAACAATACCAAACTTTAACCCCTAGCTGCCACGGATCGGGAGATAGGGGGTTCATTGGAACCCCCTATCTCCACCATTGGTGGCAGTTAGGGGTTAACTCCAGGACTGGCGTCATCGTGCTATGCACGATGACGCCAGTCCTCAGGGGGAGTTCCCGGAGGCTTGGCCGACATCCAAGATGTCGGCCAGCTCCGGGAAAGGATCACGAACCGGCGCTTTTCAGCGCCGATTCGTGATCCGGCTCCCCAGGGGTTAATGCCAGGTACCATTTGGAAGGGCAGGCTGTGCCCTTCCAAACGGTGCCTGGGTTAACCCCCGCAACGCCGCCGATCGGGAGGGAGAGAGGTCCGAAGGACCTCCCCCCCTCCCTTTCAGGCGCCTCCTCCGCACATGCGGGGGGGCGCCTGAATTAGGTGTCATCGCGCCGCTGCGATGACACCTAATTACTCCGGCGGCGGTTCCTGATGCTGGGCTGACATCGAGGATGTCAGCCCGCACCGGGGTTGCCAGCGATCGGCTGGAACCCGGCCGAACGCTGACCCCAAAGGCAGGACGCACTCAGCGCGTCCACCGCATGGAATGTGACATGCGGTTGGACGCGCTGAGTGCGTCTGCCGCAGCGAAGGGGTTAAATCCTATGGGATTCGCCTGTTTAAACCTGTCGAATCGAATCACTGAAAAATCAGGGCATTTCATTGACACTTCGGTGCAGTTCGGTGTTCTCTGAATAGATTAGCCATTACTTCTCTATGAGACAATTTCACTGCCGCCGGAGATCGCCAAACTGTGGCGAATTGCACCAAATTTTGCTGTCAATTTGACAGTATTTGGCAAATTGTATCAATAGTGGTTATTACTGGAAGGAATGCTCAAATGAGCCTGGTGCTACTTACAGTGGAATAACAATGCCCACAAACCCCAAATGGCACAATAAATGTAGAAAGAAAATAATTATTTCCAGCGCACCTATACAATGATATTATGTATATATTTAATAAACTAAATATAAAGTCTTTGATGCCCTCAGCTCATTTTGTATAAAAATCATTAATCATATCAAATCATGTAAAAAAGGAAGCGGATACTCATAGGTAAATGGCGATATTTCTTTGTTCACTGCCTTGAATATTTTATGTATTGAAATATAACAGACCGATATTTGTAAAAAATAAATAAATTTATTGCAATTTAATAAAATTAATATTATATAAAATAGTGTTTAAAAAGGAAATAATAGCAAATAAGGGATTCCTGAAACGCGTTTCGCCTTGGGCTTCCTCAATCAGCGTCCCCCTTCTCAAGGTGATCTTTTTATGCTGAATAAAATAGTCAATGTCTGTAAATAAATCAAGAAAAGTGTCTCTCCTTGGAGCTATTTTTATATACTCTTATCCATCTTGATGCTTGGGACATTCTAAGATAACTGCGCCCACGTGACGTCCGGGTGCACTGGCGTGCGTTCCGCAGTGAGGCGCAGAGATTGTGTCACTTCCTGTTATCTTTCTGCTGCTGCGTGATTGGCCTCGTGTATCCGTCTCTCCATTTACTTTCACTTTCAGTATCGTCCTCCCTGGAAGTTAAAGAGTTGAAGATGAGGTTCTTCTATGTCTCCTCTTTTTTGGAGATCCTTTAGATTATCCTCACCTTTTGCTGGTTACTATCTGTGGGAGGAGCCTTATTAGATTGATAGGGAGAGGTTAAATATGTAACCAATCTGGTCGGTGCTTAAAGTTTAAAAACACTTGTGGCATCTGTATTTCAAGTGATTGTTTATATATATTGTGTAGAGCCAGAAATTTTATTTATTTTATTTATAAAAGGATTTTACCAGGAAGGATACATTGAGATTTCTCTCGTTTTCAAGTATGTCCTGGGTTCGAGAACATTGAGTGGTTACAGAAATACAAAATAGTAAAATGCAAGAAATTAACACAAGACCAAATATACAGATTAACAGAAAAATAAATACCATTGGATGCTGCCATATATCATAATCTTCTAGCATCAGGTGTTTTGAAAATGTTACAGTTAAATAAATGTTTGCTGTGTTTCATTTTGTTAGCTGTTATGTTATGTGTGCACAACATTTCTTTTGCAACTTGGGAATAGGCAAAATTTCATTTTATATTATGCTGCTCTATATATCCTAACAAAGCCATTGCTAGAGGTTGAAATGGCTTAGCAGAGCCATTCCATTTTTAGTTGTCCCTTCTCTCCATAAAGGAGCCATAGCGAGAGATCACTTGTGTGCGATTATTAATCTTCTGCACCCATTCTCTCACATTGTAGTAGGGGATTGTGCAGTAGCTGCAAGGTCTGGCAGTTCAGATGAGATGTGTTTCTTGCCAGGGTCATTTTATTCATTGTCAGTGCAAAAGCAGACAGTAGTAAATGGCTGCTTTCTTGATTGCCGAGGAGGAGAAAATTATATTGTTATAGATGCCATAAGTCAGATTCTTGGACTCACTACACTACCCTTTATGCTCTTGAACTACAAGATATAAATGTACAGTCACTATGGGGATAACTGATATCCATTATGCCAATCACAAGTCGATTGCCGAAAGCAGAGCTGTAAATCCCATTTCCCATCGAAATACTCAACATATAGCAGTAAACTCTAAGAATTTGTTCTCCTGTAAGTTCTTGGTGGCTTTATTTTTGCTTGAACTTGCTTCTTAAGCTTATTTATACATAGATTGTTTAGATGTTCATTTGCACAGGCAGTGAGGGAAAAAAATATATAAAATATGGGGTAATTGGGTCATTTTGACTGTACCATTTCTGCCCAAAAGAAAATATTAATAAAAGTTGGACAATATCGACACTAAAAAGAGCAGAGTAAGGAGTGAACTATTATATTTCTAGATATGCGTCAAGGAGGATGTAGGTTTTATTCCTAACACTCTAAGAGATGTGGGAGGTATGGAATATGCAAAGTGTGATTTTATGCATGGTATATTATTTGGGCCATTGAGTTGGGAAGAGCTTCACATTTTGAACCGTTTAATCTATATCCTGTTATTTCTGAGAATTCACAAATAATATGCATTAAATTCCAGTAATGACTTTTTAGGTTGAGACAAAGTGAGGGGGACATCAACAACAAGGAAAGAAAACCACTGTTCCGGAACACCCTTCTGCTCCTTGAATTTGTCATAGTGATAGCCATAATTAAATACCACTGGATGCTGCCACAATGTCTTCTGTTCGGATTGGCTGTATTAAGAGAGTTGAAAGCTTTCAATAATCGGGTGACTTGATTCACTAAGTAATGGAGTCTTGTAAGTGGTGGTAGCTTGGGTCTGAAAGACCCTACGCTTCTCATTTAATTTGTTATAATAGGATATAAATATAGTCTGCGTTCATTTCAGAGTCATAGCTTAGATCCCCAGAGGAGGCTGAGAAAGAAGATTGTATTTTTGGTTTGATTACTAGGGGCCTATGGCGAGATCATGCATGTCCGCGGAGTGATAGCGGAGGGAGACTTGTGACTATTTGTCCCCAGTCTCACTCTGCTCCCTCCCGGCAGTCAGAAGCAGCGGATGGGGCCGCTGTTCACACAGCGAGATGAGAGGTGATTATCTGATTTTTCGAATGTTTTACAGCTGGGGCTAACTGATTCCACAAAAGTGGTATCAGCACCAGCACCTAGCTGTGGTTAACTTTTCAGTTAACCGCAGCAGGGTGTAATTAGCATTAAGACTTTGTAATCCTAACGCTAATTACTCTTTGCGCTTCCCATGTTAAGCATAAGGGCTGCAATGTACAGCAAACTCGCGGAAGCGAGCACAATCCCCTAGGCGCTAACTGGTTTTTAACCCATTAGCATTCTGATTGAATACCCAGTTAAGCTAAAAAATTGCGGAGGTGTAGCAATCTAGAGACCCCTCTATCAAACAAAGGATAAATAAGCAAGTAAAGGCATATAGGTCACGTTTAGGCCAGAATAAAAGAAAAATCTAAAAATTCCTTAGAGGTCTATCTACAGTCCACAAGATAGATATAATCCATATGTTGAGAAATTCATTGTATTATTCAAAGTCAGTGTCCGTATTGCCACACGTTTTCCCAAACTGTACCATTTCTTAGAACCTATGTTCAGAGATTTAGCGATTAGACTCAAGCAACGACCGGTCCTTTCTTGCACTCCAACCAGGGGTCAAGTCTAGGGGGAACGCATGGGAACGGAGTTCCTGCACTATTTTTGCAGAGGGAACTGAGCTCCCTTTGATCCCATACACTATAAAGCTTGGATTCAAGTGTTCTATTATATGCCTCCTGTTAAGTCACAATAAATATATGATTTACCATATATTTTTGTTAAATACCATATAAATACATAAATATACTAGTGCTGCACTGTAGGCATTTCCATGTTTGGCTGCCACTTTGTTGCCTTTCCTCCATTACCCACATTTTGCTGCACTATTTCTCCTATGCCTCCTCTACATCCAGCACACATGTACAGTCAGGTCCAGAAATATTGGGACATCGACACAATTCTAACATCTTTGGCTCTATACACCACCACAATGGAGTTGGAATGAAACAAACACAATGTGCTTTAACTGCAGACTGTCAGCTTTAATTTGAGGGTATGTACATCCAACTCAGGTGAACGGTATAGGACTTACAGCAGTTTGCAGATGTGCCTCCCACTTGTTAAGGGACCAAAGGTAATTCGACAATTGGCTTCTCAGCTGTTCCATGGCCAGGTGTGTGATATTCCCTCATTACCCCAATTACAAAGTGCATATAAAAGGCCTTGACTGTATATTTGCTCATTGACACATGCATTCACTTTATCTCAGCAACATGCTGGATAATATATGGATGTTTATTTGTTCAATACAACGGCATCTGGAATAAACAGAAGTTAACAATAGATCTTTGGCACCAAGACCGTTTATAAAACAAACCATACATAAAATTGTGTTTTAAAGTGATAATAAAATGTCATAATTTAATAAATAGGTTACACGAGATACCATTCCATATCTGTGATATATATAGGCACGTAAATACAGTGAGTTACTAAAGTAAACACATTCTGTTATGCTGATATTTTGTTAGAATCTCAGCTTTTTTTATTCATTCTGTTTTACATGTTGAAACTCCTTCCTTTTTAGTTACATTTTTGTCAGCGTACAATAAAGAAAAAACACTACCTTTGAGCAAAATTTGTGATCTCTGCTCTTCTATCATGTACCGTTACTATGCTCTCTCTGTGATCTGCGGAATACTCCTTCTTTATTGAAAACCTTTCATCTTGAGAGCTATACCTAATGGGTCTATATATCAATCACAGGGAAGGGATGGCAGTGAGAGATACTTGGAGTTTGCTTTATATTTATTTAATTTGTGTGGTTTTATGATAGAATTACGTACCTATTATGTTTATGCTGATGTAACTTTTGGCAAAATATACATCTGTTCGAGCTTATTAATGTCATATTGCAATATATCATTCTTATACATATAATAAATGCATTTTATTATTTGTGATCTACATTTTAGGTTTTTCTGACTTACGATTAATATAAATGTTTTGTATATTTTACCTAATTGTCACATAATATTATAATCCAGAGATACAGATCACTTTACCTTTAAACATTTAGCTTTTTCCATAATAATAATGATTGTCCACATGTTCTCCATGCAACCCCCACATTCCCTCTGTGCCCTCTTCTTATGAATCTGGAATTTGTCACCTTTGATTAACCCCTTCTCGACCGACGACGAAATTATTCTGTCCTGATTTTTAAAATACTTAGGGCTCTATTACATTCTTCGCGCAAACGTTAATGCGTGCGCAAAAACGCATTAACGTGAGGGGCAAAACCCTTTGCGCTGAACGCCGTATTACAATGTCTGCGCAAAAAATGCACGTTAACGTCTACCGCGGGTGAACCTGTGCAAACGCTGTGCGAGCGTACTGTACTGCGCGCGTCCTATACTTAACATTGTGAGCGCAAATGCGTTTGTGCGCTGGTACGGGGATTGTATTACAATCTATGCGCAAAATTTAACGCACAGCGTTTGTGCGCATAATTTTAACGTCTTTTAAAAGCTGGTGGTAACGGCAAATCTGAACATCCTGGCCGAAACCAAATACACTAGCCCAAAAAAAAAATACAGCAACGTATAGTTACACATTCTACACATACCAAACAATAAATTTGAGAAGTTGTGCGTGTTTTATTTTTTTTTGATACAGCATGTATGCGCACATTGACTTTGACAGGCGCAAAAACTCAACGTGAGACAATTAAGGTTCTTAATTCTGATTGGCTGAATCACGTGAAAAAACAGTCCACACACCAATTTCTGCACGCAATGTTAATGCGCATGCGTTTTTTGCTTGTCCTTTTTACGCGCGTTATTTTTTGACGGATGAAATAATGCGCGAGGATTGTAATACCAGCGTTAATTTACGCTCGTTAACGTTTAACGCTTCGCACAAAAATTCACGCGTTTACCGTGCATTTTTGCGTGAAGAATGTAATAGAGCCCTTAATGAACAATGATGGGATAATGCCGTCCTGCTGGAAAATGAGCCCTGGTCCACTCCCTAATGAGAATGACTGCTCTACACCTGAACTTTAAGCTCGTGCATTGCAAATCCTGTCGCAACCCTAATAAATGAATCACTGGCGACTGGATACATACCCAAGCTCTGGAAGACTGCAAGAGTGGTACCTATCCATAAAAGTGGTGACAGTACTTTGGTATCCAACTACCGTCCGATATTGTTGCTCCCTGTAATGTCAAAAGTCTTGGAAAAATGCGTCTACACACAATTACGTGATTATTATCAATATTGGAACTACTTAACCCCAGATCAATCAGGCTTTCGTCAAAATCACTCAACTACAACCGCCCTTTTAAAAGTCTGCAATGATATCCAAGCTGGGATGGAACAAGGAAACCTAACTGGAGCCATCTTCCTTGATTTTGCCAAGGCCTTTGACACGGTAGATCATGGCATCTTGTTAGAAAAACTTATAAACTCTGGCATTGGTGATCGCACGTTAACCTGATTTCAATCATATGTATCCGACTGATCACAATATGTGTCAATTTCTGGCAGCTCCTCCCACCCGCTCCCAGTCACGTGCGGTGTACCCCAAGGCTCAATACTCAGCCCCCTGCTATTCACAATATTCATAAATGATCTGCCCAACGTCTGCAAAGCCTCAACTGTACATATGTACGCAGATGACACTGTAATCTATACCAGCAAACCAAATCTCCCGCAGCTGGAGGCCGTGCTGCAAGAACAATTCACAGAGATTGAAAAGTGGATCAAACACAACAAACTTTTTTTAAATACTGACAAAACTGTAACGATGCTCTTTGGAACAAAACCTAAACTACACAAATTGCAAAATCCCCACTTATGTGTTGGGACAAAATCAAATGGCACGCTGACCACAGTCACTTCTCTCAAATATCTAGGTATGTGGTTGGACCCTAATCTATCCTTTGCCCCCCCCCCACATCGAAAAACTCTCATCTAAACTTTACCCCAAACTAGGTGCCCTGTACAGAAACAAATCCTGCCTGAGTCCCGCGGTAAGAAAGCAGATTGTACAACAAATGTTTATGCCGGCTATTGATTACGGAGATGTAGTGTATACAGCAGCCCCACAAACACACCTTCAGAAACTTACTACATTGTATAACTCCTTCTGCCACTTTGCATTACAATGTAACTACATGACCCACCACTGTGACATGTTAAAAGAGCTAAACTGGCCATCGCTGGAGTCTAAACGCACCCTTCACCTTTCCGGCCTGGTGTTTAAGAGCATTTCTGGGAAGCTGCCACCCTACCTGAATAGACTGCTTCCCCCAGCAGCTCCCTCATCCTATAACCTCCGATCCAGGACCATCACCTTACTTGCAATACCACAATACAAAAAGACAGTGGCTCGGTCCTCCTTTTCCTACAGAGCACCACAATTATGGAATAACCTCCCAGACACCATCAAATCTTCCCCCAGTCTTAAGTCACTCAAGAGCTCCTTACTAACATACCTCAATACAGAATGCACCTGTAAACATGTAACCTAGTGACTATATTTCCTACATATTTATTTTCTGTTAATCTGTATATTTGTGTTTTTTTTTTTTTTTTTTAATATCTTGCATTGTATTACTTTATTTCTGTAACTGTAACACTTCAAGGTTCTTGAACCCAGGACATACTTGAAAACAAGAGAAATCTCCATGTATCCTTCCTGGTAAAATCCTTTATAAATAAATAAATAAATAATGTCAAAAGATACTTGTGTTTCCCATTAGTCCTTGCACAGCGTTGAAAAATCGATGCAGTCAATATGTGTGTGATGTAGGGAGAGCTTCCAGTTGTATGCATGTGTTGTCATAGATTGAATATGTCCTAATGAAGGATCGTACAAGATGACTGTAGTGAAGATGCTAGAAGCTATTATATTTGTTTGATGAAATGAATGGCTAGCAAGTTTTGAGCGACAAAGATCTGAAACCCCTCCCAGAGTTCCATTGGTCATTTTTATAAATTAGTTTCAAATATGTCTTATGGAATAGGTTTGTTTGTGTTCCTTATGAAAGCAATTTTTATATTGCATTTGTTTTCAAATGTGATATATGTAAAATACATAGTAAACGTGTACTTCCTATTGCAATGTCTCCATACTACATAGACACACAAAATAACCATGCCAATGTAACAATAAAAATAATGTGAATATGAAATATATGGTTTATACTAAGGCTTATTTCTTGTTATGCTGCCAGCCTGAGCATTACTTCCTGCATGCTTCTGAGGACGCCAGTGGTTATGGTGAAACGCGTCGAGTGATGGAGTGCTTACTCCCATGCAGATTGTCGTTTTGATTTTTATTATTTTTATAGTGTCTGTAGCTTGGTGTTAATCATGGGGCGGGTTGGCTCTAAGGTGGTAGCGCTCCCAGCATTGATTTTGGGCCTCAACCTTTCCTTTACCTAGTGCAATTTTACTTGCCGCTCATCCTATTGGGAACTCTCTCTATAGCAGCCTCTCTTGGTCCTATTATGCGGAGCCACGAAAGCCCGTTTCTTCACTTTGATAGGAGTTGACAGAATTTAGGCTGTTTGTTTGTATCCCCTAGGAGAGACTTTTCTAGGTGCACCTAGTACCCTATGTGGCATTTATTATGCTGTCTGGAGCCACAGAGACTTTTTATCCTTTCCTTGGTAGGGTCTTTATGTTGTTCTGTTTTTTTAGCTCCTAATAAGTTAATTTTTATCTCAGTCAATCAATATCCTTTGTTCAATCAATAAAAATAATGGCGTAAGTGGTATCCCTTGCCATCTTCCCCTAATTGTTTTACTGAACACTTCTCCTAATCACATTCCCAACAGTCATTCCCACTTTAATCCTATACCTTTCACTATTGCTGTAAACCTGAGACTGTCATTCCAAGACCTTCTCTTTGGTTCCCATCCTCATCCCTCCCTATATCACCATGTCCCTATATGTCCCTCTCCCCACCCCAAAAAAGTTTCATTCTTATTTCTGTTACTTGTTCTGTTCACTTGTGCCTTCTTTGGCGTGGTATTCTAGGTGACACATGCAAATGCTGGCTGCTATTGTTTATTCTCTGTTTCATCTCAAAGACCTTTTTTTAAGCAATATGGAAATCTAATGTTATACACAAGATTATTTCAATAGCAAGAAACTAACAATAGTGACGGCTATTGTCTGCAAAGCCAGTTCCTTGTAAGCGGATTAAACAGCACATACTATAAAAATGAAAAACAAAAAAAGAGCAAAGGAAGACGGGGTTTCTTGGTAATAAAAATCCATTTAAAGAGGAACAATGGTTAGTGATTAACAGTGCTAAATGAGCATATTGTATAGGACATAAAACATAAGTAGACTAGACATGATTTTTAGGAATTAAACAGGGACTGTTAAAAGAAACAAGAAAGCATTTTTTAAGTTTTTATTTTTAGTTCTTTAATTTAGTCGACTAATATTTGTCTTCAAACACATGGTTATCGTCTTGTTTTCGTCAATGAAAAAATTTAGTCAGCCAAGTTATGACTAAAATTATGGTGAACATCTATTGACATTTTAGTCGACTAATAAAAATATTAGAGAGGGACCGATCTTATTTTAATTTCAGCAGCAGTGCTTTGACTAAAATTCCATTTAGTTTTCGTGATATTTTAGTTGACGACTAAAACTATTGGAAATCTATTGACATTTGACTAAAACTATAATGAAAATCTATTGACATTTGACTAAAACCATTGGAAATCTATTGACATTTCACTAAAACTATGATGAAAATCTATTGACATTTGACTAAAACTATTGGAAATCTATTGACATTTGACTAAAACTATAATGAAAATCTATTGACATTTGACTAAAACCATTGGAAATCTATTGACATTTGACTAAAACTACGATGAAAATCTATTGACATTTGACTAAAACTATTGGAAATCTATTGACATTTGACTAAAACTATAATGAAAATCTATTGACATTTGACAAAAAACATTGGAAATCTATTGACATTTGACTAAAACTATGATGAAAATCTATTGACATTTGACTAAAACTATGATGAAAATCTATCGACATTTTGGTCGAATAGTAGAAAAAAGATGAAAATATTAAGGAGGGACCAATTTTAATTTAATTTTAGTAGCTGTCCTTTTTTTAAAAATAGCTTTTCTTTCTGTAACAGACCTTTTGGTTATTATTCATAGGACCTTGTATGTAATTTCCAGGCATTTTCGTGCTGTAGTTCTTTTGCAAACAGCTTTTAAAGGTTGTGGTGTGTGTGTGTTTTTCTTTTTTTTCTTTTACCCCGTTCGTCGGGTTGTCGTCTTTTTTTGGATGCCGATCGGTGTTCTGTTCGGCGGATCGTTGGCTTTTTTTGATACTTTCAGGGGTTTTGCGGCAGGTCGTCGGGTGCGTTCGTCTTTTTTTCAGCAGTTTTATGGTGGTTCAGCGGTTTTGTGGGGTGGTTTTCCGCATGCGTTCAGCGACTTTTCCCTGCACTTTGAGGACCCTACGGTGAATGCTGAGTTCACCACAGGTTCAGGGAATTTGATTCCTGAAGTGCGGGGAATGAAAGAATTTTGGTGCTCTTTGAATAAGGGTTATTCAAAGAGCACCAAAATTCTTTCAGGTAGGTTTTTATGAGTAACTAGCTTGATATAGACAGTCACCGGTATAGACAACAGATAGACCTACAGAAAATAGATAGCTTTTGACATATGGTCTGTTCGCCTATCATTTAAACACTTGCTAGCTTGGGCTGCAAAAGAGACCATACTTCAGTCACAATACATATATCCATGCCAATCAAGAAATATGTAGTTTTCTTAACATTAAACATTAATAACAAGCTACATTTAAAGCTCATGTTACATTTATTGGCCCCTAAAGAGTCATTTTACTGAAAGGATCAATATGGAGAGCAAACATTTCATTCTCGGTAATGCTATTCATTACTCGGTAAAGACCAAAACAAAATATTACTTCAGCAAGTCATAAAGCTTAGGTCTAGAAACATGATTTCCAAAAGGAAACCATGAGAAGACACAAACTGTTCTCTTTTTGTCTAGTAATGAAATGTTTCTAACGATAACTCATAGAACTATAGAGATAATGTCATTTATTTAATGTCATTTATTGGATTTATCCCTCGTACGGTCAGACTTTCCCCTAATTTCTCTTCCTTCAAACGCTCCCTTAAAACATTCCTATGTAGGGAAGCCTACCACCCAACTCACTGACGCAACCATCAATCACTCTCACCTTGCAGTCCTCTCCTCCTGTTTCCAACCCCAACCCCTCTAGATTGTGAGTTCCTACGGGAATAGGGCCTCATCCCCTCTTGTACTGTTTGTCAAATGCTGTTCAATGTATTGTAACCCGTCTATACTGTGCCTATTGTACAGCGCTGCGGAATATGCTGGCGCTTTATAAATAAAGAATAATAATAATAATAAGAGCAACATTTTTATTTTCATTCTTAATATTTTCTCAAACAGAAAACATCAGTTGGTTAGAGCTACACGTTTTAATTCTACAAGAAAGATGAGCAATGGAATTTATAATAATAGAGGATTTTATCATCATTATTTGTATAGATCAAGTATCCCTTATGTAAAACTCCTGGGACCAGACATGTTTTGTATTTCATATTTATTTTGTATTTTATAATATTTGCTTATAATAATGAGACATCTTTTGGATGGGAACACAAAATTCAATTGTGTTTCGTGTGCACTTTATTCAAAAAGCCTGAAGGTAATACTTTACAATATTTTTGATAATTTTGTACCCTTCACATGAGGTCAAGTGTGGAATTTTCTGCTACTGCTGATATGTTGAAGCTCAAAAAATTTAGTTTTTGAACATTTCGGAACGCATGCGTAAATAAAATTTTGCCGAGAACGCTGATAGAAGACTGTTTGTTATTCTGCATACGGCCAGAGGAAGCAGCAGGGCCAAAGGTGTGCAAGAGCTTTTTTTTGTTTTAAAATATTAAGTTTGGAAATGCAAATTCACTTAACATCAGGGTCTCGGTGAAGAGCTCGCTATTTCCATGCTGACCTATTATAAACGCCTCCTATATGAAGTATGATACAAAGTATAGTAGCGATCGACTTCCATTAGGGAGACATATGGGGTTGTTAACGTAACAGCCGGATTGGAGTAAAAAATCCAGTTTGTTTGGTTTTTTGTCTGTGCACATTTCTAATATATATATACTGTATAAACCTGATCTCTGCTTAAAAAGCCATCTAGTATGGCATGGCATTGATTGAAGGGTTCTATGTAAAACAGACCCAGGATGCAAAAAAGTGAGACCGGTGTCATTTGCATGTCTTACCCAGAGTTCCTTGCTACATATGGGGAATGTAGCACAGGAGCTCTGTAATGCAGTTCTTTGAATTGCTGTGATCTGCAAATGCATTCTGCAATAATAAACCTTATTGGTTATTGTGTGGAGGCTTTTTATCTCATTTTTTGCCCTCTACCACAACCCAAGAAAGTATATAGATCTCCTTAAATTATTGAATCATAATATATTTAAGAATGAGTTATTAGAATGTCTTAAATAAAATGTATACAACGAATCCCAACCATTTAACAGAACCAGGTGAGACATATAAGGGACTTTCAAATAATTCTTATTGTCTCATCTCTAATATTATTGTACTGTTTTTATTACTAAATTATAATAAAAATAATATGTTTGTTTATTAAACACAGGTTGCAAGTAAAGCAATTTTACTTTTAACAGTAGAAGCAATAAAAGATTTGAAAAACATTGCATTAATACAATGCGTTATCATTAAGTTTTTTACATTGCCCTCTAAAACTATTCATTTTACATCATCACAGAAGTGGCTGTAAAAATCAAGGACTGAAAGTACCAGGCTCTGCACAGGAAACAAATACACAAGCAACATCCCTTAGCAACTAATTATCTGCTTATGTGGAAGCCTCACCCGTGGTCCTAGCTTCATTCTTATACTGCTATGGCATTTGTTTCAAATAATGAATCAAGTGCTTTCTTAACTTTACGATAACTCCTTTAAACAAACTGAAACTTCTACAAATTCCCAGACTATTTCAGATGCTTGGAGATGAGCACGGAGGTACCTCCTCGAACCATTACCTGTACGACTAGCAAGGGAGGCTCTGTGTCGTGTTCTCTCAATTCTTTCTGCATTTTGGAATCACGTATAAAATATGTGAATATTTATAAAGTATTTTACCAGGATGGATACATTGAGATTTTTCTCGTTTTCAAGTTTGTCTGTAGTTCAAGAACATTGAATTATTACAGTAGGTACAGAAATACAAAGTAATAAAATGCAAGAATTAAAAAAATACAAATATACAGATTAACAGAAAATAAATATGTAAGTAATATAGTCACTATGTTACATGTTTACAGGTGCATTCTGTATCGAGGTATGTTAATAGAGATCTCTTAATTGACTTTCGACTAGGGGAAGATTTGTTGGTGTCTGGGAGGTTATACCATATTTGTGGTGCTCTGTAGGAAAATGAGGACCGAGTCACTGTCTTTTTGTATTGTGGTATTGCAAGTAAGGTGCAGGTCCTGGATCGGAAGTTATAGGATGAGGGAGCTGCTGGGGGAAGCAGCCTATTTAGGTAGGGTGGCAGCTTCCGAGAAAAGCTCTTAAACACCAGGTTGGAAAGGTGAAGGGTGCGTCTGGATTCCAGCGACGGACAGTTTAGCTCTTTTAACGTGTCACAATGGTGGGTCATGTAGTTACATTGTATCACAAAGTGGCAGAATGAGTTATACAATGTAGTAAGTTTCTGGAGGTGTGTTTGCGGGGCAGCTGCATACACTACATCTCCATATAATAGCAGGCATAAGCATTAGTTGTACAATTTGCTTTCTTACCGCGGGGCTCAAGCAGGATTTGTTTCTGTACAGGGCACCTAATTTGGGGTAAAGTTAAGATGAGAGTTTTTCGATGTGGGGGCCAAAGGATAGATTTGGGTTTAACCACATACCTAGATATTTGAGAGAAGTGAGTGTGGTCAGCATGCTGTTTGATTTTGTCCTGACACATAGATGGGGAGTTTGAAATTTATGTAGTTTAGGTGCTGTTCCAATAGTGTCACAGTTAGTTTTGTCAGTAGTTAGAAAAAGTTTGTTATCTTTGATCCACTTTTCTACCTCTGTGAATTGTTCTTGATGCACGGCTTCCAGCTGCGGGAGATTTGGTTTGCTGGTATAGATTACAGTGTCATCTGTGTACACATGTACAGCTGAGGCTTTGCAGACGTTGGGCAGATCATTTATGAATACCGTGAATAGCAGGGGCCATGTATCGAGCCTTTTTCAGTTCTTAACAATAAACAATGGATGGCTTTTATTGATTTTTCTGTGCACTATGTTTAATTATGGTGCTAGTAATTGGTCCCAATTTAATATCTCTGAAAATAAAATGGAACATTGACTAAGCTGTCATGGTGGAGCCGCATCATTAAGGCGCGCACCCTTAGAACATTTATCAATCACAGACTGTAAATAATTACAATTTATCAATTTTCTTGATCTTTATAAAAACAGCGTAAGGATCATGTACAAAGTGCAGATGGGGACTTAAAGAAGTGGACAAGCAGGATGTAAGGTTTGATGTAGAGTTTGAGAAGATTGACAGGTTACTCCTGTGCTGACAATAAAGAGCCCTTTAACTCAGGTGTGGTACCAGTCCCTGAGGCGGCTGTGTATCGCAATGATGGCAAGAAAGTGACCTAAATACACTAACAGGGTTATTCAGAGAGTGTGAAAAGCAGGAGAATGACTGGAGAATGAAAAATTCTAGGTCAAAATAGCCGATTTGGAAAGTGAGATGAAAGGGAGAATTTTTCTGGTTTGGCTATTTTGACCTAGAATTTTTCATTCTCCAGTTATTCTCCTGCTTTTCACGTTCTCTGAATAACCCTGACAGAGTTATTCAAAGACATCCGAATGGCTGGAGAAAGGTAACCGAACGCTGAAAATCAGCGTTCAGTTACCTTTCTTGGCCATTCGGCTATCCAGAGAGCAGGCAATACGCCAAATCCTGGCGAGTTGCCTGCACATACGGTGCCTGTTCGAGGGCAGTGAAATCCCCATAAAAAAGCACTGCTTCGGCTATTCAGAGAACACAAACCAGCAGTGAAAGGTTCCCAAATTGCAAACATTCAAGCAAACTGTTTTGCTAATTTATTCACTTCACTCGTCTGTGGTGTCTGCTTTTTCCGGCGGCTTTGCTGCGTGTGATCGGCTCCTGCTCGGGTTTTTCCTGCGCCTTAAACCAGATGTTTTTGCGGATTTCCGGTGTGCATTCGCCGGGTTTTTGCGGTGACTTTTCGTTGGGTTTGTGTCAGCTTTTCCCTGCACTTCCACGGCCCTGTGGTGCTTGCTGAATACACCACAGGGTCACCGAAATGGGATCGCCGAATCGGCCCGAATTGAAGAGAACGAAAAGTCACCGAACATGCGGTGACTTTTCGATTCTCTTTGAGTAACCCTGACAGAGAAAAAACAACCAAAAGGACCGCACAAGACAAACAATAAATAGCCCAGACGGCCCTTGAAATGGCCAGTGAAAATTAGGTACTGACAAATAAAAAGGAAAAAGACAATTATCAAACAAAGAAGAAAGACCAGAGAAGAGTAGTCAGATATACAGGCCAAGGTTGAGGAGCAGAGAGAATACAACCCAAGCCGGGCCAAAGAATACGGAGTTAGATAGACAGGAGCAAGTTGGGTCAAAAACAGCAAATCAGAAAGTAATATGCTCAAGATCAATGCGCTAAATGGTCTGAAATCACAATAGGGCAATGAAAAAATAGAACCCATAATCTTAAATAGAGGTGGTCGAATTCTCACTGGCTAGTGTTCTGGTGTGGACGGAACTTGTTAGCGCTTTATAAATACTTGTAACTGTAATTATGTGCCAAAATGTGTGCGCTTTGCGTGGTATGTATACACCTGCATCAGTATTATGACGTGGAAGTCAGAAACCAGTCTCAGTAAAGTAATGTGAGTCCAGGCATCAATACGTGGCATGGACCCCCCCCCATTGTCCGAAACACTGGCGTGTCTGGAGCGTCAAGTTGGAGTTGACCACCGTTATATCAACAGTGAGACTCTCTTGAGTGTCATTAACAGATGTGGTTAAAGTCCTATATGTGACCTGGTAGTAACTGAATAGGACATAGACGCTATCATAGTTGATCCTGAAGCAGATTTTAACAGCAAAGTCTGTCCGCATATCTAAATGGCAATCTCAAATAATATTGCCAAATAAATTACAGCCTTAGTGTTGATCTATGTATGTGCGAAACCCAATGATCTACTGTATTCTAGTTACATATTACAGATTAAAATAGGTTGAAAAAGACCAATGTCAATATTTATTTATTTATAAAGTATTTTACCAGGAAGGATACATTGAGATTTCTCATTTTCAAGTATGTCCTGGGTTCAAGAACATTGAATATTTTACAGTAGGTTCACAAATACAAAGTAATAAAATGCAAGATATTAAAAACAAAACACAAATATACAGATTAACTGAAAATAAATATGCAGGAAATATAGTCACTGTGTTACATGTTTACAGGTGCATTCTGTATTGAGGTATGTTAATAGAGACCTCTTAAGGGACTTTAGACTGGGGGAAGATTTGATGGCGTCTGGGAGGTTATTCCATAATTGTGGTGCACTGCTCTGTAGGAAAATGAGCATCGAGTCACTTTCTTTTTGTATTGTGGTATTGCAAGTAAGGTGCTGGTCCTGGATCGGAGGTTTTAGGATGAGGGAATTGCTAGGGGAAGCAGTCTATTCAGGAAGGCGCCACCTTCCATGTGTCTGTTAAATTCTAGATTTCCATTATAATTACCATAAACCTTTTTCAAGTTTCTTCTTATATATCAAAACTGAAGTAAGGCGCTGCGCGACTCTGATCAGAGGAGACGATAGACACAACCACACCGAGATATGGCAGATTATCATCTGATCAGTTAGTGGTCTGTCAGAACCGTTTATTATGTCAACATCCAATAGAAATGTTCGTTATATATAAAAACTTCCTGCAATGTTCACTCCCAACATAGGAATGTGATACAACAACCAGTCAGAGCAGATACATTTCTACGTCAGAGTTTAACCAACAGTGAGACAAAATTACTACATTTGATTCAGAGAAAGCTTTTTTTCTAGCTTACACTGTTAACACACCCTTTCCTGCACACAAAGGAAATGGCTAAATTCCACAGGCTAACATCCTATGCAAGTAAAAGACTTGCAGGGTTTGACACTTATAATGGGGGGGGGTGGATTTCACACTAATGCAAAATAAAAAAACTACCTATCATATTAAAATACCTTTTAATCGTCTCATTGATCACATATACAATCGTGATCACAAAAATGTATGAAACAAACTAGACAATTAAACAAATTATACCTGGGGCCATAGTATCCTCTCCTAATACCTGTACGATATACGAAAAGGATTCCCCAAGGAGGCCCTTTATGAGCATAAAATATACTTATCTATCTAGATTCACTCTACCAGCGAACCACACTTGGAGCGTAGGCAAAAAATACCTAATCTAGACATTAAATAACTATTTATTCCCATTTCCCAAAATATAATTCACCGAACAAGAAAAGTATAATAACTTGAATGTAAAAGGTTATTTATCTAATAATCAACATGAGTCAGATCTATATCTGTGTGTTTTCCTATGTTCAGCTTCACTCCACAGACCGCATACACACCTGCATTCATACACACTCTCAAGAAATACATTCTCATTTTCCCAAATCCATTCCTTTCTCACACTTATCTAGGGGATTAAATAAAAAAAATAATATTCCATAATCTAATACCGTAGTCCACAGTGCGAGATCAAGGTCTGGTCTTTTTCAACATCCCAGCTTGAGACGCATAATCATTAAATGTCATCAGAGCTCTCACCATAGGGACTCCTGAACAAGCTGTCTCTTTGCGCTGGTTGCTTATTACCTGTGACCTTTGACCTTGACACAAAATGTCCATGATTCGTTCCATATGCAGTCATTGTGACTGTCAGGTTTCTTGATGATGTGATACGGTTGTAGCAACAATAAAGAAAAAAAGAAAGAAAATATGGTATTCCCCGCTAATCATATACATCCATTCATTCATACTCTCAAGTACACGAAAACAATAAAAATGTTAATTTACACAAGAAGAGACACAGATAATAAAGTTTAAAATTTCCCCTCAAAGAAAATTATACTACTTCTGACCCATTGTTAGAGAAAAAAATATATATGCAACTTTGGCTCAAAAGGGAAATAGCCGAAGTGCATACTCCACCCATTCTAAATAACAAAAAAAATATTTAACTACTATCCTATTCGGTCTTATTCGGTGTTTTGAAACAAACCTGGTGTTTATAAAACACACCAATCCTCAAATAAAATCCAAAAAATAAAAACAACTTTAATTTTACCGAATTAAAACTTTCCATTTACCACTATATATGTCATGAAACGTATTTATGCAAATGCATTAAATTATATGTTCCTAAATACATTAATTAACTCTAGTTTTAATTGGATGTGATCTTCAATAATCCTAAATGTGTCAGGGAATTTGAACAATATTGATTGTAACCGAACAACAAAAATAATAAAATATAAAATAATAAAAGAGACAAAATAATTATCACTTAGACGACAACACAAAAAAACAATCCATCAGCATATAAAAATACATTATCTTCTTCTTTCTTTGTCTTCTGTCTTATTGGTTGAAAATAACTGTTTTGTAAAACTGACATGTCTTAAGTTTTATTTCCAAATCAATGATCTTTTTTAATCGCATGATTTATTGATGAGTTGTTGATAAATTTGGTGTCTGATAATTCCTTATTATCCGGTTGATGTAACATTGCAATGTGAAATGATAATGTGTTTGAGTAAATTTCCTTAAATTCCAACAGCTTTATCAATATTGGTATTCAATAATCTTCCATCTAGCTTGAGCAAAGTTGGCATGCATGGGTAATTTTCACCTAAAGTAAAAAACTTGGGGAAAAAATGTATTATTAACCTGTCAAAAACTTTAAAAGTCATATGGTTAAAATACTTTTAAAATGGAGAACAAAATGCAACACATTTTTCGACACAATGAAAAAGGAGTGGTCATGAGAGAGAGAAAATGGAGGAGCTAGGAGAAAATTGTGAAAACTGTTTTTTTTTTTACTTTTGCAACGGTCACCAATTTTCTCAAACTGCTCTTCAATTCAAATAAAAAAACACATAACAAAAATATCATAAACTGGGAAAGAAAGTATAGAAGGGCATGTTAAACTTGACACGTTAACTAGCACAAAGTTCTCAGAGGAAACTCAGAGAAAAAGATTCTTAATAAACATCTCAAACAACAATCTTTATTAAGGATATTGGTTAAAACAAACATTCAAACGTGAGGTGTTTGTGTAGCTATTTTACAACCTGTTTTATTCCCTCCAAGAAAATTCAATGGGGCACAGTCATACGTTGTTGCACTTCACACCAAAAGACAAAAACATCAGACAGCAAAAAATAAAACTAGACATATGGCTACCAATGCAGAAAAAGCAAACAAACAATACTCAGTCAGGATACTAAACTACAACCTTCCATCTCCCTTAGTCAACTAAAATAAAACAAAAAAAAAACCCACCTTCTCTCATTTGAAATCTGCCTAATTTCCTTTGTACAGCGCTACTAAACCTGTAGGCGCTTTCCTTTAAACTTTCACTCAAATCCTTCAGCTTTATATCACTTCATCCTCTTAGATTCCAAACAACTAAACATGAACCTACATATATATTCCATTATACAAGTTACAAAACTGTAAATGATCTCAGTCAGCCATTTTGGCAAAACATATAACCTATATTAAGGTGTGGTCAATCCCTTAGTGCTGGACTCAAACAAAGACCAGAGGAAAATAACCAACCACGCCTCTTTTGGGAAAATGTATAACTTATATTAAGGCAGATTGAGCCCATCACCTTGATATACTAATTTTTTTATATATATCATACATCAACTTATAACATAACATTCACGTGTAACCTGCCTTGTCAAAGTATTGACTTTCTATGTTCATCTTTCAAACATAAGCTAAGAATAAAAAAAGCAGTCATTTTTTAAATTTACTGTAAAAGTAAAGCCCTATTGTCTCCATTTCCTGTGCCTTTTTTTCTTTTCTTTTTTACACGAGGCAAGGCAGTAAAGACACAGAAACAAAGCAACCTGTTTTAAGGGAAGCAGTCCCTATACATAAATTACATATAAAAAACACAATATCAAAACTACGAAATACAAAACATCAAAGATAAACACATATATTAATAGTTAGTAAAGACAAACATTTAAATAAACAGACGTAATCAATGGCAAGAAACAAAAGAAAAAAACAAAAAAAAAACAAAAAACAAACGTGAAATCAGAAAGAAAAAAAAACAGTTTGCAAATCCTTTAGAATCAGTTAAATTATAAAATAAGACAGCGTGAACATACAGCAAAGCAAAAAATAAAAAATAAATAACAAAAACAAAAAAAATGGCAAGAATGCAAGAGAAAAATTGCTCTCAATGGAAGCAACGCTATTTTGTTTTCTATCTTGCTATATAAGAAGAAACCGGACCTAATCAATTAAAATAAAATGCTACGAGCCAGAACTCCAGAACACAAAGGAGCTACACTATGGACACAAAGACAAACACATTTACTCAACGCTAGAAACATCTTTCAGTTTCCCGGGTGAGTGACATAACGAATACTCAGCACTAGAACTTTTCAGGGTACATCAACATAACGATTGAGTCACCACTCATTAACAGTTCTCTATCAGACGAGTTAAGATAAACAAACAAGAAACAAAGAAAAACAGAGTGTCCTACAACAACACAGTGGCTCTCACAGGCAGTCTCCCCATGGAAGCAAAGATTCCTTTATCTATATAGGCAATTGTTTAACATGAAATAAATCATATCAGACAATTGAATTATTAAATCCCACTTCTGACACCAACTGTTAAATTCTAGATTTCCATTATAATTACCATAAACCTTTTTCAAATTTCTTCTTATATATCAAAACTGAAGTAAGGCGCTGCGCAACAATCAGTCCGCCCTATATAACAACTATAACAGGCTCCATTGAGCCAGGCTCCAGTGTCATTCCCAAGTGGCATTCTTAAGTGGACGTTCAGAGTTGCTTTCCTGGAGGAAGGAACTGCAAGGCCCACTCTTTACTCTGGTAAACTCACGTCTATATCATGCTTTCTCTCACGCTTCTGCTCTTTACTTCTACCTTTCTCCTTAAATGGAACTCCTGCCCCTCTACCACCGACCCCTACACTATCTGCATCTCTCCCTCCCTCCTCTTGTCCCACATGATGGCCTCGCATGAGCTCCTTTGTTTCCTCAGAACATGGTCTCCCTCTAACTCTCGTGCTGCCAATCACTCCCACTCCCACAAATCCCATTCCCACCTTCTCTTTCTCACCCTCCTGCTGTTACTCTATTCAGGTGACATATCCCTTAACCCTGGCCCCACAACACATCCAATACTTCCCTCTCATCCTATCTCCATCGCACATAAATCACCTCCCTGCAAGCCCAGCAACCTCATTCCCGTAATCCCTCAGCGCCTGTCCTCTTTCTCCTGCGCCCTCTGGAACGCTCGCTCTGTGTGCAACAAACTCACAGCCGTCCATGACCTCTTCCTTTCAAACTCCTTCAACCTCCTAGCTTTAACTGAAACCTGGCTAACTCCCTCTGACACGGCCTCCGTTGCTGCTCTCTCACATGGCGGTCTACACTTGAGCCATACCCCCAGACCGGGTGAGAGAAATGGTGGCTGGGTCGGACTCCTGCTCTCTCCCACCTGCACCTACCAGCATCTCCCTCCACCCCCATCCCTCTCCTTCTCCTCATTCGAGACACACTGCATCCGCCTGTTCTCTCCTCTGGCCCTCAGGGTGGCAGTCATCTACCGCCCACCGGGACCAACCTCCCAGTTCTTTGACCACTTTGCTACCTGGCTTTCTCACTTCCTGTCTTCTAATCTTCCATGCCTAATTCTCGGGGACTTCAACATTCCCATTGACGATCCTTCCGCCCCTGCTGCCTCCAAACTTCTTTCACTCACATCCTCCCTTGGACTCACACAATCCTCCCTCCTCCCTACCCACCGCGATGGTCACGTTATTGACCTGGTCTTTTCCAACCTCTGCTCCATTTCTGAGTTCAAATGTCGCCCTTTCCCCATCTCTAACCACCACCTTCTCTCTTTCAACCTATCTGGACTTCCTAAACACCCTGCTCCCCCACCCCGCACACACACTCGCAGAAATCTACATGCTGTGGACCCCCATCAATTCTCCAACCTACTTCACCACCTCCCTCATACCTCATCCTTCACCTGCCCTGATGCTGCCACTAATCACTACAACACTACGCTTATCTCTGCTCTAGACACTCTTGCTCCTCTTCGACTCTGTAAGGCCCCACGCGGCCAGCTTCAGCCCTGGCACACCCTCCAGACTCGCTACCTGCAAAGATGCTCCCGCACCGCAGAGCGTGCCTGGAGGAAATCCCGCTCTGAAGCTGATTTTGTTCACTTCAAGTTTATTCTCCGGTCATACACCTCTGCCCTCCACTTGGCCAAACAATCCTTCTTCTCATCTCTTATATCTACGCTGTCCTCCAACCCTAAACGGCTCTGGTCCACCTTCAACACCCTCCTCTACCCACCTGCACCTCCCCCTCAGCTGCCTTCAGCGCTCAAGACCTGGCAGACTACTTCCTCAGTAAAACTCTAACTATCAGAAGCAACATCCCAACACAAGATAGTTATCTGCCACCTCCACTCCCACAGGTCCCCTCTGCCACCCTCTGCCGCATCCTCCCAGCCACTGAGGAGGAAGTCAATTCCTTATTGTCCTCCTCACATCTCACCACGTGCCCGCTCGACCCCATTCCCTCACATCTAATTCCTCCCCTCTCCTCCTCCCTCACCCCTGCTCTCACACACATCTTTAACCTATCTCTCTCCACTGGCTCCTTTCCATCCGCCTTCAAACACGCGCTAGTTACCCCTTTACTAAAGAAACCATCCCTAGACCCCAACTCTCCATCCAACTACCGCCCTGTATCCCTGCTTCCCTTCACATCAAAGCTCTTTGAAAAACTAGTCTTCAACCGCCTCTCCCTCTTCCTGTCCTCCAATTCCCTACTTGACCCCCTGCAATCTGGCTTCCGTCCCCTACACTCAACTGAAACTGCCCTCACCAAAGTCACCAACGACCTCCTAACTGCTAAAAAACATGGCCACTATTCTATTCTCATCCTGCTTGACCTCTCGGCTGCTTTTGACACTGTTGACCACCCCCTCCTTCTACAGACCCTCAACTCTCTGGGTCTCGGTGACACTGCACTTGCTTGGGTTGACTCCTATTTATCCAACAGGTCCTTCTGTGTGTCCTTTGCTGGTAACTCCTCCTCTTCATTGCCTCTATCTGTTGGTGTACCTCAAGGCTCTGTCCTTGGTCCTCTGCTCTTTTCCATCTACACCTCCTCCCTGGGCAAAATCATCAACAACTTTGGCTTTAATTACCACCTCTACGCTGACGACACTCAGATCTACCTCTCTACCCCTGATCTCTCTCCCCCTGTCCTCTCAAAAGTCAGTGACTGTTTATCTGGCATCTCCTCCTGGATGGCCTCCCACCACCTAAAGATCAACATGTCAAAGACTGAGCTCCTACTTATTCCTCCCTCCAATGCCTCCCCACCTCCTGACTTCTCTATCACGGTGGAGGGTATCACCATCTCCCCATCAAACCAAGTTCGCTGTCTTGGAGTTACACTTGACTCTGCTCTTTCCTTCATCCCCCACATCAAGTCTCTTTCCTCCTCCTGCCGATACCAACTGCGTAATATTTCCAGAATTCGGCCATTTCTTACCGTTGTCACCACAAAACAACTCATACACGCCCTGGTAATCTCCCGACTCGACTATTGCAATAATCTCTTATCTGGCCTCTCTCTGTCCCGCCTCTCCCCCCTACAATCCATCCTGAACACCTCCGCCAGGCTAATTCACCTCACCCGCCGCTCTGTCTCTGCCGCTCCCCTCTGCGAGTCCCTTCACTGGCTCCCCATCCACTGCAGAATTAAGTTCAAAATCCTTATCCTTACCTACAAAACCCTCACTAACTCAGCTCCCCACTACCTGTCCTCACTAATCACCAAATACACCCCAGCCCGCTCCCTAAGGTCAAACAGTGACCTGCGCCGAGCTTCTCCCCGCATCACCTCTTCCCATGACAGACTGCAGGATTTCTCACGCGCAGCCCCCACTCTCTGGAACGCTCTCCCTCGTACTGTCAGACTTTCCCCTAACTTCTCTTCCTTCAAACGCTCCCTGAAAACATTCCTATTTAGGGAAGCCTACCACCCAACTCACTGACGCAACCATCAATCACTCTCACCTTACAGTCCTCTCCTCCTGTTTCCAACCCCAACCCTCTCAGATTGTGAGTTCCTACGGGAATAGGGCCCTCATCTCCTCCTGTACTGTTTGTCAAATGTTGTTCAATGTATTGTAACCCTGTCTATACTGTGCTTATTGTACAGCGCTGCGGAATATGCTGGCGCTTTATAAATAAAGAATAATAATAAAAAATAGACACAACCACACCGAGATATGGCAGATTATCATCTGATCAGTTAGTGGTCTGTCAGATCCGTTTATTATTTCAACATCCAATAGAAATGTTCATTATATATAAAAACTTCCTGCAATGTTCACTCCCAACATAGGAATGTGATACAACAACCAATCAGAGCAGATACATTTCTACGTCAGAGTTTAACCAACAGTGAGACAAAATTACTACAATTGATTCAGAGAAGGCTTTTTTTCTAGCTTACACTGTTAACACACCCTTTCCTGCACACAAAGGAAATGGCTAAATTCCACAGGCTAACATCCTATGCAAGTAAAAGACTTGCAGGGTTTGACACTTATAATGGGGGGGGGTGGATTTCACACTAATGCAAAATAAAAAACTACCTATCATATTAAAATACCTTTCAGTGTCCCTATGGCTGCTGTTGATCCAAAAGAAATGTTTGACATAAGATGCTGCCTGAAAATGGATAGAATATTTGGCGTAAAACAATTTGATAAAAAAAAAAATGTTTTTGCTTTTTGTTCCTTTTCTTTCTTACAAAGAGCCTTAATTTGAATCTAAAACTGCCCTCGTGGGTTCGATGCACTAGTGGATTTCAAAATAACAGCAATCCATATATAGGAGTGAAAATGAGCAAGTAAATTTGTAACTAATTAAAGATGAGAGAAAACAAATTGCATCTAACAGCACTGAAATGAAACATATGGATAATATTTACTGGAGACGACATCAACATTAATGATTTTTCCTCATTGAATCCATTTGACAGATCTCGCGTATTTCATTGACATGACTTATTGATTTCAATACTGCCAGACTATTGTTCTCCGTTTTCAGTTCTATACTATCATCATTAAACAGCCATGTACAACTCATTAATTATAATGTGAACCATAAACGGCCAGAGTTTTATATTTTTTTCTCTTTAAATTACATCTTGATGGTGTGGTTGAATTTAAAGACATTTTAGAGCTTTCAAACGTTGAACATTTTCTGCAGTTATTTATCTTGCAATATAGCAATGAAAGTTTTGTTTACGTCTTTTAATTCTTTTGCCGGTTTGAAAGCATTGGCATTAAAAGAATCGATAAGCCTCAAATAATGTGTAATATATGGGAGGGTCCAGTAACCGCTCTCATACTTTTTTGCTATTCAGGTCAGAGTACTGATATGCAAGCGGCCTCTAGTATTTCTTCCTGAAGTTCATAGGATTGCACAGAAGGAAACAAGAGATCTCTTTTATTCTTAGGGCCAAATTACATACTTAGCGTTAACGTCAGCCCAAGTATTTACTGCATATTTCAATCCAAACGCTAATGGGTTAAGTAACCCGTTAGCGTTTGGTACCTTGCGCTTTTCAGCGCGAGGTTATTGTACTTTGCGGTGCCCAAACTTAACATGGGAGCGCAAAGTGTTAATCAGCGCTGGATTACAAAGTCCTAACGCTGATTAACGTCCGGCTGCGGTTAACAAAAAGTTATCCAGAGACAGGACTTGGTGCTAACGGATTCCTCTTCTGCAGAATCCGTTAACACAGCCAAAAAACAAAAAAAAGGAATTGTATACTCACCTCTTGTCCTGTTGCGAGGACCGCGGCTCTGTCTGCCTCCTCAGTCCGGCGGGAGCAGGGAAAGACTGGGGGGAAAGTACCCCCAGTCTCCCCCTGCATATAACTACTCTGACCGGCCGGATCTCGCAAAGCGAGATCCAGCTGTCATGTGGCCACCGGCGTCTGCTTCAATGGAGTCCTATGGACTCCATTGAGAGGATGCGCGCGGCTGTGCTTAGCGCTGCCACGCACATCCCGGGGTTTATCGCCTGCAAACAATGCAGGCAGCTTTTTTAGCGCCTGCATTGTAATCTAGCGCTAAAACGTGGGCGCTAGGGGAAAACTGAGGGCACAGTTTTTCCTCCCTAGCTCCCACGTTTTAGCACAAGGAATTTAATTTGTCCCTTAATTTTTTAAACTGCCGAGAGACGAAACAGCAAATTACATTCTTATTTTAGAGATGGCAATATGACCAGTTATTCTTGTATGTTTTTAAGTATTTTTGACTTTTGTGGGAGCTTACATATATACATATTTAGGTTTCCATGCTTTATTTGTTTTTGTTTGAGCTGCACTAAACTAATTTAATTTTGAGGGTTTTGACTGCAGCTTCATTTTGTTGGGTGAATAGGTCAGCTCAGTGACTGGCAGCAGCTGCATGCATGTTCCTATATTTTTGACAACTAGTTCTGTGTCCTACTGACCATGCGCCATCATACAGTGACAAAGAAGAAGAACAGGCACACCGGTTTCTCGCCAGGACATATTTATTGGATTCAAACAATGCAATGTTTCGGCTCCAAAGAGTTTTTCTCAAGCTATCCCAGGGAGATTCCAGTTTGCCGTTCCATTACACAGTATATATATATTCAAGGCTCAAAATGTTCACTCCTCTACGTTCCAGGCTGAGTAAAAATGTAAGCAGGGCGAGTGAAAATTAAACTCTCTCTAGGGGCACTATTACATGCTTAACGCTAGCGTTAGAGCTCAGATATGTGAGCGTTAGCGCTAGGTTAAGTGCCTTTAATGCATGTCCCCCATACTACATTCCGACCACTAATGGGTTAAAAAAATCCATTAGCGCATCAGGGATTGCGCTCGCTTGTGTGAGCTTACTGTACTTTGTGCTCCCTCTGCTTAACATGGGGAGTGCGATCAGGAATTGGCATTAGGATTGCAAAGTCCTAACTCTAATGTGGTAAGTTAACCACAGCTGAATCCCCCCAAAAAAATCAGATACTCACCTCTCATCCTGTGTTGTGGATGTTGGCCCAATCTACTGCTTGCAGCTACCGGGAGCGGAGTGAGACTGATAGTCCTCACTCTCCCTTCATGAATCACTTTGTGGCCCTGCATAATCACGCGAGATCGCCTAGGGCTCGCGGCCCAGCAGTACAGCCCTCCATGCAGTCATACGGACTCCAGAAGGTCATACTTGCTCTTGGCACAGATTTTCCCTGTTAGCGTCCCTGTTTTAGCACCAGGTATGGAATAGTGCCCTAAATATGCAGCATCCTGAATTTGGCAACGGCCTCTTTAAGGGGGACCCCAAAAAAAGACCATACTAAATCGGCATTAAGATGAAGGTGTGGGTGGGCAGTATGTGGTAGTGGGTGTGTTGTAAGGAAGGTTATGGGTAGGATCAGGAGAGGCAAGAAACTCTTTGGCCTGTCTAGTAGCTTAGGACTTGAAATTTTGACCTCTGTATATATCTCATAAAGTCTGAGTTCTCTGCCCTATTTCTTTTGTATAATGTACAATCCAATGGCCTCCAGGAGAGGATACCAGCAGCAGTGCTGTCAGTATACATACATTAGCAGATCCCTAACATCGCAAGTTACGCTCTAATGAAAGACTCTAATGCTTAGCTTCTCACAATGAATTTGCCATTTGCAGCTCCCTGTTGTTGGCCATTGTCTTCCAATGGTGGTGTCAAGCTGCTTTGAGATGATTTGTATTTTCTATGCATTGTTACATTTACGTTTAAGCTGTATAAACTGTTTGGCATTTGAATGAATTAAAGCAGCCTAAAAGAGACATATTTATCTTGTCACTTGTCCTGTATCCGATGTTAAATCAGCAGTTCTTGTCTCAGCCCAAGGAAGCCATAACAATATTTAACTGAAGTGCTGAAAAAATCTGTTTGTACCGACAAGCTACTTTCACGAGAATAAAATGGATCCATTGCATTTCATGTTTTTTTTTTCCCTCAAATCGCGGATAACAGCATGAGTTCTTCTAGCTTTGATCTGGAGAATGCATCTCTGCAATAGTCTACACTATGGTCTCCTCTTTCCTTTTTTTTTCTTCTTCATATAGCAACAAAAGTTAATTTGACATGAAGCATGATTTACCACTGAAGTGCTGAGAATTAATTATATATGTTTCAGCGTTGATCTCTGGAGAGTATGGGTTGTTATGTGAAAGGACAGAAGGTTTTCGTTCATTAACGATGGCGGTACTTTTTCTTCTTTGAAAGTTTTCGTGAATTCCTTTTTAATATTTCTCATTGGGCAGTGTTCCAGGTGTTGTTTTTTTTTTTTTGTAATGTTTAGATAGCATCAGTCAGTATGATGAATACCACTGGGCACTGGGTATTTTGATTGATTCTCTACAGCTGAGATCAGCCATTGTAACAAGCGTGTTTCAATATGACAGCCACTACTGTGGGCACTGCATGTTGTTCTTTATTGTATATTTTATTTATAGTCTCACTGCTCACTGTTATTTAGTATCATTCCTGTGCAAGCAAGTTCAGTAGCCTAGTAAAACTTTATTAAAAGATGCAGCTGTCTAAAAAACAATGCAAAGTCCAAAAACTTCAGTCTATTAAGATGATTTTTGTCATGGCATTTAAATAGTTTGGTGGTTGCTGTCATGCTGTTTGTGAGTGGGACATTGCTGAACATATAACTTACATTGGTTTGGTGACATTAAAAGATGTGCCTATAAGAACCCAATTTGTTACAACTAGGACCATTGCCGCAGTATAGTAAATTGAGTGACTCATTAGACTCACGGGCATGTTGGTTGCAGTATTGATGGGTTTAGACGCATTTCACCATTCCAACTAGATCACACGTTGCTTTTAGAGTTTCTGTGTGAAATAAACCACTGGGAAGTGAATATTGTATGGCATTTTGATACAAAGAAACTAATATGAACAACCGATAAAAAACATTTCTTTACTCAAGGGTCACTTCAAATGTTATGCCATTCGACATGGCAAAGAACATAATCGCACAGCCTAGACAACACAAGTGTCCCTCTGGGACAACTCTGTCAATATCTATGAGCGACCCAACCAGAGCAAAGGTACATTCTCAAAGATGGCCTATGAAGCAGCACACTTAGGGCACTATTCCCTAGTGAACACTAACAGTAGCGTTTGGTTGAGTAAGTGTAACTACCTGGACAAGTGACTTTAACGCATGCCCCCATGTTACCCTCCTAATGCTAAACACAGAACAAAATTGCTTAGAGTATTGTTTTTTTGTGCCAGCTTGTGCAAGCTTACTCTACCTTGCACATCCTATACTTAACTCTAATTACTGATTGCGCTACCCATTTTAAGTAAGGTATTACTAAGTGCGAGCGTAATTAACCCAGAACCGCTCAAGGAAAAATTTTAGCTACACCTTAAAGCTGGTGCTATATAGTTCTGCATTTGCAAAATCATTTAGCACCTCCTAAACCCATCAATAAATCTGATACTCACCTCTCATCCCATGGCGAGAACGGTGGCCGGATCCGCCGCTTCTTGTCCCTGGGAGCAGAGTAAGACTGGGATCAAATAGTTTCCAGTCTCCCTCCATGATCACTCCGCGATACTGTGCGATCATGTGAGAATGCGTATTATGCGGGTCTCACGACCCAGAAGCGCAACCCTCCATGGAGTCATATTCGCGGTGGCACAGAAGTGCTACTGCAAATATCACTGCATTCCAGAGCAAGACCCAGCCAAAAATTTTTTTTTTTTTAAAAAAAACACTTTTTTTTTTTTTTAAATTTTAACTAACCTAATCCTGTTCAGGCCATGATCAGGCCTTTCCAATGATACCAAACATGACCCTCTAGCTGTCACAGGTCAGGAGGTAAGGGGATCCAAAGAATCCCCCTAGCTCCACTTGGCAGCTAGGGGTTAACTGGCTGACTGACATCATCGCACATATGGTGACGATGTCAGTGGGTGGGGGCTGACCATGAGGCTTGGCTCACATCCACCTAAGGGGTTATTAAAGAGAGGTACTGCCGAAAAGGGTAGACTTTGCCCTCTCCAGCGGTACCTTTCCTTTTTTTGTAGCGCCAGCGGTTCCCCCTGCAGGCACGGCAAAATGACATCATCGCGATGGCTGGGGCCAAAAAAAAGGTCGGGCCAGGCGGAAGTCAGAGAAGTCATTCCAGCGTGGGACCCAGGCCAGAGAGGTGAGTATAGGGAGGAAGGGGGATAAAGAACCTTGACGTACATAGTTCGTCCTTGGTCCTTAAGGGGAAATTTCTCCAGGACGTACTATGCACGTCAGTGGTCCTTAAGGGGTTAAATCATAGCATCTAAAGATACTGTCCTCATTCATTGACTAATAATATAATGAATAATAGAAAATAGAACTTTACTGTTATTTTGCTAAAATTACAAATGACAGTTAACAAAGTGTTCTTTTTTTGTTTTTCTAACCTGTGATTAAGTGGGAGTAATAACATTTCCTTCTTCCCTCTTCTTTTAACATTTTGAGCAATTTGCTCATCAAAAATCTGCCTTCTGGATACTATTTACTTTAGAACTTAAACTGATAAGCTTTTTTAAACAACCCTTTGAATAGTCTACTCTTTATACATACTGTACATATACAGTATGTGTGTTTTATTAAGACATCTCAGCTTTGTCACTTATCCATATTTAGTTCAGAAATAAACATTTTCGATTTATGATGCACAGGAAGACGTCATGTAAAATAATAAAATAGTACAATAAATGCTTAAGGTTTTTTTAATTTTTTTTTAAAGAGCGCAGAATTTGCCACCAAATTGCACCGAAAGGTGAATTTCCCTTTAACCACTGGTATGCGGAGGACGCGCTGAGCGTGTCCTCCCATTGGGGTCAGCGTTCGGCCGGGTTCCGGCCGATCGCTGGCCCCCCCGGTGCGGGCTGACATCCTGGATGTCAGCCGCGCATCCGGGACCACAGCCGCCCGAATTAGGTGTCATCGCGGCAGCGCGATGACACCTAATTCAGGCGCCCCCCCCGCATGTGCGGAGGAGGCGCCTGAAAGGGAGGGGGGGAGGTCCTTCGGACCTCTCTCCCTCCCGATCGGCGGCTCTGCGGGGGTTAACCCAGGCATCATTTGGAAGGGCACAGCCTGCCCTTCCAAATGATGCCTGGCATTAACCCCTGGGGAGCTGGATCGCGAATCGGCGCTGAAAAGCGCCAATTCGCGATCCTTTCCCGGAGCTGGCCGACATCTTGGATGTCGGCCAAGCCTCCGGGAACTCCCCCTGAGGACTGGCGTCATCGTGCGTAGCACGATGACGCCAGTCCTGGACTTAACCCTTAACTGCCACCAACGGTGGAGATAGGGAGTTCCAATGAACTCCCTATCTCCCGATCCGTGGCAGTTAGGGGTTAAATTTTATTATGGTTGGATCGGCCAGAGCATGGCCGTTCCAACGATACCAAACATGAAAGTGAAAAATTTTGTAAAAAAAAAAAAAAGGAAAAATAAAAATAAAAAAAAAAAAAAAAAATAAAAAAAAATAAACACTTTTTTTTTTTTTTTGGTTTGTTAATGCAGCAATATTGTTCCCATTTCAATTATAATGTGAACAATGATGCTGCACTAACGATTTTTGTATGCGGTGCGTTTGTTAAAAATCGCGTAATTTTCCCCCAAAAAAAATGTAACGAGACCCCATCTCTAATTTTTTTAACAAGCGCACCCCATACAAAATATAACCGCAATTGCTCGCATGTTAAAATGTGAAAAAAAACACTTTACAGATTGTAAATTATTGAAAATACATATTTTATTGCATTTTTTGTTATAATATACAGACATGACATAACGTATACATATAATAATGACATATTATGAATCTACCGAGTCTGACGGAGAGAACGATATATAATATGTCTGGGTCATATACTAAAATAAGCCTTCAAAACACGTTTAAACATGATGAGCAAAACCGGTAAAAATGACCTCAGCACAGAGGTGTGAAAAGCCTCAGCAGCGAAAGGGTTAATGTGCAAATTCGTGGTCATTCGGCTATTCAGAAATTGGTAACTCGTCAAATATTGGCAAATTGCCAGCGAAATATCATGCAATTCGGCGGCATTGAAATTCACCATAAAGACATAATGGTTAATATATTCAGAGAACGCTGAACAGCGGAGAAAAGTTGGTGAAATGCCCAGATTTTCGGTGCTTTAGTTCGACAGGCTTAGACACTTTAAACAGCCGAATCCCATGGGTTTCAATGTAAAATAAATTCACCGTCTTTATAATTTTTTATTCAACCAATTATTCTTTTCATTTGCAGCAAAAAGTATTTTTATTAAATTATTTTTTATAAATTTTTAGACATTTTTCTGGATTTTTTTCAACAAAATATATGGATTCCAATTTTTTTTTAACGGTGTTCTTTTAAAAATCTGTAACAGACTTTTTTATTGATATTCATAGGACCTTATATATTATTTCCATGCATTATTTTTGTTTAAAACACTCCTTTTAAAAAAATCCTTTTTTTTTTTGTTTACCCCTGGTCTGATGCTAGTCTGCTTTTCTCTGTGGCATTTAGTGGCTGTTCTGCATTTTTCAGCAGTGTTCGGTGGCTTATCGGAGGCATGTTTGGTGGTTTGCGTTCTGTGGTTTATCGGATGAATTTGGCAGTTTATTGGTGGCGTTCAGTGGTTTATCGGATGCGTTCGGCGGATCCATTCGGCGCACTTCGTGGACCCTGCAGTGAATGCTAAATTCACTGCAGGGTTGTCAAATTCTGCTCGCCAAATGGCGCTGAACGGGGGAGCACTAAAATTTCGGTGACATTTCAGTGCTCTCTGGATAAACCCCTAAGTTTTAGTTTTTTTGGGGGGAGAAGGAGCATAGGGAATAACATAATGAAGATATTTTCACTTACATGATTAAATTCCCCAATCAGAGTTCCAAAAATTGTTTTGAAAACAAATAATGATTTACCTCCATGAAAAGGTTATGGATCTATGTGAAATGTAGCCAACAGATAGATTATTACGTGGCAGGCAGAGTATAATATCATATGAATAGAATACTCTTTAGAATTATAATAGTTTACGCTAAACATTTATATGTCAGCTGCATTTAAAGTCTTTTTGTATGATAGTCCGTTGGATTGTCTTTTCCAGGCGCACGCACTGTTTCTGTGAGAGTGAATTGTTTTATAGCTCTTCGAATCCCTTGAGACACCCTCTTCTGAAAAACCAGCCTGGCTGATAGCTAAAATGTGCAGGAAAGTTATTAGAACTGCATCAGAGTAAATCACTGTGTTGTGATTCATGGTTTGCCCTTAATTTTATACACTTAACAGTGGAAATTGTAAAATAAATATTCATTTATTTGTTAAATATGATTTATTTTTTAAAAACTCTTATTTGCTCTTTTTCAAACAGCGATCGTATCAAATTCACTTTACATGGCATAGTGATTATGTATGGATGACAGTTAAAGGGCCCGTCAAGTGTTTTGAGAAGTAAGCCGTAATAAAGCATAATAAATCCAGTCTGGTAAAAGACGCGGCTCTCCTTTTGCATAGGCGTTAAAGCACTTGACAGAAAAGGTATTTTTACTACTGGAGGTTGAAGTGAAAGAGAGCGAATGTAGAATAATAAGGCACAATTATGACCAAGTCGGTGCACGTATCGGCTTACTCATAGAAGATAATGGCTCAGTAGTAATAGGAAGTAAATCCAGCATAAATTTATCGCTTAACCCCTTCATTACCAAATTATTCTTTTTTTTAAATCACCCTCAGGAACCAATGACTTATTTGGAAAATCAGTTTTAAATAATCATACAGTTTGAAAATAGTTTGGAATATTCCCAGTGTATTTCTATCTGGGAGACAGATGTTGCCAACTGCTGGCCAAATGGAGTTACTGCACTTCTGAGCTCTGTGCAGGATCAGCTATGGGAGAGTCCATCGGAGACATCCCCCCTCTGGTTTTAAAAAATGTTAGCACATCAGCCATCATACCCAAGGGGCTAAAGTGTTAGGGGCACCTTCTGAAACCCTGAATACAAATGAAATTCATTTGCAACAAATTGATTTTTATTTGCAATGAAACAGACCGACAAAGAACAAAAAATGTGTATCATACATTTAAAAACAATGTATCACCATCCGGATAAGCAAAACTATCCATAGGCTCATTACATAATAGCATTTGTTATTTACACAATGTATATGTTATTTAGATATGATAGTTGTGTAGTACTATGTAATCAAACTGCCAAATATTCAGATATATCGCCACCATTGATAAGCGAACATGACAAGAAATCAAGTACCGTCTTGATGTGCTTCGTGCAACTAATGGTGCCCATATAGAGGTGTTTTAAATGAGGCAAAAAAAATTAAATATATACGTCTCATTTTGTAAAAAAAAAATTAAATATATACGTCTCATTTTGTAATACTTTTCACTTATCTGTCTTTTCATTTGCCTTTGTAATAAATTTTTGAAATTGTAAAGAGACTTTATGGACACCCTATATAAATATATATATATATAGATATATGATATGATGGCAATTATGGGAGCACTCATGGTCTTGTAAAATAAAATCAACAATCTTTTATTGGGGATATATTAACCTCCATGGCGGTCTAATTTTTGCAGATTTACATGTCTCAAAGTGGTCTGATTTGTTTTTGCCCCCCCTAGTGGTATCCCGAGTGTGGCTCGGGGTTAAGTTCCTATGTTGGAAGCGGTAACCCCGAGCAACACTCGGTATGCCGATGTATACATCGCCTGTCCCTGCGTTCCCTCGGTGTCCCCCACAGTCTCCTCTGGTGATCGCGACCTCATACTTCTTCGCGAGAAGGAATCCAGGAAGTAAAATGCCGCTTTCGCCGGAGGAGACTGCGGGGATCAGCGAGGGAGTGCAGGGAAAGGTGATATATCCAGCCCGAGCGTGGCTCGGGGTTACCGCTTTCAGCAGTGAAATTTAACCCCGAGACACACACTCGGGATAACCATCGGGGGGTTACAAACTCCAACGTTTTGGCTCACACAAGAGCCTTTTTCAAGGATCTTGAAAAAGGCTCTTGTGTGAGCCGAAACGTTGGAGTTTTTTAATATATCCCCAATAAAAGTTTGGCGATTTTATTTTACAAGACCGTGAATGCTCCCATAATTGCCATCATACTATCTATTTTTTTGGGATACAGCACCTCGGCATAGTAAGAACAAGCCCAGAGCGTTGTGCTGAATATTTTGGTACAATATATCTATATATATATATATACATACACACAATTTAAAAATACTAAAAAATGATACTATCTGACACAGAGCCTTTATCCTCAAATCATGACCTATAACTATAATCTAATTTTTTTTTTCAATTTAAAGTTTATTAAAAAAAAAAATTCAAAACAAAAGGGATACAAAAAGAAAAAAGGGAAGAGAAAAAAAAAGGGGTGAACACTTACACAAAGCAACATCTGAGAATATTACATAGAGAGTGTACACTTCCTAACATCATATTTTATAAGTATTTCAAACAAAATTTTAGGGGAAAATTGTTGCTGCCGCCACCTCCCATAGGTACCACGGGTCTCTTTAATGCTCATACGACCCTCCACCAAATAAGCAATGCCATTCAGCCCTTTTAGATCATTAAGGCAGTCAGTGATTTCCTTAATCCCCGGAATCTCCGAAGATCGCCACCGGGATGCCAGGCGAGTGGTCGCCACCGTCAATATATGGGCCAGCAATTTCCGAAGAGGGACCAAGAGACTGGAGGGAAACCGTTGTAACAAACACAATTCTGGAGTGATCTCCACCGTCCTGGGGGCCACCCTGTATATAATGCTACTCACATCTCTCCAGAACGTCCGGAGAAGTGGACAGGTCCACCATATGTGAAAGAAGGTGCCTCTCTGGGATTCACATCGCCAACACACTTCTGAGGAGCCTGGTGTCACATGCCTTCCCCTATCTGGAGTGATGTACCAGCGATAGAGCAACTTTTTCCTCGCTTCCATAAGGGAGGCACATCTAAATTTGCCTTTATCAAATCCGAGACAGCGCGTCCACTCTTCGAAGGACAATTCCCTTCCGATGTCTCTCTCCCACATTCTCTGGAACCTCTCCCTATGATGTAGGGTGGGCTTAATCATTAATGGTAGCAAGACGCCAATACATGGGAATTAGTGGTATGGTCCACACAATAGGATGCAAATGTGGACATAGTTGGTCTAGGTTTAGATAATGCACCTAGAACTCCTGAGGCAGAGAGATAAGAGCGGAGTTGCCTATATGGGAATCGAAAATCTTTCTCTGCGGAGAATTTAGCCTGAAGGTGTTCATAAGATAACCTATAAGCTAATTTACTGGGCTTCTTAAGGTTTGTATTTGGAATCATATGGCAGGGCAGCATGAAATATATGTTTCGTTACATCACCATTACTGACATTTATTAAAAATTTAATCTCAGTACAAAAGTGAAAGATTGAAAGGAGCCTAATGTCAGCAGGTAATAAATGTTTGATTTTAGCTGTAGTGTAGCCATCTGCTGTTCGGCCCTTTCATGGGAATGCCGTAGAACTTTACAATCAAAATTCGAATGGACAGATCTTATAATCCAAAAAATAAGTTCAACGTGACCTATTAACTAAACTCCGAGTCCTATAAAACATGAGTCAACAAGGAGAAAAGTTATCTCCAAAGTGAAAGGATTCGGAGAATTGCTTTTCATTCAGCTACTACGTCATTTATTATGAAGCTTGTTCCCATGTCGCATGTTCTCCTCTTAAATGTAGAGCTTAACATATGATTTAAATGAATGTTCTATTTGTCAATGACCCAGGCATTGAAAAGAGTTAACAGTTCAAGTATTGCTAGGAACATATACAATTATATTTTATAAGTAATATTACCACTCTAGGGACCACATGACGGTCTATGCCACCGTGCAACGAAAACATATAATGCTCAATGCCAGCATAGGCTGGTTATGCACTGACATCCACATTCTGAGCTGCAACGTTCTTAGAAAACAGGATTTTGCTGACAAGGCAAACAGATCAGCAATAGTCAGTTGCAGCAATACTGGGCAGTCAACTGCTGTGGCAGCTATATGTCGAATCTGCAAAATCTCAGCATTAAAGCAGTGATATATGAAGTTCAAAAGTAAAAAAAATGACCAATATTGAAGATATGTGAACTCTTTCCACTTTTGGTATAAATGTCTGAATTTGTTTTTCATTATCACTTTGCGTGTACAGCTTATTATATACAGAACTGGGGGGGTTGTAGTTTTTTACCTTTACTCTTTATTTTTCATTTAAAATGATTAGATATACAGGGTTATTCAAAGAGATCCGAATTGCTTGAGAAAGGTAACCGAACGCTGAAAATCAGCGTTCGGTTACCTTTCCTGGCCATTCGGCTATCCAGAGAGCAGGCAATTCGCCAAATCCTGGCGAATTGCCTGCACATACGGTGCCTGTTCGGTGCCTGTTCGAGGGCAGTGAAATCCCCATGAAAAAGCACTGCTTCGGCTATTCAGAGAACACAAACCAGCAGTGAAAGGTTCCCGAAATGTCCTGCCATTCGGTGGTTTAATTCGGCAAATTTATTCAGGAGAATCCCATAGGCTTCAATGTTAAAAATATTCCCGTTTTAATTCAACATCTAATAAACCGTTCATTATAAAATTCTGCAGCAAAAAGTCTCTTTATTCATTGATTTTTTAGGATACTTTAAGCATTTTTCAGAATTTTTTTTTTTTTAAAAAAGTCCGATTTTTTTTTTGATTTTTTTTTTCAGTTTACTTATTTTTTCTGTAACAGCCCTCTTTATTATCATTCCCTGGACCTCCTGTGAAAATTTCAGACATTTTCGCTCAGTAGTTTCTTTGCAAACAGCATTTCATTTTCCCAGATTCATACAAATGGTTTTTCTAATTTATTCACTGCCTCCTCTACGTCACAGCTGCTTCGGCTCTGTGTGATTCGGCTCCTGTTCGGCTCCTGTTCGGCTCCTGTTCGGCTTCTTCGAAGGTTAATCCAGATGTTTTTGCTTGTTTTCAGCATGCATTCGGTTAGTTTTCGTCAGGTTTGCGGCAGCTTTTCCCTGCAATTCGGGGACCCTGTGCTGTTTGCTGAATACACCGCAGGGTCACCGAAATGCAATCGGCAAAAGGAACCGAATTGAAGAGAACGAAAAGTCACCGAACGTGCGGTGACTTTTCGAATCTCTTTGGATAACCCTGATAAAGACATATAGAAATGTATATAAAATGTCCTTTACATAACCATATATAATATGTGTGGGTGAACTAAAGAAGAAAGCCTTAACTTGATTTTGCCTTATAATTAGAAACGCAGCCCTTAGCATATCAAAATCCAATTTGCCTACCCCTTTTAAAGCAGAATTAGTATGCCTTTCCGTGGAGAAATTAACTTCTTTGTTTTATCTCTCTCCAGTCCCCTGTATTACTACAAACAAGTTGAAAATAGCAGGCCCAACCTCAATAATAAAAAGTATTCAATCTGTACTGAAGCAGTCAGTGAGAGGACAGAATGCAGGAAGAGCTCTGGCCATTTTATTATTTATCTGCCACACAGTATTTGACATAAAGGCCATTTCTGCCTGTATTCTGATAATGCAGACCCAGGGTGACATTGTATGAGAGGAGGGATGCAATCTACAGTTCCGAATCTTCCATTCCAGAAATATTTCAATAAAGAAATACATAAAAAATGAGCAAATTTACATTATTACATTTTTTTAACTATCTCAGCAACAACCACTTTTGTGCAAAATTGATATTTTACCCCACCCTTAACTCTTAACCTCGCATTCCAAGTTTCAAATAAATGTTATGTTAAAAAAACAAAACTAAAATCTGTATGTAATATGTATTGAATGGGTTAACAGACAGCAATAATAGAATACCCTGGTCCTTGAGGGGTTAAAAAAACATGTATGAAAGAAAACTAAATAGGTTTAGATGTCTTTTCCACTAATGTTTTTCTAAAAGAGAAATTTACTGTATTTATCATGGTAAAAATTGCATTTACAATGCCTTGTACACATATTTCTTTTCAGCTTACATTAATGTAAATCATATTTGTCACGTGACTGTGCGATCACTTTTATTCACGGATAAACTATTATTCTAAATGCTAAACACCTGTCTTCTTCAACTGATCCTTCCTTAGTAGAGATGTTGCAAATCATGCAGGAGCTAGTAAGTGAGCACTTCAATGTTACCATAAGGATTCCACCAGCCGCCTGAAAATGAGGTTATCTAGGTTAATGTATGAGTTTTCACAGACCACTTTTGCTTAGCTCGGCAAATCCCCTCTTAAGTATGCAAGCTATGATATCTCTCAAAATCATTTGCATTTTCTTCATTGACCGTTGATGTCCAGAGTCTGTTAGAAGCAGCTGCTATAATGGAATACCCCCTCTGTATCCTAAACAATATATAAAGATACAGTGGCAATGTACTGTAAATAAGAAATTGACAATGACAATATATAACCGATATTTACAAATAACCAAATGATATAAGTGATCTAGTAAATAGAACATAAACAGTACATTATTTTTAACAGACCAGAAAATGGCAGTTTTGATCAATGGACAATATTATCAGATTAACATAGAGATAAGTGTGTGTGTGTGTGTGTGTGCCAGTGATGTGCGGTGAGGTCCGTGGCTGGTGAGGCACTGGCTAGTATCAGAGCCAGATATACACAGGGTTACGCAGTCGCAATTTTCGTATTTGATTATCGTTATATAGGAGAATAGAGTTTCACTATTTATAAAGTAAAGTTCACACCTTTTTTTTTTACAGTTCTAAGAGCATGCACTTACAATACTGACTAATAGAGGGCGCTATTACAACTCTTACTTTAAAATAAAGTTTACATATAGGTTGTTAGTTCTAAGAGCATGCACTTACAATACTGACTAATAGAGGGCGCTATTACACACATGCTGACTGCTGAGCTCTGCCTGCCTGCCCCCTTCCCCACGACTGACGAGGACAGTCACATGACTGTCCTGCATCAATCAATCCATGGGGAGCTCTGCCTTCCATGGGGGGCATTTTTTAAAAAAAAAGAATTGCTTGAGACCAGTGGAGCTTTCCCATTGGCTCAAGCTTTCAATTGCTCTCATTGCCTCTGGAGGCACTGAAAAGCGTAGAACCAGGAAGACAGCTTGAGCTACGCAATTAGCGTAACGTTAAGCTGCGCAAATTGCGTAGGCTATGCTGGCTCAGTGCTGCCCCTGCTGTCTGTGTAGTGAATCACACATACACACACACACACAAGCGCACACACACACACTAGCCAGCAAACTGAAAGTACAGGGGAAAAAAAAGCGGAGGACAGAGAAGCACAGCGAGGGAGCTTGGAGTGGTGAGTATGAAAACTTTTTCGAGGAATAACATTTTATTTACAGATTAACTATACATACTTGTCATTGCAGCACAATGAGCTAGACATGTGCACAGCACAAAATTTAGTTTTGAACTAATGGATTAGTCCTAAAATGCAATTTATTTAGTTGCTAAAGAAATTCGTTTTCAGTTATTTAGTATGAAAACTAATTTCATTCATCCGAAAACCAGTGGATACAATTACTATTGTAGTGGCTCCTCAGAGTGCTGAGATCGCTGCTTGTTACAGTATCTCTCACTCTCAGCACAATGTGGGCCATATTATATAGTTGGTGCTAACTTAACCAGAGCTGTTGTAAACTTCCCAGAGCTATTGTAGCCTATGGAGGTTTTCAGTTTACAACAGCTCTGGTTAAGTTAGCACCAACATTGTAATACTGCCCCGTGTCAGGCAAAGCTGTTACAGTAACTGACTGCTGCTCATCACAGCGCTCAGAGTTTCAGTAAAACTAGTAAATAATATTTTTATATATATAAGAGGTTAGAACAATATTATTTCCTTGTTTTACTGAATCTCTGAGCGCTGTTAGTCAGTTACTGTAACAGCTGAGTCTGATACATTGTACTGAGAGATAAGGTAACAAGCAGCCGATCTCCGTGCTCACAGCCACTGGATTTAAAGGGCTGAGAAAAAAAAGGATCCTCTCTGTATAATGTTTAGAACATCCTCCTGCATTAATTAATACCCCTCTCTGTATAATGTATACAACATCCACCTGCATTAATTAATACCCCTCTCAGTATATTATATAGAACATCCTCCTGAATTAATTAATGTCCCTCTCTGTATAGAACATCCTCCTCAATTTATACCTTTCTCTGTAAAATGTATATAACATCCTCCTGCATGAATACCCCTCTCTGTGTAATGTATAGAACATCCTCCTGCATTAATTAATGCCCCTCTCTGTATAGAAAATCCTACTGCATTGGCATGTGGAGGGTGCAGAACTTCGGATGTTGCGCTCTTCATTGCTGGTCTCCTTCACTTATCAATGTAATATCACAAAAAGGACTGACACTAAAATGTAGTGCATTTTATTTTAGTTTCTTTCGTTTTTTGTACTGAGCAGTTTAGTTTCTCTTGAGTCATACGAAAACTAAATTATCCCAAAATTCGGACTAAATCGTTTTAGTACTAAAACGAATGCACATGTCTACAATGAGCACATTTACTGGAATGGCAGGGGAGTCCATCCCTGACTGCACGTCCCTGGTGTGTGTCTTCCTGTGAATGTTCAGAGGCATACGATATATCACCATTCACCATCATGTTGTCATGTGCACTCCGTTAAATGTGCTAAGAAGTACAAACACATAGCTAAGGATGTATTTAGAATAAAGGAGATGTACTCACACATTGTGATCTCTAGATATTTAAGCCTGCCACAACGCTGATGTACTCCAGTACTCCGCCAAAGCAAGTCCCTATGAAAAACAAGCTAATGGTTGGCTTTATGAAATTAACAAACTTACACACATTTTTTTCCTAGGGTTTGATGCAGCACAAGCTAAATAGGTTGAGGGGTTTTCTGTGGAGGCGCTGATTTATAGATATAGGTTTTGGGTTTGCAGCCTACGAGAAGTTGCACATAATCTCAACAAAATGTGCAAATGTAATAGAGAAAACAGTAGATGGTCCTGGTGGCGCAGTGGTGTACTATAAATCGTGTAAGCCCTAGCCTGATATTAGGCCCTACAGGTGCTCGTACTAGAGTCTAAGATCTAAAAATGTCGCCAGGAACCTTCAGGTCCCGAGAGACGTACAATTAAAAATGAGAAGTGCAAATTACAATTGATACATAAATGCAGTAGCAAAGCCAAGAGACATGCAAGGATTATGTATAACAATAAAGTGCATGTGCTTATGAAACCATTCTTAAGAAAAGTGCATACACAGGTGGTGCGCTAAAAGCGCAAATCGCTGATAGTTCTTTGGAGGGTTGTACAGTCTATAAGTCCTAAGCCACAGTAAAGTGCACGTGCAAAAGTGCAAATAACATGAAAAAGCACCAGAAAATTTTGTGGCCACTAGTGGTTGCACAGCGTATGAGCCGTGTTGTAGAGATAAACGGTCCACTGCCACAGCTCCTCTCCTCAATGGGTGGTTTATATAAGGGGAGAGAGAAGAAAAAAATAATAATAGTGCAGACTGCTTCAGGTATTTATGGTGAGGATAGAACCAGAATCTCACTCACGGATTACAGAGCCTAGTGTGTCCCTGGCTCTGGGTTGAAGCGCCTCACACCAGATATAGGGTGGCGTATCCCTTCTTTGTCCTACGGTTGGCCTCAGATGAAATACAAGCAGATAGACAGTGCTCCCATAGCGTAACACATTCGTTAAAAGTGGCAGCAAGTTAAAATGCTAATCAATCTCACTCACCAATGGTGGAGCCTCGGTTTTCTCAGGCCCGGCTTGTAAGCATATGGTACCATTTAAATTGGTGTGTACCTCACCTCTCTCGCCTGGAACGTCTGTTTCTTTCCTTCTTCTATGCTGGTACTCCACCTCCAGAAAAATTTAGGGAGGAAAGAGAGGGGAAAGACCAGGGTAATAAACTAGACGTGGCTCTTGTGGAGCAGCTTCCACAGTCTAGATGGTCTTAAATGAATAAAAAATCAAAATAAAATTAAAAAGCTGAGACCCAAGAATAAAAACTTCCCCCATACTCTCACTGCTAGAGGAAGGCACAGGTTAAGTGCTGAAACGTGTTCAGTGTAATCCCCCCCGACTTATTTTATGTAATGCTAATAAACCCTTTGAAGTTTTTATTCTTGGGTCTCAGCTTTTTAATTTTATTTTGATTTTTTATTCATTTAAGACCATCTAGACTGTGGAAGCTGCTCCACAAGAGCCACGTCTAGTTTATTACCCTGGTCTTTCCCCCCTCTTTCCTCCCTAAATTTTTCTGGAGGTGGAGTACCAGCATAGAAGAAGGAAAGAAACAGACGTTCCAGGCGAGAGAGGTGAGGTACACACCGATTTAAATGGTACCATATGCTTACAAGCCGGGCCTGAGAAAACCGAGGCTCCACCATTGGTGAGTGAGATTGATCAGCATTTTAACTTGCTGCCACTTTTAACGAATGTGTTACGCTCAGGGCCGGATTAACAGTATCATGGGCCTGGTGCTGAGGATTTTGGTAGGCCTTTTTAAGATAATGAGGCAGCAATACATACCGTGATTTAACCGGTTCCTACTGAATATATTTCATGCATACAGACCTGCGAGTCCTCAGTTTTACTTTATCCTTGAAAACTTGAATAAACATTTATTTCCAAAAAAAAACTCACAAATAATTATATACAAAAATAAATTATATATTGATAAAGTTACATACAATCCAGGAATTCCACACATAAAAGTAAAAAAAAATATTTGCTTCTAGTTGCTACTGCTGTGTGTAAACATAAAACACATGTTGGATATACAGCACCATGAAGACTAAGAGAGCAAAAAATATATATAATCCCTAGCCATACTGTCAACAGTGCAGTCCCTCAGGATTTTTGATCCTGAGACTTGAACCGTTGACAGTATGGCTATGGATTATTGATATTAGCTATACGACTCAGTGGTGTGCTATGACTGACGTGTTTATATTACAGTTGATTTTAATATATAATTATAATATTTTAGCAAAATTAACTACTTAAAAAGTCTATATTAAGATAAATATAATTGAAATAATTCTGTGAAAAAAAATATTTAAAATATACGTTTCCCCTTCCCAGATTTGCATTTTTTTGCAGAGAGGAGGGTTAATTCTCTGGGAACCGAACCAAATGGGAACAGAGCTGTCAGTTCTGCATGGAGGGGAGGGGGTTAAATCCTAAGGGACCCAGTGGGAACAGCTACCAGCTCTGTGGGGTAGATTGGGGAGGGAGTTAAATCCTTCCACCTCTGCAGGTTGGGGTTAAATTCTACCATTCCATCTGCAGTGGGGAGGTTTGGGGAGGGGTTACATCTTCCTAGCTCTACAGCAAATGGGTTAAATCCCCCCAATCCTCCCATCTTTAACCCACTCCCCAATCCTTCCAGTTTTGCATGGAAGCAGTTAAATCCTCTCTTTTCTGCAGTGAGGGGTTCAATTCTCCCATTTCTGTGATGTGTGGAAAGAGGTTAAAATCATTCAGCTCTACAGGGAGGGGAGGATTGGGGAGGGGGTTAAATCCCCCCAGCTCTACAGGGAGGGAAGGGTTGAGGAGGGGGTTAAGGCCCCATGACCAGGCTCTACAGGGAAAGAAGGATTGGGGAGAGGGTAATTCCCCCCCCCAGATCTACAGGGAAAGGAGGATTGGAAAGGGGGTTAGATCATCCCCCCAGCTCTACAGGGAGGGAAGGGTTGTGGAGGGGGTTAAGACCCCATGACCATTCTCTACAGGGAGAGTAGGATTGGGGAGGGGGTTAAGTCCCCCTAAACTCTACAGGGAGGGGAGGATTGGGGAGGGGGTTAAACCCCCCCAGTTGAAGTTCTACAGGGAGTGGAGGATTGATGAAAGGGTTAAATACTCCCTGCAATCCTCCCAGATTTAACAAAAATCCACAATCCTTCCAGCACTACAGGGAAGTGGTTAAATCCCACTTTTCTGCAGGGAGAGGAATGATTTAACTCCTACTTCTGTAAGGAAGGGGATTGGGGAGGCGGTTAAATCCCCCCCTAATCCTCCTGAGGTTTTTAACCCCCTAACCTGCAGAGCCGGAAGGATTGGGAAGGGGTTTATCTTCACTTTTCTGCGGGGGGGGGAATTAGACAACTGGCTCACTCACCACTGCTCAGCCTCCGTCTGTCTGGGTCCCCACTCTCCTGCCTTCACACGCAACAGCAGCACGTTGTAGGAGGCAGTGCCGCCTCTCAGTGCAGCCTGCTGGTGGCAGAAGGAAGGCCAGGATGATTTCCTTTTCTGCTGCCAGGCAGCTTCTGAACCCGTACCTGTAAATGACCGCGCAACTCTCACTCTGTCATGTCAGTCATGTGGCCGAGAGTCTCCCTCTGCGTGAGCGAAGTGATGCGTTCAGAAGTGGTCTGTCGGCCGGTGATTTTGACAAATTGCAAATTTTGTCAGAACACCGGCCAGTGGATCATCCTCTTGGCTGTGGGCCTATTTTCAGGTAGGGGCCTGGAGCGGCCGCTCCATCCGCCCCTACGATAATCCAGCCCTGGTTACGCTATGGGAGCACTGTCTATCTGCTTGTATTTCATCTGAGGCCAACCGTAGGACAAAGAAGGGATACGCCACCCTATATCTGGTGTGAGGTGCTTCAACCCAGAGCCAGGGACACACTAGGCTCTGTAATCCGTGAGTGAGATTCTGGTTCTATCCTCACCATAAATACCTGAAGCAGTCTGCACTATTATTATTTTTTTCTTCTCTCTCCCCTTATATAAACCACCCATTGAGGAGAGGAGCTGTGGCAGTGGACCATTTATCTCTACAACACGGCTCATACGCTGTGCAACCACTAGTGGCCACAAAATTTTCTGGTTCTTTTTCATGTTATTTGCACTTTTGCACATGCACTTTACTGTGGCTTAGGACTTATTGACTGTACAACCCTCCAAAGAACTATCAGCGATTTGCGCTTTTAGCGCACCACCTGTGTATGCACTTTACTTAAGAATGGTTTCATAAGCACATGCACTTTATTGTTATACATAATCCTTGCATGTCTCTCGGCTTTGCTACTGCATTTATGTATCAATTGTAATTTGCACTTCTCATTTTTAATTGTACGTCTCTCGGGACCTGAAGGTTCCTGGCCACATTTTTAGATCTTAGACTCTAGTACGAGCACCTGTAGGGCCTAATATCAGGCTAGGGTTTATACAATTTATAGTACACCACTGTGCCACCAGGACAAGCTAAATAGGGGCTGCAATGGAGAACCTGTAAACCATGTGACTAGGGAGTGGTGGTGCTAGCCTAATAGGGTGGTCAGCCCTAAACATGTAATCAACAGAACCGGGTGCGGCTGCACTCAAACCTTAACATTTATTGTATGTAAGGGTGCTATTGACACCAATAAATATAGCAAACAATATACACTCCACTTAAAAATGCAATGAGAGTTTAAGAGGTTGAAAACACCTAGCTAATGATCTATAGTCAGAGAAACGTCTCGTAGTAGACTGAAACTTCGATTCATGCAATGAATGTATTTATAAGGATTATATTAAGTCTTTTTTGTGCGCATCGCCTTGGGCTTTATGAAATTCAGCTGTTGGTACCACTGGAGCAAGGAAATTAATGTGAATGTTTTATGTAAGTGCGGGGTTCCTTATATATATCCATCCTGGAAGTTAAACCAAATTGCACCAAATGATTACCTAATTACCAAGCACATGTCAACATGATGATTCCTACATTATATTTCAAGTTTATGATTGTGATCAAACACACTGTATCAAACACAACTGTTAAAATAACTGACATTTTCCGATTGTCTGAACTGTCTCAATGTACAAATCATATGCTATTCAGTAGATTACTGAAATGAAAATATACAGTATGTGCTATATGTACTTATTTGCCAATTGAGGAGGCAGTTAGGGCGACAATTGCATTCTACGCTCTGTAATTTCAGAATCCTGGATCCATTCAGAATGTTGTTAGTTTCCCATGATAAAAGGTGCTGGATGGAGTGTCAGATACATTAAATGAACATACCCAAACATTTACCCAACATGCAGCCTGGGTGGCATTTTTATTGGGTGGCATTTTTATTGTCAGGGGGCAGTTGAGTTGACTTTACAACATGAATCCTCAGCGTTATAAGTTGATAATAATTTGTAATATATATTCAAGCTTAAAGGAACAATATACTGATTCTGACCACTTTATATTCTTAAAGTGGCCAAGATGAGCATAGTCTACTCTATCCCCATCTTCCCACCCTTCCCAGCTCTTCTGTTCTGGCTAAAACGCTGGGTGAAGTGGAAGAGTTTCCTCCACCCCACCCAGCATCACCAGCAGCCGGGGAATTTTAATTTCCCGGCTTCTAGTTACTAGTTCCGTTAGTGACGTCAGCATGCAGAGAGCATGCCAAAATCACGATCTCTGAGGCCAAACACATTAGCGATTGGATCTGCGCATGTACATAAAGTTCACAAGTCCCGTTGTGGTGTGCAAGTAGCATAGGAACGCAGAAAAGCCTCAGGGTCTTCCAGGTTCAGGAGTCCCTGAGCTGAAGATGGGAGCTGTGCTCCGCAAGTAAGAAAAGGTGAATAAAATTAGCCAAAACAAACAAAATAATAATAATTGTGCAAAGGCTGTCAGCCTCTGCCCAATTATTTAAGGGGGAAAAAAGGGCACTTTACTTTTCAGTAGCGTGTTCCTTTAAATCCTAAGTGCATTGATGAGTTTTTATGATTATTAATAGGCCATATGACAGTGTGCCCTCTATAATGATCTCTCACAAGCATTCGTCATTGAAACCAATTACTCAGTGAATAGAATTTGTTAATACATGAATGCCTCTGCATTGCTCATACCCGGTGGCTTGTATCCATTGGCCATTGGTCGTGAGAAGTAAATTCTTCTAATATTTCTTATTTTCGTGAAGTCACACATTAATAGAAATGGTAAATGCAGAAAATACTATAATTTGTTATTCTTTTCTACTGTTTCTGCAAATGTTTAAGTTATTATGTTGGATTTTGGGTTTTACTAAAGGAAATATACACTAATCAGCCGCAACATTAAAACCCCTGACAGGAGAAGTGAATAACATTGATTATATGGTTACAACGGCACCTATGAATGTGAGATATATTAGGCAGCAAGTGAAGAGTTGGTCCTACAATTTCATGAGTTGGAAGCTGAAAAAATAGGCAAGCAAAAAAGATCTGCGTGACTGCGACAAGGGCCAAATAGATGATTGTGTCATTTCATCTCCAAAATGGCAATTCTTGTGGGGTTTTCCTGTTATGCAGGGATTAGTTCCTACCAAAAGGGGTGCAAGGAAGGACAATCGGTGAACCAACATTAGGGTCAAGGGTGCCCAATGCTCATTGATGCAAAATGCAAGGGAAGACTAGCTCGTCTGGTCCGATCACATAGAAGAGCTACTGCAGCTCAAGCTTCTGAAAACTTACTGCTGACCATGATAGAAAGTGTCAGAACATACTTGACAAGTACCACCTACCTAGAGATTGCTGCAGTCCACATGCACCCCTGCATGGCAGTGGCCTCTTTTGGCTTGACGATACACCCTGCACTGCAAATATTGTTCAGGACTGGTTTGAGGAACATGACAAAGATATCAAGGTGTTTGTTTGACCTAAGAATTTCCCAGATCTCAATCCGACTGAGCATCGGTGGGATGTGCTGGAACAAATCCAATCCATGGAGGCTCCACCTCGCAACTTGCAGGTCTAAAAGGATCTGCTGCTAATGTCTTGGTGCCAGATACCACAGGATATGTTCAGAGACAGGTGGAGTCCATGCCTCGACATATCAGAGCTTTTCTGGCCGTATGAGGGGCATCTGCATTATACTAAGCAGGTGGTTTCTATGTTATGCCTGATCATTGCACAAATGTCTGTTTCATTTTTTGTTTAATATACACCCTGGTTGCATCTCTTACTAGGTTTATTAATTATTATTAGATAACTAAAAATGGTTTTTTTTTCTCCGCAATAGGATTATTTAACAACTCACAAATATGGAAATGCAGCACGGAAAGATTTGTGGAACACACTATCTAAGGTAAACAATTATATCTTGGCTTATATATTTTGTAAACATTTTAAATGATTGCTATATCTTGGAATTATAAAGAGTTGACAGCTCACAGCTGAGCCTCTGAGTCATACCTGTAATGTCCTGTGTATTTTGCCTAATGTCCACTTGTTCTCTCATACTAGTGTACTGACATCCTTTATAGCTGCTTCATTTTTACCGACTCCCTCCTGCCTCTTGGTCAGCTCTGTCATTTTAATTTATGAAGTGTAGAAAATTCAGAGCACACCATTACAATATAGAAAAATATATTGAAAATACCTAAAATGATGAAACACATGATGAGAATTTTGTTACAAGATTTCAACACATATTGCATAAGCCTGCCACAACACCAATGTACCCCATCATTGACAGTTCCTACACTATGCCAACCTAGTGTCTGCTCTTTTCCGGTATACCTACTCACACAGAACATCCATCACATGTTAGATGCATTCCATGTTAGTGGATATACAGCAAAAGAGAAGACATATAGGTTGGCATAGAGTAGGACCGGCCGATGATGGGGTAGATTGGCGCTGTGACAGGCATATTCAGTACGTGATCAAATCTTGTAACAAAATATGTATCATTTGTTTTGCCAAGCCAGACTGTCTCATCCGTGGGGCCGGATGGGACCATGGTTCCAGGCAGCACTTTGCCAGGGGTGACATCTTGTTGCCCTGTCAAAGGCCGAGACATGGAGCAGTCACCGGGGCCTTGGCTAGCACTGTTCAAGGGGTGTGTGGTTAAGTATGTGGATGTGTACCTTTGTGTGTGTGTGTGTATGTTTGACTGTGTGTGTGTGTTTTGGTGGTGACTATGTGTGGATGGGTGAATGTGTGCGTGGATATGTGTTCGCGTCTGTGGATATATGGATATGACTGTCTGGTGGGAAATACACACCTTACATTACTGTGTGTTTTATTGCTGTGGCGCGCTGTGATTCCCTCATATTCAACGTACATTACTGTGAGTTTTATTGTTATGGTGCTCTGTGATATTCTCCCACACTGCACATTACTATTAAATTTATTGCTGAGGCACTCTTTGATACACTCATACAAAATTCACATGACTGTGACTCGAGTTTTATTGCTATGGTGCTCTGTGATACGATCATACACAAGAAAAATTTCTGTGAGTTTTATTGCCCAGGAGCTCTATGATACACTAATACACTCTGCACATTACTGTTAGTTTTTTTGCTGTCGCACTCTATGACACACTCATAACACCGCACAATACTGTGAGTTTTATTGATGTGGAGCACTGTAATACGCTCATACACCGCGCACATTAATATGAGTTTTATTGCTGTGGCTCTCTGTAATATGCTCATACACTGCACATTGCTGGAGCACAGTGATACAGTAATGTGCAGGGTATGAACATATCACAAAACGATACAGCAATAACAGCGATGTGTGTTTTTTTTTTGGGAGGGGGCAGCATTTCATCCTAGGACTCAGGAAGCACAGTGTCTTGGGCCAGCCTTGTCACCAAGATAGGTGTTTTTAATATCTTTTGCCTATATTGTGCTGAGAGTTCTACTGTATATTTTGTATGGTTTACCTTTGTTATAAAATGAATGTTTACGTGAGTGCAGTCATTCTGGTTTCGCTCATTTTAATTTATAAATTCTGTCTCCGAAGCTAATAGGAGTAGGAAGAAGTGCAAATTTGCAAATTAATCATTCATGGTTTTGAAGATTTTAAAAAATTGAGTAGGGAAGCACAATCTTTTATTAAGAACATACACCGAATAGAAATGAAGCTGTGGAAATGACCTAAAATGTGTTTTTCATTTGTGGTTCTGCATACTCATTTGTAATAAGCTGATGCGATCAATATGCAATATAAAAATAATAAAACCATATTTTTATCATTCCATAGGAAGAAATGGCGATACTAGCAAATATGTGTGTGTTCTCTACACCATTGGATTTATTCTTAGATTTGATGAAATACATAAACAAATAGAAGATACATAATAATGTGATATACTAACAAGTAATGTGGTCTACACCCCAAGAATGCCAACTACTTGTCACGTGATTTACAAAGTGGGCTTGGACAGTCAACATGTAAGACAGTGTTTTCCCACCCAACCCTGGTCCTAAAGTCCCCCTAAAAGTCCAGGTTTGCAGATATGTGAAGCGCAGCACAGCCAGGTGATATGATTTGCTGCTCAGTGATTGCAGGATTCAGTCAGTATTTCCCCAAGGCGATCCTTAAAACCTGACCTGTTAAGGGAGCTTAAGGACCAGGGTTGGAAACCACTGATTTCTGAGATATATGGTCAACATTTATCCCTGATTCAGCAGGTTTTTGTGGCAGATGCAGACATATGTTTTGGGAGGGGCACTCTACTGATTTTGGCTAAGAGCTGGTGTTAAGTTTGCAGTGACAGGCAGAGTCATGCCTAATCGCAGGCTGCGCTCATAGCACTCACTCTCTCCAGAGCATTGCCACACAGGGCTTGTCTACTTCCAGCTCAGGTGACACCAGAGAGACCCCGCACACATTGCTCAGTCTGCTTTCTGACACATGCTCTGTCTGTCACTGAGAATCGAGGACCACCAGCAATAGCATTCCACAGGTCCAGTCACCCATTGATACCATACATAGCCATATAACAGAGATACATACACACACATAGCTGTACACACATACACACACACACCATTTAGGGAAGCCGCTAAACACAGGTTTAGGAACTAGGCAATTCTCAGACTTTTTAGGCAGCATCACAAAATATTGGGCCATTTAGATCATTAAAAATGGACTTTAAAACAAAAGCAAAGTATTACTTACGGCAACCAATTTATGTTTATTTTAAACATTTATGTTAAACTATCTGTTTATTTTAGTTTACAGACACATTGCTGGGAGTTTTATTGCTGTACAGCTCTGTTATACACCTGCACTCCCTACATATATTGGGGAGTTCCTAAAAGAAGGGACAGAGGGATTTGGGCCCAAAATAGGGATTGCCCCTCAAAAACAGGGTCATCTGGAAGATATGCACTCAGGTACACACTCATACACAGCTCTATGCAAACACCCACACGTACACACCCGAAGCTAAATATACACCAGATATGTCCCCTAAATTGCACCGACCACTGAATTTCCCCATATGGTTCACTTTCCGGGCCATTCAGCTATTCAAAACCTGGCAATTCTCCAAATATTGGCAAATTGCCAGTGAAATACAAGACCTGTTTTGCGGCAGAGAAATCCCCATAGAGACGTAATGGTTAATCTATTCAGAGAAAAGCGAACAGCAGTGAAATGTCAGTGAAATGCCCTGCTGTTCGGTGGTTTCATTCGGCAGGTTTAAGTAGGCGCATCTCATAAGTTTCGATGTAAAAAATATTCCCGTTTGTATCCAATATCTCTTAAACCATTTATTCTTTTAATTTGCAGCAAAAAGTCTCTTTATTTATTTATTTATTTTAGGATTTTTTAGGCATTTTTTGGCCGACTTTTTTTTCCGCTATATCTATATATATCTTTTTTTTTTAAATAGGTTTTTTTTTCTGTAACAGGACTTTTTATTTTTATTATTATTATTCATAGGACCTTATATGTTAATTCCAGACATTTTCATCCAGTAGTTTTTTGCAAGCAGCATTTCAAATTTTAAAAGTTTCAATTGTTTTGTTTTTGTAGTTTTTTTTATCCCGTTTGTCAGTTTTTACTGGCGGCTGGTCGGATTGTCGGCTTTTTTCTGGACGTGTTCAGTGGGTTCACGGCAGCTTATCGGATCTAGTTTTCCTGCGGATTTTCCCTACACTTCGGGGACATGCAGTGAATGCTGAATTCACCGCAGGGTCTGGGAATTTGATTCCCCAAAGTGCGGGCAACGAGAGAGCACCGAAATGTCTGAATAACCTCTATACAGATACACAGACAGGCTTGGACATACAATATACACACTATAGAGGTTTACTGTATATACTTTGAGTGTATCCAGAAAATAGCATTGTCAAGTCAACTCCAGAGGTTAAATACATAGAAGTTAACCCCTCTGCTTCTGAGCCATTTTACTTACCATCCTGCATTTTTAGAAGAAAATACACAATTTTAAGCAAAATTTAGAAAAAACACCAAATTTTCTCTTATGTTTTTATTTTTACTCTGTATTTTGACCATAGTCATGTTTGATATCCTTGGAAAGGCCAGAATCTGACTTTTCCAAAGAAACCTCAATGGACTATGTGGTAGCTTGTGCATGGTACCAGAGATACAGGATTTAAAACGTCCAAAGGTCCCCTGTATCTCCTACAATTGGATTGCTGCTCGGGTAGGGGGGCTTGGTAGAGCCAACCTCTCAGTTGGTAATGGGGGGCAGCATTACTTTAATACTATCTCTTGCTGGGTGGTCCCTGCCATGGCATGCAAGCTGTAACATATTCTACATGTATCCTAAACAAAAGATAAATCCAGGTAAAGTATCCATGTAATTGGACAGACTAGATGGGCCGAAAGGTTCTTATCTGCCGACATTTTCTAGGTTTCTATGTATCCTATAGAATTACGTAATATTGTCCCACGTTGTCCATCCTAGGCTTTGAAGAATGAAGGTAGAATTGTTAATATCCAGGAAGTGATGGATCAGTGGACACTTCAAATGGGCTATCCTGTAATAACCATCCTAAGGAATGAAACTGTGGATGATGTTCTAAAAATCACTCAGGAACACTTTTTATATAACACGGATGCAAGTATCAGAGATCCAGAGGCCAAAAATAAGAGGTAAATGCATTCAAACTTCATGCATATTTATTGCCTATTTTATGGTGTTACTGTGCATCTCCTCCGCACTTTTTTTTTTCTGGTTTATCTGGGAGAGAAATGCAATGAATGTCAAACAACACATTGATATTTTTAGCTATGGAAAAATCGTATTGATTCTCCCAGTCAGCTGAAATGTGTAGAAACGAGAAGAGCTTTTGGTCTTAAACAATAAAAAGGAGCAGGCATCAACGGCGCTATTAAAGTTGTAGTAAGGCAAAGAAAAGGAATCCATGTAAATCATTGCATCTTCAATGGCAACGTTTCTGCTGCCCGAAGAGCCTTTCTCAGCTGATTTTCTGAAGAAATTGATTGTACACTCAAAAACATGGTTGAATATATGCCTTGAGTTGGTAAACATGGATAACACAGTTCTCGATCACAGCTGAAGTGAATTGGTCACTGAAGTTACTGTCCTTATGTTACAAAGGCCAGTGACACCTGTCCCATATGGAAAAGTCTCTAGCCTTAAGTATATAAAATGCCATGGGAAATTTCAACTGCTACCCACGTATGCGGAAAATAAAAATAAATACATGTAACTCAATCTAATGAAGTGCACAACTCGGATTATAAATTAATAAATAAACACATTTAGAATGAATTCACGAAGTGTATCGGAAAATCTTAAAATGGATTTCAATATACACGCAGCTTGTCAAATCGTGATTAGTGGTATTCCTCACTCGCTGATTTTGCTTACATCGAGGTGGGATCATCCAGAACATCTGCTAATTATATTTATCAACAGAATAATAATGACATAGAGTCATGCCGTCTGTGTGTATTGTGACAAATTGTCAACTTGTCAGGAATAATGTGGCAGGTAGGTGTTTTATTAACATTAACGTTACACGGTATAAACAAAATATGGCCGATAAATATTTATCATTTTAGTCATACGATACATCAGGACTATATTGCGGTATTGGAAAGTCAATGACAAAAAAAACAGAGCAAAAAGCACAGAAAGGCACAAATAAATACCTATTAAAAATGTCAAAGAGAGAAAGGTGGGCAACAACACTAAACACAAAACATTGTATATGGCCAAATAGTGATACCATGTAGAATTATGCTAATATCTCATTATAAGTACCTTAGATCTGATATTAAGCCCTTCGCTGCTGAGCCATTTCACGCCTGCGTGCTGAGGTCATTTTTACCGTTTCGCTCATCATGTTTAAACGTGTTTTGAAGCCATATTTTATTATACGACCCAGACATAATATATATCGTTCTTTCCGGCAGACTCGGCAGATTCATAATATATCATTATTATATGTATGCGTCATGTCCTGTCTGTATATTATAACAAAAAGTGCAATAAAATTAGAATTTTCAATCATTTACAATGTGTAAAGTGTTTTTTTTCACATTTTAACATGCGAGAGTTTGCGGTTATATTTTCTAAGAGTTGCGCTTGTTAAAAAAATTAGAAGTGGGGACTCGTTACATTTTTTTGGGGGGAAAATCATGCGATTTTTAACAAACACACCCCATAAAAAAATCGTTAGTGCAGCATCATTGTTCACATTATAATTGAAATGGGAACAATATTGCTGCATTAACAAATCAAACAAAAAAAAGCTATTTATTTATTTTTTAAAAATATTGTTTTATTTACATTTTTATCTTTTATTTATTTTTTGGTTACTTTTAAGATGGTATGGTTAGAAAGGCCATGCTCTGGCCGATTCAACGATACCAAACATTAACCCCTAGCTACCACGGATCGGGAGATAGGGGGTTCATTGGGACCCCCTATCTCCACCATTGGTGGCAGCTAGGGGTTAACTCTAAAACTGACATCATCGCGCTATGCACGATGACACCAGTCGTCAGGGGGAGATCCTGGAAGCTTAGCTGACATCCAAGATGTCGGCCAGCTCCGGGAGAGGATCACAATCCGGCGCTATTTGGTTCCAATTTGCGATCCGGCCCCCAAGGGGTTAAAGCCAGGCACTGTTTGGAAGGGCAGGCTGTACCCTTCCAAACGATGCCTGCCTTTAATCACTGGCCCCAGGCGATCGGAAGGGAGAGAGGTCCGAAGGACCCCACCCCCTCCCTTTCAGGCACCTCATCCCGGGCGGCGCCTTAAATAGATGTCATCGCGCTGCTACAATGACATCTATTGTCCCCGCCGGGGTCCCAGAGTGCCGGGCTGACATCCAAGATGTCAGCCCGCACCGGGGGGCACAGCAATCGGCCGGAATCTCCCTTCCGATCGCCTTGCTGCCTCCTGTGCTAGGACACGCTCAGCGCGTCCATCGCACAGGAGGAGCACTTGGCAGGATGCACTGAGCATGTCCTCCGCAGCCAAGTGGTTAAACATTCGGGGTAGGGGGTATAGGTAATCACCATATTTAACAATAGAGGGGTCTACGCTAATGGCTAATCTGCGATTGGTTTGGTTTCAGTTGTAGAAAAGTCATTAGTATAGAGTAGACAAACGTTTATTCTTTAATACAGTGACTACTTATATTCTCCTAGTTAATTCAGGGTTATTGTACTTACGACCAAATATTAGCATCATGATCATAACAAAATTTATGAGGTTGCTCAGAACAGGCAGCAGCAAGAATTGACAGCCCTGTGTAGGGTCCCTACTCGGTCTCACAAGGTTTTAGCTCAATGACGTGTTTAGACTGAAGGCTATACTATATGCAAATCAGACTGCTGTAACTAAAAACGGTGGCGAGAACTGAAATGCCAGGGCAATCTTCTCTGCAAGAAGAACCGCAGCCCCCACAATTATTTTGGGGTGGTTAGGCCTCCTTAGGTCTCGTCAGGAGGGCAGAGCAGATACCACTCTAGGCACCCTGAGCAAGGGATCACCATCTGGATACTTCTATGTGGTATCACTATTTGAGCATAGACATTGTCTTTTTTTTAATGTTGTTGTCCACCTTTCTCTCTGTTTAAATATTTTGCAACCTAATAAAGTATTGACGTTTTTAATACTGAGGTATTTTTGCCGTTCTCTGTGCCTGTCTGTGTTTTTCCTTTTTTTTTGCCATTAGTGATTAAATACGGTTAAGCCCTTTGAGCAATGGATTTTCTTGGATTCCAACATCTCATTTGTGTCCCATGTGGGACCCCTAGTGACACCATGTTTTCTTGAAGATATTAGAAAGACACCAGTTTTTGAAAATTTAATCAACACAGGAGTGTACTCTCAAGGACCGACTTTAAGTTCTAATATGTTCCTATATTTCTATTCTAATAGGTTCCTATATTTATATTACAATAACAAAGAATAATGTCCAAAATATAGCATCACTAATAATCCTTATTGCAATTGGTATAATATAATATAATTGACAATTGCAGCCGTAGTCAATGAGGCGTGTGCAACCTTCAACCCTCAAAGGTTGCGGAAAAACAGAATGAAGAAAAACCTATCGGTGCAAAAACTTGCTGAACCTCTCTACTTACAAGCTTAAAGCGATATGACAGAATATTCCCTCAAATACAATATGTGACTTTAGATAATGAAATGACATATATTTATGTTACAGTTCAGGCACCCCTTATCTGGAATTCTAAAATCCGGAAGACTCTGAAAGTCAGAGTTTTCAGAGCCGGAGAAATTTTATAGATTCCGGACGAGGGGCGCTCTGTAACGTCTCTGCTGCAGACCACGGCACATGCTGGGAGACTCTAGCCAGACCCAGCATGTCAAGTGTTGCCCGGAGTCTTGCTGACTCCAGGTGGCATGTCCGTGAAGAAACCTTGCAGAGCGTTCCTAGCGTGTGTACATGTTTGGAGCTGTAGAAGAAAGGGAATTGCTGCTCCCCCACTGCAACCTCTTTCCTCTTCTAGAATTGTATTTTCCCGAATTCTGTAATCCGGAATGGTCGGTGTCCCAAGCATTCCAGATAACATGTGTGCCGCCTACATAACATTTATGAACAATCCTCTACTTTCAAAAGTAAATTTGGAAAATAAAATGTGTTCACATTTATTGCAAATTTTCTCTGAATTGTTCAACTCTTTGAAGCATAATTGAACCGAGTTTCTAAAATGTTGCGTTTCCGCCTTGTTTACAATCCCATTCATCATGTAATTCTTTTCCATTCACAGTGTTTCTCTAGTTTCATATCATACATTACTCTTGACAACTTTTGATATGCCATATAAACTTCTGGCACTCTATATTTATTACTTTTTAAATGTATAATCCATAATTGAGGAACACCTGCTTATATTTAATTTAATCAGTAGAAGAGTAATGTAGTCCTGTCTTTATTACGCTTCTGGCTGTCTGAGTTCAATGAAAGAAAGGAGCTTTGCTGCTTTTAGCTTCTATAGGCTTTTTTTTTCCTGGGTAGGGATATATTATATTATAATAATGGTTATGTAATTCCAACACATTTTAAGATGTCTCACATGCTGATTGATAATCCTAAGAATCTTTGTGTCTGCTCTACCTAGGCAGCTAATGAGGGCTGAGGTTCATGGGATCACCTTCCCCTCCCACTAACCTCATCTATAGGAACTTTATTTCTCTACTATTCTTTTTTTAATCCAGAATTTGACACCATATCAACAGTTCAGCGGGAATTTTCTCTCTATTAATAATAGCTCTTTTAATTCCTCCTGCTTGAAACTCCGCGAGTTACCATTGTTGAATATTCTTACCTTGCTGTGTCTGAGATTACCCTATTTCTTTTTCCTTTCTTTTTTTAATATTTCATCTTTTTTATGATGTAAAATATATTTCGAATAGTCTAATTTGCCAATTTGCTCGTATTTTTCATTGCACTAAATAATTTGTGTAATACTTATACTGTAGTCTGAATGTGTTTCAATGACAACCCAAAAAAACATATGGTGAAAGGGAATCCCAGCACTCCAACAGCGGTATAAGTGCAACTTTTCTTGGATGAACATTGGTGGCAGTGGCAACAATTCAGCCAAGAATGGCCTTTGTCAAGCCCACTTGCTTTAGCGTCCTGCCAATCCAATAGCTCTCAGTGCAGGAGCAGTGAAAGTATTTGGTTAGTCAGCAATGTACAATTGACCATTCCTAACAGAAATGTATTATTATTATTATTTTTTCCATATAAAGAATTTTTATTGGAGTTTACACAAAAAGTGGTACATACATTTAAATGAAAGAACCATCCAAAGGAAAAAGCATAAATAAGCAGCAATAGTAATAAACAGTATTATTCAATTGGATTATCTTCGTAAACTGAAAAAGGGGGTCAATTGTGCGCACTCCATTTTCTAATAACATATAATTCCTAAACTAACATAAAACATAAAACAAAAAAAACATGGCAGCACTATCATCTTACAGTCGTCATGTCTTATATCAGATTTCCAGATTCCACAAACATCTCCCATCCCTCCCACGTATCATGTAGCAGGCACATAGAGTTGTTCGCGGTGTGAAACATTTCCTCATATTTGAAAACATTTTCCAGGGCCCCCATAACTTCCTTCATAGAGGGACACATAGAGGACCGCCAATGTCTAGCTATTACAATTTTAGCTGTACCAAGTACCATGGAGATAAACCTCCTATGACGGGTCTGAATTGTAACAGGTATAAGGTGTAAGAGGTACATTTTCGGACAAAGTGGGAATTTAAGTGAAGTGCAATGAGAGATCAACCTATTTATCTTTTCCCAGTATCCCCCCAGCATGGGACAAAGCCAGAAAGTGTGCAATAATGAGCCAGTGCCTGTAAGACATCTCCAACAGAGACCAGTGTTCCCTGAAATATGGGCCAACCGGGTGGGTGTTAAATACCATCTGCATAGGAGTTTGATATGGGCTTCTCGTAAATTGGTACTTCTAGAATATTTATATATCGTGTCCATGGCGTATGACCAATCTTCTATGGAAAGTGTCAAGGCTAGGTCTTTTTCCCACTTAACCATATAGGGTAGTTTTTTAGGCGGGGTCGGAGATAGGAGGCTGTTGTAACAAAGGGACAGCGGTTTCATGTGACATTTTCGTCCCAAGCACAATTTATGAAAAGCCGAGAGGTTCACATTCGTGAAAGAGGTAAGCCCTTTCTGGGTCAAAACATGCCTCACACGGAGATATGTGAAGCATTCCCTTGATGGGATAGCGAATTCCTGTACCAAATCGGGGAAGGTTTTCATAGAGTGTGGCATGAAGAGCTGCCATACATGAGTCAAACCTCGCCTGATCCAGGAGTCTAAGTTTAAATCGGGAATAAAGCGACATAAAACCCTTAAAGGGGCAAGGCATAGTAAGTTGTAAGGCCTCACCAATTGACGGCCCCACAATCGCCACGCCATGAGGGAGAGCATCGAAACAGGCAACAAACCCGTGGTACTATTCCTCGGCAGGAATGTGAGCCACATCAGGTCATGGAGTCGGTATGGGAAAATCATGGCATTCTCCAGCTGCAGCCATAGTGGTGGTTCTTTTTGATACATTGATGACAGCAGTTGGGCTAGTAAGGCTGCTTTATAATAAGATTGCAGATCCAGAAACCCCAACCCACCATTACGTCGCGGTGTAGTAACCGTGGAGGCCGACACTCGAGGAGGCTTCCCCTTCCATATGTGTGCATGAATTAGTTTTTGCAGCCGGAGCAATAAATGCGCCGGGATGAAAACCGGGATGTTCCTGAAATAATTTAAAATTTGGGGTAAGATACACATCTTCATGGCCGCCATACGACCCAGCCAAGATGAGTCGATTGTGCTCCATTTGGAGAGCTGCGCCTCAATAGAGTTCAAGAGTGGCGTAAAGTTTTCTCTAAGGATCGTTCCTCGCGATTTAGAGAGGGCTATACCCAGATATTTTAACCCCTTAGTGACCGGGCGGTTTTACACAAATCCGTCTTTTAGTGACCGCTGCTGTTTTTACGTTTCTGCGCTGTTAGTGTTTAGGTCAAATTTTCCTCTTACTCGTTTATTCGACCCACACATATTATACACCCTTTTTCCCGCCATTAAATGGACTTTCTAGAAATACCATTATTTCCATCATATCGAATAATTTACTATAAAAAAAAAAATGAAATATGAGGAAAAAAATGGTAAAAACACACTTTTTCCTAATTTAATCCCCAAAATCTACAACCACCCAAAAAGACCCCGGCTAAATAGGTTAAACATTTTGTCCCGAAACTAGAAATACACAATTTTTACATGCGTTTGCTTTTTAACCCCTTCACTGCTGAGACAGTTCACCTATGTGCACTGCGCTCATTCTGACCATTTTGTGCTAATTATTTTTAGATGACAGCCTAGGTCCTATTTAATTAAACTCCCCCCAGACAAAAAAAACTTTTAAAAAAAAAACATTTTTTTATTTTATTGAATTTTTTTATTATTTTTTTTATTTAATTTTTTTTTAAAAAAAATTTTTAAAACCAAACCTGGTCATGTTTGGTATCATTGGAAAGGCCATAATCAGGCCTATCTAGCTGCCATGGATCGGGAGATAAAGGGATCCTTAGGATCCCCTTATCTCTACATGGCAGCTAGAGGGTTAACTGGCCCACTGACATCCTCACACATATGGTGAGGTTGTCAGTGGGTGGGGGGGGACCTGGAGGCTTGGCTGACATCCAAGATGTCAGCCCCCCTCCAGGTTTGAATTGCGTTTTGGCGCCAATTGACGCCGCAATGTGATCCGGCGGCGAAACTGTTAATGCCATACACCGCTGAAAAGGGGAGGCTATCCCCTCTCCAGCAGTGCAAACGGTATCTCCCTAGCTTCAATGGTTGGGGAGATAGAGGGCTCCGAAGGAGCCCCCCCTCCCCGCCATTGAAATGCATGGGGACGCCTGCTGATGACGTCACCACGCAGCGTGGTGACGTCATCAGCCTCGCCTGCCCATGTAAATCACATGGGCAGGCTTCCTCCCTGCCAGATCGCCGTGGGATCCAGCGAGGGAGGTGAGTATCGGGTGGGAGGGGGATTAGGCGCCGCTGACGTACCCTGTACGTCCACGGGTCTAAGGGAGACCCGAGGACAGGACGTACAGGGTACGTCAGCGGCCCTTAAGGGGTTAAAGAGGTAGAACGCCAGTCAAAGGGGTATTTACTACGCAGAGAGCTGAGGGATGAAGCAGCAATATTTATGGGGAGAGCTTGCGTTTTACTTATGTTATTTTTATAATAGGATATCGCGCCAAAATTATCGAGGAGGCTGAACAGGGGAGGGAGCGAGGTCTCCGGTGTGGTCAGGAAGAGCAGTATGTCGTCCGCAAACAGTGCCAATTTATGTTCCCCATTCGGGGTTGATAAGCCCTTAATAGCCGGAGCCGTTTTAATCTGCAACGCCAGGGGTTCTAAGGCCAGAATGAATATTAGCGGGGATAAAGGGCATCCCTGACGGGTGCCATTTGTTATATGGAAAGCGGATGATAGAAACCCTGTAGCCAATACTTTTGCCGACGGGTCTGAGTAGAGGGCCATAATGCTGTTTAGAAATTGTTCTGGGAAGCCAAACTTCAGTAACACCGTCCTCATATACCCCCAGTGCAGGCGATCAAATGCCTTTTCAGCATCTAATGCCAACAGGAGTCCAGAGCTGTTAGTCCTATGGGCCAGGTCGAGTATATCATAAAACCGTCGGGTGTTGTCACACGTTTGGCGGCCCGGGACAAAGCCAGTCTGCTCATTCGCAATCAAAGAAGGGAGTAGAGGGGCCAATCTATTTGCCAGCAATTTAGCATATAACTTGGCATCTACATTCAACAGGGAGATGGGACGGAAATTGGCACAATGTGTCAGGGCTTTACCAGGTTTAGGCAGGGTGACTATTGTCGCTTGCAGCATCTCCGAAGGGATAATGCCGGTATCTTTAATATTATTAAAAACCAGGGTAAGAATCGGGACTAGAGAGGAAGCAAATTTCTGGTAGTACAGATTCGTAAAACCGTCGGGACCTGGAGCTTTATTTTTTGGAGCGCCTTAATAGCCTTATATACCTCCTCCTCTGTGAACGCAGCCAGCAAACCTGTAGCCTGAGGGGCAGTTATAGAAGGGAGATTAGCCGTTTGGAGAAAGAGCTCTATGTCGTTTAATGCAGGGGTCGGCACGGTGTTGTTTAGTCCCAGGTTATATAAGGAGGCATAATAGCGTGCAAATTCATCAGTGATAAGGGCAGGATTGTAAATCTTCACGCTATTAGCATCCAAAAGGAACGGTATGTTAGTTTGCATTCTTTTCCCTTTCAATTTAGACGCCAGCAATTTCCCCGGTTTATTCCCTTGGGTATAGTGGGCATAGTTAAGCCTTCTAAGTGAGCGCGCCGTGCCCTGGAGCATAAGATGCTCCAACTCACGGCGCTGTAGAGTCAGCTGAGCAGTAATATGTGGGGCAGGAGCGGTTTTATTCTGGGACTCCAACTCAGTGATTCGTCGTAGAAGAGCAGAAGTCTGAGCATTAAAACGTCTCTTCTTCTGCGCTCCTTTCTGAATGAAATGTCCTCGCAGAACAGCCTTGTGCGCCAGCCAAACCGACGATGTCGCCACATCCTCAGTTATGTTCGTCGTGAAATACTCCTGAAGGAGTTGCTTAGTGTTAGCTACGTCATCTTCATTTACAATAAGCGAGTCATTGAGTCTCCAGTTCCCCATACCCCTCGGCGGGAAGGCCGCCTCAAAGGTAAGCGTAAGCGGAGCATGGTCAGACCACGTGATAATGCCTATGGTCGCCTCCAACAGGCGGGACAAAGCCGAGCTATGAATCAAACACAAGTCAATTCTACTATACGAGGAGTGAACATGAGAAAAAAAAGTGTAATCACGCGTAGTAGGGTGACATATCCGCCAAGTATCATAGAGTTCAAACGAGTGCATGAATTCCCTTAGTTGTTTACTAGAGGCTGGGGGGAACGGGGTTTGGAGCTGGGGTGGCTCGATTGGGTGTCAACGTCAGGGTCAGGGGTGCAGTTAAAATCCCCACATAGAAACAACGTACCACTAGATATTTTTTTCACTCTACCATAAGCTTTCCGAAGATAAGAAATTGGGTTTTCATTAGGGAGATATAGGTTAGCAATAGTAATTGGTAATTCGTTCAACGTGCCCACAAGAATCACTAGGCGGCCCAACGGATCAACATACTGAGCCGAACATACAAAGGTCCAGTCTTTGTGGAATAGAATCGAGACACCTCTAGACTTCGTCTGAGCAGTGGAGTGATACGCCTCAGTATACATGCGCGATTTCAGAGATGGCGGACGTCTCGTACAAAAATGAGTCTCTTGCAAACATACAATAGCAGGTTGAGACTTGTGCAGATCACGAAATAAAGCATGGCGTTTGTACGGAGTATTTAAGCCTCGAACATTTAAGGAATAAATTTGGAATTGAGGTTTACTCATCATTATTTGCCCCCAACCCCCTGGTACTCACAGCGGTCCTGACAGACAATTTCCGTGGGAAGATGGGAGAACTTCCCAGCGTACAATAATGCCCAGAATGATATATGACAGTGCATACCAATAAGACAAACAGTACGTACAAGACAGACCTAAGACGAACCAGAAAAAGAAAATAAAAATAAAAATAAAAACAGAAAAAACCTAACAAACAAAAGAAAAAAAAAAATGAGAACTGCATTCCGTAAATGCAGTTGAGTGGGGTCAATCAACACAGCTGAATGGTATAATTGGAAAAGCAACACATTCGAGAAAAAAACCCCAACGGGGGAAAAACACAGTCCCAACTTCATCCGTGAAGGTGACTGCACCAGTATACAGGCCAGTAAAAAGCCTCGGGGCTAGTCAGTCGCAGGAACAGAACCCCAGAAAGCGCCACCCAAGGGCCGAATCACAAAAGGGGATGAGTCCCGAAACCACGATAGAGCACCTGGTGTAATAAAAGAACACGCCCACAGGCGAAAAAATGCCGGACCATATCATCTCACTTAGGCCGAACCCGGTGCCACTCCGGAGAAACTTTCAGCAGCGAAGATGATTCCTCACGGGGGGGAGTAAACTCAGCCACCACTTTCCATTCTGTCAGCAGACGCATGCCAGTGGTGGGCTCCGGAATGACGTGCAGAACTCCCTCCCGCCATAGCAAGATCTTTGTGGGAAATCCCCAACGATACGCCATGTTGTGGTCACGCAAAATTTTGGTGAAGGACGAAAATTCCCGTCTTTTAGACATAGTAGCCGTTGACAGGTCTGCATAGAAAGAAACTTCGGCATACGGAGACGGTAGAGGCATAGATTTCCGTGACGCTCTCATTAACGCTTCTTTAACGTGAAAAAAATGCACCCGGACCAAAACATCTCTAGAGGCGGATGGCGGCAGACTTTTTGCACGCCGCAACCTGTGCGCTCGATCCATCAGGAAATCCTGCAATGAGTATGTAGGTGCCAAGATCTGGAAAAGTTCTATGATGTAAGGCTGGAGATCAACAGAGCCCACTGCCTCCGGAATGCCCTGGATCCGTATATTATTACGCCTGGAGCGATCCTCCATATCGGCCAGTTTCGTTGCCATGGTGTCATGCGCTGTTTGCAAAGCAATGTGACGGTCCACCAGGTCATTATGGGCTAAGCATAAATCGTCTGTCTTAGATTCTAAAGAGTCAGTCCTCTCACCCAGGTCTTGTACATCGCGCCTCAGCTCCTGCAGCGCCTCTTTAAGATCCGCTGGAATGGTAGATCGGAGTTCTTGCAGCATGGCATGAAGTCTGCTTTCTGATGGTGGTGATATGTCAGACATGCCAGGTGGCCCTGCAGCTGCTGCCTCCAGCGTGGGGGATGAAACAGAGGAGGGAGATCCGCCATCTTGGGCCTCCCGGGCCCGATCTTTCCTAGCCGATTTGAGCGGCTCTAGCGCCCGCTGCGCCTTAGGTGGCACCATCTGGGTGCTAGGAAGTATCACCCACCTGTGGGTGAAGTTTTCAGCCGCGGGGATGCAATAATAAAGCCGCAGGAATTGGAAATTCAGCGCCGGTCACAGGAGCTCTCTCTACATGCAACCGCGCGCTGCAACGTCCGGCCACGCCCCTCATGTATTATTATTATTATTATTACCGCAACATATACTGCAGCTAAGGAAAAAAGGTGTCATCTGCGCTCGTTTCTATGTTTTCCATGTACAACAAAACTGAGGTTTTTGTTTGTTTCAATGGCCATTGCAACGTAAGCTCACTCGCCACTTCACGGCACCTCTTTACAGAGTGAGTACCTAACAATTGTAACCAAAAGGCCGCTCTACTGAGCAGCTCCAAGCCCCTCCTGCTGCTTTTCAGCCAAGGAGAGGCAGAGATGGTGGGCTTTATTTATACACGCACCAAACACTTCCCATTTGGGATTAAAAACAAAAACATGGAAAGAGGAACAGCTGCAGAACGACGGACTGGTGTTACAAGCATGATATATATAAATACAGAAAAAATGGCATCACGCCCATACTCACCGGAGCGGCAGCAACTGCCAGGAGTAACAGCCCAGTTAATGTATAAAACATAACAAGGAAAAAAGGTGTCATCTGCGCTCGTTTCTATGTGTTCCATGTACAACAAAACTGTATAAATAAAGCCCACCATCTCTGCCTCTCCTTGGCTGAAAAGCAGCAGGAGGGGCTTGGAGCTGCTCAGTAGAGCGGCCTTTTGGTTACAATTGTTAGGTACTCACTCTGTAAAGAGGTGCCGTGAAGTGGCGAGTGAGCTTACGTTGCAATGGCCATTGAAACAAACAAAAACCTCAGTTTTGTTGTACATGGAACACATAGAAACGAGCGCAGATGACACCTTTTTTCCTTGTTATGTTTTATACATTAACTGGGCTGTTACTCCTGGCAGTTGCTGCCGCTCTGGTGAGTATGGGCGCGACGCCATTTTTTCTGTATTTATGTATATCATGCTTGTAACACCAGTCCGTCGTTCTGCAGCTGTTCCTCTTTCCATGTTTTTGTTTTTAATCCCAAATGGGAAGTGTTTGGTGCGTGTATAAATAAAGCCCACCATCTCTGCCTCTCCTTGGCTGAAAAGCAGCAGGAGGGGCTTGGAGCTGCTCAGTAGAGCGGCCTTTTGGTTACAATTGTTAGGTACTTACTCTGTAAAGAGGTGCCGTGAAGTGGCGAGTGAGCTTACGTTGCAATGGCCATTGAAACAAACAAAAACCTCAGTTTTGTTGTACATGGAACACATATACTGCAGCTATTCTGCCTCCCTCGCAAAGCTGTGAGGCGTGGGCGCTTGAGACTAAGTCTGTATTGACCAGTACTCACACGATGAAAGTCGGCAGACAGTGTCAACTCAGCAAAACTGACACGTAGAAAGATTAATCCAGTTGAAAACTTTAATGATCAGACTGACAATCTTTGTAATAGTGTACAGCAATGCAGAAAATACATTAGTTCTGTCCAACATTGAGCAAAGATGGCTGCTAGGTGACCAGTAAGTACCTCAGAACTAGACTGGGCAAAAAGGAGTGGAGCTAGCTGCATTCAGCAAGGCTAAGGAGACCCAGCAGGAATAAAATAGCCATGAAATAATAGCTGTATAGCAGCAAAAGGCAGATTCAACACATAACATTAAAATATATAAATAAAGCCTGAATCATGGGGCATGACAGCAGCACTGAACAATTGGTACAGGATAGATAGGAGGGGTTATTTAGAGAGCACCGAAATGTTCCTGTCACAATACAGATGGCTGGGTTGCGGGTCGAGCCCAATGTGAGATGAAACACAAGATCAGTATATGAAATAAACAGGTTTATTTAAGCACAGAGAACTGTAAAATAATATGAAAGAAAAGCTGAATGAAACAGGGAGGACAATGGATAACTAATAACAACAGGATATGACTAGAAGGACTGGAGGAATAATGGGAAACTAAACAGGTAATGAATATTAGACATGTGCATTCGTTTTAGTACTAAAACGATTTAGTCCGAATTTTGGGATAATTTAGTTTTAGTATGACTCAAGAGAAACGAAACTGCTCAGTACAAAAAACGAAAGAAACTAAAATAAAATGCATTACATTTTAGTTTCAGTCCTTTTTGTGATATTATATTGATGAGTGAAGGAGACCAGCAATGAAGAGCGCAACATCGCAACATCTGAAGTTCTGCACCCTCCACATGCCAATGCAGGAGGATGTTCTATACAGAGAGGGGCATTAATTCAGGAGGATGTTCTATATATTATACAGAGAGGGGTATTATTTAATGCAGGTGGATGTTGTATACATTATACAGAGAGGGGTATTAATTAATGCAGGAGGATGTTCTAAACATTATACAGAGAGGAGCCTTTTTTTTAGCCCTTTAAATCCAGTGGCTGTGAGCGCTGAGATCGGCTGCTTGTTACATTATCTCTCAGTATAATGTATCAGGCTCAGCTGTTACAGTAACTGACTGCTGCTCATCACAGCTCTCAGAGTTTCAGTAAAACAAGGAAATAATATTGTTCTAACGTCTTATATATAAAAATATTATTTACTAGTTTTACTGAAACTCTGAGCGCTGTGATGAGCAGCAGTCAGTTGCTGTAACAGCTTTGCCTGACACGGGGCAGTATTACAATGTTGGTGCTAACTTAACTAGAGTTGTTGTAAACTGAAAACCTTCATAGGCTATAATAGCTCTGGGAAGTTTACAACAGCTCTGGTTAAGTTAGCATCAGCTATATAATATGGCCCACATTGTGCTGAGAGTGAGAGATACTGTAACAAGCAGCGATCTCAGCCCTCTGAGGAGCCACTACTATAGTAATTGTATCCACTGGTTTTCGGATGAATGAAATTAGTTTTCATACTAAAGAACTGAAAACGAATTTCTTTAGCAACTAAATAAATTGCATTTTAGTACTAATCCATTAGTTCAAAACGAAATTTTGTGCTGTGCACATGTCTAATGAATATAACAGAAAACCAGGACCAGGGAACTAGGCTGAATACAGAGATTAACAGAGAAACTGGGAACAAGGCTGAATAATAACAGAGGGGTTGAATATACAGACGAACAGAGAACCTGGGAACTAGATTCGATAATAACAAAACACAAGATAAAGGAATTGGATATAGGAATAAGGAAGAAGCCTTTAAATGAACAGAGTGTGGTATCAACAGCGAGGTATCAAAAGGAGCAGGAAAATGGAATCCAGAATACAAGCAAGGGGTTCGGCAACAGGTCGATCAGAATATATATATATATATATATAATATATATATATATATTATAGGGTTTAGCAGAAGCAAAGTCCAGAATACAAAGCAGGGGTTCGGCAACAGTTATCAGAAGAGAGATATGGCAGAGGCAAGTCCAGAAGGTTCAAAGTGGAAGTTCGGCAACAAATAGTCAACAGAGGTTTACAGGAAAGTTTAGCAGACAGGAGGCTATTGCAGCTTTAGGGACAGATAGACAAGCAATGCAAAAGCAATGTCCCATGGAGCTTTGCCTCTTTATAGGGAAGTGCAGGCGTCTGGATGATTAACACCTGTACCTGTTGCAGGCTGGAGACGAAACACAGAGGTATGGAGGGGTGGATTCAGGGAGTCATGAATGAACCAGCGTCGGGTTTGTTTTTCCTGCGCCGGGTTTGTTTTTCCGGCGCCGGCGACCGGATATGTGACAGTTCTCCACACTTCTGGAAATCAAATTCCCAGACCCTGCTTTGAATTCAGCATTCACCGCGGGGTCCCCGAAGTGCAGGGAAGAGCTGCCGAACAGATCCGAAAAAGTGGCAAAATATCACTGAAAATCCTTTGAAATCCATCAATACTATCCGAATAAAATCTGATCAATTCGAAACGTCGCAGAAAACCCACCAATCGTACCCTATGATCCACCGCAAACCGGCTGAACACGTCCGAAAAAAGACATCGATCCGCCGAACACAGCGCCGGTCAACTGCTAGAAAGGCCAACAAGCCACGAATGGGGTAAGAAAAAAAAAACATTGAAACTTTCAAAATTTTAAAAGCTGTTTGCAAAAAAACTACTGTGCGAAATTGAGTGGAATTAACATATAAGGTCCTATGAAAACTAATGAAAAGATCTGTTACAGAAAAAAAAACGCTATTTAAAAATAATCCGGAAATTTGTTTTTGCCGAAAATTGCTAAAAAATAAATAAAATTAAAGCGACTTTTGCAGTAAATAAAAACAACAAACAGTTTAATAGATATTGAATAAAAATGGGAATATTTTTGACATTGAAACCTATGAGATTCGCCTTATTACCTGCTGAATGAAACCACAGAACATCAGGTCATTTCTCTGCCATTTCTCTGCTGTTCGGGGTTCTCTGAATAGATTAACCATTGCTTCTCTATGGCGATTTCACTGCCACCAAATTGCACAATATTTCACTGGCAATTCGCCAATATTTGTCGAATTGTCTGCTTTCTGAATAGCCGAATGGCCCCGAAGTTGCACCGTATGGGCTTCGGTTTTTGCAAATGAAATTGGTTTGCATTTGGACTCTAGAGCATACCCCTAAAGCTTTAGCCTCGTGGTCATCATGCCTGAGGTTCTTACACGTTTTAAAGCCAGCTGGGAATGTGTCTGATTTTCACTTCTCCATAGAAACATAGAAACATAGAAAGATGTCGGCAGATAAGAACCTTTCGGCCCATCTAGTCTGCCCAATTACATGGATACTTTACCTGGATTTATCTTTTGTTTAGGATAGCCTTATGCCTATCCCATGCTTGCTTAAATTCAATTACTGTTTTGGCCTCTACCACTTCAACTGGAAGACTGTTCCATGTATCCACCACCCTCTCCGTAAAATAATGCTTCCTGATGTTACCTTTAAACCTTTGCCCCTCTAATCTAAGACTATGTCCTCTTGTTTTGCTACTTTGTTTCCTTTTAAATATACTCCCTTCCTCTACCTTGTGGATTCCCTTTACGTATTTAAATGTTTCTATCATATCTCCTCTGTCTCGTCTTTTTTCCAAGCTGTATATGTTAAGATCATTAAGCCTTTCCTGGTAACTTTTCTCCTTAAAGCCGTACACCATTTTAGTAGCCCTTCTCTGAACTCTCTCTAAAATGTCTATATCCTTCTGGAGATAGGGTCTCCAGTACTGCACACAGTACTCCAAGTGAGGTCTCACCAGTGCTCTGTACAGTGGCATGAGAACTTCCCTTTTCCTACTGCTAATACCTCTCCCTACACAACCAAGCATTCTGCTAGCATTTCCTGCTGCTCTATTACATTGACTACTTACCTTTAGATCCACTGAAATAATAACCCCTAAATCCCAACCCTCAGATGTTGAGGTTAGGACTGTATCAAATATTCTATATTCAGCCCTAGTGTTTTTACGTCCCAGGTGCATTATCTTGCACTTATCCACATTAAAACTCAATTGCCACAGCTCCGACCATTTTTTTAGTTTACCTAAATCATTTGTCATTTGGCTGATCCCTCCAGGAACGTCAACCCTGTTGCAAATCTTTGTGTCATCAGCAAAAAGACATACTTTTCCATTAATACCTTCTGCAATATCACTAATAAAAATATTAAATAGAATGGGTCCAAGTACTGACCCCTGAGGTACCCCACTGGTAACAAGTGCCGAATAAACTCCATTTACCACAACCCTCTGTTGCCTGTCACTCAGCCACTGCCTAATCCATTCAACAATATTGGAATCCAAGCTCAAAGATTGCAATTTATTGATAAGCCTTCTATGCGGAACAGTATCAAAAGCCTTACTGAAATCTAAATAAGCAATGTCTACTGCACCACCTGTGTCTATTATTTTTGTTACCCAATCAAAAAAATCAATAAGATTAGTTTGGCATGATCTCCCTGAGGTAAACCCATGTTGTTTCTGATCCTGTAATCTATGTGTTTTTAGATGTTCAACAATCCTTTCCTTTAACATGGTTTCCATTAATTTCCCCACTACTGACGTAAGACTAACTGGCCTATAGTTCCCAGATTCCTCCCTACTATCCTTCTTGTGAATGGGCACAACATTTGCTAATTTCCAGTCTTCTGGGACGACTCCCGTTAGCAAGGATTGGTTAAATAAATCTGTTAACGGTTTTGCTATTACATCACTGAGCTCTTTTAATAATTTAGGGTGGATCCCATCAGGCCCCATTGACTTATTTGTCTTTACTTTAGACAGCTGCTGTAGAACCTCCTCTTCTGTAAACTGATATGTAATTGTCTCGTTAGTGTTTCCTCCTAACTGAGGTCCCTTTCCTTCCTTTTCTTCTGCAAAGACTGAACAAAAATATTCATTGAGGCAGTCAGCGAGACTTTTATCCTCTTCTACATACCTTCCTTCCTTTGTTTTTAATCTAACTAATCCTTGTTTTACTTTTCTTTTCTCGTTTATGTATCTAAAAAATGTTTTGTCCCCCTTTTTTACTGACTGAGCTATTTTCTCTTCTGCGTGTGCTTTGGAAGCTCTTATAAATTGCTTTGCCTCTTTCTGCCTAATCTTATAGGTTTGCCTATCTTCTTCACTCTGAGTTGTTTTATAATTATTGAATGCTGTCTTTTTGTTCTTCACTATTTTGGCCACTTCTGCAGAGTACCACAGTGGTTTCTTCCCTTTTTTGTTTTTGCTAACAAGTCGAATGCAATTGCCTGTGGCCTTCAATAATGCTTCTTTTAAATAATCCCATTTCTCCTGGACTCCCTTTAAACTCCTCCAGTCTGATAATGACTCCTTCACACAAAGTCTCATTTTAGAAAAATATGTTTTTTTTAAAGTCTAAAACTTTTGTTTTTGTGTGGTGCGGCTCCATCTCTGTTCTTATATTAAACCATACTGACTGGTGATCACTAGATCCCAAATTTTCACCTACAACAACGTCCGATACCAAACCTCCATTTGTGAGTATTAAATCCAATATGGCCTCTTTACGGGTCGGCTCCTCAACTACTTGTGTTAGAGATAATCCCAGTAGGGAGTTTAGAATATTTGTACTCCTGGTGCACCCAGCTGTTTTGGTTTTCCAGTTCACATCAGGAAGATTAAAGTCCCCCATGATAATAACTTCCCCCTTCATTGCCATTTTGGCTATTTCCTCAAGCAGCAGATTATCTAGCTCTTCTACTTGTCCAGGGGTCTATAGATCACACCTACACGAGCTACTGTATGATTGCCAAATGTTAGCGTCACCCAAACTGACTCTATGTTCACCTCTCTCACTTTTATTTGGTTCGTTTTTATGTTGTTTTTCACATACAGGGCCACTCCTCCTCCTTTCCTACCTTCTCTGTCTTTTCTATATAAAGAGTACCCCGGTATTGTTATGTCCCAGCTATTTTTCTCACTGAACCATGTCTCAGTAACCGCAACTAAATCTACTTTTTCAGCTGCCATCATTGCCTCCAGTTCATTGATTTTATTGACTAAACTGCGAGCATTTATAGACACGACTCTGAGCTTGTAATTTTTTTCCCCGCATGTTGCTTGCACCCGCCGATTTAGTTTTGGGGGACAATCAGGCAGATTGTTTTTTACCCTTTTGTCCCCCCTCCTAGTTTAAATATTTCTTTGCGAAACCTTTGAACTTCTCACTGAGAACATATGTTCCCCTATGAGTAAGATGCAAACCATCTTTTTTATACAGTTCCTTTCTGCTCCAATTAGAGCTATCATGGGACACAAAGCCAAATCCTTGCTCTCGACACCATTCCCGAAGCCACAAATTAAATTCCCTATTGCGCATCTGCCTATCCTGAATGTTATGCACAGGTAAAACTTCAGAGAATGACACAGTGGACGCAATCTGCTGTATTTCACCTCCAAGAACACAAAAATCTTCCTTAATCTCAGAAACCTCATTGCTAGCCAAGTCATTTGTCCCTAGATGGACTAGAACATCCACTTCCCCTTGCTGCTTTGCTTGTTTGACAATATTGAGAATACGTCTCTTGTCTCTACGAGCAGTAGCCCCAGGAAGACATCTCACCAAACCACTACTCTCCAGCTCAACACCTCTTATGATAGAATCACCCAGCAACAATTGCCTCCAGCTGATCCTGCACAGAGACCAGACCTGCAGTGACTCATTTTGGGCAGCAGATGGCATCTGGCTGTGAAAACAGTTACTATAGTATGGAATACAATTGGAAATATCTATAAATATTTGTAACTGTATAATTTATTTAAAATCATTTTCCACGAAAAAAAAACACTGATTCCCGACAGTGGACTGTTGGAAAATCTCTTGGTAGTGAAGGGGTTAAAGTCTATGGTGTTAGTACATTTACCAGAGCTCAGGATAACACGTGTCCTGTAATTTATCTCCTAGCCGTGCTGTAGTCAGAGACGCCAACAGTGCATACCGTCATAGTGATGGTAGGAATGTTTTCTTTCAGTATGTATGCTGTTCTATCAGCATCTGCTACATGCTTGCTAAGGTGTTTGTGTATTCTCTGTATAGGCAGTTGGCATCAGGTGTTCTACAGATTGCAGACTGCAGTATCTGATTACCAAACACATTTCTGTTTTCACACCAGCTATTTGTACACCTTTAGACAGATTGCAGTCTGGATTTGTTTAACAGTCAACCTACGCAGTAATCAGATTACATCCAATACGACGGAAAGTTTAAATTATTGTTGTAACATCATTTTTAGATATTTTTTTCCCCTTTGCATTGCCCTCAGATTATTGAGATCCGTAGCAGCAGATTTCTCCTGTGAATCCCCACTTCTTATGTTTGTCCTTATATTGAGGGGAAAAAAAGATTTGTGAGAGTCCCGAGGACGATCAAAGGCACTAGTGGCCTGCTCTATGGTGGGGCCCGCTCAGGTCTCACAAGGTTTTAGCTCGATTGTGCCATTACAGGGGCAACTGCTCCATATGCAAATCAACCTTCTACACCCAGAAAGGGCAGCCAGTACTGAATGCCAAGGACGTCATCCCTGCATGAGAGATGCAACAACCCCTGATGATCGGGTATAGCTGACACCCCTCTAGGCAACTCGAGCAAGGGGTCCATGTCTGGATTACCCTGTAAGATTATAGTGAGAAGAAAGAGGTTTGTGAGGGTCCTGAGGACAAGCAATGGCACGAGTGGCCTCCTTTACGGTGGGGCCCGCTCGGATCTCAAAAGGTTTAAACTCGATTGTGCCACCACAGGGATAACTGCTCCATATGCAAATCAGACTGCAATCACCCAGAAAGAGTGGCCAGTACTGAAATGCCAAGGATGTCATCCCTGCACGAGAGGTGCAGTAACCCCAATGATCATTTCGGCCTTGTTCAGCCGAGTCAGGATGGGTATAGTTGACACCCCTCTAGGCACCTCGATCAAGGTTAAATGTTCTATCCAATCAGAATTTTACCTGAGAGTGTTAATGACTCACACAAAGGAGGCTTTCACAGATCTCTCATCTTACTCTATCCCCCAGAGTTATGAGCATCTACTTACAACACAAACACTTAAAAGCCATTTTTGTGCTGACATAGCTTTCAGTGTATCAGCGTCTTCCCCGTGCACCATATGACTACAGGCTTGAATTAATCAGACCCAGAGAAAATATGAATAGTCCCAAATCCAGTATGATTAAGAATTTTGTGCAGGACCTCGAAGGCCCAGAGTAATAAATATAAATTTCCAAGATTGTATACTGTTAAAAATGAATTATATTCTGTACAGTAAGTGGTTCCTAAGGGACACAACATTTTGGAAAGCTATTCAACTATCAGCAATAAAGTGACAAAACCTGATGATATTGAATAGGTTAGTAACTTGTTAAAATAAATAACTTCGCCCACTTCTAAAAATGAAGGATATTGTGTGGATAAAATGTTCCGAATCCTGATTGTGCTGCAATATAAATAAACGAGTTTATTTCCATTTCATTCAGTTTTATTTATATTGCAACAAAATTTAGAAATGGTGTAAAGAAAACAATGCTAACAAAAGCCTTTGTAATGTACTGTGTGCACTTATTATATAACAGGACTAATTATATAACAGGTCACTTTTAACACCTTCATTACCATAATTGAGTGTACTCAATCTTCAGAAGCACCTGCAGGTTCCCCAATATTAAGTAAATTCGATCTAGTCATATTCTGGAGCAATGTAAAGGATTTTTTATTTATTGCAAACCTAATGGGCGCTATTCCATTCCTGACACTAACATGGAGACAGTAAGCAGGATAATGTGTGCTTGCAGATTTTCCATTACCGTCTCCATGATAGCGTCATATTCCTTGGAAAGTGCTATCTCAGCACCTCGCCCGGAGCACAGTGCTAAACTCCCTGATACTCGCAGTAGTGATTCCGCACCACTGCGACTATCAGCTTTTGGAGTCCACAGGACTCCATGGAGCCTTGAGCTTCCGGGCCACGAGCACTGCGCAAATTCACTCTCGAGAGATCGCCAAGCACCACATAGTGATTGCAGAAGAAGACTAGGAACTATTTGTTCCTAGTGTCACTCTGCTCCTGGCAAAAGAAAGCGCCACCCTTTTCACCATGGGATGAAAGATAAGTATGGAATCAGGCCACCCTTTTCACCATGGGATGAGAGATAAGTATGGAATTTTTAGGGTGGGTTGGAGGGTGTTAAATGATTTTGCATTTTCTTTTCAAAATTGGAATATCGATGCCATAAATGAAACTTATTTATCCTAGCACTAACGCTTACATATTGAGACACTATATTAGCACCAACTATGTAATAGAGCCCATTGTGTTTGCAATTGGGTACCAGAATGGGTTCCAGAAAGTGGCTTGACAAGAGGAATACGTCTGTGTGTGGTGGCTCTTGATGCACTGACTCCAGCCTCAGTCCACTCCTTGTGAAAGTCCCTAACACTTTTGAATGGCCTTTTCCTGACAATCCTCTCCAGGCTGCGGTCATCCCGGCTGCTTGTGCACCTTTTTTTTCCACACTTTTCCCTTCAACATAACTTTCTATTAATGTGCTTTGATACAGCACTTTGGGAACATCCAACTTCTTTTGCAATTACCTTTTGATGCTTTCCCTCCTTATGGAGGGTGTCAATGATGTTTTTCTGCACAACTGTCAGGTCAGCAGTCTTTCCCATGATTGTGATTCCTACTGAACCAGACCGAGAGACCATTTAAAGGCTCAGGAATCCTTTGCAGGTGTTATGGCTTAATTAGCTGATTAGAGTGGGGCACTTTGAGCCTAGAATATTGCACCTTTTCACAATATTCTAATTTTCTGAGATTGTGGATTTGGGGTTTTCATGAGCTGTAAGCCATAATCATCACAATTATGACAAATCACGGCTTGAACAATCTCATATATTAGTTTCACCTTTTAAGTTGCATTACTGACATAAAATTTTTCGAGTTTCACCTGTACCTAATTCATTTTAATATTATATATTTTTTAAATACTTGGAATTAAAACAATTAGAATTTTTTGAAAATAGACATTAACATTTTATTTCACACAGGATGGTACAGCGCCACACAACTTGTATCCACCACCACGGCACCCCAGATAGCCAAAATTCAGGATATAGTGGTTTCCCCTAAACCAATGTACATAGAATGCAGAATATATAACCTGAATTGGCGCATATGATGCTTTCTGGGAGAGGCAAAAAAGGAGATCAATCAGCGCTGCTGCAGACAAAGGTGCACTAGTGCCACCTAATTTATTAGAAAAAGGAACACATATATACAGACGTTTCAGGGATACAACCCTTTCCTCAGTGCAAAGTGCCCAAAGACATACAATACAGAATGAACCCTTATATACATAACAGACATAGGGTAGGCGGTACAGAGGTTCCACAAAATCATGGAGGCAAATCAAACAATCAAGGACATTCATTAACTCTTTCGTACCGTCTGTGGATGGCAAACGAATTCCACAGAGGGTCCAAGCTGTAGTTAGAAGCACCAGCCAGCGTTACAGTCTCCATGAACGAGCGATACAGGAAGCAAAAACGCCAATTTAGGAACGCCCCTCAGAGCCGGCTGGAACTGAAGCCGCGCATGCGCAGAATCACAGAATGACAACGTGCAGTAAAGCGCCAATCGATGTATAGATAGCCAGAAATAATGTTTATACTTAACAAAAGATAATAGATAAAGACAAAATGATGTGGTAAAGACATCTTGCAATGATCTCCACATCTCCATGATGTCTGGAAGGACCAAAAGATAGGTCTGGTCTGTAATAGATGAAATAAATCAAACCTTAGCCTAACCTAGTGATAACAGCCAAAGTGATAAATATGATAAAGATTAAAATAAACCACAAAACGTAAAAAGTACGTTAATGATCTAGTTAAAACAAGAAAAGTCGAAAGCTCAAATAAAACAGAACAATAATTATGGCAAATAACATAAGATGGTTTACACAGGAGGATAATGATGAGGAGGAGGAAAAAAGGAAGAACAGCTCACCTAAACTGCAGATACCTCATAGACGCAGCTAAAGGAAACAGTGCCACTCAAGCCTCTCATTTAGGCCATGAGGGGACACCGTATCCAATAGATACGTCCACCTTGCCTCCCTCTGCAACAACATCCTATCCCGATCACCACCCCGCGACAAAGGAAGAATCCTATCTAGAATTTGGTAACGTAGTTGTGAGACATTATGTCTAAATTCTCGAAAGTGTCTTGCAACAGGAAGATCAGATATAGGGCTACGAATGGAGGTCTTATGTTCTGAAATGCGATCTTTGAAGGGTCTTGTGGTTTTGCCAACGTACCCCAAACCACAAGGACACTTCAAGAGATAGACCACAAAATCAGATTGACAAGTAAAAAAACCTTTTAGTTTGATGCCTTCACCCGTACGTGGGTGAGTACAGGTGTCCCCTTTGATAATACCATTACAATGATTACACTGTAAACATGGATATGTACCATGGACTGGAGTTGAAAGGAATGTTTGTTTAGCTCTGGGAAAAGAGTCAGCTCTCACAACCTGGTCTCGTATATTCCGGGTTCTTCGCATAGCGAATACAGGGGGAGTAGAAAACAAATGGCCTATTTCTCTGTCACTCTGTAAGATATACCAATTTGATCTAATAATTTTTTTAATATCTTTAGAAGGGGTGAATAAGTACTGACAAATGGAAGGCGATCCATTTTTTTCTTAGGAGCATCAAGCAGAAGTGCCTCCCTAGTTACTCCCAAAGTTTTAAGTTGTGCTTGTTGCAAGACTCTTCTAGTATAGCCTTTATCACGAAATTTAGTGCTCAGTGTATGCAGCCTCGTGTCAAGTCTCGTATGATCACTCACAATACGTTTAACACGTAGCATCTGGCTGTATGGAATAGATTTCTTCTGTCCCACAGGGTGGTAACTGGAAAAGTCAAGAAAACTGTTAACATCTGTGGATTTAACATATAGATCAGTGGCCAATTTGTTGCCCTCCTTATATACCAATACATCGAGAAAATGTACACTTTCGTGATTACTTTCCATAGTGAAGGTAATATTAAGATTCCTAGAGTTAAGAAACTCAAAGAACTGTTGTAACTCACATGAATTGCCGGTCCAAATAAGGAAACAGTCATCGATGTATCTGAACCAAGTAAATACCTTATCCAAAAATGGATTGTTGAACCAAATATAAGAATCCTCAAAAGAGGACATATAAAGGTTGGCATATGCTGGTGCCATATTGGCACCCATGGCGGTCCCCTTGCACTGTTCATAAAAAATGGTACCGTATCTGAAATAGTTTTTCTTCAGAACTATCTCCAGTAAACTCGACACAAAGTCCAGCATTTTACCGGAGATAGCTGATTCACTGAGATGTTGACGGACGGCCCTAAGGCCTTCGTTGTGAGGAATAGACGTATATAGGCTATTAACGTCAAGTGTAACCAAGATAGACCCAATAGGTGGCGCCAGATCGCGTAATTTTAGCAAAAAATCTTTCGTGTCTTTCAAAAATGATTTAGTTTTGGGTACCAGTGGTTGAAGAAACTGGTCCACAAAAATGGCTAAAGGCTGAAAGACTGAATCAGTGCCTGCCACAATTGGGCGCCCTGGTGGAGGAAATACACCTTTATGCACTTTAGGCAGGGTATAAAATACAGGAATGGTAGGAAATTTTGTACATAAATATTGTCCAGTTCTATCTGAGATGGTTCCCTCATCAATGGCTGCTTGTACAACATTACGGATTAGAATGATAATTTGAGCAGTAGGATTGGATTTAAGAACTTTATAATTTGTTCTATCAAAAAGTTGCCTTGTAACCTCTGCATGATACTCCTCAGTATTTTGAACCACCACCAAGCCACCTTTATCAGCTGGCTTGATGGTGATTTTTTTGTTCTTACTTAATTCCTGCAGGGCACGTCTCTCCCTAGTGGACAAATTATTTTTCTTAGGGAATCTTTTCCAAGGTAATGCATCTACAGCTTGTTTCACAATATTCATAAATGTAATAGATGAGGAATTAAGTACCATAGGGGAGAAACGACTCCTGGGTCTACACACCTCATAAAGTTGATCAACTGAATCTGACAAAGAGGCATCTGCAGTAGGGTCATCGTCTGTTCTTTGCTGTTGATTTGGCAACTGGTGTTGTCTGTCTGAAAAGAAAATTTTAAGATTAATCACTCTAAAGAATTTTTGTAGATCAACTATGATGCTTTCTGGGATCCTGGAGTCCCTCGTATATATGGAAGAAATAATAAACAATAATAGTGCAAAGCAGTAAATATTATTTTGGAGCTATTAAATAGTGCTAGGATTATCCCACTCACAAGTGTAGAGCCTAGTCACTGGCTCTGAGTGGGTCCAGGCCTGCGGGTATATTGTCTTCAAATGCTTCTCAGGTGACCCCCACCTTGTAAAAAGTGCTTTGTCCAGAATCATCTAATAAAGAGAAGGAAGACAAAGAACTCCTTGTGCAGATCTGCAAAGGTTCTCAATATGGTGTTCCAGAGATTTTGTACTCACATTTCGTTTCTGAAGGTACACGCTCATGGGTTAATTCTGGTAAAGGAAAACCCAAAGGAAAACCGTCATGAATCCAAAGAATGAACGCAGCAGCAACAGGAACAGGGATAATAAAATAAAATTTATTTAAAATATAAAAACATGCTCCAGAACTCGTTTCGCCACATGGAGTAGCGGCTTCATCAGCTGATGAAGCCGCTACTCCATGCGGTGAAACGCGTTCTAGAGCATGTTTTTATATTTTAAATAAATTTTATTTTATTATCCCTGTTCCTGTTGATCCCGGACAAAGCACTTTTTACAAGGTTGGAGTCACCTGAGAAGCATTTGAAGACAATATACCCGCAGGCCTGGACCCACTCAGAGCCAGTGTCTAGGCTCTACACTTGTAGGTGGGATAATCCTAGCACTATTTAATAGCTCCAAAATAATATTTACTGCTTTGCACTATTATTGTTTATTATTTCTTCCATATATACGAGGGACTCCAGAATCCCAGAAAGCATCATATGCACCAATTCAGGTTATATATTCTGCATTCTATTAACATTTTATTTATTTATTCTTTTTTGATATACCAGACCGGCTAAACACTTTCAAAACTACAGAACTTCAATTTTGCTATGAACATTTTCTTGGCAGACAAATAGTGGACAGAGGCGTCTCGCCGTATTTTAGATTATTAAACTAAATGAACCAGCTAGCATTAACTTAACCAACAGTTACCTTGGGATTTTAGCTTCCAATGATTTCCAATTTATTTCTTATATATTCTGTCATCTGGAAGAGTGCCCCATCACTGGTGATTTGAAATGATTTCTTGTTTTGTTAAATATGAATCCACACCAGCCTGATCATTTACTTTAATATGTAGATGAATAGATAATGATATAACTGAGTATAGGTATGTTTTTGACCACCTTTGTAAGTCAAGATAAGTATATGATGTAGACATTGACTGAGTAACACTTTTTTAAAGCCAGCGAAACGCGTGTCGAGCGTGAGCTATTCCTGTTTTTAATTATGTGTGGGTCTTTTGTATTCTTGTAGGGAAAGTGCAGAATTCTTGAGACCATAAGGGTCAGTCTTGGTTTATTTTCTCGTGCTTTGGATCCTGTATATGCGGCGGCATAGCAGCAATTATGGCAATGGCTTTGTATTATTGACGTGCTACTGTGATGCCATATGTTGTACCTTAGACACTTTTGAACAAGGTTAATATTAAGACCTATGTCTCCTATCAAGATTGAACAAGAATTTTCACATGTCTCTTTTGTCTTTTGATTTTATAATTTTCTGGTGTTCACGATGAATGTCTCTTATTTATACCAATAAAGTATTTACTTATTTTTCCGGCATTCCTGTTCTTTGAGGTGTATCCCTTAGTCAGGGGTCCCTCATTTTTTGTTTTCTTGTTTAGTTTTACACATTTTTTAAACCAACAAAACATTTCGAAGTGAAATAGACCTAACTTAAGTGTTATTTCAATGTATCCTTCCTGGTAAAATAGTTTCCAAATAAATAAATAAATTTGTTGGTTTTCAACAAAACGTTTCGATGGAAAAGTCAAATATGTTTATATTTAGTCATTACACATAAGGGAGCACAATATTTTAGCAAAACATTAGGGACCCTATTACATTCTTCGCACATTTGTTTTGCGTGCGCGCAAATGCGCATTTGCGCCAGTGCAAAACCATTTGCGCAGAACGTCGTATTACGACGTTCGCGCAAATGATGCGCGCAATCGTCTACCGCGATTGACCCTGCGCGAACGAATTATCCTGCGCGCATCCTATACTTAACATTGTCAGCGCAAATGCGTTCGTGCGCTGGTACGTGGGTGGTATTACAATCTTCGCGTAACGAAAGTTTGCACGCATTATCGTTTACGTCTTTGAAAAGCAGGTGGTAACTGTAAATGTGATCGTTCTGGGCGAAACGAAATACACCAGCATGAAAAAAAAAATACAGCACAGTACAGTTACACATTCTACACACACCCAAACATTAAAATTTATAAATTGTGTCATTGTTAATTTTTTCTTTTTTTGGCTGGTGGTGGTTAATTAATTTTTTCCTTTTTTTCAGTTGGTAAATATTTTATTGGAAATGGGTGATTGATGTTGGCTGAATCCCGTGACAAATCCCGTGACAAAACAGTCTGCCCACCGATTCCTGCACGCAACGTTCATTCGTGAACGGCTTTGCGCGTCGGGTTTGCGCACAAAAGACCTTGGAGGAACAAAAAATGCGCTCTGATCGTAATACCACGTTAATTTTCGCGCGATAATGTTTTTTTTCGTGCGCAGATAATGTAATAGGGCCCTAGTTGTTTTGAAGCGCAGTGGGAATGGGCAGTCTAATTATTTCTCTGGTTTTGTGAAAATTAACTTTAGCAACTCTTTTTCACAATGTAATTTATTGTTTTACTTATTTCCACTTATGTTATGTTTTAATTTCTTTATTTTAGTCAGCGTTGGTTGAATCCAGAACTTTTCGAAAATTCTTGCTAATACTGTATCTAAAAAGTAATTTTTTGGCAACCTTTTAATGTTATTCTGCATTCCTGATAAGAAATAGAACTAAATATAAAAAATATTCACAGTCACATAACAATGCATGCCCTGGATTTGCCTTTAGGCGCTTTAAGCCTTGAGGCTTACAATACCATTTTGATGGAGCAGTTGTAAGATTCCATCTATGGGCTCCTTTCCATTAATGAAAAAGAGCGCTATAACTGGGGAAGTGTAAAATTAGACCAGTTTTGCCATCTTATTAACCTGCAGTAAAAAAAACTGCTGTACTGTCAGTTGAAAAAACAAAAGCGTAATCAAAATTTTTCCAAAGGGCTCTTTGCATAGAAATCAGGTGGAGTCGCAAAAACTTTATAGCCCTATTGACAAACAAAGGGCTTTGAAGGAAAAATATTGACTGGGTTTAAAAAATGTAGGCGGTCTGGCCAGGGGAAGGCCCAGTTAAAAACGTTACTACATGCACCGCCTTTTTCAACGCGCGTTAAGAGGTGAGTATGGGATTTAATGAGGGGGGTTAGAGTGTGTTATAGGAGTTTCCATTTGCTAAATCATTTAACACCAGCTATTAGGAGTCGGTATTTCTCGCCGTCTCCCGTGTGGAAGCGCTGGCTACTTTAGAACAGCCTGCGCTCCAATGCGATGCTGCACATTCATGTCTCCCATGATAAATACAAAATACTTTAATATACAAAAAACCTTGCGCAAGGAAATGCTACGGGCACTATTACATTCTTCGTGCAAACGTTAACGTGTTCGCAAAAACGCATTAACGCGAGGGGAAAAACCCTTCGAGCAGAACGTCGTATTACAATGTCCGCGCAAAAAATGCGCGTTAACGTCTAACGCGGGTGGACCTGCGCGAACCCGTTGCACGTGTAATGTACTTTGCACGTCCTATACTTACCATTGTGAGCACAAATGCGTTTGTGGGCTGGTATGCGGATGGTATTACAATCTTAGCACAAATTTTAACGGACAACGTTTGCGCGCTTAATTTTAACGTTTTTGAAAAGCTGGTGTTAATGGCAAATCTGAACGTTCTGGCCGAAACCAAATACACCAGCCCGAAAAAAAAATACGCAGCACAGTATAGTTACACATTCTACACATACCCAAACAATAAAATTGATAAGTTGTGCGTGTTTTTATTATTGCTGCAGCATATATACTCAGATTGATTTTGACAGGCGCAAGAACTGAACGTGAGACAATTGTGATTCTTAATTCTGATTGGCAGAGTCACGTGAAAAAACAGTCCGCCCACCGATTTCTGAGCGCAGCGTTAATGCGCGTGCGTTTTTGCACTTCTTTTTTACGAGCGGTATTTTTTGACGGATGAAAAATTGTGCTGTGATTGTAATGCCAGCGTTAATTTATGCGCGTTAACGTTTAATGCTGCGCGCAAGAAAAATAGCTAGCGTTTTTGTGCCAAGAATGTAATAGTGCCCTACATCGGAAACACAAGCTCAGCTTGCAGCTCAAATGGAATGGATGTTTCCTGTCGATACACATAACATCTCCTGTAGTTAGTTTAACGTTTCCTGTAGTTAGCCCAAATTCTTTATTTATGCCCTAAAAGGAGACCACTAATTGATATAGAACATTTTGTAGCAATTTCAAATAACACCCCTATACTGTATACGTAGTAATCGTCCTATGTGTTTCCCCATCAAAAGGAGTGAAACCTGACAATCATCACCTATTTATCAATCACCTAACATTCACCATAGGTTACATAGTTACATAGGCTGAAAAAAGACATACATCGATTGTGTTCAGCCTTTCATAGATCGCCTGCCGTTTGATCCAAAAGAAGGCAAAAACCACAGTCTGAAGCGCTCACCAATACGCAACATACTAGGAAAACATTCCATCTTGATCCCAGAATGGCGTCAGATTTCTCCCTGGATCAAGAAGCTTTTACTCACAATTTAAATATTCTAACCCTTAACATCATGTTTTTTCAGGAAGTCATCCAGTCGTTGTTTAAAAGTCAGTACAGTCTCGGACCCAACCACCTCAACAGGCAGAGAATTCCACAGGTTGTCTGTAGAAACACATCAGCACAATATATATATTTACACATATGCACTGCCTGGGAAAAAAACACACTCTCTAATATTTAATTGTACTGCCTATTGCTTTAATTAAAGCACACATTCGCCGTGGCATCGTTTCGATAAGCTCATGCAGTGTCACGGCCTTTATTTCAATCCAAAATCTCATTAATTTGAGGCCAAGATCTTGTATTGAGGATGGGAGAGTCGCAGCGCTGCGTAAAGTCTTCTCCACCACATTATCCCAAAGATTCTCAATGGGGTTAAGGTCTGGACTGTGTGGTGGCCAATCCATGTGTGAAAATGATGTCTCATGCTCCCTGAACCACTCTTGCACAATATGAACCTGATGAATCCTGGCATTGCCATCTTGGAATATGCCCGCTGTGTCAATCCGGTGAAGAAAAAACCCATTGATGTCAAAATCTGCTCGTTCAGCATATTCAGGGAGTCATATGACCTCATTTTTTACAGCTGAAACATATTAATCACTGAATTAATTATCCAATGGAAGGCTCACATCTATTTGCTTAGGTAACCCAGGAGGGGCCATTTTTTTGGCCGGGTAGTGTATATATATATATTGTGTGAAAAGTGCAAAGCATGGCAATTATCTCACTCCAATCTTTTAAGAACTTGCATGACCTCTCTCCTGATTAATATATTTATCTCTGATCCATAAGCCTGTGGTATGGGTCTTGTAAACACAGGATACACATGGCTTTCACGGCTTTAATTCGACAAAATAATACCCCTGATCTTGTTTGGACTTATTCATTCACATTAGTAAAGGTAGGTTGACTATGATTGGCCAGTTGACTCATGCAAAACAATGTTTCCACACTTGCAGGGCTCCCATAATATATTTTATTAGGATATATACATTGAGTTTATGTGTAGATGAACATGCCCCCCAGTTAATTAATTGTTGCATTCCAGCTCCAATAGATTACAAATGGACTGGAAAAACCAGTGGTACTTCACGTAGCAAGAAAGTCTTTATGTTCAAAGCCATAAATAGTCAGGTTTATTTTTAATTTGGAGAGTGGTTAACAGTGAATACATAACACCATTGGTGTGAAACTGTTGTTGTGAAGAGAATGAAAAAAAAAATAGCTTTTTTTGTTCCTTTGTTGGTAATTTGTTTTTCCTTTGTTTGTTGGTCCTTTTTAACCCCACTGACTACATGGAACCCAAAATTGTTAAAATTTAAGGCATTGCAAACATGTAGACATATTATGAAAGAGCAATTCCATGTGTAGATTATTGTTCATGGATTTCTAGGAAATAATGAAAAAAATTTACGTTTTAAGAAATCTAACCTTTGATATATTTGATCGTTTGGCCACAATTTACTTTCATTATTTTTGACGGGTTATTAAATATTGTGGATTGTTTGGTAATCTTTAACTCATGAAATTTAGCACCATGTGCTAAAATATTTTTGCATTTCCTGAAAATAACTTTGGAAGTCACAAAATGCTTTCTTTTATTTACTGAAATTGGATTCAAGAATTAAGACAATAAGCATTGGTTCGGGCTGGTGGATGTCTTCTATTGCAAAAGGCCTTTTTAGTAATGTTGGAGTCTTTGTATGTTTTCCCTCTGGTATTCGTCAAAACCTTAACAATTTCAAAAGCCTGTAGGATTGTTGGGTATCCACCAACCTCCTCTTCACAAGTTACACAAGTTGTGATAAGCCAGACAGAGACAGTGCAATCAGTGGCAGTTCTAGTACTTTACATTAGAGAAAAGGAAACACAGCATTATGGAACGTGTAGTTTGTTATGGTATTGGTTGATGTGTTCCATTGAAAGCTTCTTAACGTCAACCCTTCACCACAGTTTTTTTAAATATATTTTTTAATTATTTATACACTAAGAAATATTGTGAATTTTCCCGAACTCTTCCTTACTGTAATATCCTATTCGGCAGGTAGATGTCACCATCTGCTGGCCAAAAGGAGTCACTGCAGTTCTGAGCGCTGTACAGAATCAGCTGGGGAGATGTCGGAGACATTCCACATCTGCTTTTTGAAAATGTTAGCACCTCAGGCATCACGCCCATGACGCTAACCCTTTGTGGCCACCTTCTGGAGCCCAAATACAAATGAATTGTGTTAACAACTGCTTGTCTTGTAAATACAATCATGGTAGCCAAAGGGTTAGCTTTATATTAACTTATAAGCTATGTTTCTTCTCCATCACTAGGGATGAGCTGTTCGGTTAGATCAGTTCGGAGTTCGATCCGAACATTGGCAGTTCGAAAGTTCGCGAACTTTGAACTTTATTGGCGTGTTCGGTTCGAGTTCGAAAAAAAATAATAATTTGAAAAAAGTATTAAAAATGCTTAAAAAATACAAAAAAATCTAGAGATAAAGAGACTCTTCACTGCAGAATATTATAAGCAACGGTTTATTAGATATTGAATTAAAAACTAATGTCTAGGTGCAAAGATTCTCACCTCTAAATGACCTGTGCTCTCAAATGTTGTGTTTAATTAGTGTTTGGAAATAACATGTGCTTCTAATTAGTCCAGTCTCATGAATTTGATACATTGTATGCAGACTGGGAGTGCTAGGTGTCGTGTGTGGGTCTGTGATGGCGATGTTTCCATACATCCTACAAATCCGCCACTTCACGAGCAGGTTATGGGGACCTCCTAGGCACGATATTTGAAGGAATTTTTCGTTTTTATTTTTAACCCTTATTTTATGGAAAACTCACTGTTCCTTTAACCCTTTCACTGCTGAGGCATTTCACCGCTGTGTGCTGAGCTAATTTTTACCGCTTTCGCTCACTATGTTTAAACGCGATTTGAAGCCACATTTTATTATACGACCCAGACATATTATATATCGTTCTTTCTGGCAGACTCGGCAGATTAATAATATATCATTATTATATGTATAGGTCATGTTCTGCCTGTATATTATAACAAAAAATGCAATAAAACTTGAATTTTTAATCATCTGCAGCGTGTAAAGTGTTTTTTTTTCACCTTTTATCACATGAACATTTGCGGTTATATTTTCTATGGGGTGCGCTTGTACAAAAATTAGAAATGGAATTTATTAAATTTTTTGGGGGGAATTATGTGATTTTTAGCAAATGCACACCATAGAAAAAAATCATTAGTGCAGCATCATTGTTCACATTATAATTGAAATGTGAACAATATTGCTGCATTAATAAAAATAACACACAAAAAAATACATGTTTTTTTTTTTTTTACTTTAATTTTTTTACGTTATACCTGGTCATGTTGGGTATCATGCTCAGGCCTTTCGATTGACACCCTCCATAAACCCCTGCCACGGTTCTGGAGATATCGGGGTTCAAATGAACCCCCTATCTCTACCAGGGGATTCCAGACAGCTAGGGGTTCCCCGGCTATCTGACGTCATCATGCTATGCGTGAGGACGTCAGGCAGTGAGGGGGGACCCGGGGGTGGAGCTTCCATCCAAGATGGCGGCCCACACCGGAGCTAGGCCGCACTTCGGTGCTGCAAGGCGTCGAAGTGTGACCCGGTGCCTAAGGGGTTAAAGCCAGGCACCGCTTAAAAGGGGAGACTCTCCCCTTTTAAGCGGTGCCTGGTTTTTTTTGTGGGACCTCCCGATTGGGAGGGAGAGGGATCCGAACGGATCCCCCCCTCCCTTCCAGGCGATCTCCCGGCATTGCCAGGGGTCGCCTGGAAATGACATCATCGCTCATGGCGCGATGATGTCATTTACGTCGGGAGGAGCTTGACTTCAGCGTCTGAGGACGCTGAAGTCAGAACGCCGCAGGACTCCTGAACAGAGAGGTGAGTATCTCCGCCGGGGGTCCCGCAAAGCTGATGACGTGTGAGACACGTCCTCCTCAGCATACAGCGGGAGTAACTGAGGACGTGTCCCACACGTCAGCAGTGAAGGGGTTAAAAACGTATTTTTTAAAACTTTTTGTCCTTGTTTCCTGTCCCCCAGGGCACTACCCGGACCCGGACATTGTTTTTAAATGTTTCTATACATCCTACAAATCCGCCACTTCACGGACAGGTTATGGGGACCTCCTAGGCACGATATTTGAAGGAATTTTTCAGTTTTATTTTTAACCCTTATTTCATGGAAAGCTCACTGTCCCTTTAAAAAATTTTTTTTAAGTTTTTGTCCTTGTTTCCTGTCCCCCAGGGCACTACCCGGACCCCCATACACCTTTTATGGCAAATATCTAGCATATATGCCCTCTTGGAGGGCACTCTAAAAATCGAACTTTGAGTCCCATTGACTTGTATTGAGTTCGTGTTCGTGTTCGAATTCGAACTTTTGAAAAGTTCGAGTTCGAATGCGAACCGAACTCGGGGGTGTTCGGCTCATCCCTATACATCACCATGCTTCCTATCTTTCTCCCAATTCTCCCACCCCAAATGTCTTCTTTGTTATCTCCCTCACAAGTCATATCGTTTTCCTAAAGTTGTGTTGGCTTGTGTCTGTTTTATCTCGGAGTCCCTTTATTTTTTTTATATATCTTCTCTCATTTTGGCTTTTTTCCCATCTTCCCTCCCATCTCTGTAACCATAAAGAATAATGCTTGTTGGTTGAAGCACTTATAGGCGAACCTGCAAAGTATCACTAGAAATGAGGGTGCAATTGTACATGCTATTATACATTAAAATACGTTATGAATACCTTGTAATGATCTGATTAGACTTTGAGGTCTATTCAAAGAAAGGTGAAACTCAGGAAAATTGGGAGGAGAAGAGAACAATCTAGACCAAATAGCCAATTTGGAAAGTGAGATAAATGGGAGAATTTTCACTTCTCCAGTCATTCTCCCGACTTTCACCTTTCTTTGGATAGACCTGTTTGTTTTTTATTAAAAAATAACATTTTCCACAGGTTCTCGTATGACAGGCTTAAAGGGTTATTCAGAGAGAGGTGAAAACCAGGAGAATGACTGGAGAAGAGAACAATCTAGGTCAAAATAGCCAAACCAGAAAAATTCTCCCATTTATCTCACTTTTCAAATTGGCTATTTGGTCTAGATTGTTCTCTTCTCCCGCCAATTCTCCTGGTTTTCACCTATCTCTGAATAACCCTGATAGTCTCCTTTTTAAATGCTAAGGAATTAATTTTTATCCATATATTGTGAAAATCTTAATGTCACACTGTGTAAATGATAACGGCACAGGGGAATATGGAGAAAGTTTCTTAATGATAGTTATTTTTTCTGTAATAGCAAAATAATTAGGGTATATTGTTTACAGATAATTTCTTCAGATGGCAGGCAACTTTCCAAATACATAAATGAAGGCACAGATGCTAATTTAAATATCATTAATAATATGTATTGGCTAAGAAATTGCATTATACCTGATACCAAGTCTTGGAAACATTTTCACTGCTAAAAAAAGCTATACCTAATTTGTACATAATTTAGAAACAAAATATTATTTTATATAAATGCTCACATTTATTTAACCCCTTCACTGCCAGGCACTTTTACATAAAACCACTGTCAGGAACCAGAGTTTGTTTAGAATAATATTTTACAATTGCTGTACAGTATAAAGCTACTGTAGAATCCCTACAACAAGTTTCCATAATGTATGTGGTTTCCGACAGGAAAATGGCTCCATCTGCTGGCCAAAAAGTGTTACTGCCACTACAGTATTACAGTCGGGAATGCCATGTCTGACAGGAGACAAGGCATGTTCCAGCTGTTCACGACATTCTAGCACACTGTGACAACATCAAATGTACTAGATCTTTAGGGGCGCATCCTGGAGTCCGTATGCAAATCATTTTATTTGCAATTAAAGATATTTACTTGCATTGCTCTAGAATAAGACCAGATCGACTTATCTTTATTTCCGGCTCCTGCAGGTGTTTTGGCATATCAAGGTGATCTTGGTAGTAAAGGTATTAAAGTGCAAATTCCTTTATGCTGTGTTCTGTTTGCTAATAAATTCCTAAATAATTGCTCTGTTTTTATATACATTGGGTCCTATTACATACTTAAAGCTAATGTTAGCACTCAACTGTGTGAGCGTTAGTTTAAGCGGCCCTAGCGTGGGCTGACCATATTACATTCCGAATGCGAACGGATTAAAAAACCTGTTAGCGATTCGGAGCCTGCACATTTAAGCGTGAGCTTACTGTACTACAAAGAGTTAATTAGCGTTAGGATTAGGGATGAGCCGAACACTCCCTGAGTTCGGTTCGAACCCGAACCCGAACTTCCCATATGTTCGGGACCGAACCCGAACTCTAACTCCATGCAAGTCAATGGGGCTGAAAACTCGGTTTTTAGAGTGCCCTCCAAGAGGGCATATATGCTACATATTTGCCATAAAAGGTGTATGGGGGTGCGGGTAGTGCCCTGGGGGACAGGAAACAAGGACAATAAGTTAAAAAAAAGTTTTTAAAGGGACAGTGAGTTTTCCATGAAATAAGGGTTAAAAATAAAAACCAAAAATTCCTTCAAATATCGTGCCTAGGAGGTCCCCATAACCTGCACGTGAAGTGGCGGATTTCTAGGATGTATAGAAACACTTAAAAACCCAAAAATGACGTTTCATATGACGGTAAATGCTTTTCCTTTAACCTATCCATAAACAACTGCTTGGGGCGGCAGCCTGTATGAAAAGACATTTTAGGACGCGCAGAAAAAGTTTAGTGATTTTTTTGGCTAAATTATTGTGAAAGTTATGCAGGCTTTGGATGAAAGTAACAATAGGTGCTTTAAAATTGGTCTTTTAGCGTCGGCAACAGTGCCGTCACACCGTAACCCCTCTGAGGATATGAATCTGATACAGGCGTCAGTGGCAGTGCCCCCAGATATTGTGCCTTTAGTGCCAGGCCTGCAAGTACTATCATACAGTAACCCCTCTGTGGTATTGTGGAAGAATGCAGGGGTGGACCATGCGGTCCTATATTAAAAAGATACAGTATGAATCTGGGAATGGGCGTCAGTGCACCCAGATATTCTGCCTTTGGTGCAAGACTGCCAGGCCAGCAAGTATCATCATACAGTAACCCCTCTGTGGTATTTTTGTCGAAGAGTGCAGGGGTGGACCATGTGGTCCTATATTGAAAAGTTTTTGATCTGGTAATGGGCGTCAGTGCACCCAGATATTGTGCCTTTAATGCCAGGCCAGCAAGTATCATCATACAGTAACCCCTCTGTGGTTTTGCTGAAGAATGCAGGGGTGGACCATGTGGTCCTATATTGAAAAGTTTTTGATCTGGTAATGGGCGTCAGTGCACCCAGATATTGTGCCTTTAATGCCAGGCCAGCAAGTATCATCATACAGTAACCAATCTGTGGTATTGTGGAAGAATGCAGGGGTGGACCATGTGGTCCTATATTGAATTTTTTTTTATCTGGTGGTAATGGACATCAGTGCACCCAGATATTGTGCCTTTAATGCCAGGCCAGCAAGTATGATCAGACAGTAACCCCTCTGTGGTATTGTGGAAGAGTGCAGGGTTGGATCCTGCGGTTCAAAAAAATAAAATGATATAAATCTGGCACAGACGTCAGTGCAGCCAAATATTGTGCCTTTCATGACAGCAAGTGCCTTCACACCGTAACCCTTTTGTGGTATTGTGGAAGAGTTCAGTGCTGGAGGTTTTGTGAATGCAGAAGAGGACATCACCTATCTATTCCATTACTTCAGCATCAGGGGATTGATAGCTGCTGATCCAGGACTGATTCATTTTTATAAATGTCAGCCGGTCTACAGAGTCAGTGGACAGACGCACTCTTTTGTCTGTGACAAAACCTCCAGCGGCACTGAATGTCCTTTCGGAAAGAACGCTAGATGAAGGGCAACCTAGTAGCTGCATAGCATATTGGCTAAGTTCTGGCCAGTGATCCAATCTCAACACTCAGTAAGCCAGTGGATCATCTGCTGGAAAGGTATCCAGGTCTGCCCTTGCCCCTAGGTAGTCCTGCACCATATGGTGAAGACGCTGGCAATGGGTGCCTACATTTGACGTCCTTGGGCGTCGTGGACTAAAAAAAATTAAAAAAGCATCAGTCAAGCGGCCCTGGCCTTCACCGCTATTCCTCTGATCACCCGCAGCCTCAGAAGCACATGTGTCAGCACTTGGTCAATGAGGATGACCGTATCGTGCACTTCCTCCTCCCAGCCATGCACTAGCCCTTCTGTTTCTGGGCACACAAAACCCTGCCTTGAGGAATCCCCACCTTCAATGCCCCCACTACTTAAATAGTCCTCCTCCTCCTCATCCTCCTCCTGTCTGATCTGAGTAGGACCCGCTGGAATTCTATCTGCGGAAAGACTGGGGCCTTGAGAGCTAGGTAAGGCCTCCTCTTCCTCCCACTGCTCTGCCTCTAGAGCCACATCTATAATTCCCCGCAGAGTGTGCTCCAGCAGGAACACTAAAGGAATTGTGTCACTGATGCATGCACTGTCCCTGCTCACCATCCTCGTTGCCTCCTCAAATGGTGACAGTACAGTGCATGCATCCTTGATCATCAGTCACTGCGGGGGGGTAAAACCAAGTTGACCTGAACCTGTTCTTGTGCCATACTCACACAGGTACTCGTTGATGGCCCTCTGCTGCTTGTGCAGACGCTGCAGCATTGCTAATGTCGAGTTCCACCTGGTGGGCATGTCACAGATCAGACGGTTTGTGGGAAGGTGGAATTCTCTTTGAATTTCTGCCAGGCGAACGCTTGCTGGAAATGACCGTCTGAAGTGGCTGCAGACTTTTCTGGCCTGGATGAGAAGCTCTGGCAGCCCTGGGTACTTGGTTAGGAAACGCTGTACCACCAGATTTAGGACGTGTGCTAGGTATGGTACATGCGTCAATTTACCCTTGCATAGGGTGGAGAGAAGGTTGCTGCGATTATCGCAGACGATCATTCCCAGCTCAAGCTGGGTGGTGTTAACCATCTCTGCACCTGCCCCTGCAGAGCTGACAAAATTTCTGACCCGGTGTGGCTCCTGTCCCCTAAACAAACTAGCTCAAGCACAGTATGGCATCTTTTTGCTTGAGCCATTGCGTAGACCCTGTCAGGCGTCGGTTTAACTGCCACTTCGCCAGAGACAGAGGAGGAGGAGGAGGAGGAAGAGGTGGTGGTAGTGGAGCAGACAGACCTCATACAAGCAGCTTTCTGGAGGCGTGGTGGATGAACAAGCTCCAGCACAGAGCCCCGTCTTGGATCACTCCCAGCTGCAATCAGAGTTACCCAGTGTGCCGTGAAGGAAAAGTAACGACCCTGTCCATGCTTGCTGGACCACGTGTCTAAAGTCACATGCACCTTGCTGCTGACTGCCTTTCCCAATGACTGGATAACATTGTCTTCCACGTGCTGGTATAGTGCTGGAATGGCCTTGCGTGAAAAGTAATGGCGTTTTGGAACCTGCCACTGTGGTACAGCACATTCAGCAAATTCACGGAAGGGAGCAGAGTCCACCAGCTGGAAAGGCAGCAGCTGCAATTCGAGTAATTTTGCTAAGCTGGCATTTAGACGCTGTGCTTGGGGATGGTTGGGACTATATTTTTCTTTCACTGCAGCAGCTGCGGCAACGTAATCTGACTGCGTAAATCTTCAGCTACTGGGATGATGTCACATTGTGATGAAGGACCTGGTACATCCATTACTGTAGCATCATCCCTGTCGGTGGAGGTTGTAGGCAATGACATGGCAGGACATACAGTGTGGGTAGAGACAGATGCGGAGGAGGAGGACCTACGCAAAGTTTTGCGCCAATGGGATGTGTGGCACTTGTTCATATGTCGCCTCAAGCACGTGGTACCCAAGTGTCCGGTGTTTATCCCACGCTTGAGCCTCATCTGACATAGATTACAAATAGCAACGGTGGGGTCTGCTGCACATTTCTTAAAGAACTCCCAGACAGCAGAGTTACTGCATGTGTTCTTTGAGACAACAGCGCTCTGCACTGGAGCAGCTCTGACATCTGATGCCTTGGACTGGCTAGTGCTACGGTTGGTCACAGAGGATGTTGTGCCTCGTGTTTGCTGTGCCTCCTCCTCCTCCTCCCGCTCCTCCTCACTTGATTCCTCAGTTCGATCTGGCACCCAGGTGGAGTCAGTGACCTCATCATCAATGTCATCTTCACCCCCTATCTCCTCGTCACTGTAGCCAACTTGGCAGTATGCTGCAGCTGCTGGGGCAACATGAGTGACAGTTATTTGTGTGTCATCACTGGCACCCCCTTCCTCTAGGTTGATTATACTCCCTTGCTCAACCTCAGAGATTGAATCAGAGCACTGTACTTGCTGCGCATCCTCAAGCAGCATGTCACTCTCATTGTAGTCAAACAATTCAGCTGACTCCTCCATGTGTGATAGCGAGGCTACGGCAGGAGTAGCTGTGGACATGGAGGCTGCATTAGATGCTTTGGCAACTGAGGTGGACTGTAAAGCACTAGAAGTCTGGCTGGCAGAGGACTCGGAGGATGAGGATGGCCTGGTTAGCCAATCCACCAAGTCCTCTGTATGTTGCTGCTGTTTAAGACGGCCAGCACCATTTAGAAAGGACAAGCGTGCCCCTGCAGAGGATGCACCATGTCCACCACGTCCAGAGACACAGCCTCCCGACACAGGGGCTGCTTGCCCTCTTATCTGTGTCTGGGAGCGTCTGCCTGTCCTTTTTGTTCTTTCAGACATGGTGAGTGATTTATAGATTAATATATACAGAACTCTGATTCAACTCTGGTATAAAGATTTAAAGAACTCTGGTATAACTCAGTGAGACACACTGATAGCTGGCAGCCAGTGACGAGACACAGATCACCTCAATTCACCCTTGTTTTAAAAAAATTAGTGAGCCCCAAAATACAGCGTGGTACTGGTTGTGTGACAAGACACAGATCACCTTAATTCACAAATGTTTTAAAGAAATTAGTGAGCCCCAAAATACTGCGTGGTACTGGATGTGTGACAAGACACAGATCACCTCATTTCACAAATGTTTTAAAGAAATTAGTGAGCCCAAAAAAACTTGCTGGCTGTGTGACGAGACACAGAAGATCACCTCAATTCACAAATGTTTTGTAGAAATTAGTGAGCCCCAAAATACAGCGTGGTACTGGATGTGTGACGAGACACAGATCACCTCAATTCACAAATGTTTTAAATAAATTAGTGAGCCCCAAAAAAACTTGCTGGCTGTGTGACGAGACACAGATCACCTCAATTCACAAATGTTTTAAAGAAATTAGTGAGCCCCAAAAAAACTTGCTGGCTGTGTGACAAGACACAGAAGATCACCTTAATTCACAAATGTTTTAAATAAATTAGTGAGCCCCAAAATACAGCGTGGTACTGGATGTGTGACGAGACACAGATTACCTCAATTCACAAATGTTTTTTAGAAATTAGTGAGCCCCAAAATAATGCGTGGTACTGGTTGTGTGACAAGAGACAGATCACCTCAATTCACAAATGTTTTGTAGAAATTAGTGAGCCCCGAAATACAGTGTGGTACTGGATGTGTGACGAGAAACAGATCACCTCAATTCACAAATGTTTTGTAGAAATTAGTGAGCCCCAAAATACTGCGTGGTACTGGATGTGTGACGAGACACAGATCACCTCAATTCACAAATGTTTTGTAGAAATTAGTGAGCCCCAAAATACTGTGTGGTACTGGATGTGTGACGAGACACAGATCACCTCAATTCCCTAATTTTTTTTTAGAAATTTTTGACCCCCAAAATACTTACTGGCAGTGACAAGACACAGATCACCTCAATTTCCAAATGTTTTTTATAAATTTGTGACCCCCAAAATGCTTGCTGGCAGTGACAAGACACAGATCACCTCAATTCCCAAATGTTTTGTAGAAATTTGTGACCCCCAAAATACTGCGTGGTACTGGCTGTGTGACAAGACACAGATCACCTCAATTCACAAATGTTTTAAAGAAAGTTGTAAACCCCAAAAAAACTTGCTGGCACAGTGACAAGACACACATCACATAAATTCCCTGATATTTGATAGAAATGAGACCCAAAAAGACTTGCTGGCACAGTGACAAGACCCAGAAGATAACCTCAATTCACAAATGTTTTAAAGAAAGTTGTAAACCCCAAAAAAACTTGCTGGCACAGTGACAAGACACACATCACCTAAATTCCCTGATATTTGGTAGCATTGAGAACCCCCAAACCCCCCCAGTAGCGTGGCAGACCGGCAATAACAAGACTCAACTATCTCCTTTGAAATCTCCTCTGAAATGCGTGCAGAATCGGTGCGTGGAAACGTTATATAGTGTGCTGCGGGACTTAGCTCTGTGAGCCCATGATTGGCCAAAATTTGTCCAATCAGGACTCTGAGCGGTGATTGGCATAGTGTTGAACCAGTCTTGCACCAGACCTGTGGTCAGGTGCAAGGCTGTAGCCAATTACGAGCTTTAGGCCAGTGGGAAAATGCATTGTGGTCCATTGTGGTCGAACATGCGGCGAACACCCAGAAATGTTCGGTGTTCTCGATCCACTCGAACAGGCTAAGTTCGGGTCGAACCCCGAACCGTCCGAACCCGAACCGCTCATCCCTAGTTAGGATTACAAAGTCTTTACAAACGCTAATTACGTTCCGCTGCGGTTAACTAAAATTTTACCCACAGCTAGGAGCTGGTGCTAATGGATCTGCAGAATCCGTTATAGCACCAGCTAAAAATTAAACCAAAACAATCACATACTCCCCTCTCATCCCACGGTGAGAATAGAGGCTCGATCTGCCTCTTCTTGCAACAGGGAGCAGAGTGAGACTGGGGGGAAAACAGTCCCATAGTCTCCCTCCTCGAATCACTCTGCTGACCTGCATGATCTCTCGAGAGGCGAGTTCCTGCAGGTCATGTGACCAGCAGTCGAAGCCTCAATGGAGTCCTATGGGGAATGCTCGCGGCGACGCTTAGTGCTGCCTCGAGGCTTAGCGCTGCATTACGGGGCAGGCTGCTGAATCAGCGCCTGTCCGGTATTATGGAGCTAAAACCGGGACGCTAAGGAGAAACCTGCAGGTGTAGGTTTTCCTCCTTAGCTTCTCCCTTTAAGCGGGCAGTATGTAACAGTGCCCATTAAATCTGTGGTGATGAAATTCTGTTAATACGATTTGTTCGCATTTTTTTATGTCTGTCTGGCAGTCCTCAAACAGGATTGTAGTTATTAAGGCTTTGCAGTAATGCTTTGCATCCTGTACTGCTGCACACTTTCTATGCTCTATTATTGATGGGGACATTATGCAGAGCATACATTATATGAATATACCATAACACTCCCATTGAGTTGTGTAAAATATCTTTCTTCAAAGCTTAATTAATACAGAGAGGTGTTTTCCATCAGGAATTGTACTTTTACATTACTCTCTAATATTATTTGCTCCATGGTATTATTCTATAGCCGCCCTGCAGCCCTTGGCATCGATTGACCACATGGAAGGGGGAGAAGGGCCAAAGGAGTTGCCGGAGAGCCGCAGGGCATACTATGCCACCTTTAGCATGCCCAGCAGATTTAAGGGGTTAAACACCAATGTCTGTATTCTAACATTGGTGTAAACTTAACCAGAGCTGTGTTAATCACTTGACTGCGAATGATGCTCAGCACGTCATCAAATGCCTATCTGGCACTGATCATGGACTTCTACCGCAGTTGGCTGAGATCCTGGATGTCAGCCCTGCCTCTGGAACCTTCCTCTGCTCACTGACCTCATCTGCATGAGCGTGATGTCAGAAATGGGACGTCCCCCTTCCAGTCGATGGATTCCCTATGGAGAAGACACAGGGGTTATTTGGACTCCTGTATCTCCAGAAAAATAGAAGATACAGGGTCATATGAGACATTGTTGGAAAGGCCAGGTTATGACTTAGACATTTACATGTCATGGGCTTAATACCAGCTTTTAGGAGGTGCTAAATTTTCAGGCTTTGCACCTAGATGTTAACAATGCTCTCCAGCTTGGATAGGTTATGTTCTTGCAGTTCTTTACAATTTCCATGTCCCGTGTTAAGTATAGGAGTCGCCAAGTACAGTATGTAAACACATGACGTGAGACGCTAAGGTCAGAACGAGTTCATTGACAGCTTGGTTGGAATAGCAAGTACAAAAATTAAGCTAAATACGACAGTCTGTATGTCGTATAACCCTAACGCTAAGCTTAAAGAATGGGATATGCCCCATAGGAAGATAGTAATAAATGTGTGGGTTGCGTGCGCAATGATATAAACCCTTGCACAACAACTCCCACAGAGTAGGGATGTGCACACAGTCACCCTATTAGGGCGGTAACCCATTAATATAACCACAAACAATAAACGCAAAGGCAACCTTGATGTGAGCTCCACAAATCTTCAGACTCACTATAGGTGCCGGGTGACCACACTCATACATTGACATTCTTTATTGAATAATTTCACATAATGTTAAAATTTTTTAAAAACACATGTTAGAACCCCATAGTACCTTATTGTGTTTTGTTCACTCACTTAGGTTATCCCTAGATACTAATGGATACTGTGTGAGACTTATGAGAGGGGTAATTCCCCGAAGAGTGTCTATTCAGTTATGCATTTGTTGCCCATAGGAGGATTCCTGTCCCTATATACTGACCTGAAGGGTTATATCAGAGAAGGTAAAACATTCAAGCAGCCCATACTCTCTGATTATTGAACCTAAAAAACTGTATTTTTCGGGACACTGGCAGAAGATGAATCAAATAGCGCAAACAAAATCATTACATGCAATTCATTTTTCGGTTTCATTGTTGAGGTATCCTCATGTGGATTTGTGTTTCAGACGATTTGACGATTCACCCAAAATTTGGGGCGATTGAAACTCTTCCTAATACAGATGCGTATGTCTAGTTTCAAGGAATTCTGAACGTATTTCTGCCTTATGAATGAATTTAAATAAACGACCCTCTTTTCTGCATTGTGGAATTTAAAGGACAAGCGCTTGCAAATCAGTAGCCATGACGGAGACTCTAACAATAAGATTCAATTCCGTATTAACCATTTGTACACCAGGAAACTGTCAAATATTTCTGCTGTTCTCAAAGCTAATCTGCCTTTGGTTCTTTTAGCTACCACCACAAAATAATCTCCGGCTAACTTCTTTTAATGTAGTGTAAGCAGAGACACATATCAGTTATTTTTTTCCTACATGTATATTTTAAGACCGCCACGGCTGAGATCTGTATAGCAACAGCTTTCTGTCAGCCAAGACAATTGTACAGTAGCAACTCCTTTGTTCTGCTTCTTATTATATGGTTTTTAGATTATTTCTTTGTGTTGCATTCACAAAGAACCTATCAGGTTATTATCTTTTCATTTTTTTTCTACTGTGTCCTCTGGTAAACCTTTTCTATACTTCACACGCTCACCTGCCACTCGACGAGGAAATAAGGAGAAATGTTCATTTCTTAGAAGAACTAGGGTGTCTTTCTAACATGAAATAAGTGTCAGAAACAGTGCAGGAAGCATGTAACAAATAACTGATAAAGTAACAAAGCACACAAAATACTTTCATGTCATCATTCTATTTGAGAAATTCAGGGTTATTCAGAGAGAGCCGCTCTGGCCCCGAAATTGCAACTAAAGGTGACATTTTGGGGCCATTTGACTATTCAGAAAGCAGGCAGTTCGCCAAATTTTGGCGAATTGCCAGCAAAATAAAGTGCTGTTTGACGGCAGTGAAATCCCCTATAGAGAAGCAACGGTTAATCTATTCAGAGGACACGATAACACCAAAATGTCAGTGAAATGCCCTGATGTTCGGTGGTTTCATTCGGCAGGTTTAATATTTCAATATTGAAAATATTCCAGGTTTTATCCAATCTCTATTAAAACGTTTATTCTTTTAATTTGCAGCAAAAAGGTGTCTTTATTATTTATTTATTTTTTTGAATTTTTTAGGCATTTTTCCGGATTTTTTCACCCTGTTCGACGGCTTATCGACTTTTTCTGGTGGCTGGTCGGTGCTGTGTTAGGCAGATCGTCGTTTTTTTTCGGCAGGTCTGCATCAGATCGGCGGGTACGTTCAGGTTTTTTGCTGCGTTTTCGTATCGATTTGATGTTTCAAATTGATTTGATGTTTTGAATCGTAACGGCCGGTGCGTTCGGATTTTCAGCGGATTTTCGGTGATTTTTCGGATATGTTCGGCGACTTTCCCCTGCACTTAAGGGACCCTGTGGTTAATGCTGTATTCACCACAGGGTCAGGGAATTTGATTTCCCCGAAGCACAGGGAATGAGAGAGCAAATAATAAAGTAAGAGAGAGGAAAAATAAAGTAAGGTTTTTATCTCTGGTTTCCATTTTGTGAATTTGTTTCCAACGATGCGACATTTACCAAAATCTTTGAAAGCTTTACATCTTTTTCATTTATTCTACTGTATTTAATAGTTAATGAGGTGGAGGAGGGAATGTTCAGATAAGGCTGCAGGATATCTATTGTGATGTCCATGCTACCCGAGATAAGAGATGGCAGCTGAATGAGATAAAACAGGAGGCTTAAAAGACTTCAAATCGACCCCTGGTGATGTCCTTTGATTACATCCCACACAATACAATGATGTGAGTCAGTGATTGACCCATAGACTCCATTGTATGGCCATTGCCACACAGTGAGGAGCAAGTGATGTAAAGATACTGGGCGGGGGGGGGTAGTTTACAAAACAAAATATCACACAATGGATGCATCCAGTGACACATATAGAGTAAAATATTTTCTTAACTAAACATACAAGAGAAAAACAAAGCACATGTAAGATATCAGCAACATAAAATAAACACAAAAAGGACATTTTCTTTTTTGGTGGTAGTGGCCCTTTAAGGGCAAAAAAAGGTATATATGCTTTCTATTTTTAATAGACCATCTTAGTTTTCGATATTGACTTCTGAATATTCTTCTCAGGTCATTGGTTTATTAATAATTATTTAAGGGGTTTAAAAGCTGCTCATAAAACTTATTTTAGAGTTGCTTTGAACACTTTAGCTGTTTTACATAAATGGCATAACACAAATGTATTATTGTTCATTATTTGGAGGTTTTGGAGAATTTTTCTCATTAAGCTTGTTTCCACAATTAAACCATGTGGAGTATACTCCATAACGGGGCATCAGCAAGTGATTTTGAAGATCAAGTCACGGATGCAATAAGGAAAATGTTTCTGCATTAAATTAACACTAGGACATAATCAAATATATGTAAAAAGTGTAGGAAGCGCCTGCTATGCATTTTACTGCTACAAAAGTCCTGTATTCTACAGTCATTGTCAATAATGAGAGTAACACAAAAAGGGTAAGGGATCCCTAAAATAAAGCATCAGTGTTGGAGGCAGCTTTGAGCCTGTAGATAATTGAATACAACTTCTGATTTGGTCTGTGACCGAAATATGCTCAAAATAGAAAATTGCTAATGGCATTGTGTGTCTACTGTAAAATGCAGACTCCCGCGAGAATTAAACACAGAAAGCTCTCTAGTTTCATATGTCTTAAAGTACCGTAAATATGCCTGAACGCAGCCAGAGCTCAAGCACGTCTGCTTCTTAAAACAACCCGTTAAATATTTCTGTGAAATGCAATTTGTTCGCACAAGTATTTTCAGCCTCGAGTGTGACAAATGGACAGTTTCACTTGCTTTACACAAAATACAATATGTATGTGAGAACCTATTATTATTATCCTTTATTTATATAGCGGCACATATTCCGCATCGCTTTACAAGATCATTATAGAAGGAGTTGATACATTGGAATACCACACATGGATGAGATGACCTGATTCAGGGGGTCCCTGTTCCCAAGGGAACTTACAATCTATGAGATGTACAAGTATTTTGTGAGGTAGGCGCATCCATATCGTTAGGTGTCTTGCCCAAGGACACTCACTGGTGGCATCTTCTGAGTGGAATCGAGAAGTGTTTCCATGATTGTAGAGCAGTGACCTGGTGGTTAGGTTGAACCTGCTTCAAGTTGAAATTTGCTTCTCCACAGTTGTATTGGAGGTATGTGCTGTACGGGATTTGACTTGCTTCTCCATGGTCGAAAAGTAGAGACGTTACCACTGGACTCCACAGCTGATATAGAAACATAGAAAATGTCGGCAGATAAGAACTTTTCGGCCCATCTAGTCTGCCCAATTACATGGATACTTTACCTGGATTTATCTTTTGTTTAGGATAGCCTTATGCTTATCGCATGCCTGCTTAAATTCAGTCACTGTTTTGGCCTCTACCACTACTACTGGAAGGCTGTTCTATGTATCCACCACCCTCTCCTTAAAATAATGCTTCCTGATGTTACTTTTAAACCTTTGCCCCTCTAATCTAAGACTAAGTCCTCTTGTTTTGCTACTTTGTTTCCTTTTAAATATACTCCCTTCCTCTACCTTGTGGATTCCCTTTACGTATTTAAATGTTTCTATCATATCTCCTCTGTCTCGTCTTTTTTCCAAGCTATACATGTTAAGATCATTAAGCCTTTCCTGGTAACTTTTCTCCTTCAAGCCATACACCATTTTAGTAGCCCTTCTCTGAACTCTCTCTAAGGTGTCTATATCCTTCTGGAGATACGGTCTCCAGTACTGCACACAGTACTCCAAGTGAGGTCTCACCAGTGCTCTGTACAGTGGCATGAGCACTTCCCTTTTCCTACTGCTAATACCTCTCCCTACACAACCAAGCATTCTGCCAGCATTTCCTGCTGCTCTATTACATTGACTACTTACCCTTAGATCCTCTGCAATAATAACCCCTAAATCCTAACCCTCAGATGTTGAGGTTAGGACTGTATCAAATATTCTATATTCAGCCCTTGGGTTTTTACGTCCCAGGTGCATTATCTTGCACTTATCCACATTAAAACTCAATTGCCACAGCTCCGACCATTTTTTTAGTTTACCTAAATCATTTGTCATTTGTCTGATCCCTCCAGGAACGTCAACCCTGTTGCAAATCTTTGTGTCATCAGCAAAAAGACATACTTTTCCATTAATACCTTCTGCAATATCACTAATAAAAATATTAAAGAGAATGGGTCCAAGTACTGACCCCTGAGGTAACCCACTGGTAACAAGATCTTGCGCCGAATAAACTCCATTTACCACAACCCTCTGTTGCCTTGTCACTCAGCCACTGCCTAATCCATTCAACAATATTGGAATCCAAGATCAAAGATTGCAATTTATTGATAAGCCTTCTATGCGGAACAGTATCAAAAGCCTTACTGAAATCTAAATAAGCAATGTCTACTGCACCACCTTTGTCTATTATTTTTGTTACCCAATCAAAAAAGTCAATAAGATTAGTTTGGCATGATCTCCCTGAGGTAAACCCATGTTGTTTCTGATCCTGTAATCTATGTGTGTTTAGATGTTCAAGAATCCTTTCGTTTAACATGGTTTCCATTAATTTCCCCACTACTGACGTAAGACTAACTGGCCTATAGTTCCCCGATTCCTCCCTACTACCCTTCTTGTAAATGGGCACTACATTTGCTAATTTCTGGGACGACTCCCGTTAACAAGGATTGGTTAAATTAATCTGTTAACGGTTTTGCTATTACACCACTGAGCTCTTTCAATAACTTAGGGTGGATCCCATCAGGCCCCATTGACTTATTCGTCTTTACTTTAGACCGCTGCTGTAGAACCTCCTCCTCTGTAAACTCATATGTAAATGTCTCTATAGTGTTTCCTCCTAACTGAGGTCCCTTTCCTTCCTTTTCTTCTGCAAAGACTGAACAAAAATATTCATTGAGGCAGTCAGCGAGACTTTTATCTTCTTCTACATACCTTCCTTCCTTTGTTTTTAATCTAACTAATCCTTGTTTTACTTTTCTTTTCTTGTTTATGTATCTAAAAAATGTTTTGTCTCCCTTTTTTACTGACTGAGCTATTTTCTCTTCTGCGTGTGCTTTGGAAGCTCTTATAAATTGCTTTGCCTCTTTCTGCCTAATCTTATAGGTTTGCCTATCTTCTTCACTCTGAGATTTTTTATAATTAGTGAATGCTATCTTTTTGTTCTTCACTATTTTGGCCACTTCTGTAGAGTACCACAGTGGTTTCTTCCCTTTTTTGTTTTTGCTAACAAGCCGAATGCAATTGCCTGTGTCCTTCAATAATGCCTCCTTTATTTAATCCCATTTTTCCTGGACTCCCTTTAAACTCATCCAGTCCTGATAATGACTCTTTCACACAAAATCTCATTTTAGAAAAATCGTTTTTTTTAAAGTCTAAAACTTTTGTTTTTGTGTGGTGCGGCTCCATCTCTGTTCTTATATTAAACCATACTGACTGGTGATCGCTAGATCCCAAATTTTCACCTACAACAACGTCTGATACCAAAACTCTATTTGTGAGTATTAAATCCAATATGGCCTCTTTACGGGTCGACTCCTCAAGTACTTGTGTTAGAGATAATCCCAGTAGGGAATTTAGAATATTTGTACTCCTGGTGCACCCAGCTATTTTGGTTTTCCAGTTCACATAATGGGCTCTATTACATTCTCCGTGCAAATTCGTATGCGCAGCGCAATTTTTTTGCACGCAGCGTTAAATGTTAACGTGCGTAAATTAACGTGGTATTACAATCTGAGCGCATTTTTTCATCCGTCCGAAAATATCACGTGTAAAAACGAGCGCAAATTAACGCTGCGTGCAGAAATCGGTGGGCGGACTGTTTTTTCACACGATTCAGCCAATCAGAATTAAGAACCACAATTGTCTCCCGTTCTGTTTTTGCGCCTGTCAAAATCAATCTGTGTATATATGCTGCAGCAATAATAAAAACACGCACAACCTCTCTATTTTATTGTTTTGGTATGTGTAGAATGTGTAACTATACTGTGCTGTATTTTTCTTTTGTGTTGGTGTATTTCGTTTCAGCCACAACGTTCAGATTTGCAGTTACCACCAGCTTTTAAAAGACGTTAAAATTATGCGCGCAAACGTCGTTCGGAAAAAGTTGTGCATCGATTTTAATACGATGCGCATACCAGCGCACGAACGCATTTGCGCTCATAATGTTAAGTATGGGATGCGCGCACGAACTTTCGCTCGCGCAGGGTAACTCGCGTTAGACGTTAACGCGCATCGTAATTTGACGGTCAGCGGAAGGGTTTTTCCCCTCGCGTTAATGCGTTTTTGCGCACACGCACATTTTTGCTTGAAGAATGTTATCAAGCCCATTGTGTGGTAGGCAAGTATGTACCGTTAGGTGTCTTGCCCAAGGACACTCACTGGAGAGGTGCTCTGGCCGGGATTCAAACCTTGGTCTCCACGATTATAGAGCAGTGATGTTACCTCTACTCTATCCAGCCGGTACGACTGGTCTATTATTCACCAGGATGGAAATTATGAAGAAATGACAAAAAAAAAGGAATTGCAAAGTTAATGTCCAATATGATTTTGGGTTTATGTCTCAGGCTTAACTGCTATTCTACAGTATATAATTTATAACATTATTTACTGTAGGATGCATTGGTTTAGATTTATGTGTGCCCACATTTCTGTATTCTTCTGTTTCACAGACAGAAAATAACTAGACATGTGCACAGCACAAAATTTCGTTTTGAACTAATGGATTAGTCCTAAAATGCAATTTATTTAGTTGCTAAAGAAATGCGTTTTCAGTTCTTTAGTATGAAAACTAAAACCAGTGGATACAATTACTATTGTAGTGGCTCCTCAGAGGGCTGGGATTGCTGCTTGTTACAGTATCTCTCACTCTCAGCACAATGTGTCAGGCAAAGCTGTTGCAGTAACTGACTGCTGCTCATCACAGCACTCAGAGTTTCAGTACAACTAGTAAATAATATTTTTATATATAAGGGGTTAGAACAATATTATTTCCCTGTTTTACTGAAACTCTGAGCGCTGTTACAGTCAGTTACTGTAACAACTGAGCCTGATACATTGTACAGAGAGATACTATAACAAGCTGCCGATCTCAGCGCTCACAGCCACTGGATTTAAAGGGCTAAAAAAGGCTCCTCTCTGTATAATGTATAGAACATCCTTCTGCATTAATTAATACCCCTCTCTGTATAATGTAGATAACATCCTCCTGCATTAATTAATACCACTCTCTGTATAATGTATACAACATCCAACTGTATTAATTAATACCCCCTCTGTATAATGTATAGAACATCCTCCTGAATTAATTAATGTCCCTCTCTGTATAGAACATCCTCCTCAATTTATATTTTTCTCTGTATAATGTATATAATATCCTCCTGCATTAATACCCCTCTCTGTATAATGTATAGAACATCCTCCTGCATTAATTAATGCCCCTCTCTGTATAGAACATCCTACTGCTTTGGCATGTGGAGGGTGCAGAACTTCGGAATGCAAAGCTTATCCAGCACAGGAGTGAGAACTTTTACTTAAACTTTAATATCTCTGTGGGGAGACACAGGAATATAAAAGCAGGGGAGAGGGAAAATATTAACGTAAATCAGTCTGAAAGCTCTGAGAAGAGATGACCGGTGCAAATTTATTTTTATAATAAAATAAAGCACTTTAAATCCAGGGAAAACATTCAAATAAATCGCACTGAAGGCTCATAATGACAGAGTAACTGTGAGAGCTGGATACTAAATGTATCAGACGTAAAGAAAACCTTTATAACAAGCAGCACTGGGAGAGGAGAGGGACTTTATATAAAACGTGTATTATAGATGAGGAGAGGGGGATATTGCTCCTGGATAATATAAAATGTATCAGACCTAAGCCCCTATTATGCAGAGCGGGAGGGGAGATAACCCACATTTTATAAAGTCCCTCTTTTCTCCCAGCGCTGCTTGTTATATAGGGGTTTTTACTATCCAGCCCTCCTCTGTCATTAGCTTTCAGGGTGATTTATTTGAATGTTTTCCTTCTCCAGCTGCTTTTATCATCTTGTCTGCCTCATAGACATGCAAGGGTTAAGTAAAGGTTTCCTCGCCTGTGCTGGCTGGCTGTGCTGCGAGTGAGTATTCTGGAGCTCTATCACTGTCAGTTTTTCGGGTAGGGGTCGGGAAGGATTACGCATACAAACCTTTTCTGTAGCTTTGCGATGTAGCGCTCTTCATTGCTGGTCTCCTTCACTCATCAATGTAATATCACAAAAAGGACTGAAACTATAATGTAGTGCATTTTATTTTAGTTTCTTTCGTTTTTTGTACGGAGCAGTTTCGTATCTCGAGTCATACTAAAACTAAATTATCCCAGAATTCTGACTAAATCGTTTTAATACAAAAACGAATACACATGTCTAAAAATAACTACAATTCTATTCTGTTTGTAACTGTAGTCTTGAATCATAGAATCATGATGCAATATTTCCCCCGTTTACTTTGTAAAACAAAAAATAAAATGTATTGGGTATGTTTTTCCATCAATAATTCTTTAACGAACTTAACATTTCACCAGATGTTTCATTCATGCTTTGTATTTTCTTATCATACAAACCCTTATACATATTCAAAACAAACCTATAAAAAAGATAGTAATAACAGTAATAGTTAAACACGCAGGTTAAATACTATACCAGGTAGCTTTCAGTACACATCAGAATTATTTCTATGTATTAGCAAAAAAGAGGGAACCTGGCACTCCGAAGGAGTAAGTGGCTTTAGTAAAAGATGCAACATTTTAGCCCTCTCCCAGGACCTTTCTCACGATTAAGGAAAATAGTTCTCATTCTTCAGGATATATTTATATACTGTACACATAGCATTAGCATCTAGCATTGGACCCCATCCCAGAGCTCCATATTATGGTAATACAGTGTAATTTTACACGCCAGAGCAGTCTTCATATGTTTCATAAGTTTAATTTTCATTGTTTAGGAAAGTGTGTGTGTGTATTCAGACTTTATGGACAAAAGTATTGGGTCACACTTCTCAATTATTGAATTCTGGTGTTTCAATCAGACCCTTTGCCACAGGTGTATAAAATCACGCCCCTATCCAGTCTGAATTTGCAAACATTTGTGAAAAATTAATCATTCTGAAGAGTTCAGTGAATTCACTCGTGGTGCTGTGATAGGGTGTTACCTTTGCCATAAGTCAGATTTTTGATATTACATGCCTGCTAGATATTCCATGGTCACCTGTAAGTGGTATTATTGGAAAGTGGAAGCTTTTAGGAACAGCATGAGCTCAGCCTTGAAGAGGAAGGCCACGTAAAGTCACAGGGCACTATTACATTCTTCGCATACTTTTTTGCGCGTGGGCAAAAGCGCATTAACGCGAGGGGCAAAACCCTACGACATCATATTACGACATTTGAGCATACGATTCGCATTAATGGCTAACGTGAGTGACCCTGCGTGAACGCAAGTTCGTGAGCACATCCCATACTTAACGTTGTGAGCGTAAAAGCGTTCATGCGCTGGTAAGCGGATGGTATTACAATCGATGCGCAACTTGTTACGAACGACGTTTGTGCGCATAATTTTAACATCTTTTAAAAGCTGGTGGTAACTGCAAATCTGAACGTTCTGGACGAAACGAAATACACAATCATGAAAAAAACAATACAGCAAAGTATAGTTACACATTCTACACATACCCAAACAATAAAATTGAGTGGTTGTGTGTGTTTTTATTATTGCTGCAGCATAGATTGATTTTGAGAGGCGCTAAAACTGAACGGGAGACCATTGTGGTTCTTAATTCAGGATGGCTGAATCATGTGAAGAAATAGTCTGCCCCATCAACCTGGAAGTTTTTGAGTCTCTTACAATCTGAACAGCTCTTACTTGCTTGTGCTTAATTCAGAAAATCCAAGGAAAGCTGTTTGGTTTTTTTTCTCCAGTTTCAGAAATGGGAGACGGTTTCATACTTCAGCCACCCATTCCCATAACTATATTACCAGTGATTAATAAAATATCTCCCTAAAACGATATGCATGTCTCTTCACACATCCATAGGTTTAATGAGTAGATATTCTAGCAGCAACAGGGACTGGAATCTTTACAGTTTACTTATTTAAATGCAAACATTCTGCATGACATAGAATTTGAGAATTTTTTTGGTTTTTAATCCTTTCAGTGCACAGTTGCTATGGGTAATTCAGTGACTAGGCATCATAGGCTGGTATCACGTCTTTTATATATATATATATCCATTATGAATAAATCACTAAGTCCATTGTTGGGCTTGCACAAAGTGATGTGCTTTTGGGTATGGGTTACTGGCAGAGCTGTACTGGGTGTTGTATTGCATATGTTGTAAGGACTGGGCGCTATCGGCAATGGGATGCCAGCCGGGAAGATAGCTGCTAAGTCCTGAGAGCGTGTGGCATGGTTTGCCATCCCTTACTAGGACTGGTACTGCTAGTGCTACCCGTCTAGGGGAAGGAAAAGGGGTAGCTTCCATACCTTTCTCTGCCCTGGCCCTCTTCATCTTGTACTGGTGGTTCTGGAACCAGATCTTGACCTGGGTCAGGGTGAATCGGATTAGACTGTCCAGGTGTTCCCTCTCAGGTGCTGACAAGTATCTCTACTGTCTGAACTGTCTTTCCAGTTCGTAGGTCTGCACTTTGGAGAAGAGCACCCTCCTTTTCCTCGTCTTGCCAGAATCTGGGGTGCTGGAGCTTTCCTTGTCGTTGTCTGGGGATTCATCAGCAGAAGGTTATGGGGATTTGGGTGAAGAGTCCTGTTGGGAATTGCTAGATGCAAATCCGTGTACTGCAGAAAAAGTCCATAAAGGAGACATGTGAAGGCTGGAAGGATACAATGTGTCACACCATACCACACTGGAGCATGACATTCCACCTCGCAGGATATCATTCATCAATAAAGGGCATTTTTGCCATGCATACAGCCAGCTATAAAAACAGAAGTTATGTAGAATGATGAATAGATAGATATATAGATAAATGTATAGGAAGAGAGAAAGTAAGACGAATAAAGCACAGAGAAACACTAGAGGTGGAAGATAGAATTTATAAAATAAATGTATCTATATATATTTAAACTCTATCATATATACATTATTGTGTGATTGTTTCTACGTGTATCTATCTCTCTATGTAACCATATCCATTTTTACTGAAGTGTATACTATTTATTTTTCATAAATATTTATATTCGCTTTCTGCGTGTATTTTACACATATAAAATACCCACTGATTTCTGCGCGCAACGTTAATGCGCATGCGTTTTTGCGCATCTTTTACGCGCCAATATTTTTTGACGGATGAAAACATGCACTCGGATCGTAATACCTGCATTAATTTACGCGCATTAACGTTTAACACTTACGCGCAAAAAGAATCGCGCTGCGCGGATGAATTTGCGCAGGGAACGTAATAGAGCCCACAGAGTGGAGTCACCGAGTGCGGAGGTGCAGGGTGTGTAAAAGTCGCCAACACTCTACTGATTAAATAGCTGAAGAGTTCCAAACTTCCGCTGGCATTAATATCTGCACAAAAGCTGTGGGGCAGGAGTGTCGTGGCCGAGCAGCTACATGCAAGACTCACATCTTCAAGTAGAATGCAAAGCATTCTAGAGGTTTGAACGAATATATTTCCTTTACATCTTTTTTATCTCCCCGTTAAATCACTGACTTTACATTTAGAGGTTCATATTTTTTGGGTCAGTTGGTGTAAGAAGATTTTTGTTTCATTGCAATATTAGTTATAATATTCAGTCATTCATCTTTTGCTTTTAACTTTTTTGTATTTTTGTATCTCTGTATTGTTATATATTTTTCTTAGTATTCAGTCTCATTATCAAGGTATTGTTGCCCCCGCCCATAATCTTGTTGATTCAGGATGGGGTGGGGCAACTCATTAGTGAGATTTCTGACACATTGGTGAGTTAATTCATTCATTGGTTTGTTAGTATAAAAATGTGTTATTTGGTGTTGTTTGTTTATCTTGAAAAAGGCTCTGCGAGCCGAAACGTTGATGTCCATGTGAGTTTTGTAAAATAAATTCTTTATATTTGTTTGGAAGACCGTGAGTGCATCCTCTATTGCCTAATTCTATATACTTCAACTGGATTGCACCGGGCAATGAACGGTAATATGGAGAGTGCTGTATGCAGTGGATTTTTAGATAGATAAATAGATATATAGATAAATGTATAGGAAGAGAGAAAGTAAGACGAATAAAGCACAGAGAAACACTAGAGGTGGAAGATAGAATTTATAAAATAAATGTATCTATATATATTTAAACTCTATCATATATACATTATTGTGTGATTGTTTCTATGTGTATCTATCTCTCTATGTAACCATATCCATTTTTACTGAAGTGTATACTATTTATTTTTCATAAATATTTATATTCGCTTTCTGCGTGTATTTTACACATATAAAATACCCACTGATTTCTGCGCGCAACGTTAATGCGCTTGCGTTTTTGCGCATCTTTTTTACGCGCAATATTTTTTGACGGATGAAAACATGCACTCGGATCGTAATACCTGCATTAATTTACGCGCATTAACGTTTAACACTACGCGCAAAAAGAATCGCGCTGCGCGGATGAATTTGCGCAGGGAACGTAATAGAGCCCACAGAGTGGAGTCACCTAGTGCGGAGGTGCAGGGTGTGTAAAAGTCGCCAACACTCTACTGATTAAATAGCTGAAGAGTTCCAAACTTCCACTGGCATTAATATCTGCACAAAAGCTGTGGGGCAGGAGTGTCATGGCCGAGCAGCTACATGCAAGACTCACATCTTCAAGTAGAATGCAAAGCATTGTACAGATGGAGTGGTGTAAAGGACATCTCTGCTGGGCTCTGGAGCAGTGGAAACGTGTTGCGTGGAGTGAAGATTCATGCTTCTCTCTTGGGCAAGCAGACAGGTGATTGAGTTTGACGGATGCCGGGAGAATGTTACCTGCCTGAGCAGGTAATAAGTGTAAAGTTTGGAGGCATAATGGTATAAAGGGGGCTGTTTCTCAGGGGTTGGGCTTTGCACATTGCTTCCACTAAAGGGAAACCTTAATGATTGAGCACACCATGATGATATGTTGGACAATGCTGTGCTCCCATCTTCTTGGGAACAGTTTGGGGAAGATATTTTCTATTACAGCATGACTGTGCCCCAGTGCACAAAGTAAGGTTAATAAAGACATGGCTCGATGAGTTTGGTGTGGAAGAACTTGACTGGCCTGAACAAAGCCCTGACCTCAACCCTATCCAACACCTTTGGGAATAAACTGGAACAGAGTTAGCGAGCCAGGATTTCTCATCCAACATCGGTGCCTCTAGTGGATGAATGGATGCCATAAAAGTCTCTGTTGGTGTAATGGTCATGTGTCCCAACACGTTTGTCTATATTGTGTATATCATACAAAATTCAGACCATTCAACCCAACCATACATCTAACAGGTTCTTGACACCTGACTATGCTTACAAATAAAAGGGGGTTAAGTTACAAGTTGTGATTTTATATATATATAATATATAGTTTATATGTGAGTGTATGCGTGTGTATATATATATATATAATATATATATTCTGCAGCATTTTACAAGTTCAGTGTACAAGGTACTGATACATTATAATTCCATACATGGATGATACTGCCTGATTCAGGGGGACCCTGTTCCCAAGGGAATTTACAATCTATGAGATGAGTATTTTGTGAGGTAGGCGCATCCATATCGTTAGGTGTCTTGCCTAAGGACACTCGCTGTTGGCATCTTCTGAGTGGAATCAAGTTGTCTTTCCATGATTGTAGCGATGATCAGCAACCTGATGGTTAGGTTGAACCCGCTTCTCATAAAGCCGAGACTTCTCCACAATTGTATTGGAGTGATGTGCTGAACGGGACCTTGACTTGCTTCTCCACAGTCGAAGGGTAGAGATGCTACCACTGGAATCCACAGCCGATATTGTGTGGTAGGCAAGTATATACTGTTGGGTGTCTTGCCCAAGGACACTTACTGGAGAGGTGCTCTGGCTGGGATTCAACCCCGTGACTCCACGGTTATAGAGCAGTGATGTTACCTTTACTCCATCCAGCCGGTTCATATATATATATGCCCTCCACCACAACCCAAGCAAGTACTGATTTGCCCTACGAGTCCAAGCTTCCACTGCAACTGGTCATGCCTAGCTCCTGATGATGAGGGTCCAATAAACCCGCAACATCGCTGTCCAGGAGTGGCTTTGACCAATTGCATAAGCCTGATCTCTGCTAAAAAAAAGTCATCTAGTATGGCATGGCATTGATTTAAGGGTTCTGTGTGAAGACAGACCCAGGATGCAGAAAAATTAGACAGATGTCATTTGCATGTCTTACCCAGACTTCCTTACTGCATATGGGGAATGTAGCACAGGAGCTCTGGGATGCAGTTCTTTGAATTGCTGTGATGTGCAAATGGCTTCTGCAATAATATATATATATGTTTATTATTGCAGAATATATATATATATATCCCATTTTAACATAGATTGAATAAGCCGTGTTAGTCCAGATGCCAAAATCACCAGAGTATACTAGTACGTAGTGATACCTTTATCAGCTTAATGTTACATTTATATCCCTCTTTGATAAAATCAGTTTGAGATGAATGACTGTCGACTGTTTACTAACTGTAACGGCATTCTTTAACATAACTGAGAATAAACGCATTAGTTAAGACTTGTAAGCACTCCCTTTCATGTCTTTTAAATGTAACATAACAGATAAAAATCATAATGAATATATATTCAGAATTCAACTTTAAAATATCAAACAGGAAATCGAATGTTCTTAATGTTATGTTTCCCACATTTCCAATAGAACAAAAATATAAGTATCCCTGTTTGATTTATATGTTGGCTATCAAAACATTTTTCCTATACATGTAAAATTTCAAAAAGTGAAATTATTATTCTTAATCAACTTTTCCACTGCGCGCGTGAAATACCTACTTGGCTATAATCAACTCCTTATTGAAATAGTAGCAGCATGATTAATACCGCTATTTTATGCTCTAAAGAAACACATGGGAAGGAATGTAGTTTAAGCACTAAATCAAGTTGCTTTTGCCTTTAGAACGTTAATTTAAATATTGAAACTTCCTTTTGAAAAGCCAATACCACGGGCTCCCTGAGAGTGGTTATGTATCAATCACAGCAAAAAACTTCCAAACCTTCTATTACTTTTGTGCCATTTGTGCGCTCTCATTCTTTCAGCGACGCGTACTTTCATCATGTTCCGCCTTAGGCATTCTACTAATGTTTAATTTCCTTTTTCTTAAATTAATTTCAGCAATACGTGTTGATAGACCAAACATGTTATATTTCTGTAGTTAAATTATTTCAGAATTTTTTATGGGGATCCTGAGCTGCGGCGTGACATCTTTATATCATTGTGATTTCTTTAGAGATTATTTTCATATTTGTTCTCCAAGTTATTAGATGCGCATTTTAAAATCGTGAGTGGATAGTGTACAGTTTGTCACGAAATAAGATATTCCTTTTTCTTCTTGGTTTGATGCTCACTAAGGGTAATCACTTCCATTCTTGAATTTTATTTTTTTTTAACTCGATTTTCTTTGTTTTCCAGTTACCTTTGGCAGATTCCATTAACGATTGCGGTGGGAAATACAAGTCACATCTCTCCACAGACCATTATATGGGTGTCTAACAAATCAGGTGAGAACAGACCGGTCTATCTCGCAAAGTAATAAAGCGATGAGGAGTAACAAAATATTTTACGAGACGTGTCAGATTTATTACTGTTGTTAAACTTTATTGTTGCTTTGAAAATAATTTATTTGCTCAGGAAACATATTACAAAAGTGTTTTGCAGTATTTAAATCTCTTTTCGAATCATAAGTTCATATTTTATAATAAGCCCGAGCAGCATCAGAGTATTCTATGTAGAATCAAGAAGGAGCATGGTTTTATTTTATTGTGTTATATGTTTGTTATTAACACTGTATCGCAGGACCACCCTAAGACTGGGGCCACACGAGCATGGAATGTACGTCCATTAGAACATACTTCATTCTACACAGATGCCAGTGTGGTCACCTCGCTGTGTGCACATTTGTGAGCACATGTCACGTCCCACTCTGATACCCGGCTCCTGGCAGCGTCCTGGTCACTATTCGGGCGCCGAGTGAATAACACAGGGCTCGCGGTCACATGAGATGGGAGCGGCCTGGTGTTGTGGCACCCACCAGTTTTAAAACCGAGCATCTCAATCTCACCAGTGCCATGACGTGGTTATCAGTTCCCTCAGCACTCTGAAGTTACTGTAGCTATACTGTGTATCGACCTGGCACTCCCTGACGACCCTGCATTGTGTACCGACCTGGCACTCCCTGACGACCCTGCATTGTGTACCGACCTGGCATTCCCTGTCGACCCAGCACTGTTTACTGACCTGGCATTCTGTTACGAACCCGCTCTGTGTACAAACCCGGCATTGATTGACAAACCTGTCCTGTATAATGACTTGGCAAGTACTAGTGACTGTGCCGTGGGCATTGATATTAGCACACGCCTTACTCGTATTAAGACCCCTGTTCCTGTAACTAAGTCTGTTATATTCTGGAATCTGTTAACCCTTGCTGGTTTGGTGTCTCTTGGTTCCCTGAAGATAGTTAGCTGTACCGACCATTCAAGAATCGGAGGGCTAGATAGGAGTCTGTATACAGGGACCGGTATCATAGATCAAGGGGGGGATCCGTGACTGCACAGCTCTAAAAAGCGCAAGCCTCCTAAAGGATGATCGCTCTTTGTAGGCATGTCAGTCTTCTGTTGTAGTGGCTTGATGAGGAGGAAACTGCATGCCCATTGTAGCGTGCGATAAAAGTACGCAACTGTACAGTTGTGTTCAAAATTATTCAACCCCCACTGAAATTGAGTGTTTTGGCCAGTTTGACATTGATTTTGATCATTCAGTCATCTTGCTTACAATTAAATCAAAGAGGCACGTGTAGGTCAGACAAATATAACATAACATTTATAATGAAATAACCACAAATGTCTTTTCTGTGCTCACATCATTATCAGTTTTATTCAACCCCCAAGTGACATTCAATCTTAGTACTTAGTAGAACATCCTTTTACAGTTATAACAGCTTTTAAACGTCAAGCATAGCTTGACACAAGTGTCTTGCAGCGATCTACGGGTATCTTCGCCCATTCGTCATGGGCAAAAGCCTCCAGTTCAGTCACATTCTTAGGCTTGCGCACTGCAATTGCTTTCTTTAAGTCCCACCAGAGGTTCTCAATCGGATTTAAGTCAGGTGACTGCGATGGCCACTCCAAAATGTTCCAGCCTTTAATCTCCAACCATGCTCTAGTGGACTTGGAGGTATGCTTGGGATCATTGTCCTGTTGTAAGGTCCAACGTCTCCCAAGCCTCAGGTTTGTGACGGACTGCATCACATTGTCATCCAATATCTCCTGGTACTGAAGAGAATTCATGGTACCTTGCACACGCTGAAGCTTCCCTGTACCTGCAGAAGCAAAACAGCCCCAAAGCATGATTGACCCCCCGCCATGCTTCACAGTAGGCAAGGTGTTCTTTTCTTCATAGGCCTTGTTCTTCCTCCTCCAAACATAGTGTTGATCCATGGGCCCAAACAGTTCTAATTTTGTTTCATCAGTCCACAGAACACTATCCCAAAACTTCTGTGGTTTGTCCACATGACTTTTGGCATACTGCAGTCAACTCTCCTTATTCTTTGGAGACAGCAAGGGGGTGCGCCTGGGAGTTCTGGCATGGAGGCCTTCAATACGCAGTGTGCGCCGTATTGTCTGAGCTGAAACTTCAGTACCCACATCTGACAAATCTTTTCTCAGTTCCTCAGCAGTCACACAGGGACTTTTCTCCACTCTACGCTTCAGGTAGCGCACAGCAGTCGAAGTCAGCATCTTCTTTCTGCCACGACCAGGTAGCGTTTCAACAGTGCCCTTTGCCTTGAATTTGCGAATGATGCTTCCTATGGTTTCTCTTGGTATGTTTAACATCTTTGCAATCTTCTTATAGCCATTGCCCTTCCTGTGAAGAGTAATCACCTCTTCTCTTGTCTTCCTGGACCATTCTCTTGACTTCGCCATGTTTGTAACCACACCAGTAAATGTCTAGAAGGAGCTGAGTATCACAGTCATTTTAAAGCTGCCTAATTGGTGCTTATTATGCTTTATTGCTGCTCCGTGACATCCACAGGTGTTTTCAATACCTGATTGAAAACACTTGAATGAACCTCTGTTCTTCAGAGTGGTAGTCTTTAAGGGGTTGAATAATTGTGTCAATGAAGAATTCACAAAAGAAACATTTACTACTGTATTACAAAACCAATTGATGTCATTTTAGTTGCATATGGTTCTTTAAAAAGTCCTTGTAGGATTTCATTCTGAATACAATTGCAAATGTACACTAAATTCCCTAAAACTATTTACAGCATTGGGGGTTGAATAATTTTGAACACAACTGTACATCATGTGGTCCTCCTTGTTGATCCATCGTATAGCTATGATGGACGTTGGGAGGGGGGGTGACAACGGACTCACTTAGGCTGGGGCCACATGGACCCACTAAGTAGTTGCAAAGCTCTGGGCAAAGCATGCTGTGGGTCCCCAAAACAAATGTTTGACTGGTGGTTCAGTCGTTGAAGCTAGAGGAGTGTACACAGTGAAAACACTGCCTACCCCTCACAGGGATGGCCTACTGGACCACTAGTGGGAATAAATCTCAAACACCCAGGGTTATCCAAAGAGATCCGAATTGCTTTAGAAAGGTAACCGACCGCTGAAAATCAGTGTTCGGTTACCTTTCCTGACCATTCGGCTATCCAGAGAGCAGGCAATTCGCCAAATCCTGGCGAATTGCCTGAACATACGGTGCCTGTTCGGTCCCTGTTCGAGGGCAGTGAAATCCCCATGAAAAAGCACTGCTTCGGCTATTCAGAGAACACAAACCAGCAGTGAAAGGTTCCCCTAATGCCCTGCCATTCGGTGGTTTAATTCGGCAAATTTATTCAGGAGAATCCCATAGGCTTCAATGTTAAAAATATTCCGGTTTTAATTCAATATCTAATAAACCGTTCATTATAAAATTCTGCAGCAAAAGTCTCTTTATTTATAGATTTTTTAGGATACTTTAAGCATTTTTCAGATTTTTTTTTATTTTTTAAAAGTCCGATTTTTTTTTTTGATTTTTTTTCAGTTTACTTATTTTTTTTGTAACAGCCCTCTTTATTATCATTCCCTGGACCTCCTGTGAAAATTTCAGACATTTTCGCTCAGTAGTTTCTTTGCAAACAGCGTTTCTTTTTCCCAGATTCATACAAATGGTTTTGCAAATTTATTCACTGCCTCCTCTACGTCACAGCTGCTTCGGCTCTGTGTGATTCGGCTCATGTTCGGCTCCTTCGAAGGTTAATCCAGATGTTTTTGCTTGTTTTCAGCGTGCATTCGGTTAGTTTTCGTCAGGTTTACGGCAGCTTTTCCCTGCAATTCGGGGACCCTGTGTTGCTTGCTGAATACACCGCAGGGTCACCGAAATGGGATCGGCAAAAGGAACCGAATTGAAGAGAACGAAAAGTCACCGAATGTGCGGTGACTTTTCGAATCTCTTTGGATAACCCTGACCATGTTTTGACTCCATGGTGCCTCTATGGCCTATGATACCAACCATGCAAATGATATATCTTTCACTTACATGAGAAAATTATTCAGAAAGGCAAAAAAACACACGCTTAGGTCTGGCATTAGTCGTTTACTACTTCCATACCTGTGTTTAAGACATTCTTTGTGTAGGAAGCAGTATTAGGTGAAATGTTGTACAGTACAATATTTTAACCATATTATTATGCTAATAGTTGAGCTATGGATACTTCGCTGTTTGAAGGCATAGAAATACACTCGCCATAATTAACATCTCAATACAGCGAATTCTATGTGCACAAATGGATTCATGCATTACTTGGAGTTTTGCCAGGACTTGAATATATTGATCTGCATTTTATTTATATATTTATTTTTGTTTCATGGTCATTAACAAGTGTGAATGTGGAGGCAGCGCTTCTGTGTGCTTTAAGTATATATTAATTAAATAAACGTTAGAAAGGGGTGCTGCCATGGTAGAATACAAAGTGTCCACACGCCTCCAAGGACACGACAGAACAAGAAAAGCGAAAAGTATTCCAGGCGCGCCTAAGCAGTAACTTAGTATATTATTTCAAATACATTTTATATAGCAGCAATTTTGCGAAAGAAGTATAAATGTGTAGAGAAAGCACTCTGAAATAGAATAAAAGTAATACTTATGTTTCAAGTTGTTATGGATTCTTATTCCTCCTTTTCGGTGTTGGATTCTTCCGGTTGAATACAGGATAGTTACATGAATTCCTGGATAGCGAGGAGATATTCCTAGTGCATACGGTACTCGGAGCAGGAAAAAGAAAACCTTTTTTTTCTTTGTCAAAAGTCAAAAGAGGTATTAGCAGTAGGAAAATGGAAGTGCTCATGCCACTGTACAGAGCACTGGTGAGACCTCACTTGGAGTACTGTGTGCAGTACTGGAGACCGTATCTCCAGAAGGATATAGACATCTTAGAGAGAGTTCAGAGAAGGGCTACTAAAATGGTGTACGGCTTGAAGGAGAAAAGTTACCAGGAAAGGCTTAATGATCTTAACATGTACAGCTTGGAAAAAAGACGAGACAGAGGAGATATGATAGAAACATTTAAATACGTAAAGGGAATCCACAAGGTAGAGGAAGGGAGTATATTTAAAAGGAAACAAAGTAGCAAAACAAGAGGACATAGTCTTAGATTAGAGGGGCAAAGGTTTAAAAGTAACATCAGGAAGCATTATTTTACTGAGAGGGTGGTGGATATATGGAACAGTCTTCCAGTTGAAGTGGTAGAGGCTAAAACAGTAATTGAATTTAAGCAAGCATGGGATAGGCATAAGGCTATCCTAAACAAAAGATAAATCCAGGTAAAGTATCCATGTAATTGGGCAGACTAGATGGGCCGAAAAGTTCTTATCTGCGGACATTTTTCTATGTTTCTATGTTTCTACTCTATTGTTAAGGACACTTACTGAGAAAGCCGGTAGGCGAAAACGCGTTCTTAGTGATCCTTACTTAAGCTTGTTCACTATTTTTTATGCTTTTATTACTTTGCCATATGGCTTGTTTTTTATTGAAATAAATTAGTTTATACCACTAGAAACCTGCTCTGCTGCTTATTTTAATTTTTTTTTTTAAAAAAAGAAGTTTTTCTTTTTCCTGCTCCGAGTATCGTATGCACTAGGAATATCTCCTCGCTATCCAGGAATTCATGCAACTATCCTGTATTCAACCGGAAGAATCCAACACCGAAAAGGAGGAATAAGAATCCATAACAACTTGAAACATAAGTATTACTTTTATTCTATTTCAGAGTGCTTTCTCTACACATTTATACTTCTTTCGCAAAATTGCTGCTATATAAAATGTATTTGAAATAATATACTAAGTTACTGCTTAGGCGCGCCTGGAATACTTTTCGCTTTTCATGGTCATTAACAAGACAAAACATGTCCACGTGTCAACGGATGCTCTAGTTATTTTCCGCTTTATGTGTTGCATAATTTTTCTTGTATTTTCTTTTTTTTCCCCTTGGATTTCATCCCAGTTGTTGCTTATTCTTATTGTCCTGGTAACATTACCAACTGTGGATCTGTTTCCAGTGACTTCAAACCCAATTCTTCGCACTGTTGGACTTTCATGCTGATGATGCTCTGGCCCAACTAAGATTTATCCATCAACCCTCTATTAACATCTGCAGGGAAAAAAAAATATCTTTTGCAAAATTGCCTTTCTGTATTTATAGAGGAACGCATACAGAAACTCATATTATTAAATTGATAGTTTGTAAACATAAATTTTCCTTTGGCATATTCTTGAGAAATCGGAAACCGCTCACGACGTTTGTGTTTCTGAATGCTATGGTCAACTAGATAAGTGTCATGGTGAGGACCTGATTTAGTGGAGCTTGAGCACTTTATGCAAACATATATCTCCATGAAAACCTGACAGTGAGAACAGGCTCTTTGGAGCTCAAAAGATGGCTTGGGGGCTTACAGAGGAACACAGCGCATTTATCCAGCCTGAATAATCCAGAGTAGTAGAGCGAAGTCTTAGTAAGTATGGCAAGACAGAGGTTTCCCACGGTGTTGAGTCTGAGTGCTCTTCTGACCTCAGATATTGCGACTCACTGGAAAATTTGTTGGTATCTTTGGTGGCCAGCCCTGGGTAGCATGAGGTATGCTGATGTCTGTGGAATTTCGACTCAGTGTACAGGATTTTGCCAGGGCCTCCTGGATCCACCCGGCCCCTGAACATATCATGGGCTTTCCCCTCCTGATGACTACCCGGGACACCAGGTATGGGATCGTTTTTCCTTTTTTTAAGTCTTTCTATCATTATAGCTATAATTATGTGATATTCATCTATTTGAGGGTATTGTAGGCACCTTATACTGCAAAGTTAAAGCACTGGCGGTACCTAGGACTTTCTTATTAAAGGACAGAGTACCACTGCTGTGCATCTTTAGATGCTCTATGCTATTTTATAATATGACTGGTCTACTTGTTGCCAAAAGTATGTTTAACTACCTCTTTAATTCACCAATATTTGGCAAACTGACAGCTTTTTGAATAGCTGAATGGCCACAAAATTGCACCGTACGAGGAAATTCACTGTTCTGTGCAATTTCAGAGACAATTTGGCTCTCTTTGAATAAACGTGAAAGTAGCTCTTATTTGGCATATACAGTATATATGTGTTATGTCTGAATAAGAAAGTAAACAAATTATAAAATAACACCCTGCACACAGCAATAACTGCTTATTTTTGGAATCCAAACATCAGTTGTGATGACGTTTAAACACAATCTCCTTTATTTTGTGGGAATGGTGTGAAAATACTATGTGAAGAGTGTCATTTTGGTAATGCTATTAGTGGTATCGTAATGTGATGACATTGTTCACATTCTTAATAATTAAATGCTCAATGCGAAGTTCCTCATTTACAAATTTAGGAGAGGAAATGAGGTGATGTAAATCAAGGAGGTCCCTGTGATGGTGTTTGGATTAGACCTCTCAGTGAACATGGATAAAATGGAATATGTGGATAAAGCAATTTTTGTATCAACTTTTTTCTTTATACAAATAAATTCAGTGTGCTTTTTTATTTTTAGTCAACTTTTTTCTTTATACAAATAAATTCAGTGTGCTTTTTTATTTTTAGTCAACTTTTTTCTCTCATTGACAGCTATTATACATGGAAAACTCGTTTCCATAGCAAGATTATGTAGGAGGCTGTTTATGCCACATTCAGAAACAAAACCAGGGGATGGAAGTAAACGCATAATAATAATAAAAAAAAGGCTATTAAAAAGCCGTCATTATTAAGATGTATGATTATTTTCCTGAACTTTTCTTCTCATAATTACAGTTCTATTCTGACTAATATTCACACATACTACAGCCTAACATTCATAAAAGACATGAATAATAATACCTACAGTATAACACATGGAAAGTGATAAAATGAAGTGCATTCTCGTGTTGCTTTCAGTACAGTCTGAGCTTCATGGAAGTTCTTATAATTAGCAAACTACACAAAACACACAAAGCACACCATATTCTGCATATTTTCTTACAACACAATGATCAAGCCTTAACTGGGGAAAAAAATATAAGCTGATGTTTTTTATTATCAACAATGAATAGATTCCAAAATTCAGCCAAAATTCTATGTATTAACCCCTCACATTCATTTGGACATGACATAACGCCGTGTCCAATTATGTTATGTAGCACTTTTTGGACTAAAATCTCTTTGTAAGGAACCATTTTTTTCAAACTTTTACATGTTCTTTTCCTAATAATAAAAAGGGAATTTATTATGATGTGTAATTGTACGTCTGCACAGGTTTACATTTTATTTATACGCACCACAAACTGTGAGATGCGCACAACAGACCAGGGGCCCTATTCCAAGGTTGGTGATAAGAATCAGACGCTGATGGAAAACGTGGGCACTGGTCGTTTTCCAACACCCGTATTCTGATTGAGTTGCTTTCTCAGGAGCGCGAGTCGCAATACTTTGAGGTGTTAAGTGATAACGGAAGCGGTGCAATGCGATGCTGCTTTTACAAGCTTCCGGAGTCCACAGGACTCCATTGAGACAGACGTGGTCTCGCAGGAGCTCCTGTGAGCAAGGTCTAGCCGGGACGGTGGAAAGGTTTCCTGTCCATGGTGAGAGGAAGTGTCGGATCATGCCGGTCTTTTCAGCCAATGTATCTAAGGTGAGTATGAAATTTTATGGTAGGCTTAGATTGCTGTGTTAAGTGATTGTGCAGATGTTCAGTAACTAATACCAGCCTTTACAAGACGTTATTCAAACCTGAATAATTTCAACTGCGGATAGAGAACGAGCTGGTTGGAATAGCTCATTCTTCATCTGCTAGAGGCATATTAACTTGCCTCATATAAAGTATAGGAAACAATATTGTACAGTAGGCAGACTCTATGTCCGCTCCACACAATGCTTCGCAAGCGTACAAAGAGTCTGTTGGATTCTAACACTAATAATAAGAAAGAATAAATATAATTGAAGTGTGAAGAAAGTTGTAGTTTTCCGGCACACAAATGAAACCTCATTTTGGGTGCATTTGGCCTCTGAAGAAAGTATTTAACTTTCTGACCTATGCGTTTGCAGTTGAATACAGGATGGCTGGATATATTTCAGGTCATTGATATCAGGTTAAAGGGCAAAAAGACAGGAATACATGCAGCAACCTCATTAGAGATAATCAAAATGTAGTTGGTAGAAGATAGAATGTAAATACTTTGTCAAGGTTTTGTGTGGCCCAACACGCGGACAACCCTAAAAGAGTCCCTAAACTGATAGGCCGGTCCTTAACATGGCCGGATCTGCTCTACAAGAAAACCACTAGGCAATAGCAAGGTCAGTACAGGAGCCTGCTACGGTACACTATGTTATGGAAAGTTTGGTCTTTGCGCATAAACTCCTGGTGCACTAAAAAGGTACACTTCAGTATTAAAGTGCGCCCAGTACAAACAAATCCGTCACTATAAAAATACACGCTATATTTAGCTCTTTCTGTATAAGACACGAAGTACTTCTCTATCCCAGGAGGAATCAGACAAACACGCTGCTTCAAGCTGGAAATCCTCTGGCCAAGTGAGTTGTGGCCCCTGGTCAGTTTAATTTATTAGACAAACGCACATGCCCAGTAGCCCCCTGCCTGTACAACAGAAAGCCAGGTTGCCCAGTAATTACATTTACATATCAAAAGGACAGGGGCGTGGACCAGAATGACCGACCGGCCTCCTGGAGATGACTCATCCCTGAGTCATCTCCATGATCCCCATCAGCCATGTTTGTCCCCATCCCCCGTCACTTGTCAATATGGACCCCATTCAGATACTGCTCAGAGTGATCAGTATCTGAGTGAAGATCAATCTACTCGTTCCTATGGGTTATTGACATATCTGCGGGGACAAATACAGTTATTATCTCAACACGGTACCAGTGTTGAGACAAGGCTTACATGTCTCAAAAGCAGGTATGTCTCTAAACCCAAAAGAAGGTTTTCATACTGACGGTTTTGCCGCTGGTTTGGATTTAAAACCACATTCAAATCCAACACAGGAGACAGATGACAACTTATAACACGCACATCCTAGAATATAATGTCCACATAATAAAATTTCCACGACAGTCCCTCCTCTTTGTCATTTGCTCCCCAGTGTCCCTCGATGAATCTCGATCTTCCTTGGAAAGAAACAGTTCCTCTTTTAAAGTTCTGAATGTAAAAAAACCAAACAGATGATAGAAAACAACAGACAGTCCATCTTGACACGTAGAATCTTAACGCAAGTCTTAAAACAAATCTTGACACGCCTATTTTTTTGCAAATCTTAAAACAAATCTTGACACGTGGATCATAAAGCAAGTCTAAAACCAAATTTTGACACGCCGATTTTTTGGGCAAATCTTAAAACAAATCTTGACACGTGGATCATAAAGCAAGTCTAAAACCAAATCTTGACACGCCGATTTTTTTGGCAAATCTTAAAACAAATCTTGACGCGTAGATCATAAAGCAAGTCTAAAAACAAATCTTGACACGTGGAACTTGACACGTAGAATCTGCTTTAGGGGAGGTGACTCAGAGGGAGGACATGAGGTGGTGGGTTTCGTCGATCGTTGGTCGGTCTGAAATCCTCTGTGTCCGGTCCATGGGTTGGTCTTCAGGGCGTCTCATCTCGGCAACGAAAACGTAGTCATCTACTCTGGCTTTGGTAACTCGGTCGATTAGACAACAGGAACATTTCACTCCGGCATATAGAAGGAATAGAAACAGAAACACCATAAGTATATATACTCCCATTTCCTTTAGCCAGGATCCAATGGAAAACAAGAAATCCCCGAAGCTTCCCAAACCTTCAAAAGGATTTCAACCCTCACTGGCTATAGCTCTGGCTCTGCCTTGCAGGGCGCTAACCTTATCCATATGTGCTTTGACCATGTCATTGGTGTCCGTTATCCAGGTGCAACAGTCCTCACCTATGAATTCACAGAAACCCCCCTTGGACGCTAAAAGATAATCAAGAGCCATCTTTTCCTGCAATACCAGAGTCTTTATTTGTCGTTGTTCCTGGGTGATCTCCCTGACAGCTTCTACGGTTTCATTGAACATCTCGTCTACAATAGAGGAGAAATTGTTCAATCGCTTCATAAGCTCTATTCCCCATCCAGTCCACGCGGGGAACCATGCCCAAGCCTGATCGTGGCTAGAGAATAGTTCCCTACGAGCTCTTCCGGACATCTTGGCCTTCCTACGCAATATCAGATCCTCTCGATCGGCTGCAACGTAAGATGCCGGAACAAGCTTCACTAAAGCACATGAACCTCTTGTATTAGGGGGAATTACCTTATAAGCGGCGGAACCGCACAGGAAATAATATGGGCCTGTCAGAACAGCACATGAGGAGTTTCTCTGCCGGTCTCGGGCACTCAGTAAGAACTGAATAGACTGGGGGATCGCTCCCGCCGTCTGAACATCGCATCCTCCTTTCCAGCAGATATAATCTGGTCTATGGGTGTTACTAAAGATACCGGGGGTTTCATTAGTAAGGTTGATTGTTATACCTTCTTACAACTGGAGGATCCCACAAATCTGTCACCGAAGCTGATGTTGAAGCATACCTGCTGGCCACCTAATTGCCCAGACACCCATACAGGATTGGCAAGCGAGGCGCAAGAGCCAGAGCTAATATTAAAACTATAACTGATGTTACCCTCTAGGAATGTATCGTTAAACTCTATCGACAAATGTCTCTGGGTGGTCTTGGCTAATTTCTCGTACTTCTTCATGCCAATGTGAACATTGTATATAGCATGAACGGCTGCCATTGCTGGAGTATAATGGCTAGGGGGGGGGTTTCGAGCACACCCAGCAATTGGTCCTGTTTGCTGCCTTAGCTAGCTGGAGGTGCATTTTAAATAAAAGATTGGGATGTTTTTCATCATTTCCCTCGCTAAAATAAATTAAGCTAAACAAGTAAAAAATGACACTTCTCATTCTTTGATGTAGTTGAGCAGCTTCTTGCAGTGACTGGCGTGGACCCAGTTGTCTCGTCCTTCGAGCTTCAGAGAGGTTGGCGTCGTCAGCTGCACCTGGAATGGACCAAGATATCTCGTCTCTGGTCCCGTCCTCGGATGTTTCTTTAGCACGACCCAATCACCTGGTTGAATAGAATGAACACTGGTTATTGGGTTTGGGTCCGGGAGAGACTCCTGGACCCGGTGGACTTTTTGGAGCTCATCAAGGAAAAGCAATCATGATGGTCCTCAAAGTGTTTCCCTACTAGGTTGGAAAATTGATTAAAAGTTGAGGTTAGAATGGTTAGTAAAAGTTGGAAAATTTTCGTTTTTCACACCATTATCTCCCCCCTTCTCTTACTCCTTCATAACAGGAAGAAGAGACGCTGGGTTCAAAATGGTGCATAGTCTTCGGGTCAGTTTAGTGGGTGTTAGAGCCACTTAATATCTTTACTCTCTGGGTGGTTAAAGGCCGGGTACCCTGAGAGATGCAATGTCCTAAAAATATAACCTTTTCCTTGCAAAACTGTACTTTCTCTTTGTTAGCCTTATTACCTGTGGGCGCCAGATGGTTAAGCAATGATACAGTATGCCGATAACAAACCTCCTGTGTGGGACAGCAAAGTAGCAAGTCATCCACACACTGCAGCAGTACCACCCCTGGATTGGGGCCCACTAATCTAACACGATCTTCAGCTTGCAACTGTATTCCGAGGGACCAGTCACCGACCCCTGTGGGAGACGTGTCTCTGTTAGTTGTTGACCCTGGAATGTAAAAGCAAAAAGGTACTGGCACTGGGGGTCCAGTGGTACCGAGAAAAAAAGCATTGGTTAAATCAATGACAGTAAAAAAAACTTTGCATTTGGTGGTACAGAGGCCAGCAAGGTGTGGGGGTTAGGGACCAGAGGAGCATCACTAATAATGATCTTGTTTACAGCTCTCAGATCATGCACTAGCCGGTATGTTGTTTCCTGGCCTTTGGACGACCTTTTGGCCACTGGGAATAGTGGGGTGTTGCAGGGTGATTTGGTTGGCGAGAGGACCCCTATCTGTAGATATCGGTCCACTTGGATCTTAAGACTGTCCATTTGAGCCACACTCAAGGGATATTGTGGTAATCGGGGTAAAACGCTCCCTGGCTTGATGTTAACTGTAGTTGGCGGCACGGGAAGAAGGCCCACATCGTACTTATCTGCTGCCCAAATTTTGGAATTTACCTCTGCCAGTACATCCAACTCCAGGAAACAGGTTGGTTCCGTTAGATATGGTAATGCTACCATAGCACATAATCGTTCTTCTGATAGTGCGCTACTTACCACAATGCCAGCTGGAGTGTACTCAATAATCGCCTGTATTTCTGATAAAATATCCGCTCCCAACAAATAAATGGGAACATCATCCGATACCAGTACAGACCTGATGGCTTCCGTGTGCTGCCCTAGTCTACAATGGAGTGGTTTGGTGGTCTGTAGAGACACTGTCTGACCTGTGAGACCCACAGTGGGTATAGTCTCCCCAGAGAGGGGAACCTTGCCTCTGAGGCTAGGGTCAGACTGAGGCAGTGCGAACGCGCGTGCAGGCGCACTTAATCACGGCCGTAGTAGCAGCAAATGCCGGGCAATGACGGCCAATATACGAAGTACGGTCGCACAAAAGTCCGGCCGCGCAACGCAAGTGGAAAATGAACGCATTTTTTCGAGAACGTTAAACCGCTAGTACTGACGTACAGAGTGCGCTGCGTCCGCTAGCGGCGTGTGTGAGTGAATTGGAGACGTCAGACACTGCTAATGTCCGGCCAACATAACGTCCAGATGCAAGAAGTGTTTTATTGATGATCCGTACAAAATCACGGATGAAACTGCGCATCGTATGACCGCTATTGCGTATTCCGTGAAAAAATACGTCCATTCTTCGAACGCACATTTTCACGGACAACGTGAAAAATGCGTTAGTCTGACCCTAGCCTTAGATCTCTGTATCTCAGAACAGTTCGGGCTGCACCGGTGTCAATGAGGCAAGGGAGGGGATATTTTAATTCCTCGATAAACAGGTTTATATGGCCTGACACCGGTTTACCAGTGTGCTATGAAGAATTATAGCCCTGGCTGGCCATCCCCACGACTGGAGTCATCGGATCGTCTGGAATGAACTGCCACTTACCCTTGGGTCTGTTAGGACAGTCACGCTTTAAATGTCCTTCCTTTTTGCAGATGTGACAAGTCCTGGTTTTCCAGCGTTGTGTCTTTTTCCCACGATCTTGGTACGTTTGTTCTGCATCGGGGGCTTGTGACACAAGGACTTTGGATGTTTTATCCTGTTTCTTCCTATCCACCTCTCTCTCTATAGCGGAGAGAGTGGATAGAATGGCAGGTATTGTCATTTCACTAAATTCGGCTCTGGCTAACAATAACCGGTCTCGAATTTTCGTATGGATGCCTTCTAAGAATTTGGCTCTTAGTAGGAGGTGAATAGCGGTTAACTTATCTCCGTCGGTTGGCACATCAGGACCAACTTCCATATCTGCATCTAATGCCGCTTGTTTCAGGCGACGCCAGAAACAAACGCATTCCTCCCCAGGATTTTGACAGAGTTTCATCACATCCGTGGTAGAGGAGGCACCATACATCTCTGGAAGTTTGGCTAGCAGGGCAGCACAGAATTCCTTACCTCCGGAATTGGCCTGTCCGTGAGTGACAATGTTGCAGCGGGAAATTATAACCCCTGCTGGTTCCTCTCCTACTTTTGCCCTCAGAACTTGGGTACAGTCCGTTCCGCTCATGCCGTAACTAAATTGATTTTGACAAAACATTCTCGCGAACCCTTGTGGATTCGTTCTATAGTCAGGCAGTTCGGCTAGGATGGTTCTGATTTCCGAGGAAGCAAAAGGGACATGCCATACCACCCTCTCCCCTAACGTCCTTTCACCGTCGGCATTGGGGACACCCTCGTATTGTTGCAACCGGACTGGATAAGTACCAGGTTCAGAGACACAAGTGGGACCAGGTGTATACCTTGGAGGCTGTAGCTTCATTGGACTGCTGTGTCCTACCTTTCCCATGACCATCCCCATCTGGAAGCCATCCAATGAAGGGTAGATGGTAGGCACGGCTGAATCAAAAGCTCTTAGCGCAGCTATGCAATCCCCACGGTTCTTTAGTCTGGTCCCAATTCCCTTAGACTCACATAGCATCTGCAGATCCCCAGTTGGAAATGATTCGTAATTAACTGTAATTGGAGAAGGAAACGCCCCAGATGTGGCCGAGGGAGACGGATAGAGAGGGTTAGGTGGAGTTGTGGGAGCGAGAGGTATGGTAGCTGGAGAGAGCAGAGTAGAGGTTGTTACATTGGTGATGGCAGAAGCATCAGATGAAACTACAACAGATCCAGTGTTGGTGGATCCAGCCTGCCTTAGCAGAGTTAGCCCAGAAAGAGCCTCTTCCGCTTCCTGCATTGGATCATCAATCGCGGCTATCCCCTCTGGCCAGGTGTACATAATGCGGTTCTTCCGGACTGAAACCGCCTTCTGTATACCCTGCCGGTTTACCATAATAGACTTCTGAAGCCACAGCTGAGCTACATCTAAAGTCTTTGCCGTCCAGAGTCTGGGTTTAAACTCAGTTATGAATTTCTCCCATCTCCAGGCGTCAAACGTCCCCTCCAGAGGGATACTCCAAGCGGTACCCTTGGACCATCTATGCCATTCTTTAAGGGGTTTCATGGCCTTCGCCCCAAAACTAGATTTCATGTGCTGCGCAGCCGACTGACTGTGGGAAGCCTCGCTTTCCTTCCCTTGCATGGACGGCACATTGCCCATGGCGATTCGAATCGGCTTATCGTCTTACCCCTGCGTCCAGGGAAACCCTTGCACCAATTTAGGAGAGCACCGCCTGGTGTCGTCTTTTCACGGTGGATTGTCAGATTATAATCACTATAGTCCTCCAACTAGAGACCCTAACCGAGGCGACGTGTAACTCTATGGCTTGTTGTCCCAACAGGTTGGGTACAGAACTATGCCCCAAACGATTAGTCAACAACCACAGATTACCCCCTTCCCGAATTATGTCTCTACCCCCTCACAGTGTATGCATACACAAGCGTATACGCTGTACGCCCGTACACTGCGTCGCCAGACTAAACCGCACAGCACAATGACTATCCTCTTTCTCTACAGAACAATGTGGCTTCTCTCCATACAGAAGTTAAATGGGGATAGCCTTCTTCTGTCTATTTGCTAGTTGTACGATGCCTCATTACAACACATGAATCACTGTCACCAAATGAAGCTAACAAACCGTCTGAACTTCAAAACTGAAATAAACTACTCGCTGCACAAAGCAACTATGAACCCATAAAAGCGTGTTATTGTCGCTTGCACAATCTGCCTATGGAAAGTAAATATAAAAAGAAGGTTTTTTCCTTTTTTTTTTTTTAAAAACCAAATCTTTCTTTTCTACTGTAATACCAATAAAAAAATAAAATCACCACTAAAGGTACAAAAACTCTTAGTTAAACTTGGTCTTACTATCTAACTAAACTCAGTACAAAGTAAAGATTTCACTTAAACTCAAAATTCAGTACAAAAACCGCAACCGCTTTGCTGAAATCTGCTTTCTGTATAAAAATACAAAAATAGTTAAAACCTGAGAACAAACAAAAACAACTCTAGGGAAATCGTAGTAAGGCACGGAGTTAAAGGGGAACAGGCTGGGATTCGAGACTGTGGTCACAAACTTGGGTCAATACAGAACAAATACTGTGAGCTCAGAGCTAGGAGAGGGAGAACTATCTCAATACTGGAGCGAGGCTGTAATGGCATTCTGGCCTTTTAAACCCTGTATCCTCCTTTGGCCCAATTGAGAACCTGTGATGTCATTAATGTGCGCCACGCCTCGGGTGCCATTTTGTTGGAGCCCGACCACGTGCGCGCACCCTGTCAGAGGCCTAGACAAGGCCTGAAGCCTTGCGCTGTGGAGGGGGCCGCTGCTTGGCGGCGGCAACGCCACCCGTGGATGAGCCAGCGCCTGATCCACCCTGGACCCCGGAGAACCACGAGGTAAGGCCTTGGTCCGCATGGTACCGCCGGATGCCGGCGCAGACTGCCTTACCGGGACCCGGGCGAGGCAGCCGCAACCGGGCGCCAACGGGCCCTGACAATGTATGTATCGCAATATTAGAAAGGATAAGCACTGCCAATACAAGAGCCAGGTTCGGTACACTAGATCAGTGTAGATCAGTATAGAAAGGTCAACCAATAACCAAAGAAAAAAAGGGAAACAGAGCAAGGCAAGGAAAAGGATACAAGGAAAACTGCACAAGGCAAGGAAACATACGAAAAGCTTAAGGCGCGCTGCAAGGAATCCAGGAACTGAAAGCACAAAAGCGCACCCAGAAGTGACTCTGGCTGGTTCTTAAATGCGCACTGCAGTCGTGATTGGCTGCTGGGGCACACGTGTGCAACCCGAAGAAGGAAGAGGAGCAGAGATCAGAGATCTCCGGAGTGCTCCTTGGTTGACAGTGGAAGAAGGGCAATCAATTCGCCATGCTGGCCACGACATACTTAGTATAAAATTGCTACTAGACTTTTCTGAAATGTAGATATGAACTGGTTTGTTTTGGTTTCCAAATTTAATGGACATACTTGAAAACAAGAGAAATCTCAATGTATCCTTCCTGGTAAAATCCTTTATAGATAAATAAATAAAAAATTGATTTAATGACCATAGTGGCTTTAGATAACAGAGACAAACCTAAACTAACAAGACATCACTACAGAAAAGTAAATTCCTTTATAGTGGCAAGAAAAAGTATGTGAACCCTTTGGGATTATGTGGAGTTTTGCATGAATTGGTCATAAAATGTGCTCTGATCTTCATCTAAGTCACAACAATTTGAAAAACACAGTCTGCTTAAAATAATACAACACAAACATTATATGTTTTCATGTTTACATGAACAGAACATATAAACATTCACAGTGCAGGGTGGAAAAAGTATGTGAACCTTTGGACTTAATAACTGGTCGACCCTCCTTTAGCAGCAATAACTTCAACCAAACGTTTCCTGTAGTTGCAGATCAGACCTGCACAACGATCTGGAGTAATTTTGGACCACACCTCTTCACAAAACTGTTTCAGTGTAGCAATATTCTTGATGTCTGGTGTGAATCGCTCTCTTAAGGTCATGCCACAGCATTTCAATCGGGTTGAGGTCAGGACTCTGACTGGGCCACTCCAGAAGGCGTATTTTGTTTTGTTGAAGCCATTCTTTTGTTGAATTACTTGTATGCTTTGGGTCATTGTCCTGTTGCATCACCCATCTTCTGCGAAGCTTCAGTTGGTGGACAGATGGTCTTACGTTTTCCTGAAAAATGTCTTGATAAACTCTGGAATTAATTTTTCCATCAATGACAACAATCCGTCTAGGCCCTGAGGCAGCAAAGCAGCCCCAAACCATGATGCTCCCTCCGCCATGTTTTACAGTAGGGATGAGGTTTTGATGTTGGTGTGCTGTGCCTTTTTTTCTCCAAACATAGTGTTGTGTGTTTTTTCCAAACAACTCAATTTTGGTTTCATCTGTCCACAGAATATTTTGCCAGTAGTGCTGTGGAACATCCAGGTGCTCTTTTGCAAACTTCAAATGTGCTGCAATATTCTTTTTGGACAGCAATGGATTCACACCGTGGTGTCCTCCCATGAACTCCATTCTTGTTTAATGTTTTCCTTATTGTAGATGTGTCAACAAAAATGTTAGCATGTGCCAGAGATTTCTGTATGTCTTTAGCTGATACTCTAGGATTCTTCTTTACCTCATTAAGCATTCTGCGCTGTGCTCTTGCAGTCATCTTTAGAGGACGACCACGCCTAGGCAGAGTAGCAACAGTGCTGAACTTTCTCCATTTGTAGACAGTCTGTCTTAGGCCGGCTGCACACTAGACGTTTTTTGTAACGCACTAACACGCGTTAAAAAAAAAATCATCGTACTCGACACTCGTCTACCCCCCCTTGCGTTATCTTCCATAGGAGGATAGCGGAGCACCCGTTGACGCGAATCCTAGCGCATCGCCATTCTAGAACGCTAGGATTCACGTCGACGGGTGCTCCGCTATCCTCCTATGGAAGATAACGCAAGGGGGCGTGGACGAGCGTCGGGTACGATGTTTTTTTTTTTTAACGCGCGTTAGTGCGTTAAAAAAAACGTCTACTCTAGTCTAGTGTGCACCCGGCCTTACTGTGAACACATGAACATCAAGGCTTTTGGAGACACTTTTGTAACCCTTTCCAGCTTCATGCAAGTCAACAATTCTTGATCGTAGGTCTTCTGAGAGCTCTTTTCTGCGAGGCATGCTTCACATCAGGCAGTGCTTCTTGAAACCAGTAAACCCAAAACTGGTGTGTGTTTTTAAAGAGCAGGACAGCTTTCAGCAACACATCCAATAATATCACACTGATTGGACTCACTCCTGGCTCCAATTAGCTCTTGGAGAAGTCATTAGGCTAGGGGTTCACATGCTTTTTCCACCCTGCACTGTGAATGTTTACATGTTATGTTCAATAAACACATGAAAACATATAATGTTTGTGTTGTATTATTTTAAGCAGACTGTGTTTTTCAATTTGTTGTGAATTAGATGAAGATCAGAGCACATTTTATGACCAATTCATGCAAAACTCCACGTAATCCCAAAGGGTTCACATACTTTTTCTTGCCACTGTATATTACTAACTTTGCATTTGAACAATTTGCAAACTTGGAATTGAAACTTTGTATTAGGATTAAAAGTGATTGATATAATTGAGCTGTGTCTTGTGGGCCTATAATGAAATTTACAGACATTCCAAAACATTGAAGCATTGTTGTTATGGTTTCTGATATCTCAAACCCTGTCGTTATATAATGTGCATGTAAAGGACCTTACATCATTATTCTCTTTAAATTACGGTTTCTGTCCACATATTGGCACGCTTTAATTTTACATATTTTATTCAAGCACTGACCGTCATTTATTAAAGTTAATTAAAAATGCTTTTTCTGGAGCTTTTTATCAGTGCGCATTGTTCTTTAGTGAAATTGAAGTCTGTAGGCTTTTCAGAACTTCAGAACTGCTAATATTCATTTAACAATGAAAGAACTTTGGATTTTCAAACTGGCATTCGTTCGTTCGTGAAATACTGGAACATAAATACTTCTATAAACAAACATAATACTGAGAACTAAAACACGATGTAATCCATACTATTGTGGACCATATCTCAGAAAACCAAAAGAGAATTGCGTCAACGTATTCTGCTCTTTCCTTCATACCTCACATCCAGTCTCTTTCCTTCTCCTGCTGCTACCAACTACGTAATATTTCCAGATTTCGGCCATTTCTTACCACTGACACCTCGAAGCAACTCATCCATGCTCTTGTAATCTCCCGACTTGACTATTGTAATAATCTTCTAGTTGACCTCCCTCTCTCCCCCTCACAATCAATTTTGAATGCCTCTGCCAGGCTCATCCACCTCACCCGCCGCTCTGTCTCTGCTGTTCCTCTCTGTGAGTCCCTTCACTGGATCCCCATCCACTGCAGAATTAAATTCAAAATCCTCACCCTGACCTACAAAGCTCTCACTAACTCAGCTCCCCACTACCTGTCCTCACTAATCACCAAATACACCCAGCCCGCTCCCTAAGGTCAAACAGTGACCTGCGCCTGGCGTCTCCCCGCATCACCTCTTCCCATGATAGACTGCAGGATTTCTCACACGCTGCCCCCATCCTCTGGAATGCTCTCCCTTGTACGGTCAGACTTTCCCCTAAAGAACTTTTCTATTTAGGCAAGCCTACCACCCGACTCACTGATGCAACCAGTTCATCACTCCCACCTTGCAGTCCATCACTCCCACCTTGCAGTCCATCACTCTCACCTTGCAGTTCACCACACTCACCTTGCAATCCATCACTCCTACCTTGCAATCCATCACTCCTACCTTGCAGTCCATCACTCCCACCTTGTAGTCCATCACTCTCACCTTGCAGTCCATCACTCTCACCTTGCAGCCCATCACTCTCACCTTGCAGTCCTCCCCATCCTGTTTCCATCCCCAACCCTGCTTGATTGTGAGTTCCTAAGGCCCTCGCTTCCTCCTGTACTGGTTTGTCAAAATGTTGTTCATTGTATTGTAACCCTGTCTGTACTGTGCCCATTGCACAGTGCTGCGGAATATGCTGGCGCTTTGTAAATAAAGCTTAATAATAATAATAATAATAATGGATGTGTTTGTGTGTGTGTATATAGATTGAGCCATGGAAGTCCAAATGCCAAAATCACCAGAGTGTAGCAGTACATAGTGATACCTTTTTTTTATTGGACTAACGTTACATTTAAAAGACAAGCTTTCGAGAGTGTAACCTCTCATCTTCAGGTCTGGAAGCTATACTGAGGAAATATTTAAAGCAAATGCTTTCTTATCATGACTGTATTTTATGTTTGGTTAAAATGTATATAGCGAGCCTTAGTCATTCTTTCTTATGCTCATACTAAGATTTATAGACAGTCAGACCAAGATCTGAGTATTTAGGTGAAGTAATGGGCATGACGTTTATGAGAGTGCTTTAATGTGGTCTTAAACCATTTAACTACAATCCTTATAGCCGTTGTAATGGGGGGGGGGTACATATTTTTATGATTGTGTTTTGTCCTAATTTTAAAAAACTAATTTAAAAAACACTTGGTTTTTATGATGATGTTACTGTACGTGTCAAATACGCGTCAAATAGACGTTCTTTATCACTCCGCAAGATGTGTTTCTCAGACGTTAATGTCATCACATTACATATAATCACATCTCATGTAATTACAAGTTGTTATCATCTATGATAAGTGAAATATATGCAGATAAATGTTAATAGCAATCCAATTAATGCGTTATGCAGTTTAATCAGATACATGAAGTCAGAGGCGGGTGGATTATTAAATATCAATGATTACAAGAGAGATATTGTATTGATTAGCTGAGCTTATTATTGCGTATTTTAATTTGAGCGTTACTCCTGGCTTAAAATATTGCTGAATGCAAAGGGTAAACCTATTAAGATGATTATAGTGCAGGATAATGAAATCAAATGTTAAATTAGATCTTCTAAGCCCTGTGCAAATATATAGCCTTGTCCGACAACCCTTGTTCGCACAAAAAGATGTGTAACATTCATTGCAAATTGAAACATTTTCCCCAGAACATATACAACTCATTATCGAGGCAACAATACTAATCATATACACTGTCTGGCCAAAAAAAGTCACGTGCTGTAATATTCCATGGGGCCCCCTTTGCTTTGATTAGAGCTCACATTTACTGTGACATCATTTCGATACGCTCATGCAATGTCACAGCATTTATTTCCATCCAGAATTGCATTAATTTGTGGCCAAGATCTTGTATTGATGATGGGAGAGTCGCAGCGCTGCGTAAAGACTTCTCCAGCACATTATCCCAAAGATTCTCAATGGGGTTAAGGTCTGGACTGTGTGGTGGCCAATCCATGTGTGGAAATTATGCCTCATGCTCCCTGAACCACTCTTGCACAATTTGAGCCCGATGAATCCTGGCATTGCCATCTTGGAATATGCCGGTGCCATCAGCGAAGAAAAAAACCATTGATGGAAAAACCTGCTCATTCAGTATATTCAGTGAGTCACATGACCTCATTTATTGCAGCTGAAACATATTAATCACTGCAGTAATTATCCAATTTAATGCTCACACCTATCTGCTTGGTTAAATCCAGAGGGTGACTTTTCTTTGGCCAGGTATTCAGTTGGTGGCTGTATATTAAAAGGACACTCTACCCACCATGACTATTTAAGTCGATTGTAGTAGTCACAGTGAAAGCATCCTTTCTCACCCATCTTCCCATACTGGTCACGATCACTTACCTCCTCCCTGAAGGATGTCAGCACACAGTTCAATAAAATGAAAAATCTACTTTATTGAGTAATAGAGGAGTCAGCTGGTTGAACAAGCATTCAATCCCGGCTGGATGGAGCAGAGGTAACATCACTGCTCTATAACCGTGGAGACACAGGTTCGATTCCCGGTCAGGGCACCATTCCAGTAAGTGTCCTTGGACACCTAACGGTACATACTGCCACCCAGGACATATTTGAAAATGAGAGAAATCTCGATGTATCCTTCCTGGAAAAATTCTTTCTCAAAAAAATCCACAACCTTGGAATGCATTTCAATTGGAAGCAAAGAAAAAAATTCGATTGGCTGCATGCACACTAGACGTGATCATCCTCCGTATCCAGGTAATTCTATAGAGCAGTGGTCTCCATCTCACAGGTCAGGTTTTCCAGATATCTGAAGCACAGCACAGGTGATATGATTTGCTGCTCAGTGTTTGCAGGATCCATTCTGCATTTCTCCAAGGTAATCCTTAAGATGTGTGTTGTAAGGGGCGCTTGAAGACCAGGGTTGAGAACCAGTGCAATAGATGAAAGAAGAGAAGACAGCAATGCCAGAAGAAAAGACACGTTTTACCTTTTTTAGACTAAAAAACATTTTTACGGCCAACTAGAGTTAATACTTAAACCTGCTCTTTTTCGTTTCGATTTTTTTATTTGTTTGAAGAGTTTCTCTTTAACCCTTTCGCTGCTGAGGCATTTCACGCCTCTGTGCTGAGCTAATTTTTACCTGTTTCGCTCATCATGTTTAACCGCATTTTGAAGGCTTATTTTGGTATATGACCCAGACATATTATATATCGTTCTTTCAGGCAGACTCGGCAGATTCATAATATGTCATTATTATATGTATACGTCATGCCCTGTCTGTATAATATAACAAAAAATGCAATAAAATTGGAATTTTCAATAATTTACAATGTGTAAAGTGTTTTTTTTTTCACATTTTAACATGCGAGCGTTTGCGGTTATATTTTGTATGGGGTTTGCTTGTTAAAAAAATTAGAAATGGAGTCTCGTTACATTTTTTTGGGGGGAAAATTACGCGATTTTTAACAAAAGCATCTCAAACAAAAATCGTTAGTGCAGCATCATTGTTCACATTATAATTGAAATGGGAACAATATTTCTGCATTAACAAAACAAAAAAAACTTGTTTAATTTTTTTAAAATATTTTTTTAATTTTAATTTTTTTTTTTTTTAAAAATTCTACAAAGGCTATGCTCTGGCCGATCCAACGATATCAACCATTAACCCCTAGCTGCCACGGATCAGGATATAGGGGGCTCAATGGAACCCCTATCTCCACCATTGCTGGCAGCTAGGGGTTAACTCCAGGACTGGTGTCATCGTGCTATGCACGATGACGCCAGTTGTCAGGGGGAGTTCACAAAGGCTTGGCCGACATCCAAGATGTCGGCCAGCTCCGGGAGAGGATCACAATCCGGAGCTTTTTGGTGCCGAATCGTGATCCAGCTCCCCAGGGGTTAATGTCAGCCACCGTTTGGAAGGGCAGGCTGTGCCCTTCCAAATGGTGCCTGCCTTAACCTTCTGGCCCCCGGCGATCGGGAGGGAGAGAGGTCTGAAGGACCTCACCCTCCCTTTCAGGCACCTCCTCCGCACTTGCGGGGGGGGGCGCCTGAATTAGATGTCCTCGTGCCGCCGCGATGACATCTAATGGCCCCGCTGGGGTCCCGGAGTGCCGGGCTGACATCCAAGATGTCAACCCACACCGGGGGGGGCAGCAATCAGCCAGAATCCCGGCCGATTGCTGCCTCCTTTGCTAGGACGCGCTCGTCCATAGCACAGGAGGTGCACTTGGCAGGACGAGCTCAGCGCGTCCTTAGCAGCCAAGTGGTTAATATTGATGCATGTTACTAAATTTACAAAATGCAATCTGAAGCACACTACATGTTATAAGTAAGAGTATTAGAAATGGCCTCGTAAAACGCGTTTAATGCATCTGACAAGACGACCGTTCATTAGGAGGAGCAATGAGAGGAGTTGTTACTTTAAAAAAAAATTGCTTGGTGAACTCAAACCCTTTCAACCTGCCATGACACGGCCTAGCATTAATTATATGTAATTAACTTCTTTTATTAGACATGAAAGAAATTTTCATAGTGACAGTGTCTGACACATAAAGGAGATGATGAGGCTGGAGAAAGACGGAAGGAGCAGGGTCAAAACAAATGACCCTATAGTATTAACTTTAAGTGTTTTTTATGTAAAACCCATCAATTCTTTTGATACAGCATACATTAACGAAGCACAATAACATTTATGTACTATAAACCACGTACTGAAAAAATACAGGCTTCAGGATGTAAAGGAATCCGTGGAGTATTCTTGCCGAGCCACCTAGACCCGAGCCTAGGGGAGCAGATTGGATGTGGCAACATGCTGCACATTTTAATAATTAGGGTCCGCTATATACTTAAATCGGCAAATTTTTGGAAAAAACGTAATCTGCTTGCCGATATTTTTTTCAAAATATCGGCAGATTCACTTAAAAAAATTGCGATCAGGCCGTTATATCGAAAAATGCCACATTTTTTTCAACCAGTATCCTACAGATTTGTGCCTTTAAATATGTCTCTTAGAAAATGTTGATGTTTATAAAAATATTTCAGTCTAATTCCCTCTAGTTTTCTGCCTGAAAATCGATTCATTAACAACTTTTAGGATTTGTCCTTTTTCGGAAATTGGCAATCCGATAAATTCTAATTGAATCGCTAAAGCCGATATCTCTATGGAGAAGTATAGCCATGAGCGCCGATATTTGATCGAAATGCAGGTAAACCAACATTTGAAACTCTCCAAATACGGACGAAAAAGGTTGCGATTTTAACTGTCGGCCAAATTAAATCCAGTCGTTGGCAAGAGAAAGAGCCGTTGGGAGAGACTAATATATATGATATATCTTCTGTATATATAAAAAAAGGTTTCTTTCCGTCGCATTCGTTGGATGCGCGCAGCTCCCTGTGAAACTCGCCTCTCTCTTCCGGGGTCCCGCGGTGATTCTGACTTCCTAGAAGTCAGATGCTGCTTTTAAGACCCCTCCTGGCATGATGAGCAGCCAGATCATTGGTGCACCGAGCAGCCAGATCATTGGGAGCACCGAGCAGCCAGATCATTGGGAGCACCAAGCAGCCAGATCATTGGGAGCACCGAGCAGCCAGATCCTATGGAGCTCCAAGCAGCCAGATCCTGGGGAGCTCCGAGCAACCAGATCTTTGGGGAGCACCAAACATCCAGATCCTGGGGAGCTCCAAGCAGGCAGATCCTGGGGAGCACCGAGCAGCCAGATCATTGGGAGCACCGAGCAGCCAGATTATTGGGAGCACCGAGCACCCAGATCATTGGGAGCCCCGAGCAGCCAGATCCTGGGGAGCTCCAAGCAGCCAGATCCTGGGGAGCTCCAAGCAGCCATATCATTGGGGAGCACCAAACAGCCAGATCCTGGGGAGCTCCAAGCAGGCAGATCCTGGGGAGCACCGAGCAGCCAGATCCTGGGGAGCACTGAGCAGCCACATCAATAGGAGCAGTGAGCAGCCAGATCCTGGGGAGTGCCAAGCAGCCAGATCCTGGGGAGCGTCGAGCAGACAGACCATAAAAAAATAAAGCAGGGAGGCACCTGCAAAAACCCTCAGTATCCATCCATACCCTCATTCAGCCCCACAATCTCATAACACAAAGGCCGTTAATGAAAATATCCTTTCATCCCATTACACATGTAGCGTGCCCGCAACTCATGCACAGACTCCCATACGCTCTTTCAGACATATGTCCTATTTGTTAGGACCAGTTCCTATCTATGGCTCAGATATCTCAGCCCTTTCATTTTTTATTGCTAAACTTACATATATTTTATGAGTGCAAACCCATTTAATGTGAAAATAGCAATTTTTCACAGTGACTGTTGTTCTGAGTTAGTTGAAAGCTTAAAATAATTTACCCGTGTTTAAATATTCAAGTATTCGATCATCCTTTACAGATATATTGCTGGGATGAAAGGTTCTAAACTCTAGGTGGCGTCCCTTTTCTTGCAGAATGTTAAACGGAGGTCTGCATTATTATGATACAGGCAGAAACTGCCTTTGTGTCAAATACAGTAAATGCAATAAAGATAGATAATAAATTAGTTAGATCTCCTTCTTATGGGGATTTGTATTGATCATAATGAGATTATTAGCAATGCAGCTTCCAAAAAATACCTATAGAATATAAACATAATATCTGTATGTGCATAACATCTGTGAATGTAAATTACAGTAACACCTTGTATCTGTACTGTACAGGGATTTTAAGCAATTATAACCCCCTGGATTTTATCCCTGTACAGCAGTGAGTGAGCCCAGAGCTTTTTCCTTTATTGAACCCTCTCCTTAGCTGTTGTAATGCAGCAATAAATTTTGTTGCGCTGTTTGTTACAGTGATGTTGAAGCTGCTCTTTGCAGCTTTTTTACAGTAATACAGGGTGGCAGGAGTGAGATCTCACAGTGAATTTCATTCCTCCACAGGGGCAAAAGGGAGTTTATATGCTAATTATTGATTTTTCAATGGATTACAATGCAGAGTCGAGTTTATACATTTTTGATAGTTTCAACTTGCTCCTCCTAACCCTGCGCTGTTATGGTGCCTAGAGTGTCTCTTTAGGTTAATTATTACTATTAGTTACTAATGCATAATATTATATTATAGGATTGAATAATACTTAGCAAACGCAGTTATAAAGGCATACATAGAATAAATGAAAATGCTATGTTTAATGTTTACGTTTTGACAAATGTTGTTAATCTGAACTACTTTTCAATGAAAATGGTTTAAAAAATATCTTTAAATCATGACGAGATGTTTGTGAAGTATTTCAATCAGACACTTCATTTAAAGAAGGCAGTTGACTGCTCTAAAACATTAACTACATTTCTCAGTCACTAACCCATTTAATGACTGGTAATTACACAACATTAAGGGCCTTATCATTTAACTAGTTTCACAATGATTTATTATGCAAAAAAAGCATTTATATCAAAATGACTTGTTTAAACGGCATGAATGATTAATACACATAGACCTGTCTGGAAAGGTTGCAAAAGAGGGTGTAAAATACAGGTACATGCACATTAAATTAGAGGTCCAGAACTATGTTTTCTCATAGAATTATTTTCAAAATTCTTTTCACCATGACAATGCGTGCATTTGGATGTAAATATGTAAAAAAAATACTGATAACACCTCTGACTTTCAGTACATAAAGGGCTCTATTACGCTCGTTAGCGTTAAAATGCCGGCGCAAGGGAGGAAAAACTGCGCTCGCAGTTTTCCCCCTTGCGCCTGCGTTTTAACATTGGATTACAATGCAGGCACAAAAAATACTGTCTGCATTGTTGTCAAGCGTAAAATCTTGGATGCCCGCGACAGCGCTGAGCGCAGCCACGAGCATCCACTCGCTGGAGTCCATAGGACTCTATTGAGTTCCTCCCGGGCGGTCGGTGTAGGGATACGCAGGGAGAGACTGGGGGGACTTTTTTCCCCCAGTCTCTCCCTGCTCCCGCCGGCCGGAGGAGGCGGACAGAGTCGCGGTCCTCCCCACGGGACAGAGGGTGAATATCTGTTCTGTTTTTTTATTTTTAAAGCTGGTGTTAAAGACTTCTGCAGAAGCGGAATCCGTTAATACCAAGTCCTGGCTCTGGTTAAAGTCCTGGCTCTGGTTGTAATACCATCGCTGATTAACACTTTCCGCTCCCCATGTTAAACATAGGGAGCGCAAAGTACAGTAACCTCGCGCAGAGGAGCGCAAGGTACCAAACGCAAACGGGTTTTTAAACCCATTTGCTTTTGGATTGTAACATGCGGTAAATACCGCAGCAAACGTTAACGCTCACGCAAGTGAGCGTTAACATTTGCGTTAGGAATGTAATAGTGCCCAAAATCAGTTCGACTTAATTTGTCCAGCTCTACAAAATGTTGGAAGCCTTGACATCAAGAAGGGATACACATAAGAAGTATAAGCTCAGGCACCGTCCCCAGCAGTGGATCAGCAGAGTAGGGGTCTCTTGCTATACAGCCCCAATAGACAGAAAAAATAAAAAACTCCAGAGTCCTTGGTGTTGGAATAAATCCATTTGAATTTATATCATGGACTCTGGAGTTTTTTATTATTTTTTTATATCAAGAAGGGCTGAAAGCATGTTATTTATTTAGTAATACTAACAAAATGAGACCATTCTATTGAAATTTTTCCCAAAATGAAAGTGGGGCCACCTCATGCCCTTGTGGTGTCACCTAACATACCGTAATGATTGGTGAGTTGGGGTTGGGAATACATATATGCCTCTGCACTCAGCTTTTTGCGAGAGATTTGTGCAATGGTGGATATGCACCCTCACTCTTGGAGCACCACTACATTGGTCCATTGGAGGAAAAATTCAGCTGTCACTTGTGTACGCTTAGGTTTTGATTTTCCTTAGGGACTTCCCCATAAGCCTCTCTGGCCCCCACTTTTAGCATTTATACACCTCATAATGGAGATGTGAAAAGTGTTTTTTGAAAACATAGGTTAAAGCAGTGCATGTGGTAAAACTGTTATTTAAGACTTCTCTTTGGGGAACTTTTGTGCATTGAGGAAGGGGTTCTACCCCGAAACGTTTGTATTATTTTCTCTCGTCACACACTAGTGTACCCTTTCTACAGCAACACTGATGATTGTCTTTTTTCTATGTAACAAAGACTTCTCTAAGATACAACAATTTTAATGTACTGCAGTAAAAAAGAAAAGGTCCTAGCGCAATGTGAACAAATTATATTCACAATCTTCTTTGATGATCCCTCTGAATTCCTAAAAGACATAAAGATGGACAGATATTGCGCAGTATGTCTGGAAATGGGAATCTAGGTCGAGAAGAAAATAGTTCAACTCACTATTTCAAGAGCCATATAAGCTGGCTCTAAGCGAACAAGCATAGGATATATACAGTAGGCAACGATATAATCACCAACGTCACCAGCTTGTCTGTGGGATAGTCCGCTCCGCCAGTATGAAATCCAGAATGGTGATGGATATTGTTCGGTTTGCGAGCCAACTCTTATAAGGTTGATATCCCAAGGAAATAATGCACGTAGATAGATCCAATCCAATTTAAAATATTTATTAAAATAAATGGAATGGAATGGCACTAACGCGTTTCGACTTTCAGTCTTTCTCAAAGTGCATCTAAAATACAATACATCAAATTCACATTTTTATACTTACAAAAATCAGGAAATGATAAAAAACGGCGCCAAAAAATAAGCGAACGTTCTAGAAATAAAATCTCGCCGGTTACACATACTTCCGGGTTTCGGCGCACGTTGATGACAAGCTACGTCTCTCAGGCGGGTGCGCAATCAACCCGCCGGCTAGGAGACGCAACCTGCCCACACATAATCTCAAACGCCATCTTAACTCAGGGAAACCGGACAAGAAAAATAAATAAACAAAAACAGAATTCAAAAGGGAAAAAAGGAGAATACAAATGGATATAACATAACAATGGAACTGTATTTGTCATGGTACAGCTAGCTGAATCTTAATATATGAATAACCAAAATAAAATCACAATAATCCATTAATATCCACATCTATATTCAACCCCTCTGGGGTCAAACTGCTCATTTCAAAAATCCATTTAGCCTCTATCTTATTTAGATTATTCAGATGGTTACCTCCTCTCCAATGTTTATCAACCTGTTGTATCCCAATGAATCTCAACAAACTAGGGTCACTATTATGATATTTCTGAAAGTGAACTGAAACACTATGCTTATCATAGTTCCTCTTAATGTTGTACATATGTTCTGAGATTCTCACTTTGAGCATCCTAATGGTGCGGCCCACATATTGAAGGCCGCAGGGACACCATAGTAAGTATACAACATTGGAGGAACTACATGAAATATAGGAGTTAATGTTGTGAATACTATGGTTGGAATAGGATGTGAAGGATTGGATACTTTTATTTCCTTTTATAGTATTACAACATTTACACATACCACATCTAAAAAAAACTTTTTATTCTTTTTAAGTCCAGACAAAAAGGTTTCCTTTTTTTCTTTTTCCAAAAAGCTATTCGTTAGCACTGTCTTACAACTCTTAACTCCTCTATAGACTATTCTGGGTTTAGGACTCACAAAATCGCTAATGTCTTTATTTTGTTTAATAAATGCCAATGTTTGTTGAGAATCCTATTTATATTCCCAAAATTTGTAGAATAGGTGGTAATAAAGGGGACCTGAACATTCTTGGTTATGTCAGATTTGTGCTTATATTGCAAAAGTTGATTCCTATCCTGAGAACCTACGACAGTATATTCTCGCTCAATATCTATGATGTTATAACCTTTTTGGATAAACTGTTCTTTAAGGATATCTGTCTGGTTACAAAAATCTATATTTTGAGAACAGTTGCGTCGCATTCTTAAGAATTGTCCCCTCGGAATGTTTCTAAGCCAGGGGGCATAGTGACAGCTATTAATGTCAATAAAACTATTGGTGTCAACTTGCTTAAAAAACGTTCTGGTCTGAAGAGCGTCATTGAGAACAAATAATTCTAAATCTAAATAATTAACAGATACCTTACTGGTATTATAAGTAAGAACAATACCCCATGTATTGGAATTAAGATATGACAGAAATGCATCAAGGGTAAGCTGGTTTCCCCTCCAAATAAAGAAAATGTCTTCTATGTAACGGCGATATAGGACCAAGCTCGCCCCCCACTCATGTCCCGAATATACAAATCGTTCCTCCCAATAGGACATGAAGAGATTTGCATAACTGGGGGCAAACTTGGTCCCCATCACCATACCTCTAATTTGTAAATAAAAGTCACCTTCAAACCAGAAAAAATTGTTATTAAGAATCAAATCAATCCCCTCTATAGTATAGTCAACCTGACTTGGAGGAAGCTGACCAGACTCCTCCATATAATATTTAACTGCTTCACAACCCTTATCGTGATCAATGATAGTATACAAACTACCAACATCACATGTTACCATGATCATACAATTTGTCCATACCAGATCTTTAACGATCTGAAGAAGATTGATAGAATCTTTAAGGTAGGACGGTTGGGAAATAACTAATGGTTGGAGTATGGAGTCAATATATTCTGTCAAAAAAGATAGTGTGGATCCAATGCTAGAAACAATCGGTCTACCGGGAGGGCAAGTAGGATTTTTATGTAATTTGGGTAAAGTGTAGATTACCGGAATACGTGAATGTGTGGGAGTGAGGAAATCAAATTCTCGTTTACTTAGAACTTTGCAGGATATCCCACGTGCTAGAAACTCTGAATATACTTTAATAATGAGGCTAGATGGATTATTTTTTAATTTTTTATATGTCGTGGGGTCCTGCAATTGTCTAAAGATTTCATCAAGATATTGTTGTGTATTCTGAATAACAATACCCCCCCCCTTGTCTGCAGGTTTTATAACTATACTCCTATCTTTTCGTAGTATGTATAGTTCTTTTCTCTCTGCACTAGACAAGTTATATTGATATTTGTTCAGGGGTTGAACTTTTTTAATATCATCAATACACGCCTTTTCAAACGTCTTCATACTATCTGTTTTATAACAAAAAGGGAAAAATGTAGATTTAGGTTTAAGGGAAGTGTGGAAAAATTCAGTGTCATATGTACCGGAACAGTAGGTTCTTGATTAGAAAAGTACCCCTTAAGGCATAATTTTCTAATATATCTGTTAACATCTAAATAGGTTTCGAATTTATTTAGACCCACACTAGGGGCAAACTTAAGGCCTTTTTTAAGGATATTCTCTTGGGTCTTATTAAGTATTTTATGGGAGAGATTAAAGATGGTTATCTCTTTCCCTTCTTTTCCCGTCTTTCTTTTGGTTCTGGACTTTCCACCTCGAGATCCTCTTCCACCTCTCTTGTACGTTTGAGAGGTGGTATTATAGTTGTCAACTTTTGATTCGGGATCGGTGGTCTGTCTAAAAAACTAACTTGGGGAAAGGGTGATCCCGTATCCTCATGTGGTCTAATGGCTTCATATCTATTTTTAGACAAGATGTTATTAGTATGAGCACTATTACAGAACTGATCCTTATTTTTATGATTATATGATTGATGCTGATGGCCCACTCTATGCCACACATAGGGGTTTGATTTTCGAACATTGTAACCCCTCTCATTATGATATTGGGGGGTATCTTGTTGTATGAACTTTTTAGATCTCCAATTATGCCCTCTGCCTGAAATGGGTTTGGGGAAAAAATTATTGTTATTATTATTTCTTTTAGGTGTTCTATTATTATGATATACTTTTTCTTTAGGTATATTCTTTTGAAATGATTTATGTTGCTCTTTAGGCCATTTTCTAACATTTCCCATCATGTAATCATCAAGATCACGTAAGAATTTTTTCTTTTTCTTTTTAGCAATCTGAGTTTCAATTTTAACAAGTTTTTCTGTCATTGTTTTGGACAGTAGACTAAAATCCTGGGTATCAAAGAAGGGTTCTAATTTTTCCCGTATAATTCTAATCGATTTATCCAGATCTCCTAGAGTGTCTATTCGTTGTTTAATGACGATCCGCATCATCTCTATCGAGAAGGAATCTAAAGCATTGTTCCAAATCTTAATAAAAATCTCCTTCTCACGATCAAAAGTGGGCCACTTTGTAAATCTTAGACCCCTCGGTGAGATTTTTTTCTCAATATATTTTTCTAAAGTGAATACATCCCATTTCAGTCTCAGCTCCTTAATAAGTAATTTTTCTAAATTATCGCAGATAACATCTAAATTATCGCTTACCAAAACTGAATCAGGCACATTATCATTTTCTAAGGTATGATTAAATAGGGAATTCACATTTTGATGCCAGTTTTCTCTATAATCAAAAACAGACATATTTAGCGATCGCTGCCACACTTACAGGAATGGATGAAAAAAAATATAAAAAGGAAGGAAATGGGCGCAGATCGCAGAGAACAGACAAATAAAACCATAAAAACTAAAAGAAAAAATAATAAGTAAATGAAAAAATGCTGCAAGGTCCCATGTGGATTCACTTCCTATGTCCACATAACAATGAATAGCAGTAAAAAAGAAAAGGTCCTCGCGCAATGTGAACAAATTATATTCACAATCTTCTTTGATGATCCCTCTGAATTCCTAAAAGACATAAAGATGGACACATATTGCGCAGTATGTCTGGAAATGGGAATCTAGGTCGAGAAGAAAATAGTTCAACTCACTATTTCAAGAGCCATATAAGCCGGCTCTAAGCGAACAAGCATAGGATAAATACAGTAGGCAACGATATAATCACCAACGTCACCAGCTTGTCTGTGGGATAGTCCGCTCCGCCAGTATGAAATCCAGAATGGTGATGGATAATGTTCGGTTTGCGAGCCAACTCTTATAAGGTTGATATCCCAAGGAAATAATGCACGTAGATAGATCCAATCCAATTTAAAATATTTATTAAAATAAATGGAATGGAATGGCACTAACGCGTTTCGACTTTCAGTCTTTCTCAAAGTGCATCTAAAATACAATACATCAAATTCACATTTTTATACTTACAAAAATCAGGAAATGATAAAAAAACGGGGCAAAAAAATAAGCGAACGTTATAGAAATAAAATCTCGCCGGTTACACATACTTCCGGGTTTCGGTGCACGTTGATGACAAGCTACGTCTCTCAGGCGGGTGCGCAATCAACCCGCCGGCTAGGAGACGCAACCTGCCCACACATAATCTCAAACGCCATCTTAACTCAGGGAAACCGGACAAGAAAAATAAACAAAAACAGAATTCAAAAGGGAAAAAAGGAGAATACAAATGGATATAACATAACAATGGAACTGTATTTGTCATGGTACAGCTAGCTGAATCTTAATATATGAATAACCAAAATAAAATCACAATACAATTTTAATGCACTGTTTAGTTGTTGTATGTCAGTTTTCCATATATCTCATATTAAACCTATAAATTCTGGGGCAAAACATTATCAATAGGACCATTGTGATACCCGATCGGAAGTGTGCTATTTCTGGTGTCAAAAATGAGTGATGGTAACAAGTAGGGATGTGCGTTTCGTGTTTCCGAATTTCGGAATTTTCATGAAATTTCCCGATTCGTGTTTTCGGATGCGGCCGATTTTCCGAAAATGTTTAGATCCGAAAATGTCAGATCCGAAAAGTTTTCCGAGCCGAAACGAAATATTTTTGGAATTTTCGAATGGACTTGAAATGTGTCAAATCGAAATTTATTGCTTTGAAACGAGGAGAACAGACGTTCCGAAAAAACGAAAATTTCCGAAATCACGAAACGTCGATACAAAAAACGAGCAAAGTGACACGAAAATACGAAAAATGGTCGATATTCCGAAAACATGTACAATTCCGAAAAACGAAAATTTCCGAAATCACGAAAAGTCGATACAAAAGACGAGCAAAGTGACACGAAAATACGAAAAATGGACGATATTCCGAAAAAAAATGTACCCGAAAAACAAGTCGAACCGAACCGAATCGAAACAGAAATCGGTCGAAACGAGCCGAATCGAAAAGTTTAAACATCCGAAAAATCGAACCGAATCGAACCGAAAAAAAAATCGGTGCACAAGCCTAGTAACAAGAGTGAAAGAGTGGAGAAGCGGTGAGAGTCCATCTTTTGCAAAGGGCAACAGTCTTGATGTGAGTTCTTTTTCTGTCTGCAATGTGTAGGTAGTAGAGATGTGCAATTAATTTCGTTCTGGGTCCAAATTCGGACAAAATTCACCATTTTAGTATTTCTGGAGAGTTTCCGAAAATTAAATATCGGAATATCGGATCAATCTGAAATTTCAACGCGATTCGGATAGATTTCGTTTGTTTATTGCTTAAGTATGGGAAGTAGATTACTTCTAATAGAATGAAAGTTTATTTACTTATTTATTTTGTTGGATTTTTTAGGCATTATTTGGGTGAAATTTTAGGTTTTCTAACTTTTTTTAAAGAAACATGGCTTTTTAACACATAGGTTTCAATGCAGCATATGAATCCACACACTGCTGGGAAGCGCCTCTCTCTGCAGTATAATTAATGCAGCATATGAAGCCACACAATGCTGGGAAGCACCTCTCTGGAGTATAATTAATGCAGCATAGGAATCCACACACTGCTGGGAAGCGTCTCTCTGCAGTATAATTAATGCAGCATATGAATCCACACACTGCTGGGAAGCGCCTCTCTGCGGTATAATTAATGCAGCATATGAATCCACACACTGCTGGGCAGTGGCGTAGCGTGGGTTGTCAGCGCCCGGGGCCAGCAAAGAATTGTGCGCCCCCCCAACCTGTGGACGTTATCGATATTGCCCCAGCTCACACATGGATTTGCCCCCAGCTCACACATGGATTTGCCCCCAGCTCATGGATTTGCCCCCAGCTCTCACATGGATTGCCCCCAGCTCATGGATTTGCCCCCAGCTCATGGATTTGCCCCCAGCTCATGGATTTGCCCCCAGCTCATGGATTTGCCCCCAGCTCACTCATGGATTTGCCCCCAGCTCACGGGGATTTGCCCCCAGCTCATAGATTTGCCCCCAGCTCTCACATGGATTTGCCTCAGCTCTCACATGGATTTGCCTCAGCTCTCACATGGATTTGCCTCAGCTCTCACATGGATTTGCCCCCAGCTCACTCATGGATTTGCCCCCATCTCATGGATTTGCCCCCAGCTCACTCATGAATTTGCCCCATCTCATGGATTTGCCCCCAGCTCATGGATTTGCCCCCAGCCCTTACCTGGATATTGCCCCAGGCCCCAGCTCCGGCGGGGGTTGAGGGGACCGGGACCCAGATGCCGGGCAGCGCGGGAGCGCCTGCCCGGTCTTTAACAGTCCGTCCTGTTAGGTGATGCCGCGCAGCCGGTCACGTGGTCCGGCCAATCAGGTGGTACAGAGACTCCGTACCACCTGATTAGCCGGACCACGTGACCGGCTGCGCACACCGCGCAGCCGCATCACCTAACAGGACGGACTGTTAAAGACCGGGCAGGCGCTCCCGCGCTGCCCGGCATCTGCGTCCCCTCAACCCCCGGGCCAGTTTTAGGGGCGCAAATGCGCCCCTAACAAAACTGCGCCCGGGGCCACGGCCCCCCCAGCCCCCCCCCCACGCTACGCCACTGCTGCTGGGAAGTGCCTCTCTGCAGTATAATTAATGCAGGATATGAATCCACACACTGCTGGGAAGCACCTCTCTGGAGTATAATTAATGCAGCATATGAATCCACACACTGAGGGGAAGCGCCTCTCTGCAGTATAATTAATGCAGCATATGAATCCACACACTGCTGGGAAGTGCCTCTCTGCACTATAATTAATGCAGCATATGAATCCACACACTGAGGGGAAGCGCCTCGCTGCAGTATAATTAATGCAGCATATGAATCCGCACACTGCTGGGCAGCGCCTCTCTTCAGTATAATTAATGCAGCATATGAATCCGCACACTGCTGGGCAGCACCTCTCTGCAGCATAATTAATACAGCTTATGAATCCACACACTGAGGGGAAGCGCCTCTCTGTGGTAAAATTAATGCAGCATATGAATCTGCACACTGAGGGGAAGAGTCTCTCTGCGGTATAATTAATGCAGCATATGAATCCACATACTGAGGGAAAGCACCTCTCTGCAGTATAAATAATGAAGCATATGAATCCGCACTCTGCGGGGAAGCGTCTCTCTGCGGTATAATTAATGCATCATTTGAATCCACACACTGCTGGGAAGCGCCTCTCTGCGGTATAATTAATGCAGCATTTGAATCCACACACTGCGGGGAAGCGTCTCTCTGCAGTATAATTAATGCAGCATATGAATCCACACACTGCGGGGAAGCGTCTCTCTGCAGTATAATTAATGCAGCATATGAATCCACATACTGAGGGAAAGCACCTCTCTGCAGTATGAATAATGAAGCATATGAATCCGCACACTAAGGGGTAGCACCTCTCTGCAGATCGATTCAGTGATTCGGATCGATTCATTTTTCGGATCAGTTAATTTTTTCGTTTTTTGTGAGTTATAATTAATGCAGCATATGAATCCACACACTGCTGGGAAGTTCATTAATTATACTGCAGAGAGAGTGTCTCAAAGCTAAGTGTAAAAGATATTAAGCATTTAAATGTGATTAACTAAAATTTAAGTATGATCATGTATTTTTATTAACTTTTGATATGTTTTAATGATTAGGGATGGGCCAAATACCCCCGCGTTCGAACGTGAACATGATTCGAACACAATGCAAGTCAATGGGGCTCGAATGTTCGAAAATTAAGGTGCCCTCCAAGAGGGCATATATGAAAGATATTGGCCATAAAAGGTGTATGAGGGTCCGGTTTGTGCCCTTGGGGACAGGAAACAATGAAAAAAAAGTTTTTTTAAAAAAAAGTTTTTAACCCTTTCACTGCTGAGTGCTGAGCCATTTCACCATTGTGCGCTGAGCTCAAGCTTTTGCTCACGTTTAAACGCGATTTGAAGCCATGGGAAATGTTTGGGCAACAACGAGTGGGAGAAATTACGTTCTTAACGCAAACGTTAATACTCACTTGTGTGAGCATTAAAGTTTGCTGCGGTGTTCACTGCATATTTGAAGCGATTCCCCAGGACAGACCTGGTAGGATCCCTAGGAACAGACCTCTAACCCTCCGATCCTTAGGATGGTCAGGACCACTAAACCTAACCTCTAGCAGCCACACAGGCCGGGGAGACAGCACCAACAATATACACCACAGACTGAGATCAATATACGTTTGTACTGAGCTATAGTGTATGGCAGGATGGAAGCGCACCAGCAGTAACAAGCAGCAGGATATACCAGACAGGGGCGCAGACGAGAGTAGTTGTTCTAACAAATCCGGGTCAGCAACGTTTAGGCACTTGTACTACGCTACTGTATATGGTGAGAATCGGCGCACACCAGTAGCAACAGGAGGCAAACAGAACAGGCAGGGAGTACACAGAGAGAATAGTCAAATGGCAGGCAAAGTCGGCAACAGATCGGGTCCTCAGAACAAGCAGGGTCAGTAACAAGTATACAAACTGATTCGGTAAACTAGCGATGCGGGAATGAAACTCCACGGCAAGGCAAGGTGTACAGCGCGCGCTCATGATTTAAAGGTCCTGGCGGCTCCGCGTCATCATGCCGTGCCCTGCCTCCTGATCACTCAAAGCTGTACCGGGAACTGCCGGAGCTCCTGGCATTCGGGCAGCTGGCGACACCATGGATGTCACAATATTACAATCCAAACCCCAACGGGTTAAGTAACCAAATTTGTAAGAAGAATAATTAATGCAGTTTATGTATCCTCACACTGCCGGGCAGCACCTCTACAGTCTGACGCTAGCTTTAACCGGTGCGCTGTGTGCAGCTTCTGAGAAGATAAGTTATTAGTGTAGCGAGGAACCCGGCTGCGCATTTTGCATCGCTCCCTCTACACTAATAGCGTATCTTCCCAGAAGTTTCACACAGCGCGCCGGTGTATGCAGCTTCTAGCAGCGTGGGAGACGGGAGGCTGCGCTTGTTGGTGGATCCAGGAATCATGTGAGTATTAGAAAGAAAAAAAAAAGGTTTATTTTATTTTCCCAGGGACATTTAAAAATGTGGACATTTTTTTAAATGTGTCGCCTTACCTTAGCCTGGTGGTCAGTGGGGGCTCCCTGGATCCTGGTTGTGGGGGGGGCTGCTGTGTCCGCAGGTGCAGTGGCTCCCTCCCTGCGCCGCCTCTCTGCCACATGCACCCGCCCAGCCAGCCCTCACAGTCGCAGCTCTGTCATCCGGTGGCCGCATGCTCCTCAAGGTATCCTTGGGAGGCCCCGGTGGGCAGCCCTTTAAAGTGCCTAATTAGAGGGCCGCGTCTGCCTGATGTTTTAGCAACAAGATTGTTTTATCCCATAGGCTTCAATGTTAAAAATATGCCCGTTTTAATATCTAATAAACCGTTGCTTATAATATTCTGCAGTAAAGAGTCTCTTTATTTTTAGAATTTTTAAGCATTTTTAAAAAAAAATCTAAATTTTTTTTTAGAACTTTTTGCGAACGCCCTGAAAAGTTCGAAGTTCGCGAACTTTCGAACAGCTGATGTTCGATGAGAACATCGAACCGATTCGAACCTGCAGCCCATCCCTATTAATGATATCTATGCTTCAAAGTATGTAACAAAATAAAATCAATTCTCAGTGCTAAATTATAGAGCTGATGAGGAATATGTGATTAAGAATTCACATTTAAAATGTCCCAGTTTGCTCATGTAGTAAATGTACCAAAGGCCACACACACACACTGTTTCAGTACTTATTGTATAGGTTACAAACACCTTTATAGATGTCATGCATTTACACTTACTATTGCAACTAATGTACTGTATGCACTCTCTGAGATTAAGCAGTCAGCAAAAGAATTCATAGCTGACTGTGTAGCTCTTACACAGACTTAACAAAGTAAAGGATGGTTGAGATTAATTGTATGTGTCTATCTCTTGCACCAACTGCTTGCATCACAGCATGAAACATAGTAGCTTATAAATAATAGACAAAAAAATAGTGATATAGGATAGAGAAAAAGAGACACAACAGAATGCTACAGAATATGATCAATCATGATCAAGAGAGTTCTAGTGGACGTATGACAGAGTGTTAATTTAACCAAGACTGTAGCATTGGCATGATGAGTCAATCACAATTTCCCAACAAGGGAACAGAATCCAGAACCTCTCAGTTTTGACTGTATGTGTTCCGGCACCTATTTGTATGGAATCAATACATCACATGTTATCAAAACACAAAATAATAACATAAAATCAAAAATAATACTAATTTGCTTGATAAGTGCTATGTAAATTATTTATGAGGGAACTTGACTACATAGCATATAGATTTTAGCGTTTTTTTCTGAAATCGGACCTCGCCTTGTAACCTTCTGCTCTTATATGTGCTATGCGTTCCGGCACCTTCTGATTTTCAAATTAAGCACTGGGAGTACGTTACTGATTTGTGTGAAGAGCTAAAAGAATAATTCATCTAGAAGCTCATGTGTGGTACACACCATCTGACAGTGTGGTAGGTGTGCCCACTCAATGAATCTTAGTCAATACATTGAAATGAGTGACTTTTAAAAGGACAACATTCCTCTTTAAACCACCCTTGTTTTCTTTTCCTTAATCATTGTCAGGTAATGTGTTATTGACTCTGTAATGTGCTACACACGCCATGTGAATGCTTTAATAACTCCTCGCAACATCTATCATGTTGATTTAAAAAAATCTTTAATTATAGGCTATCATTGCATATTCTAATCTTACCTAATTACCTGATTTATTTCAATGTATATACAGTATCCCTCTATACTTTTGCTTTCATATCATATTCTTGTTTCAAGTGCCTCTGAATAAATGTTGAAATCATGATAAATAATGCTTACATAGTGACATGGTAATAAAGGTTGTATAAAGGTCAGTGTCCACCAAGTTCAACCTTCCACATATCCCTATGGCTGCTCTTGATCCAAAAGAGGTAAAAAAAACCACTAGATGCTCTTTCCAATTGTGCCCAAACAGGGAATGATCATTATTGATTCCATAATGTTTAATTTATGTTGTATATTTTATACATGTCAATAAATCACCTTTCCCTTTGTATTCTTTGTTGAAAGTACTTTCTTTACTTGAATCAGCGTCTGGGTGTACAGTACATTATATGACAATACTTTGTCTTGTATTTGTTGTGCTCTGCTACAATAGTGTAGTCATTGTACCTCTTTTGTATTGCTAAATACCTAACTCTTCCCCATTACCTCCATTGTCAAGTGAAATAATAAGGTAGTTCTAAATTCTTCGTATATTCTCTTTCGTTTAATTGTGACACTACCTTTGTAACAAGACTGGAATACATTAAGAGGTGATTATTTTTAATTATTGGGAAGATAATCAGTATTATTGCAAACCAAACGCAGGTGGCAATGGAGCTGGAAACCTTAAATTGTATGTGGAGGATTAAATATTGTGTAAACAGACAGCAATTTTGCATACTTGATTCTTTAATTCATCTGAACTCTGAAACCTGCTTACACTAGCTAAACAATAGCGTGTATGTTACCTCAAGCTCACTTAATCATTCATGAATATTGTTAAAGACGGGCTGGTTTCTTGGTCGCAGGCTAATTAAAACAAGAGAATGTGTCTCTAGCTTAGGACATTTTGAGTAATTACACTGGAAATAAAAATGGAAGGTTATGACCTAGTACCTCCATCGCAAAATTCCATGTATGATATTGTCATGTTCTTTGCTCTTTCTATGACATCTCATGACCTGCTGCTACCGCGGGTCACTCTTGAGGCAGAATAATTAAAAACGTAACGTGACAACCTGAAAGTACTGAAATTACTAGTATTTATTAACCTTGTGACATGTATCTTAGCCTCAGTTGACCCTTTAGTTATCTTCCCTACAAGCTATGTTTGTACAATTTAATTTGAAAGATGACACTTTAAATAGATAATAAATAAATAATGATAAACTTCTAAGGGAGCCATAGATCGAGTTAATTCGACCTGCTATTATTTGGGAGCAATGCAAAGAAATTTATTTTATTGCAAATTAAATTTGTTTGGAAATAGGCTCCAGAATGAGCCCCTAAGGTTTCAACACATTAGACATGGCAGTCAATGTGATGGAATTTTGAAAAACTTTGAGTTCCGTTTCCCCTTTAAGACGACATGGCGCCCAAGCTGTATAGTACATGTAGTAATGCTTTTTGTCTTGTCAAATAGGACTTGTCTACAGGTTTATTATTACCGTGTGGATAATAGAAAGCAATGTTCTAAAAAAAACACTGGGTCCTGTCAGTTATCACTTGGTAGTGAAAGGGCTAAAGAGATTCACTAAACAGTGCTGTTGGATTGAAAGAAAGGTGGATTTATTACAGCCAACTATGGACTCGATTTAATTATATGGGCCAATTATTTTCGCAATATCAGTGGATTCAGTTGAAAATATTCAGCCCAAGCCGATATTTGAAAAATGCCAGGAATCTCTGCCCAGAAGAAAAGTTGTCTGGAAAAATGCCAGAAAAAATAGCTTATTTTCAGTTGGCATAATATAGATTTGTGTCATTAAACATGTCTTCTAAAAATTTCTGATGTTTTAAAAATTATTTAAGTCTAATTCCCTCCAGTTTTCTACCTGAAAATCCAAGGAAAGATAACTAAAGGGTCAACTGAGACTAAGATACATGTCACAAGGTGAATAAATACTAGTAATTAACTTACTTTCATGTTGTCACATTAAGGTTTTGATTATTCTGCCTCAAGACTGACCTGTGGTAGCAGCAGGTCAAAAGATGTCATAGAAAGAGCAAAGAACATGACAATATCATACACGGAATTTTGCGATGAAGGTACTAGGTCATATAACCTTCCATTTTTATTTCCCATGTAATTACCTGAAATGTCCTAAGCTAGAGACACATTCTCTTGTTTTAATTAGTCTGCGACCAACAAACCAACCCGTCTTTAACAATATTCATGAATGATTAAGGAAGCTTAAGGCAACATCAACACCTTTCAGCATTTGTATTTTCTTGGAATTGAATTGATGTAGCCAAAATTTCCAAAGCCTACATTGTCATTGGAAAGTATAGCCGTGAAAGCCAGTATTCGATCCAATTTTTTTGGGGTGAATCGAAATGCCAGTAAACCCACAAATGAATCTCCTGAATGCAAAAATGACCAAAATGCAACCTAAAAAGGTCCCGAGTTTGACTAGCGGCCTAATTAAATTAAGGACTGCAGTTGATCAACTACAGTAAAACTAAAATTAATTCACCATTTATGAAAGTTCCACCATACATAAAGATTGTTTTATTTTATGGTGTGCTTTCAGTTTATACATTGTTCCACCATACTGTGCCATACTGTTTTCACCATTGTTCCTGCCAAAGTTGTTCAAAGATATTAGTGTAGTATTCAGTGTGGTTTCCTCCATAGTTCCTGACAAAGTTGTTCAACTTAGTATTTGCCCATTTTTCAGCAGGGTTTACCCGTTCTTTTGACTGTATCTCCTGCCAACGTTATTCAGCATTTTTTTCACTGTTGTTGTCCACGCAGTTTCAGTTAAAGTTGACCAGCATTCAGTTTTACCATGGTCTTCACTGTTGATCCTATCGGAGTTCAGTGAAGATCACCACTTTAAAATCCCTGAAGTCCATTGATTGTTGTCACAAAGAACAGTGGAAAACCGGTGCATGAAGAATAACCAAAGTTGACTGCTTCTACTGATGGATAATGGTGGTACTATTGTTCACCGTTGCTCATTGTTGTTTGTAGCAACTTTGCCTTCTGTTGTTTAATTTTGCTTCTCCAGATAGGCAAACTTCACAATAATTTCCACTACAACAGTAAACTAAAGCGACACAGCACTGTTTACTAAATAAACCCTGAAGACTAGCTACTAATAAGGAATCATTTCCTTTTACCATTTAAAAAAACATTCTATTTACAAGACTGCTCAGTTTTAGTCTTTCATTTACGGAGATACTTTGCACATGTTTTCATGATTGCTTTTAGCATGACTGGCACAGCGAGTGTGACCAATATTGCTATTTATTCAGTGTTAAATAATAATAATGAGACGTAGGCTGTAAAATATTGCCACAAGCTTGTTTCTCATTGGAAATAAAAAAAAATCACTAGTGTTATCATAATTTTTCTGCTTTATGCAAGAGTGTGGAAAGAGTATTTACTGCTGTGATACTTGAGACAGCTGCGGTACAAATAATTTCAGATACACTGTTATTTGGGCTGAGAAAATTTCTTCCTTAATGACTAAGTAATTACCTTAGACAATTAGTAAGTTTAATGAGCATAACGTACTGTTAATCATTCATTTTTGTAACTAATGTAGCTTGTTTTCACTAATTATTTAAAAAACTGTTGATTTGAAGGCACGTCTAATTATTCGCAACTTCCCTCCACTTTAGAACACCATCGGATTCCCACGCTAGACGAGAATAACTGGGTGTTGGGAAACATCGATCAAATCGGCTACTTTCGGGTTAACTATGATATCAGGAACTGGAGATTGCTGATTGACCAGCTAATGAGGAACTCTGAGGTACTGTAAGTTCTCCTTAACGTTTGTTTTTACAGGGATCTTGTTTTAATCTAAAGATCCCCAGAGGCATTATCTTTCTAAATGATACCATTTTTCTCATAGGTCATTTCTGTCAGTAATCGAGCAGGACTGATCGATGATGCTTTCAATCTGGCAAGGTATGTTTTCTTGCAAATGTCCAACTTAATGAGCAGCCTTGTCAACTCTGGCTTGGAATCTTCAGTGGGGAACGGGTTCGCACCTCTCTGGCTTTCAACTTCTTCGGAGGGGTTTCACGCTTGAAGAGACAAGTGTTTTCTTTAGGCTCTCCACGCATTAAAGCTTTTTTTTGTTTCTTTCTGCACCACGCTGCTACCACTGTCTAAAGCGCCATCCACAATATTGATCAATAAGAGCTTCGGGGTATTTCCGTGGTTGCAAAGGCTTGATCAATTTTTCAGCAGGTTTGTTCTGAAGATTAATGATCTATCCTGCTTTCCTTTGCTAATGAACTGTTTTAAAAATGACCACGCTGCCATATTCCATTTTTTTTTTCTATCGGGGAAAGCACCTTCAAGCTTCAGTTGTTATATTTTGCTTCTGCATAACGTATTGCTTCCTAAGATTGATTGTTTCATTTGATTATTATTACAGAGCTTAATAATATCATGATAACAACAATATAGAGTAAGTGATAAATAAATCCGAGGTAGTAAATTATTCATTGGCCGTTAAGAGTGCTAGCAGGGCAGATTGTGTCTTAACGAATGTGCAGAATAATTTATTCAGATTAAATAAAGAAGACAGACAGACATCTATAGATATTACAGTGACTGTCGCCGTGTGTGACGGAGAAAGCTTATCTGCACTGCAAGTGTAATTACATTTTCTTTGAGTGCTAACAGATAATTAATGCAACAAAATTAGTAATTAACTGTTGCTTCCTTTTCACTCAGTGCTTCATGAGCTGTATCTGTGTAATAAAATAAATATATACTGTGTATATATATATATATATATATAACACTTCAAAAAATAGGACGCACTCCAGGACTTAGGTAACCAAAATAAAATCGATGGTTTATTAGATATGCATTAAAAGTATGTGCCTAATGGCACCAGCCGACGTTTCTGCCCTCACAGGGGCCTTGATAAAAGGGGCCTTGATAAATCGATGGTTTATTAGATATGCATTAAAAGTATGTACCCAATGGCACCAGCCGACGTTTCGGCCCTCACAGGGGCCTTGATAAATCGATGGTTTATTAGATATGCATTAAAAGTATGTGCCCAATGGCACCAGCCGACGTTCGGCCCTCACAGGGGCCTTGATAAATCGATGGTTTATTAGATATGCATTAAAAGTATGTGCCCAATGGCACCAGCCGACGTTTCTGCCCTCACAGGGGCTTGATAAAAGGGGCCTTGATAAATCGATTGTTTATTAGATATGCATTAAAAGTATGTGCCAATGGCACCAGCCGACGTTTCGGCCCTCACAGGGGCCTTGATAAATCAATGGTTTATTAGATATGCATTAAAAGTATGTGCCCAATGGCACCAGCCGACGTTTCGGCCCTCACAGGGGCCTTGATAAATCGATGGTTTATTAGATATGCATTAAAAGTATGTACCCAATGCCACCAGCCGACGTTTCGGCCCTCACAGGGGCCTTGATAAATCGATGGTTTATTAGATATGCATTAAAAGTATGTGCCCAATGGCACCAGCCGACGTTTCGGCCCTCACAGGGGCCTTGATAAATCGATGGTTTATTAGATATGCATTAAAAGTATGTGCCCAATGGCACCAGCCGACGTTTCTGCCCTCACAGGGGCCTTGATAAAAGGGGCCTTGATAAATCGATTGTTTATTAGATATGCATTAAAAGTATGTGCCCAATGGCACCAGCCGACGTTTCGGCCCTCACAGGGGCCTTGATAAATCGATGGTTTATTAGATATGCATTAAAAGTATGTGCCCAATGGCACCAGCCGACGTTTCGGCCCTCACAGGGGCCTTGAGGCCCCTGTGAGGGCCGAAACGTCGGCTGATGCCATTGGGCACATACTTTTAATGCATATCTAATAAACCATTCATTTTATTTTGGTTACCTAAGTCCTGGAGTGCATCCTATTTTTTGAAGTGTTCTATACTATATTTATGAACTTGTGCACCCAGGCAAGAACATTATACTGTATAGGATACCAGCAACTCCTTCCAAAAAATGCAAAACCGATGCAAAAGAAATGGTGCAAGGACCAAGAAAATATACAAAGTCCAAAGAGTGGCCGCACTCAAAAAATTAAATATACAATTTTATTAATATCAAAAGTTAAAACCTAGTTACCGACTTTTCGGCTCTCTTGAGAGCCATTTTCAAAGAAAAAACAACCTTGAAAATGGCTCCCAAGAGAGCCGAAATGTCGATAACTATGATTTAACTTTTGATATTAATAAAATTGCATTTTTAAGTTTTTAGAGTGTGGCCACTATTTGGCCACTATATTCATTTATATATATATATATATATGAAACAAGTCAATAGAATGGGCACTCACCAGTAATATAAATCTGTAGTTCTACCCTGCTGCAAAAGATCCTCAGAATACCATATCCATAAAGTATTGACTTTTACTTGAAGACCAAGAACAATTGAGCCCTGACTTTTGCAATTATACACAAACTGTAGAGGCAAAAAAAATATTGTAAATATGAAATGTATCATTGGACCAGTTTTTGCTGTGATTACGGCACGCGTTTGCCGTGGCATCATTTCGATAAGCTCATGCAATGTCACAGCATTTATTTACAGCCAGAGTTGCATTAATTTATGGCCAAGATCTTGTATTGATGATGGGAGAGTCGCAGTGCTGCGTAAAGTCTTCTCCAACACATTATCCCAAAGATTCTCAATGGGGTTAAGGTCTGGACTGTGCGGTGGCCAATCCATGTGTGAAAATGATGTCTCATGCTCCCTCAACCACTCTTGCATAATTTGAGCATGATGAATACTGGCATTGCCATCTTGGAATATGCCCGCTATGCCATCAGGGGAGAAAAAAAAAATTGATGGAAAAACCTGCTCGTTCAGTATATTGAAGGAGTTTTTCTTTTACCCGTGTTCGGCGGCTTGTCAGATTTTTCCGGCGGCTGTTCGATGGGTTGTCGGCTTTTTTAAGATCAAATCGTCAGTTTTGCAGCAGATCATCGGATGCATTCGGCAGGTTGTCGGTGTTTTTTCAGATCGATTCAGCGTTTTTTCGAATGCATTCGGTGGCTTATTTGCCGTACTTTGGGGACCCTTCGGTGAATGCTGAATTCACTGCAGGGTCACGAATCGAACTCACTGAAGTGCGGCAAACAGGAGAGAACCAAAATTGTTATTATTATTATTATACTTTATTTATATATTGCCAGTATATTCCGCAGCGCTGAACAATGGGCACGATATAAACAGGGTTACAATACATTCAGACTGAGCAACATTTTGACAAACCAGTACAGGAGGAAATGAGGGACCTACAATCCTACAAATGAGGGAATTTACAATCTAGAAGGACTGGGGTGGAAACAGGAGGAGGTGACTGTTTTTTCTTTTTTCTGTAACAGCCCTTTTTATTATCATTCATTGGATCTTATATGTAAATTTCAGAAATTTTCACTCAGTAGTTTGTTTGCAAACATCGTTTCACTTTTCAAACATTCAAGCGTACTGGGTTTTTTTTTCACTCCATTTGTCTGCAGTGTCGGGTTTTTCCGGCGGCTGCTCTGCGCTCTGATCGGCTCCTGCTCGGGTTTCTCCAGCGTCTTCGGCGGGGTTAACCCAGATGTTTTTGCGGGTTTCGGTGTGAGTTCACCCTTGTTTTGCGGTGACTTTTCGGTGACTTTTCCCTGCATTACGGAGGCCTTGTGGTGCTTGCTGAACGTACGGTGACTTTTCGATTGTCTTTGAATAACCCTGTAGGACTTTATAAATGTTGTCATTTCAGTGCTCTCTGAATAACCCTGTATGTAGCCTGGAGACCCCTTCCAATATCCGCTACTAAACTCACTCCAACCATGGTAAAGCTTTAAACACCTTTTGTTCCCTGAGTTGAATAGTTAGCAATCTTGCACCAGTATTAAGGAAGAAGGGATATCATTCAGGATTATGCTTTGAGAAGATATTGCATAACACTCTTGCTTAGAGATGTGTGATTTGGTTTGGATGTATTTGTAATTCGACCGATATATCTCTAATTTGGCTATACCGATCAATCCGAATCAAATGTGTTTCCGAATTTAAAAATACGAATTAATCCAATTTTTTTTTTATTCTTCTCCGCTAGATCTGAATTTAATAGGATCTTTTCATATTGAAATGGAATGGTAAAAATATCACAAAACAAAAAGTACAGTAACTCTAACCTTAGCCCTAACCTTAATCACAAAAAACACAGAAACTGTAACCCTAACCCTAATTAATTATTTTAAATAATAATACAGAAACTAATTCTAATCCATAACCCTAGCCGTAACTTTAGCCCTAACCCTAATCAATTATTTTTACTACTGAAACTGTATCCCTAACCCTAACCCTAGCCGATAAGTTGGAGCTGCTCTCACAGGCGATCTCAAAGAGTGTGATTATTATTATTATTATTCTTTATTTATAAAGCGCCAGCATATTCCGCAGCGCTGTACAATAAGCACAGTATAGACAGGGTTACAATACATTGAACAACATTTGACAAACAGTACAGGAGGAGATGAGGGCCCTATTCCCGTAGGAACTCACAATCTAGGAGGGTTGGGATTGGAAACAGGAGGAGAGGACTGTAAGGTGAGAGTGATTGATGGTTGTGTCAGTGAGTTGGGTGGTAGGCTTCCCTAAATAGGAATGCTTTAAGGGAGCGTTTGAAGGAAGAGAAGTTAGGGGAAAGTCTGACAGTACGAGGGAGAGCGTTCCAGAGAGTGGGGGCTGCGCGTAAGAAATCCTGCAGTCTATCATGGGAAGAGGTGATGCGGGGAGAAGCTAGGCGCAGGTCACTGTTTGACCTTAGGGAGCAGGCTGGGGTGTATTGGTGATTAGTGAGGACAGGTAGTGGGGCGCTGAGTTAGTGAGAGTTTTGTAGGTAAGGATAAGGATTTTGAACTTAATTCTGCAGTGGATGGGGAGCCAGTGAAGGGACTCGCAGAGGGAGCGGCAGAGACAGAGCGGCGGGTGAGGTGAATTAGCCTGGCGGAGGCGTTCAGGATGGATTGTAGGGGGGAGAGGCGGGACAGAGGGAGGCCAGATAAGAGATTATTGCAATAGTCTAGTCGGGAGATTACCAGGGCGTGTATGAGTTGTTTTGTGGTGACAGCGGTAAGAAATGGCCGAATTCTGGAAATATTACGCAGTTGGTATCGACAGGAGGAGGAAAGAGACTGGATGTGGGGGATGAAGGAAAGAGCAGAGTCAAGTGTAACTCCAAGACAGCGAACTTGGTTTGATGGGGAGATGGTGATACCCTCCACCGTGATAGAGAAGTAAGGAGGTGGGGAGGCATTGGAGGGAGGAATAAGTAGGAGCTCAGTCTTTGACATGTTGATCTTTAGGTGGTGGGAGGCCATCCAGGAGGAGATGCCAGATAAACAGTCACTGACTTTTGAGAGGACAGGGGGAGAGAGATCAGGGGTAGAGAGGTAGATCTGAGTGTCATCAGCGTAGAGGTGGTAATTAAAGCCAAAGCTGTTGATGATTTTGCCCAGGGAGGAGGTGTAGATGGAAAAGAGCAGAGGACCAAGGACAGAGCCTTGAGGTACACCAACAGATAGAGGCAATGAAGAGGAGGAGTTACCAGCAAAGGACACACAGAAGGACCTGTTGGATAAATAGGAGTCAACCCAAGCAAGTGCAGTGTCACCGAGACCCAGAGAGTTGAGGGTCTGTAGAAGGAGGGGATGGTCAACAGTGTCAAAAGCAGCCGAGAGGTCAAGCAGGATGAGAATAGAATAGTGGCCATGTTTTTTAGCAGTTAGGAGGTCGTTGGTGACTTTGGTGAGGGCAGTTTCAGTTGAGTGTAGGGGACGGAAGCCAGATTGCAGGGGGTCAAGTAGGGAATTGGAGGACAGGAAGAGGGAGAGGCGGTTGAAGACTAGTTTTTCTAAGAGCTTTGATGTGAAGGGAAGCAGGGATACAGGGCGGTAGTTGGATGGAGAGTTGGGGTCTAGGGATGGTTTCTTTAGTAAAGGGGTAACTAGCGCGTGTTTGAAGGCAGATGGAAAGGAGCCAGTGGAGAGAGATAGGTTGAAGATGTGTGTGAGAGCAGGGGTGAGGGAGGAGGAGAGGGGAGGAATTAGATGTGAGGGAATGGGGTCGAGCGGGCACGTGGTGAGATGTGAGGAGGACAATAAGGAATTGACTTCCTCCTCAGTGGCTGGGAGGAAGCGGCAGAGGGTGGCAGAGGGGACCTGTGGGAGTGGAGGTGGCAGATAACTATCTTGTGTTGGGATGTTGCTTCTGATAGTTAGAGTTTTACTGAGGAAGTAGTCTGCCAGGTCTTGAGCGCTAAAGGCAGCTGAGGGGGGAGGTGCAGGTGGGTAGAGGAGGGTGTTGAAGGTGGACCAGAGCCGTTTAGGGTTGGAGGACAGCGTAGATATAAGAGATGAGAAGAAGGATTGTTTGGCCAAGTGGAGGGCAGAGGTGTATGACCGGAGAATAAGCTTGAAGTGAACAAAATCAGCTTCAGAGCGGGATTTCCTCCAGGCACGCTCTGCGGTGCGGGAGCATCTTTGCAGGTAGCGAGTCTGGAGGCTGTGCCAGGGCTGAAGCTGGCGGTGTGGGGCCTTACAGAGTCGAAGAGGAGCAAGAGTGTCTAGAGCAGAGATAAGCATAGTGTTGTAGTGATTAGTGGCAGCATCAGGTCAGGTGAAGGATGAGGTATGAGGGAGGTGGTGAAGTAGGTTGGAGAATTGATGGGGGTCCACAGCATGTAGATTTCTGCGAGTGTGTGTGCGGGTGGGGGAGCAGGGTGTTTAGGAAGTCCAGATAGGTTGAAAGAGAGAAGGTGGTGGTCAGAGATGGGGAAAGGGCGACATTTGAACTCAGAAATGGAGCAGAGGTTGGAAAAGACCAGGTCAATAACGTGACCATCGCGGTGGGTAGGGAGGAGGGAGGATTGTGTGAGTCCAAGGGAGGACGTGAGTGAAAGAAGTTTGGAGGCAGCAGAGCGGAAGGATCGTCAATGGGAATGTTGAAGTCCCCGAGAATTAGGCATGGAAGATTAGAAGACAGGAAGTGAGAAAGCCAGGTAGCAAAGTGGTCAAAGAACTGGGAGGTTGGTCCCGGTGGGCGGTAGATGACTGCCACCCTGAGGGCCAGAGGAGAGAACAGGCGGATGCAGTGTGTCTCGAAGGAGGAGAAGGAGAGGGATGGGGGTGGAGGGAGATGCTGGTAGGTGCAGGTGGGAGAGAGCAGGAGTCCGACCCCACCACCATTTCTCTCACCCGGTCTGGGGGTATGGCTCAAGTATAGACCGCCATGTGAGAGAGCAGCAACGGAGGTTGTGTCAGAGGGAGTTAGCCAGGTTTCAGTTAAAGCTAGGAGGTTGAAGGAGTTTGAAAGGAAGAGGTCATGGACGGCTGTGAGTTTGTTGCCCACAGAGCGAGCGTTCCAGAGGGCACAGGAGAAAGAGGACAGACGCTGAGGGATGATGGGAATGAGGTTGCTGGGCTTGCAGGGAGGTGATTTATGTGCAATGGAGATAGGATGAGAGGGAAGTATTGGATGTGTTGTGGGGCCAGGGTTAGGGGATATGTCACCTGAATAGAGTAACAGCAGGAGGGTGAGAAAGAGAAGGTGGGAATGGGATTTGTGGGAGTGGGAGTGATTTTATTTATTTATTTATTTTTATAAAGGAAGGATTACATTGAGATTTCTCTCGTTTTCAAGTATGTCCTGGGTGGCGAGTATGTACCGTTAGGTGTCTTGCCCAAGGACATTTACTGGAGAGGTGCTCTTGCTGGGATTGAACCCATGTCTCCACAGGCTCTCTCGATGCAGAGCAGTGATGTTACCTCCACTCCACCCAGTCGATGATGTCTGTAATGCAATCTGCTTGTTGACGTCTGTAGTGACTGATCTGGTGACTGGCAGGTGGGAAAGTCAAAATCCCAGCTGCTTGTGATGGGTGGGGCAGAGGACAAGAAATTCCTCCACTTCACTTTCCGTTTTCATCCGATCTGGGCAACAGGGAGAAAGGGGAGAAGGGGGGCACTCCTCACATTATTACCACTTTAATAACCCTGTATACATAATTACGTCCTATAATATAATTTGGTATTGATTTTAGCTACAATTTACTTTTAGATTCTATTCTTTTTTTCAAGGCAGAGAGCACATGCATAGAATGCACCTATTAGTTCTAATCCTCTTTGACTTAGTTCAAGATTATCTTTTATGTAAACAAATGTGAATGCGATTGTTATTTTCCTGATAAGCCTAGTGGACATATTTGACCACATGTTCTTTGGTTTATCTCTGAATTAAACAAGGCAAGGCAAAGGAATTTTAAAGCCGCAGTGACACCTAATCGGATATTTTATTCTATTTGTTTCTGTGTAATTTTAACATTTCAAAATATCAGACACACATGTGAAAGTGATAATGAAAAGGAAATTACTTAAATCAGTTCTTGTTAATGTCGCTCTCCTTAAAAGAATAATTTAATATCGAGACGAAGGAAAAAAGCAGATTATTACTGTCATAATTCCATTACTATAGCTTCAATTCCTCTTTGTGTTAATTACATTATAACAAGAAAAGGTTATTGAAAAAGTAGAAAAGCATCTGATAGTTCACATAGAAATGTATGACTCATCCAGGTCAACTATTCAAAATGTGTAGATAATTCCAGAGGTTTGGTCACCTCTACCATTACAAAGAGAGCGTACTTTATTTAGCAGCTCACAGGCGTATACGCCATTTTCCGAACTGATAATCTGACGGTTTCAAAAAAAGAACTAACGGTAACTTAATAATTTTTATAAATAACTTATGTTCTTTTATACGAGCAGTAATTCCTCCAAATTGTGTTCCTTTCTGTTTTTATTATAAATAATTAATTCATAAATTTACATTCATTCTGCAATTAAACCAAAATAATATAGTGAGGTAGAATAAAACAGTAACAACGGGAAAACCTAGCATAATAGTTTTTTTTAACGTTTACAACTAAATGTAATATGATAAAATATTTAAGAAATCTTGTGTACGATCCCACTTGAGAGGATAGCATTAAGGAGCGAGCTGTTAATTAAGTATAATGGCCTTGATCTTTTAGGCTAGGGTCAAACGAAAGCATTTTTACACGCGAACGTAAAAAAGTGCGTCCGAACGAATTGACGTATTTTTTCACGGAGTGCGCGAAAACGGTCATACGATGCGCATTTTTCGTGCGTGATTTTTTCAGATCGTCAATAAAACTCTTTTTGCGTCTGGACGTTATGTAGGCTGGACATTAGCAGTGTCTGACATCTCCTAATCACGCAAACACGCCGCTATGCCGCAGCTGCGCACTCTGTACGTCAGTACTAGCGGTTCGGCGTTCTCGAAAAAATGCGTTCGTTTTCCACTTGCGTTGCGCGGCCGGACTTTCGTGCGACCGTACATCGTATATTGGCCGTCATTGCCCGTCATCTGCTGCTAGTGCGGCCGTAATTATGTGCGCCAGAACGCACGTTAAAAGTGCGCTGGTCTGACCCCAGCCTAAATGATAACATGCCTCCTGCTATTCCAGTTGAGTTGCAAACCTCCATACTTTGTATAGTTTGTGCTAATGTGTTGGGGGCAGGAGAATAATGAGCAATTATAATTATCTAGGGATGCACTGACATAAATTTTTTATAACAGAGTACAAGTACCGATACTTTTTTCAGGTACTCACCGATACTGAGTACTGATACTTTTATTGAAAGTCATGTGACCGCTTTCCAATAAATAATCTTGGATTTTGCTGAAAGCCTGTCCAATTTATGTTAATATTGAAATGTATGGCCAGACATCCCATTTCCCCACCGCACAAATCCTGACCACACACAGAATGCAGTATATATACACACCGACACACACCCCAGACCTCAGACACATGTATACCCAGATGCAGACCGCAGATACATGTATAACCAGACACATCAGGCCCCGATACATGTATACCCAGACATCAGACCACAGATACATGTATACCAGATACAGACTCCAGATACATGTATACCGAGACACAGGCCTCAGAATCATGTATACTCACACAGACCTCAGAATTGTTTATACCCAGACACAGGCCTCGGGATCATACATAACCTTCATGTTCTGCTGAGTACCATCTGGCCGTGTGTCCCGCCGAGTGCTGACTGGCAACCTGTTCATCAGAGCGCCTTCATGCTTCTGAAAGTTGTGATGTGCTCTCGTGAGATCTCGTGACCTCACCCACACACACACACACACACCAGACCCCAGACACATGTATACCCAGACATTGACTCCAGACACATGTATACCCAGACACAGACCCCAGATACATGTATACCCGACACATCATACCACAGATACATGTATACTCAGACATCAGAACCCAGATACATGTATATACAGACATCAGACCCCAGATTCATGTATACTCAAACACAGACCCCAGATACATTTATACCCAGACAAAGATCTTAGGATGATGTATACCCCGACACAAACCTCAGAATCATGTATACCCACACAGACCTCAGAATCATGTATACCCAGACACAGACCTTAGTCTGTGTTCTGCCGAGCACTGGCTGGCCACATTTCCCTCCGACTGGCTGCCAGCTTGTAAAGGCTGTGACACGATCTCACAAGATCCTGCAACCCCGCAAGATATCAGCTGGAGGTTACATCACAGCATTCACAGGCGAGCAGCTGGTCGAATGAACACACAGCCAGCCGGTGCTCGGTGAAACATGCGGCCAGCCGTAGAGGAATGCTAGTGGAATGCTCTTTAATGCATTCTGCTAGCAGCCCTTTGGATACTGGCAAGCCAGTCCAGCACTGACTTTTGGGTATCGGTAGAGAAATCGGGGCATTTGCCAAGTACTCATGCAAATGCCGGTATCTGCACCAATACCGATACTAGTATTGGTATCCTTGCATTCCTAATAATGACACTTGTTTTTCTCGCATGCAACTAATATTTGGAAAAAAAGATAGCAGGAAAAAAGTGCAGGAGATATATCCAGGTTTTTTGCCCCTGCGGACTAGTAGATGATAAGAAAGCATCTGTTTTTTTAAATTGGATTTTTAAAGACAAATAATTAACTCCTTCACCACCAAGTGATTTTCCGCAAAGTCACTGCCAGGAGCAAGTGAATTTGTGGAAAATCACTTTTCATTAATTATATTTTGTGAATGGTCCCAAAATATAATTCATGCATGATTTACAGTACTAGTCCTATTTGGCAAGGCAGATGTCACCATCTGCTGGCCAAAAGGAGCTGTCACAGCTGAGGCTCCGCGCTGCAGCAAGTGAATATCTCTGTGACACACACAGATATTCACTTGTAAAAACAGTTGTAGCACTTGGGTGTCATGCCTGAGGTGCTAAAACTTTGGGGGCACCTTCTGGAGCTCAACTGCAAATGAAATTAGCTTGCAACAAACAAATTTAATTTGCAATGATACAGCATAACTGCAGATTGCGTTAACACGATCTTGTGCTGCTGTGTCAGTTACCAATGATCAAGTATACACGATCATGGTAGAGAAGAGGTTAAATTTTTTTTTTTTTTAAAAATGCCGGTTTTCAAAAGCATTTGCAAAATCACATCATACACAAAATATTACATAAAATTCCATACTCTTCTTAGGTTCATATTGCAGGGAACAGGGGGATCCGCTGCCACCTCTCACTGCAAGGAGAAAGAAGGACATTGAGAACAAACAGTTCTCAGTGTCCTGCGGCAGACATACAGAGCTTGCACAAGTGTCCTTAAAGACCTATGTATATCTGGAGATGATAGTCGCAGTGGTATGCAGGGCCACTGCAGGTATTTGTTAGCTAGTGCCACTTCTACTAGCCAAGCCAACATTTTAGTAGCTCACATGAAATATGGCCAGTAGCAGCAGGCAGCAAATGGTTAATGGCCCCTGCCAAATTTTTCCATTAGCAGCTTTCTATTACCACCTCAAGAGGAGTAGAGCCCTGTGGCTGTTAAAGTAACATGTCCAACAGAAAAAAAAAGAATGAATTTGACCTATGTAATGCTTTGGAATTGAATTTAAATACATATTTAGGACCTTGTTTTCTATGTACCTATTTGCTATGGTTAATACGTCCTGCATCCACACATTCCTAAGTGTGTACAAACAGAAACATAAAAGTATTTATATGTAGATAACTGGATATAAGGCATTTTATGCAGCAAATTATATGTTGCGCACTGTTCCGGAGCTTAAATCCATACGTTTATTTAAAAGAAAAAAATGAAATCCACACATAATGCTATTTAACAATTGCATGGCAGGGTATTGTTCTGTGTAGTAGATGTGGACATTATCCTTGTGAATCCTTGCTGTCAGTCTAATGACATGGTTTGATTCACATTTTCGGAATTTATGGAACAGATAATTCGTACGTGAATGATAATTTTCCCTTGGCAATTATCCCACCATTTGGTACTTTGTCCCCAGAGGGAAAATGAATGCACTAGGATATATCCCTGAGTTCAGCAGTCTGTTTTAAATAACAAAGCAAGGTCAAAATGCTGAAGAATATATTGAGGCTTAATTCTGCTTCTGTCTGTCTCATTAGCAGCTCACACAGTTTGAAAATAGAGTGTTAAGAGGTCAAGTGTTTCTAGAGAATGCACTTTGGAAGCAATTGTATTTATAACATTCTTTTACACATAAGTAATGCTTTGTATTTTATATCTTCCAGCCTGTGTGTTAATATATTGTGGGGATTTATTGTTTCTATGCCACCGATTCAGAAAGTCCTAATTGCTATGCGGGAAAACCGGATTAATATTTTATTTTCTTAAAGGATTGTGGGTATACATATATGCACTTATTACTAATTAACCATAAATTATGCTAACTTCCCCAATGGTTATCCCTAAACTAACCAACCAACCCCCAGCCCCTAATTAAAGCTAAACATCTTTTACCGCCAGTTGCTAAAACCTCCTAATGGACACCAAGCACCCTGTAACCCCCAATATCTAAGCCCTACACTAACTCACTCTAGTCTTCCTAAGTCCGTACTACCTAACCCCCCCGACCAGTTAAGGCTAGGGTCAGACGAACGCATTTTTCGTGTTGTCAGTGAAAAAGTGCGTTCGAACGAATGGATGTATTTTTTCACGGAACACGCGATAGCGGTCATACGATGCGCCTGTTCGTCCGTGATTTTGTACGGATCATCAATAAAACACTTTTTGTGTCTGGACGTTATGTTGGCCGGACATTAGCAGCGTCTGACGTCTCCCAATCACGCACACACGCCTCTAGCGGACGCAGCGCACTCTGTACGTCCGTACTAGCGGTTTGACGTTCTAGAAAAAATGCGTTCGTTTGCCACTTGCGTTGCGCGGACGAACTGTCGTGCGGCCGTACTTCGTGTGTTCCCCGGCATTGGACGTCATTTGCTGCTAGCACGGCCGTGATTTCGTGCGACTAAACGCACGTTAAAACTGCTTTCGCCTGACCCTAGCCTAAGCCGTAACTGCTTATACTGCCCTGCTTCCTTAAAAACATAAAGCTTTGAAATATACTCACCTTCCATAGGTAGCCTTGATGAATAATAAATTACGAATGAAAAGAAAAGAAAACGACTTCATGTGTGGGGAAAAAAGGAAATTCCAAAGTGTAAACACCAAGCCATTTGGTGGAATGAGTCTGAGCATTTGCATCAATAGTGACACTAACAATGTGACAAAGAGGACCCTTGGTGCTCCCACATTGGTGCAGTGTGGAGCTTCCATTCTTGCGATGATGTGTAACATCTCCAACAGCATCTGCAGCATCCATTAGATCGGTAGTTTCCAACCCTGGTCTTTAAGTCCCCCCTAACAGGCCAGATTTTAAGGATTTCCTTGGGGAAATGCAGACTGAATCCTGCAATCACTGAGCAGCAAATCATATCACCCGTGCTGTGCCTCAGATATCTGGCAAACCTGACCTGTCAGTGGGTCCTGAGGACCGGATTTTTAAACATTAATCTAGACTAGGGATGGGCCGAACACCCCCTGTGTTCGTTTCGCATTCGAACTCGAACATTTAAAAAAGTTTGAATTCGACCGCGATTCGAACTCAATGCAAGTCAATGGGGCCCAAAAGTTCGAAAATACAGGTCCCCTCCAGAGGGCATATATGCAAGATATTGGTCATAAAAGGTGTATGGGGGTCCGGGTACTGCCCTGGGGGACAGGAAACAATGAAAAGAAAATAAAATAAAAAGTGTTTTTAACCCAAAAACTTTTTTTTAAACCATTTCACCGCTGTGCGCTGAGCAAATTTTTACCGCTTTTACTCATGTTTAAAAGCGATTTGAAGCCATGGGAAATGTTTGAGCAACAACGAGTGGGAAAAATTACGATCTTAACGCAAACGTTAACGCTCACTTGCGTGAGCATTAACGTTTGCGTGAGCATTAACGTGTTCACCTGGTAGGATCCCTGGTAACAGACCTCTAACCCTCCGATCCCTAGGATTCGTCGGGACCACTAAACCTAACCTCTAGCAGCCACACAGGCCGGGGAGACAGCACCAACAATATACACCACAGACTGAGATCAATATATGTTTTTATTTTTTATTTTTTTTTATTTATATTTTTATTTTGAAAGGAAATAAGGTCACAGTCGACCGGAAAACTTGGCCTCGCAGGGCCAAACAACATATTCACATAGACACCACAAAATGAAAACGAAGTGGGCGTCAAAAGATATATCCGAGTAGAAAAACATAAACAAATAGTAGAAATAAGAGGAGGGGGGGTGGGAGTGTCCGCACCAGGAAAAAGTAAAAAGTCCACAGCGAGCAGGGGACAAAAAGGAAAAAGGTGTGCAACATAGTCCATCATATGAAGTCCCAAAGGAAATAAACTGTCCGAAAAAAAACAAAAAAACAATAAGGTGGCTTTCTATGGGGCCTACATGACCGGGTGGTGGGGGATGGAGGAGTAATACATCGGTAGAGAAATAAGGGACTCAAGAAAACTGCGTAGAAGAGGAATAACTTCCCAAAAAAGAAAAAAAAAACACACATAATACCATAATACATGAGCGGAATAAGGAGCCAGCTCATGGGACGAAACTCCGGGGCCATTACCAGTAAAGGAGGATCCTCTCCAATTCAACCCGGGTCCGAGGTGTCAGGAGGGGATCCCCGGGAGCTCGGGTCGGTTGCCACCCGGGCGTGCGACAGGCCCAGAGAGTGCAGAAGGTGCCACGCTTCTTCGGGGGTAGTCACCGCGTGGTTCAAGTTGTCATAGCAGATAATCAGAGATCCCGCTGTACCCCAACGGTATCGTATCCCGTCCCCGCGAAGGAAACTGGCCACCTCTAGAAAGCGTCTCCGAGCCAGTAAGGTCACAAAAGGTAGGTCGTTAAAGAGTTGCAGAGTGGTTGTCTCAAAAAGTAGCAGAGCCCGGGCCGTCTTGGAGGACATAAGGCGTCGCTTGTCATATTCCACGCTAGCCACGGCAAGCACGTCCCGAGGAGCATCCTCAGGGGCCGTAGCAGCTTTTCTAAGGCGAACAGCAGAACAAAAAATAGCAGATGCGTCTGGCGGAGACCTCAGTACGTGGGAAGCGAGCCGGGTGACATAATCCAGCAAAGCACCCGCAGGCACAGTCTCCAGAACACCCCGGATCCGTATGTTTTTCCGGCGATGGCGCGTCTCCAGTGCCTCCACTGTTCCCGTGAGTAGTATCACCTGGGCCTGGAGAGTGTCTATCCGAGGGCCAATAAGGGCCTGCGCCGTCTCAGCCCCCTCCATTCTCATCTCCACCTTCTCCAGGCGGTCCTGAACTGCCTTCACCTCAGCTCGCATGGTCGCAAAGTCCGAGCGCCATACCGCCCGCATCTCTCCCAACATGTCGTTCAGCATCTGCTGTATATCACCTTTAGTGGAAGGCAGGAGATTGTCTATTCCCCCACATGTAGATGGAGGCCGCGAGGTATCCGAGGCTCCGCGTGCTGCCGATCTTCTCACCGCACCAGATCCCTCCGTCTTCCTCTTCGATTGCCCTTCTTTCCCAAGTGACTTGTGGGGGGCCTGAGTGTCCTCCGACCAGGATAAGCCCTCGTCCGAGGAGCTAAGGCCCTGGGTTGGAATCTCGAAAGGGTCACACTGGCGCCGGCGCCGTTCAGTACCCAGGGATTCCCGGATGTCACGTTGTCGGGGGCTCTCCAGCAAGTTAGTTTTCAAACCCGTCTTCTTTCCCATGGTGGCCGGTCAGAAAGTCCCAGTACCTTATGGCCGATATCCGCTGGACGGAGGGCTCCAAGATGGCCACCAGGTATAGACCGCGTGAGCAGGCCACGGTCTCCAAAGTCCCCCAAACAGCGCCCGACAGGCAGCGAAATCGGCTCGGCTATGGTGAGCAGGGGTGCCAGTATGGTCCGAAAAATTCCGGGCTCTGCTACCGGCGGGCAAATTGCTGAAATCCACACAAAACTGCACAAAGTCAGATCAATATATGTTTGTACTGAAGCTATAGTGTATGGCAGGATGGAAGCGCACCAGCAGTAACAAGCAGCGGAATATACCAGACAGGGGCGCAGAGCGAGAGTAGTTGTTATAACAAAACCAGCTCAACAACGTTTAGGCACTTGTACTGCGCTACGGTATATGGTGAGATTTGGCGCACACCAGTAGCAACAGGAGACAAACAGAACAGGCAGGGAGTACACAGAGAGAATAGTCAAATGGCAGGCAAAGTCGGCAACAGATCGGGTCCTCAGAACAAGCAGGGTCAGTAACAAGTATACAAACTGTTTCGGTAAGCTAGCGATGCCGGAATGAAACTCCACGGCAAGGCAAGATGTACAGCACTTGCTCCTGATTTAAAGGTCCCAGCTGCTCCGCGTCATCATGCTGTGCCCTGCCCCCTGATCACTCACAGCTGCGCCGGGTGCCGCCGGAGCTCCTGGCATTAGGCCAGCTGGCGGCACCATGCTTCCGGGGCCCCCCCGATCGCCACCCGGGGCCCTGGATGTCACAATATTACAATCCAAACGCAAACGGGTTAAGTAACCAAATTTGTAAGAAGAATAATTAATACAGCATATGAATCCTCACACTGCCGGGCAGCACCTCTACAGTCTGATGCTAGCTTTAAGCGGCGCGCTGTGTGCAGCTTCTGAGAAGATACGCTATTTGTGTAGCGAGGAAGCTGGCTGCGCATTTTGCATCGCTCCCTCTACACTAATAGCGTATCTTCTCAGAAGTTTCACACAGCGTGCCGGTGTATGCAGCTTCTAACGCGTGGGAGGCTGCGCTTGTTGATGGATCCAGGAATCAGGTGAGTACTAGAAAGAAAAAAAAAGTTTTTTGTTTTATGTCCTCGGATTTAATTTTTTTTAGACTTGTATCGCCTTACCTTAACCTGGTGGTCAGTCAGTGGAGGCTCCCTGGATCCTGGTTGTGGGGGGGGTCTGCCGTGGCTGCAGGTGCAGTGGCTCCCTCCCTGCGCTGCCTCTCTACCACATGCACCCGGCAGGCCAGCCCGCACAGTCGCAGCTCTGTCATCCGGCGGCCGCATGCTCTTCAAGGGGGTCCTTGGGAGGCCCTGGCGGGCAGCCCTTTACAGTGTCTGATTAGAGGGCCGTGTCTGCCTGATGTTTTAGCAACAAGATTGTTTTATCCCATAGGCTTCAATGTTAAAAATATTCCCGTTTTAATTCAATATCTAATAAACCGCTGATTATAATATTCTGCAGTAAAGAGTCTTTATTTTTCGATTTTTTTCTTAGGATTTTTAAGCATTATTTAAAAAAATGTCAAAAAATTTTTTAAAACTTTTTGCAAACGGCCTGAAAAGTTCGCAGTTCGCTAACTTTCGAACAGCCGATGTTCGATGCGAACATCGAACCGATTCGAACCGACAGCCCATCCCTAATCTAGACCAGTCGTTCCCAACCGCGGTCCTCAAGTAACCCTAACAGGTCTGGGGTTCCAGAGTTGGGAACCACTGATCTAGACCAGTGTATCTCAAAACTGGCCTCCTAAGGGAACCTGAGGACAGGTTTTGGAAACTCTGCTCTAGATATATCCAGAAGCCTTAATCAGGTTATGAGAAGTAATAAAAGAAGCTAGAAGTGTGCGCTTAACCTTGGTTTTATATGATTAGAGGTATTTAATCTGTAGTATTATTTACATTGTTATCTTGATCTTGTGTCTTTTTTTCCCAAATGGTCAAATTCTATACATAAATTTAATTTCTGTTTTGAGTATCAATAGAAGACAAAGTGATATACTACGTCAGATTTAAGCCAACTTTGGGGCATTATATGTAAGAAATGTGCTCATCACAATTAATGTAACTCTTTTATAATGTAACGAAATGATGTTTTCAGGCTTTCCTTATAATTGCTTCTTATTTGTATGAAAATGAGCCAAAGGTTTGTAATGAGTTTAAAATTGTTCATTTCAAAGCAATAAAGCTCATTCTTTTCAAAGAGCGGAAAAAAGGAACTCTCTTAATGTACCCTATGATTTTGACTTCAATGAGTTCCACAAAGAGACAAAATTTAGATACTCTGACTCGCACATTCTTGCAAATAATACAGATGGATTCTTGCAGTTTGTCTTTATTGTATTCAACATTTATAGCTTTTCTCATTGTTTTTTTTTTCTGTTTTGGAAATTGGTTCTAGGGTGATTTACAAACTTTCCCTCTTGCTTTAAATCATCCTGAAAAACTTGAAATTATTTTATTCAAGTTGTGGTTTATTTATCAATTCACATAGAGGGTGATTTTCATCTCCTTCGTAGATCTTATTTTATTTATAACTAGGCTGAGTAGGCAAGTGCCTGAGGCGCCTTGCTCTGAAAAAAATAAAATAATAAATTTACATTTTACTATCCTTTATACCACTGTATCTCTGGAGCCCTAATGGTTAGAGGGACATATGAGGTGTCATTGGAAAGGGCAGATTATGGCCTTTCCAGCACTACCAAACACTACCAAGTTAGAGTTATGTAAAAATAAAATATTATTTTTCTTTTTCTTCTGTGATGCTGTGCTAACTCACCTTCTCATTTCCTTTGGAACCTGCATCTCTGAATTGTTCGCCGCACAAGGTTAAGTGAGGTGTCATTGAAAAGGTCAGAGTCTGGTCTTTACAATGATACCCAACAAAACCATGTAATGTGTAAAAATAAAAAATTGAAAATAGCAAATTATTTTATCTCAGAGGCAATATATGCTTTTACATATAAAACAAACAATGCCACTACACTAACTCAACTGAGGCAACAGATTCTGCCCCTTCTTATGATTTGAGTGCAGAGAGAATTTTTTCAGTTTTTTTGAAATGTGTTTTTAAAAAAATAAAAAAAATTGGTTTGCCCCAAAGGAAAATTTAAAAAGTCATTTTTTGATGGAGTGAGAAGGGGGTAGGAGCGCTCCACATTTCTGTGCCTACAGACTCATGAGATGCAAATCCAGCCTTGGTCGGCGGTCTGTTCGGTGGGTCATTGGCTTTTTCGGATCAATTTGGTGGTTTTGCGGCAGATCGTCGGATGCATTCGGCAGGTTTGTGGTAGTCATTCCGATCGATTTGGCATTTTGCAACGATTTTTCGAATGCGTTCGGTGGCTAGTTTGTTGCACTTCAGGGACCCTGCAGCTACTGGCCTTCCTCTCTCCTGCCTTTCCCTCCTGCAGTCCATCTTAAACACGTCAGTCCAGATTATTCTTCTCACCCGTCGCTCTGTCTCTGCCGCTCCTCTTGGATAACACACTGGCTACACTGGCTCTCCATCCATAGCCAAATCTAATTCAAACTACACACCCTGACCTACAAAATCATCATTAATGCCGCTCCTCACTACCTGCCCTCACTAACGCCGCTCCTCACTACCTGTCCTCACTAACGCCGCTCCTCACTACTGTCACTAACGCCGCTCCTCACTACCTGTCCTCACTAATCTCCAACTACACCCCAGCCCGTCCCCTAAAATCCAGCAATGACATGCGCCTGGCATCCTCCATCATTACCTCTTCACAGGCCAGATGCAGGACTTTTCTCGTGTGGCGTCGCCTCTGTGGAATGCACTTCCTTGCAATATCAGACTGTCCCCAAATCAGGCTTAAATTAAAGGCTCCATAAAGACCCTTCTGTTTAGGGAAGCCGATCACATGACTCCGTAACAAGACATCTGACTGACCCAAAAATGGTCCTCACCTTAGCTCGTCACTGCATTCCCCCCCTCCTGTTTCTAATCCCCTCACACATCTAGATTCTAATTTCCCATGGAATAGGGCCCTCACGTCCTCCTGGATCTGTTGGCAGGAATACTGACTTGTCTCCTTTTATGCATTGTAGAATTGGCCTGTCTTTAGCCATTGCAGCATTGTACAGTGCTTCGGAATGTTTTGGAGCTTAATAAATGATTAATAATAATAATGCTGAATTCACCGCAGGGCCCACGTATCGAACTCGCTGAGGTGAGGCAAACAGGAGAGCACCAAAATGTCGGTGACCTAATCCTCGATAGGCCCTTATTCCAGCCCTTTCTGAAACAGGGTATCCAAGAGCAGAGGGGTATAGTGCACCTAGTGAAGAAAAAACTGGTCCCACAAACCTGAACAAAAATGTTGGGTCTCTAATCAACTGGATTGCGTACCTGTCAATAACTTCAAAAATAAGGAAAAGGCAGATAGGCATCACAAAAATGAGTAGGAAGATCGAGGAACTTTATTTAGGCAACATTTTGGTTGCATCTGCAAGAGCCGTTACATATTAACAACTCCCCGGTATAGACTCTGTTACAAGAGAGTCGCCATGTTATCGACTAGCCTGTTCTATAAGAGGATTTGTAATATAATGGATTCCAGCAGCAATGCAATGCGTCCCAGCTGCTCTTCTCTCCATGGAGCCAAGTGTGAGCCTGGGGGCAAGATCGAAAATTGCACCACTGTAATGAACAGTTTGCAATAGTTTCCTTCCCAATATGTTTTGTGGAAATAGATGTTAGATGTCAGAGTTTGGATAATTACATTCAATATTTGAGGGCATATTTAATTGCACTGGATGATACAATCTATGGTCTCTTTTTTACTATTCTTTCTTATAAAAAAATTCTGTTCCAATACAAATCAAAAAGAATAAGAAAATAATGAATTTTATCCAAAACATCATACACCTGTTGACCTAAAAGCAGCGGAGTTTCTTATCTGGCCAGTATCCAACTTGGGCCTCGCTATAATTGGGCCCGATAGTAGAAATCGGGACCTTTTTCAGCTGTATTTCGGTCATTTTTCGGTTCGGAAGATCCAAATGTGGGTTTGCCAGCATTACCTTTCCTGAAATAAAAAATTGGATCAAATATTGCCTGTTGCCGCTATACTTTCAATGGAAACATCAGTTTTAGCGATTCAATTCCAATTTATCGGTGTACCAATTACTGACAAAAATATCAAATACTGAAAGGTGTTGATAAATGCATTTTCTGGCAGAAAAATGGAGGGAATAAGACTGAAATCTTTTTGTAAACATCAGATTTTTATAACCGAATTCCTTAACCCTTTATTGTCACAAGGCGTTCTATGCCGGCCCCGCGGCGAGGAGCCTTGAAGCGCAGGGCGTACTAATATGCCCCATTGACTTCAATGGGCCGCCTCGGCCCCAACTAGCAGCCTGAGATGATGCCGTCCTCCTGCAACCAATGATGTGCAGCACTCGACAGCTGCATAGGCGGGCCGGAGCAGAGGCCTGCCGCGGCACTTGGCAGCAGATGTACTAGTAGACCTTCCCGGCGTTAACTCCCTCCGGGTGCCATCTGCTTGGCGGTAAGTGGGTAAAGGCGCAAATCTGTTCAATTCGAACCAAAAAATAAGCTTTTCTGGGGGCTTTTCCAGACAACTTTTTTTCTGGACGAGTGTAATTTTTTGAATAACGGCACTTCAACTGAATCAGCTGATATTTCCGAAAAATCAGCCAATAGAATTAAATCAAGGTTTTAGCAACACTAACTCCTTTAGCAGCAAGACCCCTTCCAAGGTGGCTTATTTCCAGCAAATAGCAATAACATCAATCTAATATACTCAGCAACAAATCAACAGTTCTAAAAGGTTATGCTGCATAACATTTTACACATAAATAAACCTAATTGTAATTGGTGTTAAATGTTGTGGACAGGTTGGTTGTGTTTAAGTGTATCAATTCATCAACAACAGCATATTTTTCTGTATTTATCAGCATATTGTGGGTATGTTTGATGGGATGTTAATCTTTTTTGCATTGGTAATATTGCTTTGGTGCGTTTTGGATGTCTTTTCAAGTTAATATCGAAGATATTTTACAAGATTAGCCTCTGATTATCCTTGACATTCAACTATTTCTTTGCGAACAAGTTCAAATTGATTTATTGTTACCTTGTTGTGCTTTAATCTGTGTGTGCAAAGAATGCGTAAGAACATTGACCTACATTTATTTAGAGATTTATGCAAATATTTTAAACAGTGGTTTTTGCTAAACATAACAACAATGAATAATTGCTCAAAGAAGAGGAACGTTTCCTACCTTTATGGTCTTAAGTAATAACATAGATCGAAGCTTGCCGAAAGATAAACTAGCAAAGCATCATGAGCAATATATTTTGACAAAGACAGAGAACCTACATTCTTACCAGCGACTCAACAGATCGCTTTAAAAAAAGACGCATTGGTCATATTTAATTCTTCGTTAACCTGGTAGCTTCAATGCAAACACGTCTAAGCCTCGTGACCTCTTAATGTTAACTCATTTTCATTTACCACCTCTATAAATTTAATTTTGATTACGTGTCCGTATTTTAGAGTTGATCAATTTGAGGTTGATATTTCCAACTTCTACTTTCTGCAGTATTTCTAGTGGCAGCTCATGAACTTCATTTGGATGATTGGGGGAGATAAAAAAAAAGTCGTAACTAGGGTAAAGTCCGGAAAAGAAAGGGTGATAACTCGGCAAGATTTCCGTCTCCAATTAACAATTGCCATTTCACACTTAAAACACACACACACTCAAGTCCGATATATTCATGTATATACTGTATGTGGATGTTAGTAAAATTCTATGAGATCCTATATTTATTGTAACTTAACAGGAAAAGATATGATTGAACAGCTGAATACAAGCGTTACAGTGTAGGAGACTCACCAGAACTCCATGCTCTCTGCAAAAACAGTGGAGGAACTGGGTTCCCATTTGACTCGACCCATGGCCGCTAAAAATGAATGGAATGGTTAAATTAAGACTTCAATTACATTTTTACAAATACGCTTTAACTCTATCCATTTACTCCATGGGCTGGATTCACAAAATTTAATCTTTTGGCCATGGCGGTCAACTGAGTTGCGAGTTACTTTTCGCTCCCTATACCTAACATGGGGAGCGCAAAGTGCAAGCACAGATTAGCTAGTGTTAGGGTCACTTGGTTCTCACGCTAGTTAATAAGAGCTAGCGCTAACTGAAAAAGTCCACACCGAACTGCGCACACACAACGCATGTGGCAAACGGACGCAAGTTAGGCAAGAACGTGAAACCGCTAACACGGACGAGCAGCGTGCACCACGTCCATGTAGCGTTCTGTGTGCGTGATGAGGAGACGTCAGACGCAGAGCGTTTGCGACGTCCAGCACCTTGACACACAAAATGCCTTTTCATAGCCTTTTTCATATTAATTTTGTTTCCCATATTTCCCTTTTTTTCTACGTCTGTCATAAAAAACGGACTGTGTGGTGTCTATAGTATCTTCCATCAGAACGTCCGTCCATTGTGCACGCACGCAGAGTGCGCTCAGACTGCGTTCGTCTGACCCTAGCCTCAGTCGTTTTGTTGGATGGGGTTTTCTACCCCGATCGTCGGCTGGTCGGCGCTGTGTTTGTTGGTCATCAGCTTTTTCCTGACATGTTTGGCATGTTTTTTGCGAACGGTTCGAAGTGATCTGATACTTCCGACTGCATCGTCTGCATTTTCTTGGCAGATTTTCGGCTTTTTTCCGCTAATGTTTTTTTTTTTTGGCAGTTTTGCGGCAGATTTTTTCATTCGCTCCCTGCACTCCGGGGACCGTGCGGTGAATACTGAATTCACCGCAGGGTCAGGGAATTAGATTCCCCAAAGTGCGGAGAACGAGAGAGCACCGAAATGTCAGCCACATTTCGGTGCTATCTGAATAAACCCTTTAGTGAAATGTTCTACTGAAAGTGCCAAATGAACCAGCATGTCACGGTGTTATCCATGATAATCTTAGGCGATCCACAAATTCAAAGAAAGGCATTGATAATTTTTATGATTGTTTGTAACAATGTGAAATAAATGGCAGTTAGTGGGTAACTCCCTTAATTTTGGTCCCAATATATACAATTATTTTTTGTCTCTATATGAGAAAATATAAATTTTCAGTGATCGACCTTCCTGCTGCTTCTATAAGCTTGGAAACTATTGAGAACAATTAGATATTACAACATCTGAACATAGATTAGTCACTTCTTTAAGATGAAGTTGGAGCATTTCTTTTGTTATTACGTTTTAATGTTATTTAATCGTTAAGGACTTAAAATAATAATGTACTTAAAAATGTTTATAAAATCCTCAAAAAATATTTCAAGTAAGAAAATACTGAGGGCTCTATTACATTCCTCGCGCAAACGTTAATGCGTTTTTGCGCATGTGTTAACGCGAGGGGCAAAACCCTTTGCGCTGAACTTCGTATTACGACGTTCGCAAACAAAATGCTCATTAACGTCTAATGCGAGTACGTGTATGATATTACAATCTTAGCGCAAAATTTAATGGACAACGTTTGCGCGTATAATATTAACGTCTTTAAGGCTAGGGTCAGACGAACGCATTTTTCGTGTTGTCCGTGAAAAAGTGCGTTCGAACGAATGGACGCATTTTTTCACGGAGTACGCGATAGCGGTCATACAATGCGCATTTTCGTCCGTGATTTTGTACGGATCATCAATAAAACACTTTTTGCATCTGGACGTTATGTTGGCCGGACATTAGCAGCGTCTGACGTCTCCTAATCATGCACACATGCTGCTAGCGGACACAACGCACTCTGTACGTCAGTACTAGCGGTATCACGTTCTCGAAAAAATGCGTTTGTTTGCCGCTTGCGTTGCGTGGCCGCACTTCCGTGCGGCCGTACTTCGTATATTACCATCATTGGCCGTCATTTGCTGCTACTATGGCCGTGATAAAGTGCGGCTGCACGCGCGTTCGCACTGCGTTCGTCTGACCCTAGCCTGAAAAGCTGGTGGTAACGGCAAATCTGAACGTCCTGGCCGAAACCAAATACACGGCCCAGAACAAAAATACAGCACAGTATAGTTACACATTCTACACATACCCAAACAATAAAATTGATAAGTTGTGCGTGTTTTTATTATTGCTGCAGCATATATACTCAGATTGATTTTGACAGGCGCAAAAATTTAACGGAAGACAATTGTGGTCCTTAATTTAGATTGGCTGAATCACGTGAAAAAACAGTCCGCCCACCGATTTCTGCGTGTAGCGTTAAAAATGCGTGCGCGTTCTTGTGCGTCTTTTTTACGCGCAGTATTTTTTGACAGATGAAAAAATGCGTTCGGATTGTTATAACAGCGTTAATTTACGCGCGTTAACATTTAACGCTGCGCACAAAAAAAATAGCGCTTTTGCGCGAAGAAGTTAAGAGAGCCCTGATTGTTTCCAATGTATTTTTTTTTTAGCTTTTAGTTTTCTTATTGTTTTCACTAAAACATCGGTTTTGAAGTTTGCATATAAGAAAAGTGATCTTACTTAAAGCTCCTCTGCAAATCATGTTTGACATTCTTTTTTTGTTTTTTTTCTCTCTTTTTTTTATTTTAACAGAGCTGGATATCTGAGTCAAAATATTCCCCTGGAGATTTTAAGATACCTTTCTGACGAGAAGGATTTTCTTCCCTGGCATGCAGCAAGCAGAGCTCTTTATCCTCTAGATAAATTACTTGACCGAACCGAAGACTACAGTATATTCAGTGTAAAAGATAAACGATTTTCTACTAAGCTATTATGACACAAAGTTTTTCTTGCATTTGTTTTAATTTGTCTTAATTTACTACTCTTAATTTCTGTATGATTTGTTTGGCATCGCTTATGGCATTTAAAATGTATTTTAGAAGTTTAATTACTAGTTTATCTGACCAAAGATATAAACAACTAAATTAGAACAAAAATGTTCTAAATCTATTATTTTATTAACTAGAGAAAGCTGGCGTTGCATCTGTGTGTGATTAAGAAACAGAAGAGGTGTAAATTGCAAGAGACACGTTTATTAATGAATTCTAAGCCTTTGGTTATCAAGATTTATTGGATGTTTCATTAGAAAATGCTTTTGCGAAAAATGATGAAAGTTTAGTTAAAATATCTTGTTCACAGATGTTTAAAACACAGGTTTAGGGCTTTTAAAGTTTAGTATAGTTTTCTTTTTTTGCAACCCGTCTAGCTATCGTGTAAAAATCACAACTGCCCACAACAGTTTGCTAGATGTGTTGGAACACCCCCCGTTTGTCCCAGGTTCAGTGGGACTGTCCTCAATTTCATTTATAAAAGTATGGGAATGATTTCACAGTAGAAAATCAGCTTTGACTTCAGGGCGTCTTTCTGTACTTCTGTATCTTAACCCCTTGCCACCTGGGATCTGCAGATGCCACCCAATGCTTAAGTCATCTCGACGGTGGATAGGTCTGAACACCACGGGGCAGCATCATGCTCTCTGGCAACTCCTACGGCTCGCCTCCCTTTCCTGAGGCCGATCGACTTCATTGGCTGCAGAGGGACTGCCTGAATTCAGGCAACCTCTCTACCCTCCAGCCAATGACGTTGATTGGCCGCAGGGAATGGAGGTGGACTGTAGGAGGTAGCAGAGAGGCATGGGGCCTGCTTTGCCACCCCCTTGGCGATCAGGCCTACCCACCATCGGGATGGCATAGCAAGAAGGTGGCGTGAAGGGGTTGAAAAATGAAAGTTATTTCTCCGCTTTGACTTCAGGGCGTCTTTCTGTTTTTCTGTATCTTAACCCCTTGCCACCTGGGATCTGCAGATGCCATCCTTGCATCCTTCCTTAAGTCATCTATATGGTGGACAGGTCTGAACACCACGGGGCAGCATCATGCTCTCCGGCAACTCCTACGGCGCGCCTCCCTTTCCTGAGGCCGACTGACGTCATTGGCTGCGGAGGGATCGCCTGAATTCAGGCAACCCCTCCACCCTCCAGCCAATGAAAAACCAAAGTTATTTCTCTGGTTTAGCAATCAGGGGGAAGAGGGATCTGGTGTTGCAATGGACAGTACATGGATAAAATGCGTATAGATACCAATTTCTTTATAGTACAGATACATTGTGTACTACAGGGGTAACTATCAGGGTTATTCAGTGAAAGTTGAAACTTTGGAGATCTTTTGGAGAAGTGAAAATTCTAGGTCAAAATAGCAAAACCTGAAAAATTCTCCCATTTATCTCACTTTCCAAATCGGCTGTTTTGACCTAGAATTTTCACTTCTCCAAAAGTTCTCCAGAGTTTCACCTTTCTCTGAATAACCCTGAATGTTTCCATACAGCATATTTTGTTATTTTCTAATATTTAGAAAGCCAATTTGCTAAAAATATAAAAACATCCTTACAAATTAATGGTAATGTTGTTTATTTAACTGTAACCATTATTTGCCTATTGTAGCTTACTGTATGAGGCCCACGTGCTAACAGATCTGACCTTTTATGATATACTGCATTATTAGGTATATATCGTAGTATCTGCAATTTTTCAGTTCAAAATGTAAATGGTGGACATACATATTTTTCTGTATCCCAAAAACAAATACTGTACATAAACGTAAGCACAAACTTGATGATTCGTGCTACTTTTAATTGGTTATAATCTATCCCATGTTTGGAACTTTTAGCAATTCTCAGCCTTTTCCATATTTTACTCAATCCAGAAAAGCCTAGAAATTGTAATGAAATGAAAGATTGAAAAAGCAATGATATATTTTATTTGGTAAGGAAAAGCTGTCAGCTTTTTTTTTTCTGATCCTCGAAGAGTGAATTGATTTTCCTTTTTCTATACGCCCAATAGGTACACTTTGAAAAGCAAGTCAATTATTAGCAATTGATCAAGGCCCTAGATTAATTAACAAAGTTCCTGATACTTGGAATAGCCACCAGGCTCAGTCACGAGAGAGGTTAATTTTAAGAAAATATAAAGGGGCCTAATAACTATATGTAAGGCATGATTTACTACCAATAGGTCACCACCTAATGGCCAATCATTGTAAAGGTGACCAGAAAAAGTCCCTGGATTTAAAAAGTAGCCTTCATTTTGTCAAGTACATAAAAAAAGTGAAGAATATCTTAAAACAATGACACTACCATTGTTTGAAGTAACGGTCACCATAGATTATTCAAACAATGATGTCACCATTGATTGACTAGAAATTCCTACTTCAAATATGGTAGTACCTTTGTTTTAATTTATTCACACCACCATTGACTGTATAGACGTTCCCCATAGTTTGATTGTATAAAAGTAAAAATTTGATGAAACCTTATATCACATCAAAAATCTATGCAAATAAGGTATAAACAGTGACGGTACCTTAAATAGTCTCAAAAATGTATGCTAATATTTGTTAAATATTAAGATTTAATGTTAGTGATAGGGTTAAGGGTAGTAGTTAGAGTGCTGAGTGTTAGTGTTACAGTACAGATTAGGGCTAAGGAATATAGGTTTGGGTTGTGTGGTTGGGGTTAGAGATAGGTTTAGGGTTAAGGGTTTGTGGATATGGGTAGGTCAGTTTTGCATCTTGGGTAAGACGGTGTCAAATCTTCACTTTTTTCATGAACTATGGTAACACCATTTTTCATCGTAATTTTCAATAACCTCAAAATATGGTGAACTTCTTTTCAATACCAGCCATTGTTTGGAAAAACTAAAGCAAACCTGGCTTCAAATAATGGTGGTAACATGGGTTATTTCTGCAGTTTTGCCCATAGGTTGCACAGATGTGTTGCCAAATAAAAATAAATGAGTGATTCCAAGTTACTCATTGTTTTGACAGCAGTCACAAACAAAAACAAAAAAATACCAGGTAAATAATTAGTTGTAGCATGATTTTGGGAAGGGGCAATCTCTTTAAAGAAGTGAAAAGAAATCCCTTATGGAAGAGGAGAGCAGGATTTGCAAACACTCCCTTGGTGCTCTCCTGTCAAAAGCACAGTATTAATTGTTGGTGCTTAAGTATAATTGATTGATCTCTGGTGGGAGCAGGTTATTGAGAATGGTGATTTTGCAAGTGCCAGTTCCCAGATTACCACTCAACAATGAAGAGTTTGCTTAGTGTAAAGGATCAATGGGAAAAAATAGCATGTCTTTAGAGTGGTTTTCCAATGTTTGTTTGTTTGTTTTCTATTATTATCTGTTCCGTTTGTATTTAGTATCATAATAGACGGGGTAAATCCAATTTATGTTTTGCTTTTTATTTTAATTGTCTGCTCTTAAAGGATCTTAATTATGTGTTAAATTATATTTTTAGCTTAAATGTCTGTGCAGATAAATTAAATGTTTTATTGCAAGTTGCTTATAAAATGTTATGCTCTTTTCAGGAATACATTCTAAAACAAGTGGCAACGATGTACTTTCGACTTGGATGGCCGTCTAACGGACACAATGGATCTGTGGTTCAGACGTCCTACCAGGCTGAGTAATGCTATGTTTAATTATCTATTAATTCATTCTTCCTAGTCATTCATTCATCTTTTAATTCAGGAACATTTGGGGGATTTTATCAATGCAATATTAAGGGATACCCTATTTAAAATAGAGTTTCGTTTTTGAACTTAGATAATTGAGCAGAGGCAGTTAGCAGCTTCTGCCCAATTATTTTTAATTATTTTTAACTATTTAAAAAAATGCAATTTAATTTTATTTCATGAAAATTTACTCACCTTACAGGTGAAACTTGAAAAATTTGAATATTGGGCAAAATGTAATTTATTTCAGTAATGCAACTTAAATGGTGAAACTAATATATGAGACTCATTACATACAAAGCAAGATTGTTCAAGCCGTGATTTGTCATAATTGTGATTATGGCTTACAGCTCATGAAAACCCCAAATCCACAACCTCAGAAAATTAGAATATTGTGAAAAGGTGCAATATTCTAGGCTCAAAGTGTCCCACTCTAATCAGCTAATTAAGCCATAACACCTGCAAAGGAATCCTGAGCCTTTAAATGGTCTCTCAGTCTGGTTCAGTAGGAATCACAATCATGGGAAAGACTGCTGACCTGAAAGTCATGCAGAAAACCATCATTGACACCCTCCATAAGGAGGGAAAGCCTCAAAAGGTCATTGCAAAAGAAGTTGGATGTTCCCAAAGTGCTGTATCAAAGCACATTAATAGAAAGTTATGTGGAAGGGAAAAGTGTGGAAGAAAAAGGTGCACAATCAGCAGGGATGACAGCAGCCTGTAGAGGATTGTCAGGAAAAGGCCATTCAAATGTGTTGGGGACTTTCACAAGGAGTGGAGTGAGGCTGGAGTCAGTGCCTCAAGAGCCACCACACACAGACGGATCCTGGACATGGGCTCCAAATGTCATATTCCTCTTGTCAAGCCGCTCCTGAACAACAAACAACATCAGAAGCGTCTTACCTGGGCTAAAGAAAAACAGACCTGGTCTTTTGCTCAGTGGCTCCAAAGTCCTCTTTTCTGATGCAAGCAACTTTTGCATCTCATTTGGAAACCAAGGACCCAGAGTATGGAGATAGAATGGAGAGGCACACACTGCAAGATGCTTGAAGTCCAGTGTGAAGTTTCCACAGTCTGTGTTGATTTGGGGAGCCATGTCATCTGCAGGTGTTGGTCCTCTGTGCTTCATTAAGTCCAGGGTCAACGCAGCCATGTACCAGGTGATTTCGGAGCACTTCATGCTTCCTTCCGTAGAAAAGCTTTATGGGGATGCTGACTTCATTTTCCAGCAGGACTTGGCACCTGCCCACACTGCCAAAAGCACAAAAACCTGGTTCAATGGCCATGGGATTACTGTGCTTGATTGACCAGAAAACTCGCCTGACCTGAACCCCATAGAGAATCTATGGCGCATTGCCAAGAGAAAGATTAGAGACATGAGACCGAACAATGCAGAAGAGCTGAAGGCCGCTATTGAAGTATCCTGGTCTTCCATAACACCTCAGCAGTGCCACAGGCTGATAGCTTCCATGCCACGCCGCATTGTGGCAGTAATTGCTGCAAAAGGGGCCCAAACCAAGTACTGAGTACATATGCAGCTTATACTTTTCAGAGGTCCCATATTGTTCTATGTACAATCCTTGTTTTATTGATTGCAGGTAATATTCTAATTTTCTGAGATTGTGGATTTGGGGTTTTCACAAGCGTAAGCCATAATCATCACAATTATGACAAATCACGGCTCGAACTATCTTGCTTTGCATGTAATGAGTCTATCTCATATATTAGTTTCACCTTTTAAGTAGCATTAGTGAAATAAATGAACTTTTGCAAGATATTCAAATTTTTCGAGTTTCACCTGTATATCCCTTGATGCATGCATCTCCTCTTCTTTGCAGGTTCCGCAGTGTCTGCACAGGATGATGGATTGGCTCTGCATGCATGCTCAGATCCCATCCATTGGCTGGATCTTTGAGACCGATCACTACAGCGATTAGTCTCAGAGCGAGTGATATCTGCACGGTCTCTGCATGCCGATGTCACATGTGACCAATCTTGTGACTGACAGCCGGGAAGTTTAATAATCTCAGCTTCTGGTGACACTGAGCAGGGTGGAGGAAACTCCTCCACTTCACCCAGTGTTTTCTCCAGATTGGGGGAGCTAGGAGGTGTGGTGAGAAGGGGGATACTCCTCACATCCTGCCCATTTTAAAACTCTAAAGTGGTCAGGATGAGTAGAGTGCCAGTTTATCTCGAAAGGGTCTATTCACAAAGCACTGACATTGCTTGCAATTTCAGAGCTTTGCGATTTGGCCCATTTCAGCGCACTTTGGCGACTCCATTTTGGAGAAAATAAGGTGAATTCGCTATTTAGCTGAAGGTCATTGTATTTTGTTGAAATTGGAGTCGTTGAAGCAGTTATAACTGACGATAACTGCTGAATTGGCAACTGCGAATTCCACTGAACTGCAAAAAAATTCTCCTATTGTCCTAGAAGGTGTTTAAACCAATAAAAATGTATTGAAATAATAAATAATAATAAAAAAGATGCTTTAAAAAATCAGAAACGACATCAGGGGGCGGAGCCGAACCAACGAAGATGGCGGACGTGTGATCGCTGAGCTCCCGTCCTTGCCGCCGCCGATCCTCTCCTAAAAGCACCTCACTCGCCTGCCAAGCCAACTAAAAAGGGGTAGGAATCTTCCCCCACCATGATAGCGGCCCCCAAAAAAAAAAAACAGCGGGATGCGCCTATTTTCGCCGCCAAACATCGGCGGATGAGCAGGCCCAAGATGGCGCCCGTGGTAGCTCTGAGGGAGCGGATGGGGATGGCGCTCGGTCTCACTCACCGCAGCTCACACAACATGAGGCCCCCTCAGCGGCTCTTGCCCTGGCCACAAGGGAAGACATACAGGGCTTGCGGGCTTTCATTACCCATGAGCTCAAGAAATCCACCAAGGCCCTGTCCTTGGAAATTCAAGCGATTGGAGAACGCACTGCCTGTTTGGAAGATCAGGCCAAGAGGCATATTACATTTTCTAATGATCTGGCGGGACGCTCTGAGGTTATGGAACAACGTATTCAATTTTTAGAAGACTCCTTGGAGGATCTTACGAATCGGTCTAGACGGAATAATGTACGTCTCCGTGGCTTACCAGAATCGGTTACTAATTCTGATTTATCAGATATCTTTCATGGCATAATTAAACGACTGGTCCCTGATATACCGGATACTCATCTCATATTAGACCGTGTCCATAGAGCGTTGGGTCCGCGCCGTGATAACTCGTCCACTCCACGAGACGTGGTGGCACGTTTTCATTATTACACTTCCAAGGATGCGGTGCTTAAAGCTACGCGGAATCAAGATGTGGAATATGAGGGCGCGCCCTTATCATTTTTTCAGGACTTGGCTGGATCCACTCTTGCACGAAGGAGAGAATGGAGAGAGATCACGGCCATGTTGCGTACCAATAACATCCGATATGCATGGGGGTTCCCATTCAAGATTTTGATATTTCATGAAAATCGTACCTTGGCCTATACATTCCTTCACCAAGCAAAGGACCTTTTGAGATCTTTGAATTTACAGGTGCCTCCTTCGATTGCTGCCCTTGCCCCTCCACAACCTTTACAGAGGCTCACTCAAGAATGGGAGACATCAGGAGACTGACCTTTTTCTTTTTGACTGCCAGGGTTTGTACTGGCGGCCAGTCTCTAGTTACCTACCACGCCCATTGATAGGATGGGTCCGCTTTTTCTCGCGGCAGGCGAGTGTATGGAAAATTCTGATGTAACGTATCCTTCTATTTGCGGGGGGTGATCCCCAATGTTATTATGGTTATTACTGTTATGGATATGTTGCTTTTTTTTTGTGCTTCTCTCTCCATTCCCTTTCGGGTCTGGAAGTAGGAGAGATCTTCTCCTTTTTTCTATAGGTGTATTTATATTGTTGGCGGCGGAGGGAGGTAGCCGGCTTTGGTATCGCCCAGGTGCCGGCTGACTATCGTTGGTTATCCCCAATGGTCTTCTACCTCTCCTCCCCCTATGTTTACCTACCCTTCGGTATCCCCGTTCGGCTGGTATCCCCTTTCCCCTTCTCCCTCGTGACTGCCCCACACGAGATCTTTTTATCTTACTCTCTCGCTCATCTTCTTTTCTTTCCTTTTCCACTCTTTCTTTTTCTCATGTTTTTCGGGATCCCCCCTCCGGTCACCCCTCGGGCCTTATTGCCCCCCGGGGGGGGGTGGACGGATGGGGGATCTTCTCTTTGCACTTTTCTCCTGTATGATTAATGTCTAAGGTTAATGTTTACTCTATTAATGTAAAAGGTCTTAATTCACCACGTAAGAGACGACTTTTATTCAGGGAACTCCGACGGAAGTCCGTAGAAATTGCTTTTCTCCAAGAAACCAGAATTCCTAAACTAGCTGCTTTTCGCCTTTCAGACCCGGCATACTCTAGGACATATGTGTCGTGCTCTACCCCTAAACGTAATGGTGTTGCCATTCTCCTACGTAATTCGTGCCCGATGGTCGTTGAAGAGGTACATACAGATGGGATGGGGAGGTGTTTGATAGTTCGAGGTACCATCTCCTCTCAGCCGTACTCTCTTATAGCACTGTATGGCCCTAACTGCTCGGACGCTAGCTTTTGGGATGACACGAGGGATTTTATTAACTCCCATGCCAGGGGTAGGATTATTATGGGGGGAGATTTCAACGCCACCTTATGCCCCCCTGTGGACAGATCGGATCCCGGGAGATAGACTAACGCAACCCCCTTCCTCCCAGGAGAGTCAGTATCATAGCTTTGTGCAGGAATTGGGACTTATAGACATTTGGAGAATTCAACACCCATCGACCCGTGACTATACCTTCTATTCCCAGGTTCATGACTCATATTCCCGCATTGACTGTTTCCTGATATCCCCTGACTGTATACCATCCGTCGTGTCCTCTGACATAGGTTCAATTACGTGGTCTGACCATGCAGATGTATCTTTGAAACTGATTCCTTTCGCCCCTTCTCCGGGTAGACGGTGGCGCCTTGACCCATTTTTATTAAATAAACCAGGGGTTGCGGATACGATCAAAGAAACCACTTTAGAATACTTTCAACTGAATGATACTCCTGACATCTCCCCTCAGATTCTCTGGGCGGCGTATAAGCCGGTGATGAGGGGCAAACTGTTAAGCTTGGCAGCGTACCATAAAAAACTAAAATTGGCAGACATTACTTCTTTACAAACCCTACTCAGGCAATACGAACTTCAACATAAATCTTCCCCCAGCTCTGACACTTTCACCGCTTTGTCTAAAGTTAGGTCAGACTTAAATTTACTGTTTGTGGAGGATGCAGGAAGAGCCATGCTATGGTCTAAACAGCGCTACTATGATAGGTCCAATAAAATGGATTCCCCAATGGCCCGGCTAATTAATCCCCGCTCTCAATATAGCCCAATCACAGTCATACGGGATAGGGATGGCCCTTCACACAAGACCCCGCAAGCCATCAGAGATGCATTCACTAAATACTATATAGCCCTATATGACCATTCCCCTGACCACACCCATACGAATAGGGTACTGATGCAGGAAATTGACTCCTACTTGACTGGGGCATCCTTACCTCGGTTGCCGGAGTCCAGCATGGAGACACTGATTGATGCGATCACTGAGGAGGAGATAGGTAAAGCATTAGGATACATGAAGCCTCATAAAGCCCCAGGTCCGGATGGCTTTACCTACCATTTTTATAAGTCTTTTGCGGCAGAGCTTATCCCTAGGCTACTCCATACGTTTAATGACATGCTGACAGGGGGTACACCTCCCCCGGAGTCTCTGATGGCTTCCATAGTGTTATTACCCAAACCCGGCCGGGACCCACAGCTAGTGGAAAATTATCGCCCGATATCCTTGATAAATACGGACTTAAAACTGTTCACTAAAATTTTGTCCTTACGTCTAGATAAACTGTTGGGGGAGTTTAATCCACCCTGATCAGGTAGGGTTTATCCCAAATAGACAGGCGTTTGAAAACACCAGGAAGACCGCAGATCTCATATGGTATGCTTCTGCTCACGGGGTGCCTTCCCTGTTTATCTCTTTAGATGCGGAGAAGGCATTTGATAGGGCAGAATGGCCCTTTCTGTTTTCTCTTCTCGAACACTTGGGTTTTCCTTCGGCATATGTGGCAGCGGTACAAGCCTTATACTCGTCCCCATCCGCTCAGGTAGTGATCCCTGGTACAGAGGGGACCCCTTTTAACATTCGAAACGGCACTCGCCAAGGCTGCCCCTTATCGCCGGCTTTGTTTGCCCTTTTTTTGGAGCCTCTTTTGCAACACATTAGACTTGACTCTTCTATACGGGGCATTTTGATTCAGGGAAATGAATACAAAGTATCAGCCTATGCGGATGACGTTTTAATATCTATTTCACAACCCCTCTCGTCTCTCCCTAACGTTTTACGGATATTGTCGGATTTTGCTAGATTATCTGGGTATAAAATAAATATGGACAAATCGGAGGCTATTCCAATTCACATGGGGGAGGGAGACTTGTCTTTCCTTCGCTCCTATTTCCCTGTAGCAGTTTCACTAACCTCGATTAAATATTTAGGCATTCATTTATCGATTGATCCCGGGCTAATGTATGATGTGAATTATGCTCCTTTGTTATCCCGGATTAAAAGGGATTTGGAAAATTGGGACAAATATGCAATTTCGTGGATGGGTAGAATATATTGTGTAAAGATGACTGTCTTGCCTCGGCTACTATACTTTTTTCAGGCACTTCCGATAGCCATCTCTCCGGAGGATCTCCATCGCCTTCAAAGGGCGATTGATAAATTTATATGGAGGGGCAAGAGGCACCGAATATCGAGAGCAACTCTCTATCGACCTAAAGATGCAGGGGGCCTGGGGCTTCCTTGCCTCCTATCTTATTATTATGCGGCCCAGCTGGCTCAAATTGTTGGGTGGCACACTCCTCCTGGACGACACCGTTGGGTAGAACTGGAACGTGCTCTGATGTTTCCGGATGACCCCAGCCTCTGGATTTGGCTCTCAAAGACCCACAGGACTCTCTTACGCACTGCTTGCCCTGCTATTGTGAATTCTATCAGAATCTGGGATAAATTGGCCGCAAAATGTGACTTGTCGTCTTTCCCTTCTCCATTATCTCCTATCATAAGGAACAAAGCCTTTTTACCAGCCTATTCGGCGAAAGCAGGAAGAGGATGGATGGATTCTAATATCTCCCGGTTCCACCAACTATTTCCAGGAGGTTCTTTTGTGGCCCAGGCAGAGCTCTCCGCGACTGGCATAACCTCTCTGGCTGGTCTTCTACCATATATGCAACTGAAGGCTTTTGCTTCTCAACCTCATGTGAAAGCGGCGGCCTTATCACCTCTTACACCGTTCGAACGATTATGCAAATCCAGCTCATATCCAAAAGGTTTGATCTCGACTCTATACCGTTCCTTAACCTCTTTGTTGGACTGGAGAGAACTAACATATATTAAGGCCTGGGAGAAGGATTTGGGGGAACAGCTGGAGAGGGAGGATGGATGGATATTTGGGATTCCATGAGAATTGTCTCGGTGTGTACCACCCACCAGGAACAACTTGTTAAGACCATTTTCCGATGGTATGTAACTCCTGTACAGCTCTCACGTATGTCCCCCACGACCCCGGATACCTGTTGGAAGGGGTGCGGTGAAAGGGGCTCTTATTTACATCTATGGTGGACATGCCCTCACTCACAACATTATTGGACTGCTGTCCAGACTCTTCTTTCCACAGTTTTTGGAAGACATATTCCTATGGACCCCTGGGCCTTCTTGCTCTCTCGACCCAACCCGGATCTCTCACGACAAGAACACAAACTCATGGCAAAAATCACGTTGGCGGCTCGCAGATTATTGGCACTGGAATGGAACTGCCCTCAGGTCCCCTCATCGCACCGGATTCATTCTTTAATACAAGACGTACAAATTATGGATAAATTGACGGCTCTGGCCAGAGACTCTCTCCCTGCCTATCACAACACATGGGCCCCCTGGATAGACCATATGGGACATTCAGTAATGACATGAGAAGGAGGACTTCATGGTTTTTTTCTTTTTATGTCCCTGGCGTGAACGTTCTTGACTTCGCATACAGGGAAACGAACCTACTTTTGTTTGCATTTTACCTGACCTTCATATGTTTTTCTATTTGTATCGCTATTCTTTCTTTTCTTTCTCTTTATTTTACTTCTTGGGGATCTGGGCAATCCCCCCCCTCTTCCTTCCCCCCTTTTTCTGTAAATTCTAGGAAATTGGATATATTTGGAGTGTATTGCATCTTTATATGTTATGCTCTGTAATCCTGGATTGGATTGCCTTATTTTCTCCAATAAAAACATATTTAAAAAAAAAAAAAAAAAATCAGAAACAAAAATGTTGTCTAATAAAATACAAAAAGGTTTTTTAAACAATAAAAAACATAAAAAGGTTTCTTTTTCTGTAAATGAAAAGAATAAATGTTCTTTAACCACTTCACTGCGGAGGACGCGCTCAGCGCGTCCACCCGCAGTATTGTTCCTTGCGGAGGACGTGCTCAGCGCGTCCTCCCTTTGGGGCCAGCGTTCGGCCGGGTTCCGGCCGCTCGCTGGCCCCCCCGATGCAGGCTGACATCCTCGATGTCAGCCCAGCACCCGGAACCGCCGCCGGAGTAATTAGGTGTCATCGCGGTGGCGCGAAGACACCTAATTCAGGCGCCCCCCCCGCATGTGCGGAGGAGGCGCCTGAAAGGGAGGGGGGGAGGTCCTTCGGACCTCTCTCCCTCCCGATCGGCGGTGTGCAGGGGGTTAACCCAGGCACCGTTTGGAAGGGCACAGCCTTCCCTTCCAAATGGTACCTGGCATTAACCCTATGGGGGCCGGATCATGAATCGGCACCGAAAAGCGCCGGTTCGTGATCCTTTCCCGGAGCTGGCCGACATCTTGGATGTCGGCCAAGCTTCCGGGAATGCCCCCTGAGGACTGGCGTCATCGTGCATAGCACGATGATGCCAGTCCTGGAATTAACCCCTAACTGCCACCAATGGTGGAGATAAGGGGTTCCAATGAACCCCCTATCTCCCGATCCGTGGCAGTTAGGGGTTAATGTTTGGTATTGTTGGATCGGCCAGAGCATGGCCGTTCCAACAATACCAAACATGAGTATGAAAAAAGTTTTTAAAAAAAAAATATGAAAAAAAATTATAAAAAAAAAATAAACAAGTTTTTGTTTCTTTTTTTGGTTCGTTAATGCAGCAATATTGTTCCCATTTCAATTATAATGTGAACAATAATGCTGCACTAACGATTTTTGTATGCGGTGCGTTTGTTAAAAATCACGTAATTTTCCCCAAAAAAAAATGTAACGAGACCCCATCTCTAATTTATTTAACAAGCGCACCCCATACAAAATATAACCGCAATTGCTCGCATGTTAAAATGTGAAAAAAAAACACTTTACACGTTGTAAATTATTGAAAATTCATATTTTATTGCATTTATTGTTATAATATACAGACAGGTCATGACGTATACATATAATAATGACATATTATGAATCTACCGAGTCTGACGGAAAGAACGATATATAATATGTCTGGGTCATATACTAAAATAAGCCTTCAAAACATGTTTAAACATGATGAGCAAAACCGGTAAAAATGACCTCAGCACAGAGGCGGGAAATGCCTCAGCAGCGAAAGGGTTAAAAATAATTTTAAAAAGATCTTAAGTTTTTACATTGAATCCTATGGGATTGAGCTCTTTAAACCTGTCAAATTGGATCACCGAAAATCAGGGCATTTCGCTGGTATTTCAGTGCAATCCGGCTTTCTGTGAATAGAAGACACAATAGTATTCTATGGGGCGATTTCCGCGCCACCGAGTTGCGACGATCTGTGGCCAACTGTACTGTATTTTACCGTCAATTCGCCAGTATTTGGTGAATAGAAAAACTGGTGCAATCAATGCAATTTCAGGCCAATTCAGAGCTTAGTGAATAACTCCTTAAGTGCTGTTATCTGAATCCGTAGCTATATTCTGCTGTTCATCTTTCCTGGGAAACTGCCTCATCATAGAACAGTTCACTCAATAAAAAAACACACTGGTTGTCAGCTCATAATGTAAATATTGGCCTTTTAAATTAAGTATTTATTGTCCAAGTAAACATTTATTTTATTTTTTACCACTGCCGTACTTCAAGATGACATTGTTCCCTTTGAAGCAGAAAGACGGTATGATCGTTCCATGGTATTTATGTGCAAATCAGACGTACAAGATTCAGGAAAAAGATGTTTTGACAGGATTAGTCAGAAGCATTCTATGTACTCTTCCTGTCGTTTTTTTTTCCCCTGTAGTTACTCTTCTGATTCCAATGAGAGTTTATCGTTTATAATAAGCCACACAACACAGCTTCAAAAGAAAAAAGCTCCATTACTGTTACACCGTGTGACTGAAGCAGCGTGATCCACCTTTTCCAGTCTTTCTTGTTTGATAATCCATTTCTTTAAGGTCCCTCGTCTTTGAGATTTATATTCCCATGCATGGCATTTAACCAAAGCAAACAATGGAACGCTTATCTCTTGAGTTACAAACTCAACGCTGTCTTGAGGTTTGATCTTATGCTTATCACTGGATACCAGAATGGCTGCACATGTCACGGATGTTACCTCTTAGCAACCTACAGACCTTTACTTTTATGGAACCTTTGGGTTGACTGATCTTGCTTTCCTCTCCCCGCGTGCCTAAATTTAGAGCGCAAACAACACTACAAACCTACTTAAAGCCAAACTCTGTTTCTTTTTCACTTTCCAATAAATGCTTCTTAAAATTAATTAAGGAAATTACATATGTTTCGTGTCAACACAGATCATTATGTTGTAAATAGTGAATTACCTTCTGTTATTCGCATCTAAACATTTCATAATTAATGTCAATATTGAGGCTAGCAGTGACAACTAGAAGTATATCGGACTGACACATATATAGTGTGATGTGATTGCAGCTGCTTGCACAATTGTCATTAGACTTGTAAAATCCCATTTTTAGAAACCGTCTTTAGCAAAAAGTATGTTATAGGGATAGTGCCTGTTTTATGCATTCAGTAGCAGATGTTTGAAGCTATAGAGGTTATTGACTAACCTCTGAATTGGCCCCAAATTGCGCCGAACGGTGAATTGCACTGAATGGTGCAATTTTGGGTCAATTCGTCTATTCACTAAGCTGTCAATTCGCCAAATACAGGGGAAGTGACAGCAGAATACGGTGCCATTTGGCGGCGTTCTGCAGCACCGAAATTGTCCGTTAGAAGACTATTTTGTCTTCTATTCACTGCACAACGAATTGCACTGAAATTCCGTACCGTAGACATGCCCTGATTTTCGGTGTTTCAATTCGACAGGTTTAAGAAAGGCAAATCCCATAAGTTTCAATGTAAAAAAAAATTATAACGTTTTAATTTTGTATTTAATTTTTTGCAGAACCCATTTTTACTTTTTTTATTTTTTTAAAACACTTTTTTGTATTGTTTGTAATTTTTTTATACAACATTTTTTTTAAAGACTTTTTTTAGTTGTAACGAACGTATGAGTCACTTAGTTATGGAAAGGCAAAGCAGTTACATGTAACATTTTAATACTAATGGTATTCAATGTCATTGTCATAATCTGTGATATAAAAAAGACTTTAGGTCCCCATTGTTTGTCGGTGTCTATTGAAAGCTGTAGCTATTAAGCAGACAATCGGTGCCAACACGGGGTCTTTAAGTCACCAGTCACAATGCTGTCATAGATTATTATTGGTCATTACGAAGGTAAAAATATCCACTCAACATTTGTGCAATGATGCCAATGACTCATTGCTACAGATAAAACGCATGTAACAAGTAACATTCTCATCTTCTCGACCTCCATTATTATACAACTGTTAAAATTGCTTTAATCGTTGTCAATTGCTGCAATTTTGTTCCTTTTGATCGTTTAAAACTACAGATACTTTGACTTAGGTTTGTACGACTAATTATTCGGACGTTTTATTCATTTCATAGAATATGCATAATACAAAGCACCATTAAAATATGAAAACTGAAGGCAATGTATAATTTTAAGTTTAAATAATAAAACTCCAATTTGTAATTATTTCTTCCAGTACATATTTGGCGAATAAAAATAAGTTATTGTGTGTTCCGTAGGAGAAAAAATTAAAATGAATGGGTATGTGTTTTATGCATCCATTCAGACCTGCGTTAATTTGCATTTCGGGACAAATTATTTAACAAATTATTATGTTTATTAAAATCAAAATTGTCCTAAGTCTATATTGGAAAATAAAATTGACATTCCAGTTATGTGTAATCGTTTTTTTCAAACAATACCTTCATTTAATAAACCAGTTTTTGTCAAAGCTGTTGTCTGGCAAACAACACATTCAGATTTTAATTGAGCGCAATTAAAATCAGAGTTATGGGTTTTATGTGTCATAAACAGTAATTTGAATACTATACCTGTAAGATTCATAAAATTCAAAGTTATACCAAGAGGTAAATATATTAAGGAAAACGGTAGCTTTCTACAAATTGTGAATTAAACAGAAAGCCCAAGGCTCAGAAAATCAATAATATTTAAATGTTTTCATAGTTTTGTTTAAACAATGGTAGAAATAATATAAAGTAAAGCTGGTCATAAGAAATATGGAGCGGCAGCCGAAGTGTAAAACTACATTTGGAAATCTCATATTTTTAAAATATTTATCTATCTTATTCTGTCTCAACAGGGAACTCAGACGGGAAGTTATTATGTTGGCATGCAGTTTTGGCAACAAGCAGTGTCACCAGAAAGCCGCTACGATGATTTCTGATTGGATTTCCAGCAACAGAAACAGGTAAATGTATACAAATATTACTGCTCTACGTGCAGAGAGCCTGTGGAGTCATGGGTTCAATCCCAGCGATCAACCTCTGCAGTAAGTGTCCTTGGGCAAGACACCTAGCGGTACATACTCGCCACGCAGGACATACTTGAAAACGAGAGAAATCTCAATGTATCCTTCCTGGTAAAATACTTTCTCAAAAGAAAATAAAAAAATATTACTAACACACATTAGAGGATATTTACTGCTCCTTTATTGAAAGAAAGGTGATTTTTACTTTGATGAACTCCAACTATAGTGAAATTCTCTATTTGGGGAACGTCACAGTAGTTTGTCGTAGTTTCTGCTGAAGTTGAGTAGAATAATTCACTGAGTAGTTTTCTATGGGGGTTTTCACCAATGCCCTCACCATTGTTTTTGTTGCAGTCAAATAGTGTAGAGTTCACCGTAGTTTCCACCGGTATTACAGGTGGTGACGTCTAGCATTGTCTTTACTGTTGTTTTCAGCGTTGTTTCTGTCAGGGTTCAGTGGAGATAACCACATCGCAGTGTTGCAAACAATGGTGGAATAACTGAATGCAAAATACCTGTATTTTAGTAACTATATGTAGAATAATGGTGGTAGCATTGTTCAGCATGGTTCAATGTTGTGCACTGCTGTTTGTAGCAGCTTTCCTGCCATTGTTGGATTTTCCTTGTCTGGATAGTCAATGTTCACCTTAGATGCGACTGTAATTTTTACCATTGTCTGCACCAACGGTGACCATCAGCATTTAGTGAGTAACTCCTATAGTGTTATATATAATAAATCAATCACAATGTTTGATATTATCTATGTAATTCCAGGTACACTAGACATTACACTTACTGATTCACTTTACACCCTCCATCCATTCCCGTCGAACCTTGCAGAATCCTCTCAATTCACGCACAACCATGTCACATAATTCTCCTCTAACGGTTATGGTCTGGTTATTATCCTGGGGTTACGGACAGAACCCCAGGACCATAACCAGATCATTATTTAGCCTGTCTGTCAGAACCACGCAGGGACAGCTATACACCTTCCGGACAACTAACTGGTAGTCCTGGCATCAAAGAGAGGTGACCCAGAGGAACAGATTCCCCACAATCAACCGTTGCACACTTCTTGAAGTAGGAAATGCAGATTGTTGATTAATTCCAGAGTTTCACATACATTCCCCTTCACCAGTTACTTAAAACCCAAATCCAAACAAGAGAATAAAGCAATCAACTAACCATAACAATACAAATGTCCTTCCAGACCAAGGTAACACACAAACATACACAATAACAATGGCCAAATTCGAATCACATCATATCCATATCTGGACAGCAATGCAGACATTTTTCATGCAGAGGGTCCTGGATGAGTCCACTAAAAGGTAGAAGGCATTTTTGTCAAATCTCCCATTTCAAAAGTGTCTCTCCTTCCGTTGTCTAATACTATTCAAGAAAAAAGCAGATTGTCTATACCATTTGATAAGGAATAATTATCCTTGTTCTCCTGTTGTCTGGGATTATCTCAGCCATTAGCTCTCATTTACTTCCTTGTACCCGGCCGGGCCTTTTCCTTGTTCAGAGTTGTAGAAAGCATATTCCCAATGTATACATTGATTATGAGAAATGAATTGAGCTCAAGACGCTGATGTCACATCTCTTTACTATTCAATATCTGCTGGTTTCACAGTTTTCACAGAGTTAAATACAGAAATACACGTCAGACTTAAGACCGCCCCTCAAATACAGAATTGGATAAGCTTTAGACGCATTTTCCAAATTGTCTCAGACAAAGAATTTAGATAACAATACATCCTTCAAATTAACCCTAGACATTGACACTTTACACATCCTAATCAGCTCCTTACATCAAAGAGAGTTTAGGCCGGTAACTCTTAGAGTCTTTGTCTCAGGCCACAAGGATGTTGACTTAATGCCTCCTTCCTCAATAAATGCAAGAATTGAGGCAGGTGTTCAACATCTGTTTCCTACTCTGACCCAAAGAGTTTATCTGAGGATCAATTTGATATAAGAATACGCATTCATAGAAAGATTAAAATATTCCTCAACACCATTTATAACCTTTTTGTTTTTCATTATATCTATTTTTCTCAAAATATTTTAGAAGGTGATTGCATGTGCCAGAATGCTTTCTTGTTTCTTTTTCTTGTTCCAGACATGCTGAATGTCTAAGGTCGATGTCACATGAGTGCACTTCAAAGTAGAAGGAACTTCCGTCAGAGTGGACGTTCCGTCCACTCTGACGCCCGTGTAGCCACCTCTCTGAGCGCAGTTAGTGCACTTAGCGCTGCAAAGCCTGATCCTCCTACGGAGAATCGCGCTTTGCAGCCCCGTCAAACGCGCGTCGTAGTGTTTAAACGGGGAGGATTTCACCACGTCTGGTGTAGCACGCGCAGCTCGCACGCATTCTACACCATGTGACCCACCATGTCAAAAACAACACAACGCCGCAATGCACTATGTGCGCGCGTCTAACCAGGCCTTATTTAACATATGCATGCCACTACTTTAGTCTTTATTTCTTTCACTGGCCCTTCATCTTTTAATTTATGTTTCATATTTTCCAATCCCATCTCTTCGTCTTTTTCAGCTCTTTGATCACTTTCAACAAATTTCATTTGATAAAAAAACGACACATCACAAAACATTTTCAGAATCAAATTTCACCATGCAATATGCTTTATGTGTAATCACTGTACTCATATTCAGCTCATCCTCATCACCCTTTCAGCACGTATGTAAACTTTCATTTGGCCAATCCAAGCTCTAATTGAATTTCGCACCATACATACAAATTGCTAGTTAGTAATCCCATAACAACAGGAGCAAAGCAGGACCGTGCATGCCGTATGAAACATTAAAGATGATTACTAACCGAAAACAACACTGAAAACAGGTAAATGAGTAAACAAATAAAGTCCTGTTTGCCATCTTAAGCAAACCCCATGTATTACATTAACTCCCATCAGAGCATTGTTAAGAATTAGAATTTTCAATATACACAGGGATCTTTAATTTTACGAAGGAGCAGACGTCTGAGCCTCATTATTTTAGCAGTGTGAATGTCTTAATCTAGGTATGTCTTTGGAACAAGAACAGCAATCTGGAGTCTTATTCTTGACAAATCAAATACAGTAAAATACTATAGCCCCTATTACATTCTTGGCGCAAAAAAATTTTTGCGCGCATCATCCAGCGGTAACGGTGGTATTACGCTCCGAACCCGAACGCATTTTCTCATTCGTCCGAAAATAACGTTCTTAAAAACGACGCGCAAAACGAAGAGTAATACGCGCACAGTAACGTGGCGCACGTAAATCAGTGTGCGGACTGTTTTCGCGGGATTCAGCCAATCAGAATTAAGAACCTTAATTGACATTAATTTACCTTTATTGACTCACTTAAGTTTTTGCGCCTGTCAAAGTAAATCTGAGTATATATGCATTAAATATATGTATTATGTATACATATAAATTATGTATATATGCATTAAAAAACAGGCACGAATTCACACAGGGTTATTCAAAGAGATCCGAATTGCTTGAGAAAGGTAAACGAACGCTGAAAATCATCATTCGGCTATCCCTAGAGCAGGCAATTCGCCAAATCCTGGCGAATTGCCTGAACATACGGTGCCTGTTTGAGGGCAGTGAAAACCCCATGAAAAAGCACTGCTTCGGCTATTCAGAGAACACAAACCAGCAGTGAAAGGTTCCCGAAATGCCCTGCCATTCGGTGGTTTAATTCGGCAAGTTTATTCAGGAGAATCCCATAGGCTTCAATGTAAAAATATTCCCGTTTTAATTCAATATCTAATAAACTGTTCATTATAAAATTCTGCAGTAAAGAGTCTCTTTATTTATAGATTTTTTAGGATATTTTAAGCATTTTACAGAATTTTTTTTTTTTTTTTTTAAGTTTACTTATTTTTTCTATAACAGCCCTTTTTATTATCATTCCCTGGACCTCATATGCAAATTTCAGACATTTTCGCTCAATAGTTTCTTTGCAAACAGTGTTTCACTTTCAAACATTCATACAATCTGTTCTCCTAATTTATTCACTGCCCTCAGTCTGCGGTCTCAGCTTTCTCGGCTTTTTCCGGCGGCTTCGCTGTGGGTGATCGGCTCCTGCTCGGGTTTTTCTGTGGTTTTCGGCAGGTTAATCCAGATGTTTTTGCGGGTTTTCGGCGTGCATTCGCTGGGTTTTGGGGTTCGTTTTCGTCAGGTTTGCGGCAGCTTTTCCCTGCAATTCGGGGACCCTGTGGTGCTTGCTGAATACACCGCAGGGTCACCGAAATGGGAGAGGCAAAAGGAACCGAATTGAAGAGAACGAAAAGTCACCGAATGTGCGGTGACTTTTCGAATCTCTATGAATAACCCTGACAATTTTTTTTGTTTGGATATGTACTATACTTTGCTGTATTTTTTTTTGTGCTGGTGCTTTTTGTTTCGGCCAGAACGTTCAGATTTGCAGTTACCACCAGCTTTTCAAAGACATTAAAATTATGCACGCAAACGTCGTTTGTAAAAAGATGCGCATCGATTGTAATACCATCCGCGTACCAGCGCACGAACAAATTTGCGCTCACAATGTTAAGTATAGGATGTGCACAGTTCACCACGCTCGCGCAGGTCCATCCACGTTAAACGATAACGCGCATCGTTTGTGCGAACGTTGTAATACGGCGTTCTGCACAAAGGGTTTTGACCCTCGCGGAAATGCGCATTTGCACGCGCAAATGAAAATGCGTGAGGACTGTAATAGGGGCCTTTGCTTCTTCATTAAAATACAGGGAAGAAGGTACACCTGTAGCAAAAAAAATTATATGAAAATAATATAGACAAACGAAATTGAGAAATATAAGAACAATGAAAAGGAAACCAACCATTGTATGTATTTTTCGTGAGTGTGTTATAGTAAAATGTCAAGATGGTAAATCAAGAGAATTTTTTTCTGTTTAGTTAACTCGATTTTGCATTGTAATACATTGAAAAACAATCATTAGCATATCAAATCCCAGTTAACATATCTTTGTAGGGCAGGATCAGTGAGCACCCTGTGGAGAAATAAAATTTACTGTGGAAATTCTATCCACAGTACAGCATAAAACGTTTTGAAATTTTGAGGTTTGGAGCTACTCTTTGCAGCTTGTTTTACAATGTTACAGAGGGGCAGCTCTGTGACATTGTAAAACAAGCTGCAAAGAGTAGCTCCAAACCTCAAAATTTCAAAACGTTTTATGCTGTATTACGATAACCAGGGAGAAGGCAGAATATAGGGAGAGCTCTGGGGTCACTCGCTGCTGTACATGGATAAGATTCCTGGTGTTATAATTAGGGATGAGCCGAACACTCCCCGAGTTCGGTTCGAGCCGAACCCGAACTTCCCATTTGTTCGGGTCCAAACTCGAACCCGAACTCGAACCCAATGCAAGTCAATGGGGCTGAAAATTCGGTTTTTAGAGTGCCCTCCAAGAGGGCATATATGCTACATATTTGCCATAAAAGGTGTATGGGGGTCCGGGTAGTGCCCTGGGGGACAGGAAACAAGAACAAAAAGTAAAAAAAAAAACGTTTTAAAGGGACAGTGAGTTTTCCATGAAATAAGGGTTAAAAATAAAAACCAAAAATTCCTTCAAATATTGTGCCTAGGAGGTCCCCATAACCTGCCCGAGAAGTGGCGGATTTCTAGGATGTATAGAAACACTTAAAAAACAAACAAATGACGTTTCATATAACGGTAAATGCTTTTCCTTTAATCTATCCATAAACAACTGCTTGGGCGGCAGTCTGTATGAAAAGAGGAGACATTTTTGTACACGCAGAAAAAGTTTACTGATTTTTTGGCTAAATTATTGTGAAATATATGCAGGCTTTGGATGAAAGTAACAATAGGTGCTTTAAAATTGGTCCTTTAGCGTCCCCCAACAGTGCCGTCACACCGTAACCCCTCTGAGGATATGAATCTGATACAGGCGTCAGTGGCAGTGCACCCAAATATTGTGCTTTTGGTGCCAGGCCTGCAAGTACTATCATACAGTAACCCCTCTGTGGTATTGTGGAAGAATGCAGGGGTGGACCATGTGGTCCTATATTGAAAAGATATGATTCTGGTCAAGGCGTCAGTGCACCCAGATATTGTGCCTTTAATGCCAGGCCAGCAAGTATCATCATACAGTAACCCCTCTGTGGTATTGTGGAAGAATGCAGGGGTGGACCATGTGGTCCTATATTGAAAAGATATGATTCTGGTCAAGGCGTCAGTGCACCCAGATATTGTGCCTTTAATGCCAGGCCAGCAAGTACCATCATACAGTAACCCCTCTGTGGTATTGTGGAAGAGTGCAGGGTTGGACCCTGCTGTTCAAAAAATTAAAATGATATAAATCTGGCACAGGTGTCAGTGCAGCCAAATATTGTGCCTTTCATGGCAGCAAGTGAATTCACACCGTAACCCTTTTGTGGTATTGTGGAAGAGTCCAGTGCTGGAGGTTTTGTGCATGCAGAAGACATACCCGATCTATTCCGTTACTTCGGCATCAGGGGATTGATAGCTGCTGATCCAGGACTGATTCATTTTTATAAATGTCAGCCGGTCAGTCGGTGGACAGACGCACTCTTTTGTCTGTGACAAAACCTTCAGCGGCACTGAACGTCCTTTTGGAAAGCACGCTAGATGAAGGGGAACCTAGTAGCTGCATAGCATATTAGCTAAGTTCTGGCCAGTGATCCAATCTCAACACCCAGTAAGCCAGTGGATCATCTGCTTGAAAGGTATCCAGGTCTGCCCTTGCCCCTAGGTAGTCCTGCACCATATGGTGAAGACGCTGGCAAAGGGTGCCTACATTTGATGTCCCTGGGCGTCGAGGACTAAAAAAATTTAAAAAAGCATCAGTCGGGGGCAGAGCTAGCCGAGGAAGCGAGCGGCTGCATGCTGAAGGAGCTCCGCGATAAACATGGCTTTTATGAATATTTCCACCGCTTGCTCGGACTTTTAGATGCACTTTACCACCGCTGGGGACTCTGGAGGGTTCGGTGAGATTGTCTTACTCCCGACATCTGCGCTCCCGAACGGATTAACTCCTGCGGCACGACCGGGGCCTACTACTCACGGCCATCTTGGAAGCCTGGAAGTGGTTTGCTGGGATCTTTTGCCGCTTTTTCTCTTTGTGCCTGCGCTTTTGGTGCCATGTCCACTGGCCACTCACAGAAGCTGAAGTCCAGACAGAGGGACATTCGAGAAGCCATGAGAGGTGGGTCCACTTTTAAGGGTGATGTGATCTCCTCCTCCCTCCCCCCGGGCCATGACTTTTCGGACGAAATGGGGACCCCTGGCACTCAGGCAATAGCTCTGCGAGGACCTGGGTCTCCCCGCAATCTCTGAAGCCGAATTCCCTGCCATTATCTGCGGCTGCAAGAAAACAGGCGCAAAAGAAAAGAAAAGAAAAGCTGAGCTGCAGGCGTCTTTGAGCGCCGCACTAGCTACTGGAGGCCTCTCTGACGGGGACTCGGCCGAGGCACATCAGCTTTCAGCCAGCAGTAGTGTGGCTTCGGATCGGCTGGATGTTTTGAGACCAGGTACTGGACCGCAGAAAACGAGATCTGCCTCACCAACTCCGCGTACGACACAGCCTGAAGATCGACAGCAGGAGGAAGATGATAGTCTTCCCATTACGAGAAGAGACCTTCAGAGGATTCTGGACGAACTCCGGGAGATCCGGGGGGTATGAAAGCCTGAGGTGGCAGCGGTTCGAGAGGAGGTTGCAGTGATCAGGGAGCAGGTGACAGCGGTGCAGACGACGACATCTGAGATACGATCGGAACATACTCACCTGCTGGGACAGGTTGCTGGTCTCCAATCCCAGGTCGATGTTTTGTCCCGCTCTGTGGAGATGCTTGAAACGAGACACCGCCGCCGTAATGTCAGGGTCAGGGGCATCCCGGACTCTGTGTCATCAGATTAACTGCCAGTTTACGTGTCTTGTTTGGCCCTTCAGATGGTGGGGCTTCCCCCTGACACGCCAGATGGGATTGGATCACTATTCAGGGTTAGGAGGCCTGCGGCGCTTTCGAAAGGAGTGCCCCGGGATGTTGTGGTGGCCTTTCGGGATGTGGCATTCAAGGCCAAGCTTATGTTTACCCCTGGCGCGAGAGATCCGTTGCAATTTGAGGGTTCCACACTGGCTTTATATCACGATCTTCCGTTCCAGACTCTACTTGCTCGCAGGCGATTCCGAAACGTGACTGCCGTTCTTCGACGGAGGGGATCCGTTACCGATGGGGTCTGGCGGGAGCTCTAGTGGTGACACATAATAACGTCCCCTACACCATCACTAATCCTGAAGTCGCCTGGACCGATCTTGCAGTAGCGGGCATCTCGCCGGACCCTCTGGAACTTCAACCGGACTGAGAGCAGTGTGATATTGTTTATCCCCCCAGCTTTTTTCATCTATACTTAAGTGTCACTGGTCTTTAAACTAGCTTTGTGTGTGGACAAGTCAATTTGTACCGCTCTTGGTGATAGCCCTCCCTGCTTTTATATTTCTTTTGCCTTTTTTCTTCTGCCTGAAGTTGGGACTTTCTGCCTTGGTTTTATTTTTTATTATTTATTTTTTTCTTGACATGTTCCTCATTGCCTCCCACATTTTTCGACTGGCTGTCCGAAGTTAATTTGGCCGGCCCTAGACGGCTGTATTTACCTACGTTTGATTTCGTGACTTTTCTTTGTATTGTAGAATTCTCTAAATAAAGAATTAGAAAAAAGCATCAGTCAAGTGGCCCTGGCCTTCACCACTATTCCTCTGATCACCCGCAGCCTCAGAAGCACGTGTGTCAGCATTTGGTAATCTACCAGTGCCTGGAAAGGTGTTACACAAGTGTCGCTTTAGAGCGTCCTTAAGTTTTTTCATCCTGTGCTCCCTCTGTGCGGGCAGGATGAGCTCTGCAACTTTCCCCTTGTATCGTGGATCAAGAAGGGTTGCCAACCAGTATTGATCCCTCTCCTTGATAGCACGAATCCTGGGGTCCTTTAGCAGGCTTTGCATCATTAGGGAGTCCATGCAGCGTAGGTTGGAGGTGGCATTAGCTTCTGAGTCTTCCTGGTCAATGAGGATGACCGTATCGTGCACATCCTCCTCCCAGCCACGCACTAGCCCTTCTGTTTCTGGGCACACAAAACCCTCCCTTGAGGAATCCCCACCTTCAATGCCCCCACTACTTAAATATTCCTCCTCCTCCTCATCCTCCTCCTGTCTGATCTGAGTAGGACCCGCTGGAATGCTGTCTGCGGAAAGACTGGGGCCTTGAGAGCTAGGGAAGGCCTCCTCTTCCTCCCACTGCTCTGCCTCTAGAGCCACATCTATAATTCCCCGCAGAGTGTGCTGCTCCAGCAGGAACACTAAAGGAATTGTGTCACTGTTGCATGCACTGTCCCTGCTCACCATCCTCGTTGCCTCCTCAAATGGTGACAGTATGGTGCATGCATCCTTGATCATCAGCCACTGCGGGGGGAAAAAAAACAAGTTGACCTGAACCTGTCCTTGTGCCATACTCACACAGGTACTCGTTGATGGCCCTCTGCTGCTTGTGCAGACGCTACAGCATTGCTAATGTCGAGTTCCACCTGGTGGGCATGTCACAGATCAGATGGTTTGTGGGAAGGTGGAACTCTCTTTGAATTTCTGCCAGGCGAACGCTTGCTGGGAATGAACGTCTGAAGTGGCTGCAGACTTTTCTGGCCTGGATGAGAAGCTCTGGCAGCCCTGGGTACTTGGTTAGGAAACGCTGTACAACCAGGTGTGCTAGGCATGGTACATGCGTCAATTTACCCTTGCGTAGGGCGGAGACAAGGTTGCTGCCATTATCGCAGACGATCATTCCAAGCTCAAGCTGGCGTGGTGTTAACCATCTCTGCACCTGCCCCTGCAGAGCTGACAAAATTTCTGACCCGGTGTGGCTCCTGTCCCCTAAACAAACCAGCTCAAGCACAGTATGGCATCTTTTTGCTTGAGCCATTGCGTAGACCCTGTCAGGCGTCGGTTTAACTGCCACTTTGCCAGAGACAGAGAAGGAGGAGGAGGAGGAAGAGGTGGTGGTGGTGGAGCAGACAGACCTCATACAAGCAGCTTTCTGGAGGCGTGGTGGATGAACAAGCTCCAGCACAGAGCCCTGTCTTGGATCCCTCCCAGCTGCAATCAGAGTTACCCAGTGTGCCGTGAAGGAAATGTAAAGACCCTGTCCATGCTTGCTGGACCACGTGTCTAAAGTCACATGCACCTTGCTGCTGACTGCCTTTCCCAATGACTGGATAACATTGTCTTCCACGTGCTGGTATAGTGCTGGAATGGCCTTGCGTGAAAAGTAATGGCGTTTTGGAACCTGCCACTGTGGTACAGCACATTCAGCAAATTCACGGAAGGGAGCAGAGTCCACCAGCTGGAAAGGCAGCAGCTGCAATGCGAGTAATTTTGCTAAGCTGGCATTTAGACGCTGTGCTTGGGGATGGTTGGGACTATATTTTTTCTTTCGCTGCAGCAGCTGCGGCAACGTAATCTGACTGCGTAAATCTTCAGCTTCTGGGATGATGTCACAATGTGAGGAAGGACCTGGTACATCCATTACTGTAGCATCATCCCTGTCGGTGGAGGTTGTAGGCAATGACATGGCAGGACATACAGTGGGGGAAGAGATAGATGAGGAGGAGGAGGACCTACGCAAAGTTTTGCAACAACGGGATGTGTGGCACTTATTCATATGTTGCCTCAAGCACGTGGTACCCAAGTGTCCGGTATCTTTCCGACGCTTAAGCCTCATCTGACATAGATTACAAATAACAATGCTGCGCTCTACTGTACATTTCTTAAAGAACTCCCAGACAACAGAGTTCCTGCATGTGTTCTTTGAGACAACAGCACTCTACACCGGAGCAGCTCTGACATGTGATGCCTTGGACTGGCTAGTGCTACGGCTGGTCACAGAGGATGTTGTGCCTCGTGTTTGCTGTGCCTCCTCCTCCCCCTCTTCCTCACTTAATTCCTCTGCTCGATCTGGCACCCAGGTGGAGTCAGTGACCTCATCATCATTGTCATCATCACCCCCTATCTCCTTGTCACTGGAGCCAACTTGGCAGTATGCTGCAGCTGCTGGGGCAACATGAGTGCCAGTTATTTGTGTGTCATCACTGGCACCCCCTTCCTCTAGGTTGATTATACTCCCTTCCTCAACCTCAGAGATTGAATCAGAGCACTGTACTTGCTGCGCATCCTCAAGCAGCATGTCACTCTCATTGTAGTCAAACAATTCAGCTGACTCCTCCGTGTGTGATAATGAGGCTACGGCAGGAGTAGCTGTGGACATGGAGGCTGCATTAGATGCTTTGGCAGCTGAGGTGGACTGTAAAGCACTAGAAGACTGGCTGGCAGAGGACTCGGAGGATGAGGATGGCCTGGTTAGCCAATCCACCAAGTCCTCTGTATGTTGCTGCTGCTTAAGACAGCCAGCACCAGTTAGAAAGGACAAGCGTGCCCCTGCAGAGGATGCACCACATCCACCACGACCAGAGGCACAGCCTCCCGACACAGGGGCTGCTTGCCCTCTTATCTGTGTCTGGGAGCGTCTGCCTGTCCTTTTTGTTCTTTCAGACATGGTGAGTGATATATAGATTAATATATACAGAACTCTGATTCAACTCTGGTATAAAGATTTAAATAACTCTGGTATAACCCAGTGAGACACACTGATAGCTGGCAGCCAGTGACAAGAGACAGATCACCTCAATTCACAAATGTTTTGTAGAAATTAGTGAGCCCCAAAATACTGTGTGGTACTGGATGTGTGACGAGACACAGATCACCTCAATTCCCAAATGTTTTGTAGAAATTTGTGACCCCCAAAATACTTGCTGGCAGTGACAAGAGACAGATCACCTCAATTCACAAATGTTTTAAAGAAATTAGTGAGCCCCAAAATACAGCGTGGTACTGGATGTGTGACGAGACACAGATCACCTCAATTCCCAAATGTTTTGTAGAATTTAGTGAGCCCCAAAATAATGCGTGGTACTGGTTGTGTGACAAGAGATAGATCACCTCAGTTCACAAATGTTTTGAAGAAATTAGTGAGCCCCAAAATACTGCGTGGTACTGGATGTGTGACGAGACACAGATCACCTCAATTCCCAAATGTTTTGTAGAAATTTGTGACCCCCAAAATACTTGCTGGCAGTGACAAGAGACAGATCACCTCAATTCACAAATGTTTTGTAGAAATTAGTGAGCCCCAAAATACTGCGTGGTACTGGATGTGTGACGAGACACAGATCACCTCAATTCCCAAATGTTTTGTAGAAATTTGTGACCCCCAAAATACTTGCTGGCAGTGACAAGAGACAGATCACCTCAATTCCCAAATATTTTAAAGAAATTAGTGAGCCCCAAAATACAGCGTGGTACTGGCTGTGTGACAAGACACAGATCACCTCAATTCACAAATGTTTTAAAGAAATTAGTGAGCCCCAAAAAAGATTTGCTGGCACAGTGACAAGACCCAGAAGATCACCTCAATTAACAAATGTTTTAAAAAAAGTTGTAAACCCCCAAAAACTTGCTGGCACAGTGACAAGACACACATCACCTAAATTCCCTGATATTTGGTAGAAATGAGACCCCCCAGACCCCCCCAGTAGCGTGGCAGACCGGCAGTAACAACACACAACTATCTCCTTTGAAATCTCCTCTGAAATGCGTGCAGAATCGGCGCGTGGAAACGTTATATAGTGTGCTGCGGGACTTAGCTCTGTGAGCCCATGATTGGGCAAAATTTGCCCAATCAGGACTCTGAGCGGTGATTGGCATAGTGTTGAACCAGTCTTGAACCAGACCTGTGGTCAGGTGCAAGGCTGTAGCCAATTACGAGCTTCAGGCCAGTGGGAAAATGCATTGTGGTCCATTGTGGTCGAACATGCGGCGAACACCCAAAAATGTTCGGTGTTCACGATCTCATCGAACAGGCCAAGTTGGTGTCGAACCCCGAACCGTCCGAACCCGAACCGCTCATTCCTAGTTATAATGACTGAAAATCCCTTACAGTACAGATACAAGGTGTTACTGTAATTTCCATATACAGATATTATGTCACATACAGATATTATTTTTATATTCTATTGGTATTTTTTGGAAGCGGCTTTGCTGATAATCTCATTATGATCTCTACAAACCCCCATAAGCAGGAGATTTGATCATTTTATTTATTGTTCTCACATTTACTGGATTTGATTTAACACAAATGGGGTTATACAGGGAAGGTGAAACTCTGGAGAACATTTGGAGAAGTGAAAATTCTAGGTCAAAAAGGCCAAACCAGAAAAATTCTCCCATTTATCTCACTTTCCAAATCGGCTATTTTGACCTAGAATTTTCACTTCTTCGAAAGTTCTCCAGAGATTCACCTTTCTCTGAATAACCCTGTAAGGCTATTTCGGCCTGTATGCTGATAATCCAGACCCTTCGTTAAACTGTATAAGATAAGGGACACCATCAAGAGTTCAAAATGTTTCATTCAGACAATATTTCTGTAAAAGATAAACATATGCATGAAAAATAGAAAATTAGTAAATTTTCATTATTTTAACTCTCAGAACATTTTCTGTGCAAAGTTTTTATTTTACTCTATATTTAATTATCTTCATTTCCTACGTTTGAAATAAATGTTATATTTTTTCCAACGAGCGCTTGTAGTGATGGGGATAAGATGTTTTTAAAGGGGTTTTATTTTCTCTCATCTTTTATGTAGTTGCTTGCTTTTTCTATCTTAGTTTAGTATTACAAAACAAAATCTATTTATGATAATGTGTTATTGTTCCTGAGAAAACAAACCTTGCCACGATTTAAAAGGTTGGAAGGGACACCCACATCTGCAGGATCACCCCTTTTTAACCTGATGAACGTTGATACTGTGCATTATTTTGGAAACAGCTTTTCATTTCCCTGCTTTACAGATGCTATAAAATGTAGGGATGTGCATGGCTGAAAAATTGTTTTGTTTAGTTTTGTCTCATTTTTAAATAATTAAATTTTTGGAATTTCGTAACTAATTTCGTTTCGTATTTCGTTTCATTTTGAAATTTTCGAATCGATTTGAAATTTCGAATCGATTCAAATTTCACATATCAATTCGATAGTTGATATCATATTGGCTGTTTGGATCACTAAATAAAACCCCAATTAATCAAATTTTGATTTTAAAGGAAAAGCTAGGGTTAAATTTTAAGCTGTGTCACAGATTTAGTATTTGAGTCAAATTAAACAGTGAAACAAAATTAATTTGTTTCATAAAGCAGCTTTGCTGACTATTACTTGTATTGTAAGTTAAGATCAATTTGATAGTTGATATCAATTTGATAGTTCATTTCAAATTCAATAGTTGATATGTATTTGATAGTTCATTTCAAATTCGATAGTTGATATCAATTCGATAGTTCATTTCAAATTTGATAGTTGATATTTATTTGATAGTTCATTTCAAATTCGATAGTTGATATCAATTATTCAAATTTTTCTTTTATGATGATGACACAGTGTAAAATGAAATAAATTCGTTATATACCGTTTCGTTTCGAATTCGTATCGTATCGATTCGTTATTCGGAAGTACTTCCGAAATACGAATTATCAAATTTCGTTCCAAATTCCAAATTTTTCCGAAATGAATGCACATCTCTAATAGAATGAGCTTTTTACTTTATCAGGCACATCCAGCCAATATATCATTAGTATTCTGCCTCCTTGTGTCCCATTATCTGCAAGTCCCATGGCTGCATTCTTGCCAACTTATATTTCAGTTTCTAATCCTTGTTAAGCCTTAAGTTCTCGCATTAGTGATTCTTTTTCTTTAAAGGTGGTACAGAAATGGTATAACGGGAGCAACCACAAACGCTTTGTGATTTTCTTTCTTGATTATACACAAAGACGAGCCGTATAAAGTGAACACAAGGGCTGATTTGTTAGAAATTCTCAATTTTTACATAATTCATCACCGCTGAGTTATCCTTTCATAATCATACTGTGAATGCACAATCAATGAAGAAAAAGGAAAAAGAGCAGATCCATGCATTATGAATACAATAAATGTACTTCCGAGATCTGAAGGGGCACGATGCCATGGAGATTCCAGGACAAACAAAAATACATTGTAATATTCTTGCTAACTAGTCATTAATGATCTAAGATCAGAGGATCCCCACAAACTGTAAATCCCACATGCTAGAGGTTATAAGCAACAGGAAATCCTGCCTTTGTTAATATTAATCCCCCCCCCTTCCAAGCCTAGGAGATGGGATGTAAGCTCCCCTTAGCCAGTGTGTTTTCTCGCTTCGTCTTTCAGCTGTGAAAGCTGGAAAGACACCTGCAATTACAACTACCCGCTGATAGAGCTACCCGCTGATAGAACTTGACTTTGTTGTTTAATTTTTTTTTATCAAATTTATTATTTATAGCTGTTTGACAGGTTCCACCTATTTTCTTTCACTAGTCAGTGGAAATCGAAAAAAAAACCTAATAGGGATATAAAATAATATCATTAGTGTCTGAGATAAAACAAGGGTCAGAAAAGGCTCAGAGCAAAGAACTGCAAGGCCAGGGAACGCAAAGCCAGTGTATCAGAATATTCTAAATTTTATTATAATTACTGTATTGACTTATTTTTAGATATGTTTTAGAAAGTTAGCTACGTAATGTCTTATAAACTATAGGTCAACTCCAGCTAGGAGTGGACCTTTTAGAAAAAATATATAGCAAAGTATAAAATTAATCGTTCTTACCTCTTCTTTATTTTGTCTTTTTTACTCGAACATATTTCCTGCTTCCGGAATCTATAACATGCACAGTAGCAGTTGATGGGATAAACCAAAACATAACAATGTATCATGATTGTATATACAGTTAATTTTTTCATAAGTTATTGTGTCCCATTTGGAACCAGTTAGATATTAGTTGGTGGGGAGGCGTATGGAATTGTAATTCAGGCAATACATATGCATCTTGCAAGTGGTTAGTACATGTCTTGATTCAACAAAAGAAAAAACTGCACAAGCTTAAGATTGATAAGCAAATATTATTGCTCTCTAAATGAGGATTTATAATTAAAATAGGCAGATACAAAGACTACCATCAAAAATTGTGCCTGAAAGTGTGGAGAGCACTGCTTGGTATTAAGCAGATGTCAAGTGCTTAACAAATTTTGGGTGAACTCAACAATTACCAATGAAACATATGAAAGAACACCTAAATAAATGCTTCAGAGTGTGGGGTAAATGGAGATACTGTTACCCCGGAAACAATCGTGGGGTAATTGCATTCCCAGGTTTACTACTTTAACTAGTTCCTTATTGACAAATATGGCACATCCGATACTTGAATATGTTTCCATGTACCCAAGTCTCTTTCAAAAATAAAAAGTAAATGAGCAACAGTTGTCAATGTATTCCAACTGATGGGCATTGCATGATAAATGCCACCCAACAGCATGTAGAATCATTAAACTGCATTTAATAGATCCAAAAGGAAGGCCAGGTGAGCGCCACATAATTTCCCTGCTGCAGCATATAAATAATACATGTTTCAAGGCAAGACATGTCCACGCAGTCACCCAAATAATCAACTGCATACATACTATAAATAACCCCCAGGATAAAAATGTTTACAATTAGCCAAAATATTAGAACTGAGATACATGTCAATAAAGGATACATATATATCATAATAGAGCCTACTGCAACAGCAGCCACATTGCTGATAGATCTATTACTATGGTGTATGGTGCTAAGAGAACACCTGTGCTGTATTCCTTTAACTTGCCAGTTAAATGCCTGTTAATTTTGGGCAAGGACCTGTTTTTGTGCGGGTGTTTTTGGAGTTAGCACCAGGGTTGAGCAGTAGGTAACTTTTCGCGGTTAGCATCCGTCCACAAATTGTTACAGATGTCTGTTGTGCTGATTACATGGTTTCAAAATAAAAATTCTCAATAATAAAAAATAAATTAGCGCTGGCTCCGAGTGATCTGTTAATTGCAAAAGATCACTAGCGCTGCCCATGTTAAGTATAGGACGAGGAAAGTACAGTAAGCTTGTGCTACAAATCACTAATAGCAACGCACTAAGTGATATTTCCTGTTTGTAGTGAGAGGCAAACGATCTGTTGGTCAGACACTAAACTCCATTAACCTGGCGCTAACACAAAACCACGCCGATGCTAGGGTTAGCTCCCACCAGGTGACAGTGCCCTTAGTATATTAAACATATATTGCAAACAGAAGCTGCCGAAGCATATAAGTAAAGAAGAACATAAAGTTAAGTCTCCTCATTAGTGATGTGTATTTAATCTGTAATCCTTACATTTGCTGTAAACTTTTCTGTATATGTTTTTTATACCTAATTAAACTCATGTACATCTGGTAATAATGCTCTTTTCTCTGCATTACTATTTACTGATGTCATCCTCTCTGTTGTGTACACCACTGAAGCCAATAAGGTGAAGAAAGGACCTGACTTTAAATGTCCTTTCAACTCATTATTTTTAATTGATTGTGTTCATTACGGAACAGGGTAAATAAAGGATTTAATTATTATAATAATTAACTGGATGTTCTATTTTGAAAGTGATTCAAAGATAATTTATAGAGATTCTACTTGTTCACTCTAGTTTTTTATAATTCTATATATTTCTATGAGATAAACAAGGCAGCAGATTCTAGTTATACTGATACATGCTCCAAAAAAACAAAAGTGCCTGGAGAGAAACGTTATTGTAAACGGTATATTGACACTCCTTTCCTGAACGGAGAATGGTAATTGCCTTACTAGATGCTGCTCACAACAACAGGTGTATATTATGATTCTGTGCGAAAAAAACCTGAAAATATTGTGACATTTTTCACGTTGACTAAATATTGATTATGTCATATTATATTCACACTGCCTGCCTTCTGTAATTCATTATTGCCCTTAAAAAAAAATCGATGCGATATAGATTCCTGATTTTTCTTCGGATAAAGTATTAAAACAAATAATATGAAAATGATTCTTGTTATAATAAAAGATTTACGGTGCTGGAACTATGGGGAAAAAAAATTCTCCCAAGTCCTTATGAATTATGCCTTATTAAGGGCCTTTGAAAAAGACAAACGTTCGCGTTTCCTGCTTTTAATTTTCCGTCTAAGTGACAGGTTGTGTTATCACCGTGCAATAATCCAGCTAAATATTCAATATAATAATAATACAAGACAATGGTATAAAGTCGCTAGATGGATGAGATTAATTAACACTCCCTGCTAGATCTAGGCTCGATTTGTGACTCCCGTAGCTACAGATAGCAAATGTAGGAGCTGGGACTGGATCTTAAATGGTGAGAAATGCACATTTCTCCTCAGTGTTGTTCAGAGAAGGGGGAAGTCTGCAGACTCTTCGTTTTGATAGGAAAATGGCAGAAAATCAATAATATGTGTATATTAGGGAAACGCTTGTATTAACATAATGTAATTGACAGACGTGTGCACAGGTAAAAAATTTGGTTTGGAATATTTCAGAATCCAATAATAATTCAGAATCGAAAAATTATAATTGTGGATTCTGAAACATTCGGAATATCGTAATCTTCCATTATTTCAGATCTCAGCATTTCGGAATAATGGAAGGGTCCAATATATATGGCGGTTCCCGATATTTGGAATCTCATCATATTAAATATAAAAACCTACAAAATGACGTACACGGCTCTAGACATGTGCACAGCACAAAATTTCGTTTTGAACTAATGCATTAGTACTAAAATGCAATTTATTTAGTTGCTAAAGAAATTCGTTTTCAGTTCTTTAGTATGAAAACTAATTTCATTCATCCGAAAACCAGTGGATACAATTACTATTGTAGTGGCTCCTCAGAGGGCTGAGATCGCTGCTTGTTACAGTATCTCTCACTCTCAGCACAATGTGGGCCATATTATATAGCTGGTGCTAACATAACCAGAGCTGTGTAAACTTCCCAGAGCTATTATAGCCTATGGAGGTTTTCAGTTACAACAGCTCTGGTTAAGTTAGCACCAACATTGTAATACTGCCCCGTGTCAGGCAAAGCTGTTACAGTAACTGACTGCTGCTCATCACAGCGCTCAGAGTTTCAGTAAAACTAGTAAATAATATTTTTATATATAGACGTTAGAACAATATTATTTTCTTGTTTTACTGAAACTCTGAGCACTGTGATGAGCAGCAGTCAGTTACTGTAACAGCTGAGCCTGATACATTGTACTGAGAGATAATGTAACAAGCAGCCGATCTCCGCGCTCACAGCCACTGGATTTAAAGGGCTAAAAAAAAAGGCTCCTCTCTGTATAATGTTTAGAACATCCTCCTGCATTAATTAATACCCCTCTCTGTATAATGTATACAACATCCACCTGCATTAATTAATACCCCTCTCTGTATAATATTAGAACATCCTCCTGAATTAATGCCCTCTCTGTATAGAACATCTTCCTGCATTGGCATGTGGAGGGTGCAGAACTTCGGATGTTGCGATGTTGCGCTCTTCATTGCTGGTCTCCTTCACTCATCAATATAATATCACAAAGAGGACTGAAACTAAAATGTAGTGCATTTTATTTTAGTTTCTTTCGTTTTTTGTACTGAGCAGTTTCGTTTCTCTTGAGTCATACTAAAACTAAATTATCCCAAAATTCGGACTAAATCGCTTTAGTACTAAAACGAATGCACATGTCTACACGGCTCTGGAATAACACACAGAACGATCATTTGCATCAAAATAACACATAGAATGAAGCATTTGCTCCAAAATGTTGTACAGAATGGTGCATTTGCTTCAACCGGCTGAGTGGAGTAGAGGTAACATCACTGCTCTGCGTGGAGAGAGCCTGTGGAGATATGGGTTCGATCCCGGCAAGAGCACTTCTCCAGTAAGTGACCTTGGGCAAGACACCTAACGGTACATACTCGCCACCCAGAACATACTTGAAAACAAGAGAAATCTCAATGTATCCTTCCTGGTAAAATACTTTCTCAAAAAAAAAACATGACTCACAGAGCGAAGCATATGTTCCAAAAATTACACACAGAATAAAGCATGTGCTCCGAAAAAATATACACAGAATGAAGCATGGGCTCCAAAAAATATACACAGAATGAAGCATGTGCTCCAAAAAAGAGGGTCAGAAAAGGGCATGTGGCGCACATAGGTGTCAATAAAGCTGCGGAGCTTTCTGAAATAATCTGAATATATCTGTATATATTTTGCTTTGGTTGATTATAATCGGAAAGATTTGGATCAATTTGGGATGTTTTTATACAGAAAGTGATTCAGTTCATTTACCGGCAATGCGACTCGGCAAGTTTAGTTGTCCAAATTCTGAGTTGACCAAACCGAATCGCACATAGTGACAACAAACTGTTGTAGAAAGAGTTAAAAGCCAGCTAGAATTTTCCTTTAACCCTACACTAGCAGAATCTCATATATATACAATTTTCAGAGGCTCTTAACAAGCAGCAATAGTATGCATACACGATGTTGCAATCATTTAAAAAATAATTTGCAAATATATTTTGCTGCATGAATGGCTGAAACTCAGTAAGGTCTTGCAACTACCGGCACGGCCTCTTGTCAGAGTCTGACACTTACAGGGTTATTCAGAGAGAGGTGAAAAGCAGGAGAATGACTGGAGAATTGAAAATTCTAGGTCAAAATAGCCAAACCAGAAAAATTCTCCCATTTATATCACTTGCAAAATCGGCTATTTTGACCTAGAATTTTCCATTTTCCAGTCATTCTCCTGCTTTTCACCTCTCTCTGAATAACCCTGATAGAGAATAATTGCTATGGAGGGGATCTGATATATCCAGATGCGCTCATATTACTGACATGGGCAGAGTTATTGGCCAGAGGAGCAGATCACTCATAAGCCAAAGGACCACCAAAGACTCCACTCCATTCTAAGCTGATTCTGGAGTCCAAGTGTGGTCCTGCTGGGAACAACGCAAGAAGAACAGATCTCCCAATATTTCCTCAATTTCAGAGTTATTTACAGGGGTCAAGTCCCGCAGGAACACATAGGAACGCAGTTCCCTCACTATTTTAGCAGGAGGAACTTGGTTCCCTTTCGCTGATATTCTGGGAAGCTGCAATTCCTTTCTATATAGACACAGTTTTATAAAACCCACTATTTTTAAGTTTCTTCTTCTGGATTTAAGTACATAGGAAAGTCATGGGAATGACAATTTCTCAGTGTTTGCCAGAGGAATGGCATTCTCATGCATAAAGAAGTACTGCAGCTGCTGCAGCTCCCATTAATCTTTCAGATCGAAACGGACAGAAATGTTGGTGAGTTCCCACACTTAGGGCCACATTACAATCTTCACGCAAACGTTTGCGCCAGCGCAAAAAAACATTAACGCGAGGGGTAAAACCATTTGCACCTAATCCCGTATTTCAGTCGGCGCAACAACCGCGCACAAATGTCTACCGCGGGTGAACCTGCACGAACCCTGCGCGAGCTTACTGTACTGCGCGCGTCCTATACTTAACATTGTGAGCGCAAATGCTAATGTGCGCTGGTACGCGGATGGTATTACAATCTATTCGCGGTAATTACCGCATAGACTTTGGGCGCATAATTTTAGCACCTCCTAAAAGCTGGTGCTAAAGGCATATCTGAACAACCTGGCCAAACCCAAAAAAAAAAGACCATAAAAAGGAATGCAGCAACAATATAATGGATGATTACAGGTGTGTGTGTATTATTTCTGTAGCATATGTGCTGATTTTGCATCACAGACACAGAACCCGTCTCCGATGCCTCTGCCAGGCGCAATTCAGTTGCATTTGATAGGTGTGTTTCTTCATTTTGATTGGCTGAATGGGTGCAAAACACTGCGCGCGCAAAGATCTGCATTTGCGCGCGTACTGTTTGCACTCGCAATTGATTGGTGGAAGAAAAAAGCCACGAGGATTGGAATTCCAGCGGTGATTTGCGCGCGCAAAAGTTTAACGCTTTGCGCAAAAATATTCGCTTTGCACGAGGGTTTTTGTGCGAAGATTGTAATATAGCCCTTAATTTTTAAAGACCTGACCCTTGTTATATAGCTACATATTCAATGACGTTTAACACCTTGACTATCGAGGAATTTTCCAAACATCCATTCTCGGGAACCAGTGTTATTGTGAAAAAATGATTTTTAATTAATTATACAGTAAGAAATATTTGGGAATATACCCAGTGTATTTTTTACTGTAATAATGTATTTGGAAGGCACTGGCAGATGTCGCCATCTACTTGTCACATAAAGGGTTATTCGGAGAGCCGATCTGGCCCCAAAATGTATCCGTACGCCAAAATTCAGCTTACTGTGCCATTTCATGGCCGTTCGGCTATTCAGAGAGCAGACAATTTGCCTAATTTTGGTGAACTGCCTGCAAGTACGGTGCCTGCTCGAAGGCAGTGAAATCCCCCATAGAGAAGCAATGGCTAATCTCTTCAGAGAACAACGAACAGCAGAGGAAAGTTGACGAAATGCCCTGCTGTTCGGTGGTTTCATTCGGCAGGTTTATTCAGACGAATCACATACGTTTCACTGTTAAAAATATTCCCGTTTTAATTCAATATCTAATAAACTGTTTATTATAATAATCTGCTGTAAAAACTCTATTTATAGATCTTTTTAGGATCTTCTAGGCATTTTTTGGGATTCTTTGGGGAATTTTTTTATTATCATTCATTGGATCTACAGTATATGTCAATACCAAGCATTTTCGTTCTGTAGTTTTTTTGCAAACAGTGTTTCAATTTTGAAAATTTCAAGCGTACAGTTTTTTTTTTTCACCCCGTTTGTCAACTTGACAGCCTTTTCCAGCGGCTGGTCTGCGCTATGATCGGCTGCATTTGGTGGGTTTTCGGCGGTTTTCTCCTGCACTCCGGGGACCCTGCAGTGAATGCTGAATTCACCGCAGGGTGGGGACCTTTGTTTCCCCGAAGTGCAGGGAACTGCGGAGAACGAGAGAGCACCAAAATGTCGGTGACATTTTGGTGCTCTTTGAATAACCCCTATAAAGTTCCTGCAGGTAGAACTGCAGTCTCCACCGTGTCGGCAGGGGAATGTCCAATATGTCACTACATTTCTTATCCAATTTTAACCAGTTTTAGCACCTTGGGAATTATGCCCACAGGTCTAAAGCTCTGAGGGCAACTTCTAGAGCCCAAAAGCTAAAAGAAATTGTTTGCAACAGATGAATTTCACTTTCATTAACACGAGCTGCTGTGTCTGCTACGGCTGATCGTGTATCCACGATCATGATAGTGAAGGGGTTAAAATGCTTCAATCATCTAATTTCATGTGCAGTTTATGCCTTTTCTTTTCTTAATCCTTGACAGCATGTCAGTGGATATTATTGATCTAATGTTTGTTTAGGTATTTGCTAATCTCTTCGTGTATTCATTAATGCTGAAAAAATAACAAGTGACATTGGCACTTTCTAATATTTCCTATTATTAGCATATTGTTATTTGCATTTTTATTATTTTCTTTCTTGGAAGATTTTGCTAAGGCTAAAAGTAAATATAATATTTATTGTGTGGTTTTGCTACCCTACTGTGCTCTGGATCCTGGGATTCATTCTCTGAATAATTGTCTGTGATTGTCAATTTTTTTAGCTGTTGTAGCAAACGGGTAACATTTTTCATTTAATGTTTATCATACCCACATTAATGTTTTCTGTTCTGTTTTGTAACAGATCTAACTTGCGGAACATTGGTATTGAATTTCCTTTATGTTTTTTTCTATTACAACTCCACGTTGCAGATACATTCCATAATGCAAAACTCTGCATACTATTGCATGTATTGCAGAATATCGTTTAATTTGCTAGATTCCTCTGTTTTGTTGTCCTATGTTCACTGTCCTTCATGCTGCCACTTACCCGTGTTTCCCTGAGAATAAGACCTACCCCGAAAATGAGACCTACAGGGTTATTCAAAGAGAATCGAAAAGTCACCGCATCTTCGGTGACTTTTCGTTCTCTTCAATTCAGGCCGATTCGGCAATCCCATTTCGGCGACCCTGCAGTGTATTCAGCAAGCACCACAGGGCCGTCGAAGAGCAGAGAAAAGCTGCCGCAAACCCAACGAAAAGTCGACGCAAAAACCCGGCGAATGCACGCCGAAACCCGCAAAAACATCTGGATTAACCCGCCGAAGACACCGGAAAAACCCGAACAGGAGCCGATCACACGCAGTGCAGCCTCCGGAAAAAGCGGACACTGCAGACGAGTGAAGTGAATAAATTAGCAAAACAGTTTGCTTGAATCTTTGAAAAGTGAAACGCTGTTTGCAAAGAAACTACTGAGCGAAAATGTCTGAAATTTACATATGATCCAATGAATGATAATAAAAAGGGCTGTTACAGAAAAAAGAAGTAAAAAAATCCAGAAAAATGCTATAAATATCCTAAAAAATCTGTAAATAAAGAGACTCTTTACTGCAGAATTTTATAATGAACGGTTTATTAGATATTGAATTAAAACGGGAATATTTGTAACATTGAAGCCTATGGGATTCTCCTGAATAAACCTGTCGAAGGAAACCACCGAATGGCAGGGCATTTCGGAAACCTTTGACTGCTGGTTTGTGTTCTCTGAATAGCCAAAGCAGTACTTTTTCATGGGGATTTTACTGCCCTCAAACAGGCACCGAACAGGCAATGTATGTGCAGGCAATTCGCCAGGATTTGGCGAATTGCCTGCTCTCTGGATAGCCGAATGGCCAGGAAAGGTAACCAAACGCGTTCGGTTGCCTTTCTCCAGAAAAATATAAGACCTACCCTGAAAATAAGACCTAGTTGAAAAACTTGAAGAGTCATGGGAGAGAATGAGTGATGCCTGCGCGGTGGCAGCGGAGGGAGCAGAGCCGCATAAGGCTGCAGTCATACAAGCGTTCTTTGAGCAGAAGAAACGTCACTGAATGTAGACATTCCTTCCACTCTGATGGCGTGTGGCCACCTCGCTGAGCGCAGTTAGGAGGATTGCACTTTGTAGCTCCATTTGTGTCCGTTGTAGCATTTTGACGGTGAGGCTGAAATCACGCCCAGTTGTAGCACGTGCAATTAGCGCGCACGCTGCCCTGTGTCATTCTCCCCCTCCAGCCTTCACAAAGCTGCGACTGACGCAGGGAAGTGCAGTCACACGGACGCACTCAGTGCGCTCGTGTGACCGCAGCCTTAGCTGATGCTTCCTCTAGCGCCAGCTCCTGTCACAGGTGGAGTGAGGAGTGATACCAGACGTACACCACCCAAAAAACCCCACCAACACCAAAAACATAAGACCTACCGTGAAAATAAGACCTAGTGTGGATTTTGGGTGCCATAAAAATATAAGGCAGTGTCTTATTTTCAGGGAAACACGGTAGGTTGAAACACAGCAACATTTCTGGTGCTGTATGTAAATCTTCACTTATTTAACCTTCTGAAAATTATTTAATATTTTCATGTGGAAAATTGCATTAAAACTATTTCATTATTGTATTATAATTATTAATATATAAGTTTAATATTTTTGTCTGTTATTCAAAAGAAAAGCTTATTTTACCCTAAAATATTTAAATACATTTGTGAATTAATTTTGTAAAACAATTAGTTACAAGTACTTATACAGCCACATATTCCGTGGCGCTAACATATTCCGTAGCGCTTTATAATGTGCAAGCGCAAACAGATGACATAATAAATGATAAAACATAAAGGGACAGGTGGCCCTGCCCGTGGGATGATTGTCCTGCAAATGCAGCACTTTATACAAGAGCTCAGCCAGACATCACGTGAGTTTACAATCTAAGGGACTACCAGTTCTATTCAGAGAAAGGTGAAACTCAGAAAAATGACTGGAGAAGTGAACATTCTAGGTCAAAATAGCCAAACCAGAATAATTCTCCCATTTATCTCACTTTCCAAATCGGCTATTTGGTCTAGATTGTTCTCTGCTCCTGGTTTTCACCTTTCTCTGAATAACCCTGTAAGACTAGTGAACCAAAAGGAAGCAGGGAGAGTGTGGAGATAATAACCAGAGAGAATATAGCAGACACTGCATGATGATAGACCAAGAACTTGGCCATGATAAGGTTAAACCGAGAGAGGAGTGAAGCAGCTGAGAAAAAGAGCCTATATAATTAGGATAGGGGCTGGGTGGGAGGGTGGATGGGGTGGGTTGGCAGATGGGGCGGGTGGGTTGGCAGATGGGGCGGGCGGGTGGGCAGCAGAGGGAAAGATGGGAGTGAAGTGTGGCTGTGGATAAAAAAATACAGCGTTTAGAGAGGTAGCCATTGCATGCAAAGAATTTGCAACAGGGAGGAGCAGAACAATCAAAAAAAAAGAGAGAAGAAAATAAATAAAATAAGCTAGCAGCAGTAACAATGTGGCAGAATACCTGTCAGGCTGGAAACAGGGAGAGATTGCTTTGAACATGGCTTGCTTTTGGTTCAGATGGAAACAAACATGTACTCAGGATGGGATGTAGTAAATGTCAATTTATTACTAGAAAATTTATATTTATTTTATAATCACTTGAAGGTTTATATAACACTTTTGGATGCTTTTATAGACCTGGGTAATGTTAAATGATGTTTACAGTGCAGTGTTTATTAGTGTGCAGTTACTGAATTATTAATATTATTATTGTTCAGTGAAAACACATTCCACAGCACTGTGCAAGTATAGAATGGGTAAATACAAGTCAATTCTACAATACATAAACAGATCCAGGAGGAATTAAGGTCACTTTACACTGAAATGATAAATACTGTGTGTACGTTTGTGTGGGCATTTGTGTGGGCGTATGCTTGTGTTAAAGAGGTAATTCAACCACTTACTGCAGGGCGGTTGTGCTCGACGGGTGGATGTTAACGCCAGTGGCGCTTACTAGTACGCCCCTATGTCCAGGTGCTGCAGCGGGCCCCTCCTCCGGTCCGCCTACACAGCTTTCGTGTCGTGTGTCATTGGCTGCAGGGGGGTGGCTTGAGTTCAAGCAGTCCTGCGGCAGCGAATGACATGAGCCAGTTGCTGGTGGGCAGACCAGATGCGGGCCATAGACACCGGCAGGGCATGCTATTCCATTCCACAGCGTTCAGTCCCACCTGCCGCGGGGACAGGATAGTACACTCCATGGTGTGAAAGGGATAAAGTGATTTTCCATACAGTGGTTTTATGGAAAAACACTTGGTAGTGAAGGGGTTAAACTTACACTTTACCACATTGAGAGACTAAAATCTGAGCAAAGTATTGTTAACTCAAGCTACGTATTATATTGATATATTGAATATATTGATTTTTATATTCGCTGTAGAGATGTAATGAAGTAACATGAAAATAATGTATTAATCCGCCTAGCTCCTGCTTCTCCCCCACAGCAATATACACTGCTGTTACATATCAATTCCATAGCAATTATGCTGGGTTTTTTATTGAACATCAATTTTATTACTTGAGTAATATGTTGAGAAATACCCTTCTGTAATAAGCAGACTGAATTTTCCATTTATTTTTTATTACACAATTTTAAGTTCCGAGCCTAACATATTAATGATCTGCGTTATTCAGAATTTTTAAAAGTGACACGTCATTTTAAGCCATTTAAAGTACAGTTTGCAGATTAATATTTTATTTTATTTTTTTAAAAAAAAAACGTTGCAGCTCTAAGTGAAATTACAATTTTCTACTTAATTAAAGAATAGTGTAAAATGCATTCAATTACATTTTTATAAAATTAGAACACAATTTGCCCAGGAGATAAGTAATTACGTTTTGCATTTTACAAATGTATTTCATATTATTGTATCTTTGGCTGAAATTAAAAAGATGCTAATTAATCAAAACTGTAAAGATTTGTTGCATTTTTTTCTCTTTGCAGTTGCCATTTTCGTTAAGAAGGATCACTTTATGCAAGAGCTACTTTGCAAAGCTACATTACGCACAAATTAGATTGAATTGTTGTAATTTGTACCAGGATCTCTGTAACATTATTGTTTGTAGTTTTTTTTTTACTTAATGGCTGACCTTTCCAAGATAATCTGCAGTCTTGAATACAAATTAAAAATAGCAGTCGCGGACGGGAGCAGTCGCAGTTATGAAAGCACAGTCTGTTCATCGTGAGGCAAACACACATGTAGAAAAAAAAAACAGGACGAGAAAGGGTGTTAAATCATTCCTTTGCAAATAAATTAATGTTCTTTAGTGCGCAGAACTCATACTCTTCCCCCCTCAGATATTTCTGCACCTCAGATATTTCTGCACTACAACTCCCACGATTCTCTGACTATCTATTGCGTTCATAGAATTCTGGGAATTGTAGGCCACCAGCGTAGGGCAAGAGTTCGAGATCCATGGTTTAGTAATCAATTTCATCTGAATGATTGTGAGAGTTACAGTTACATGTATTTATAAAGTGCCAACCAGTTTTGTAGCGCTGTGCAATGGGAGAGACAGAATAACAAATATACATATATGTTACACACACAGAACAGTAGGAGAAAGGACACTGCTCAAGAGCTTACAATCTAAGAAGAGTAAACTGATACAGCCAAACTATTTGATTTGAGTGAATCATTGGCATAAATGGGTCTTCTATAAAGGTGCTTAGAGTTCGGGCACCCCTGATGCAGAATTCTAAAACAGTAAGACTGTGAAAATCAGAATTTTCTGAGACGTCCAGAATTTACTTATACTGGACTAGGGGTTCTCAGGATGGTCGCTGCCCTGCCGCTCAGGAACCTGGTTCTTGAGCGCTGTAACAGGCTGCAATACACACTGGGAGCCTCTGGACAGCCCCAGCATGTGACATGCTGCTCAGAGTCAGGCTGACTCCAGGCAGCATGTCTGCAAAGACATTCTGCAGCGTACTCTCAGTGCGTGGACTCGCTGATAGCTACAGTAAGAAGGAGCTTGCGGCTCTCCCACTGCGATCTCCTTCCTCTAACCATTGGATTCTGAAATCTGGAATATTTTGAAATCAGGAGCATTCGGGGTTCGAGCATTCCAGAAAAGGGGCTGCAACATTAACTCTACCTAAATCTAGTCAGCATATTTAAACAAACATTCTCAAGTAATTTGCTGCCTTCGGTGAGACATTGCTATTTAAAGGAAAGAGTCTGTGGATTTCACCCTCCTTTACTTATCAGCTAAATCCCTGCACTGACGCCTGCTACTGCCATGCAATTCAATGCTATTCCTGTTCTATGGTGTCTCAAAATTTATGCTATCACAGAGGGTTGTGGTAAATGGAGTTTATTCGGCGCAAGGTCTTGTTACCAGTGGAGTACCTCAGGGGTCAGTACTTGGACCCATTCTCTTTAATATTTTTATTAGTGATATTGCAGAAGGTATTAATGGAAAAGTATGTCTTTTTGCTGATGACACAAAGATTTGCAACAGGGTTGACGTTCCTGGAGGGATCAGCCAAATGACAAATGATTTAGGTAAACTAAAAAAATGGTCGGAGTTGTGGCAATTGAGTTTTAATGTGGATAAGTGCAAGATAATGCACCTGGGACGTAAAAACCCAAGGGCTGAATATAGAATATTTGATACAGTCCTAACCTCAACATCTGAGGAAAGGGATTTAGGGGTTATTATTTCAGAGGATCTAAGGGTAAGTAGTCAATGTAATAGAGCAGCAGGAAATGCTGGCAGAATGCTTGGTTGTGTAGGGAGAGGTATTAGCAGTAGGAAAAGGGAAGTGCTCATGCCACTGTACAGAGCACTGGTGAGACCTCACTTGGAGTACTGTGTGCAGTACTGGAGACCGTATCTCCAGAAGGATATAGACATCTTGGAGAGAGTTCAGAGAAGGGCTACTAAAATGGTGTACGGCTTGAAGGAGAAAAGTTACAAGAAAGGCTTAATGATCTTAACATGTACAGCTTGGAAAAAAGACGAGACAGAGGAGATATGATAGAAACATTTAAATACGTAAAGGGAATCCACAAGGTAGAGGAAGGGAGCATATTTAAAAGGAAACAAAATAGCAAAACAAGAGGACATAGTCTTAGATTAGAGGCAAAGGTTTAAAAGTAACATCAGGAAGCATTATTTTACTGAGCGGGTGGTGGATACATGGAGCAGTCTTCCAGTTGAAGTGGTAGAGGCCAAAACAGTAATTGAATTTAAGCAAGCATGGATAGGCATAAGGCTATCCTAAAGAAAAGATAAATCCAGGTAAAGTATCCATGTAATTGGGCAGACTAGATGGGCCGAAAGGTTCTTATCTGCCGACATTTTTCTATGTTTCTATGTTTCTATGTTTCTATCTAAGGCTCTGTGGCTTAGCTGTGAAACTCAAGGATGATGTGCTCAAAATGTAGTAGCTGGTTGAAAGATTCTAGCAGCGACAGCGAACAGTGAGAGGAACAACCAGTAAGCCAGGATTGAGTACAGAAACGTTTGCACAGAATATGGAAATTCCACAACATCAACGAAAACAACACGGCTAAGATCCTGTGGGACTTTCAGATCCATATGGACAGATAACAGCTGGCGAAAGAATCCCATATAAAGACAAGGAACCGAAGACAGTAGTAGTGATGGATGTGACAATACCCAATGACCATAACATCAAGAAAAAGGAATATGTTAAAAAATGCCAGGAAGTTTTTATGTATATAGATGGTAAGCGCCACACAACATGTCGTGTTCACCCAAAACTCCAATGCTACACCAGTAAATAATGGTTTCCCCTATACCATGGAATACAAAACGTATACGTATCTGGTGAGCGCAAGTGAATGCTCTGGAGTTCGGATGACTCGTGCCATTTCTTCCAATGATAATTGCATATTGCACCATGATTTTTATGTTTGCTTCTTTTTTATAACCATATGATGCATTGCGGATTTGCACGAGTCATCTGAACTCCAGAGCATTCACTTGTGCTCGCCAGATAAATATAAAAAATGCCAGGGGCTGAAAGAAGAGCTAGAGAGAATGTGGGGATTGAAGGCAATAGTATTTCCTTTGGTGACAAAAGTACTTAAGTCAGGGACATCCAAGCTGGGACAGTCGCTACAGCAGATTCCAAGGGGGATGTATGAAGTCTTAAGAACAGGAATGATCCCTCAAGCAAAACCTAAAACTGAGCCTGAGACTGATCCTTAAAATGGTCGGTAACACCAAAATTATCCTAAGACTAAACTAGAGTGACCATAAACATGCCAGAAGTCAGGGATACAGAGGTACACAGAAGGAAAGAACTACGGTAAGTCAAGGTCGTAATTCCAGAAAACAACAGAGGAGATAGACAAAATCAAGGTCAGTATCAGAATATCAACAAGGAATATACGGAATGCACTGCTGCATCTGCACAGCAAGAATCACAACAGGGAACTGAGGAAAAGGGGCGTAGGCTATTTAAAAGGAAAGAGTGTGACATCATCATTGTGAGACACAGGCAGCTCCATGTGACTGAGGCGTAACTCAGAAATATGCATACCAAAAATCAGCAGGCCACACCAGGAGCTTGACCATATAAAAATATTTATTGTGGAGCAGCTACAGGGGTACTAGATACAAGCGACGTTTCGGTGAAGTGCCTTAGTCATGCCTCAGAAATATACATGGAGGAGTTAGTATAATTCACAGAGAGAAGGTGGCATCCTGCGTAAAATGGCTGTCAGCTGAACGAAGACTGGTGCTGTATGCTGAGGGGACAATGAAGCATGGTACATTAATGATGCTGACAGAACGACACCAGGTGGTGCAGGAGGCAAGTCACAGGACATGAGGGACCAGCATCAGTTTGGTCTTTATCCCTGATATTTCTCTCCAGAAAAATGTGGTTCTAGGAACAGTGCACGACCCTCAAACTCCCATGTCTCTGGGGAACGGCCTGAAAATGAGAAACATATAATTAGTCATAAATAAAAAGGTACTGACAACAAACAGAAATTAACATTTGCCTAAAACAAACACATACAGAGAACAATATTGCTCAAGCAAAAATCCGTCAAAGCCAATTATTTCTTTTTTAAATTGGAATAAATATTCTGTGTGCTGACATGTAGCACAGATGCACATATAAGCTTGAATAGATAAAAAGAGATGGACAAGAAAGACTGGTAATGTCAGGATTGCTCCAGGGTTGCTCGTGCAGCTGTTCATCTAGCCTGTTCTTGGAATTGCAGATGGAGGCTCATGTAAAATAAAGAAAATCAAAAAGGATGGAGATGAGTGATTATGCAATACATTTTGCAACTGATAAGTGATTAGGAAAACGAAGAGGGATTTGCAAGGTCATGATATCTTCGTTTGAAAAGTGGGATTTTTTCCTGTTTTCTTACAAGGAGGTCATTTTATTATATCCATTTAAATAGCAGTTTAACTCAAAAGCCAAATGCTAAGGATTTAAATATCTGTCACGAGAAACATTGTTTACTGTAACATTGAGTTCATATTATTACTGTATATTTATAATACTGTAGGATATAGAGTGTAGAATCCAAAAGTTCAGATTCTGAAATATTATATTCACTGCAATATTGTAGATACTCGAGTATACTGCTAGATTTTGGTGACAAAAATTTACCTTTAAATTGGAGGGGTCGCGTTATATTCGAGACATCTGCACTGGGTGTAAAAAAAGAAATAAAAAAAAACACTTGTCCTGCTCTGGATCCCAAGTCTCCCGGAAGTTCCGGTAGTCTCGCTGAAGTGAATGCGGGGCTCCCGGATTCGGGAGATTTGGAATCCATCACGGCCAGAGGGCACGCTCGGTTTAAGTCAATCATTCACCTCGCTTGCCTCCGCCATCTAATCGCTAGTAAAGAAGACGGGTGGCCATCGGCTTCATGTTTAGTAACAACTGCAATCATTCTAGAGCAGAGCACCCTGGCCTGAGGGGGAGCCTGACCGTGTTAAGAGAACCTGGAAGGATTTTAATTGTTTACCGGTACAGTAACATTTTGCTCCTCACGTTTTATTCGAGTCTTGAGTATTCTCTCATTTCCATAATAAATCTCTATCCATCGTGTTATATTCGGGTCGCGCTATACTCGAGTATCTACGGTATTTCATGAGACAGTGATATCTTTTCTTTATTTTTTTTTTATTTTTTCTGGACCTACAGTGAATAAAACAAGACCATGCTTTCCGGAGTTTTACCTTTTCTTTAGAAACAAACCTGATAATTTTTGATGGGATGTAGCATGTATAACATAAATCGTGGCGAACGGATTAACCCTTTCGCTGCGGTGGACGCGCTCAGCGCGTCCAACCGCATGTCACGTTGTGTGCGGAGGACGCGCTGAGCGCGTCCAGCCTTTGAGGTCAGCGTTCGGCCGGGTTCCGGCCGATCGCTGGCCCCCCCGGTGCGGGCTGACATCCTCAATGTCAGCCCAGCATCCGGAACCGCCGCTGGGCTAATTAGGTGTCATCGCAGCGGCGCGATGACACCTAATTCAGGCGCCCCCCCCGCATGTGTGGAGGAGGCGCCTGAAAGGGAGGGGGGAGGGGGGCGGCGTTGCGGGGGTTAACCCAGGCACCATTTGGAAGGGCACAGCCTGCCCTTCCAAATGGTACCTGGCATTAACCCCTGGGGAGCCGGTTCACGAATCGGCGCTGAAAAGCGCCGGTTCGTGATCCTTTCCCGGAGCTGGCCGACATCTTGGATGTCGGCCAAGCCTCCGGGAACTCCCCCTGAGGACTAGCGTCATCATGCATAGCACGATGACGCCAGTCCTGGAGTTAACCCTAGCTGCCACCAATGGTGGAGATAGGGAGTTCCAATGAACTCCCTATCTCCCGATCCGTGGCAGCTAGGGGTTAAAGTTTGGTATTGTTGGATCGGCCAGAGCATGGCCGTTCCAACGATACCAAACTCGAATGTGAAAAACACATTCGAAAAACATTAAACAATTTTTTTTTCTTTTTTTTGGTTTGTTAATGCAGCAATATTGTTCCCATTTCAATTATAATGTGAACAATGATGCTGCACTAACGATTTTTGTATGCGGTGCGTTTGTTAAAAATCGTGTAATTTTCCCCAAAAAAAAATGTAATGAGACCCATCTCTAATTTTTTTAACAAGAGCACCCCATACAAAATATAACCGCAATTGCTCGCATCTTAAAATGTGAAAAAAAAACCACTTTACACATTGCAAATTATTGAAAAATCATATTTTATTGCATTTTTTGTTATAATATACAGACAGGTCATGACGTATACATATAATAATGACATATTATGAATCTGCCGAGTCTGACGGAAAGAACGATATATAATATGTCTGGGTCATATACTAAAATAAGCCTTCAAAACACGTTTAAACATGATGAGCAAAACCGGTAAAAATGAGCTCAGCACAGGGGTGGGAAAAGCCTCAGCAGCGAAAGGGTTAAGGGATACAGTATATTTGCTATGAAATAAATGGGGAGCGATGGCTCAGGGATTGTGAATGGTTGAATTTAGAAGATGGATGTTTCTGATCTGGATAGGTTTATTGGCGAAAATAAGTGGCGTCCTTTATTCTTAGACCCTATTCCAATCTTGATAAGCTAAGTGCTTGAGTCGTACAAAATAATGGCAGCTTAAAGGAACACGCTACACGTCCTGACCACTTCATTTTTTGGAAGTGATCAGGATGTGAGGAGTGCCCCCTTCAAGCCTCCCACCAGCCCAGATGAACTGGTTAAAAATCTGGGTGAAGTGGAGGAGTTTCCTCTACCCCACCCAGTGTACAAGAAGCCAGTGACTTAGAATTTTACGTCTCCCGGCAACTAGTGATGTCGCAACGCTCTGAGTATGTAGACGTCACTAAATCTGATAATCATGTTAGCAATCGGTCTCAGAGTTGCTGCTATAGTTCATGTCTGCGCATGATCACAGCTCCGATCCATTGTTCTGCGCAGGTGCTATGGAACCTGCATATGTGAAGTTTGCAAGTCCTACTGCGTTGCACGACTTGAAGTTCCTATGCTACGCAAGTCAGCAGCCTCTGCCCAATTATTAGAAGGAAAATAAAGGAGACTCAACATTTCAGTAGCGTTCCTTTCATTTTTAACACTTCCTGTTCCAACCAAGATGCAGTCTCTTCTCCTATATTTTACATTGGAACTGTTAATGTGCAGGAAGGAGATGAAGAATGAAGAACATGCTATACCTGCTTTGCTCATGTGTCTGGCATTATTCAGTAATGAATACCAACTTTTAGCCTGGTGTTAAGTGATTTTGAATCCATACTCACCTCATATCCCTCGGTGACGAGAGCTTACTGATCTGCTGCTTCCTCTCTCCGTAGGCATCTGAATGCTAGAATTAAATAGTTCTCCGTGTTCCTCTGCAAATCTTTTCACTGTCCTTTCATGATTCTGCTCGTGCAAACTCCTGCAGAGCTCCATCAGGGACGTACCAATTGGAGTTCTATGGTCCCCTGGAGCAGATAAGGCAGCTTAACCGTGACTGGGCGGTTTTACACAAATCCGTCCCTTAGTGACCGCTGCTGTTTTTACGTTTCTGCGCTGTTCGTGTTTAGGTCAAATTTTCCTCTTACTCGTTTATTCAACCCACACATATTATACATCGTGTTTCCCGCCATTAAATGGACCTTCTAGAAATACCATTATTTCCATCATATCAAATAATTTACTATAAAAATAAATATGAAATACGATGAAAAAATGGTAAAAACACAATTTTTCGTAATTTAATCCCCAAAATCTACAACCACCAAAAAAGAACCCAGCTAAATAGTTTCAAAATTTTGTCCCGAGACTAGAAATACCCAATTTTTACATGTTTTTGCTTTTTAATCCCTGAGCTGCGCTCATTCTGACCATTTTGTGCTAATTATTTTGAGATGACAGCCTAGGTCCTATTTAACTAACCCCCCCCCCCAGACAAAAAAAACTTTTTTTTAATTTTATTTTATTTTTTTATTATTTTTTTATTTTATTTTTTAAATTTTATTTTTAAACCAAACGTGGTCATGTTTGGTATCATTGGAAAGGCCATGATCAGGCCATGATCTATAGGGCTAATTGGCCCACTAACATCCTCACACATATGGTGAGGTTGTCAGTGGGTGGGGGGGACCTGGAGGCTTGGCTGACATCCAAGATGTCAGCTCCCCTCCAGGTTCGAATCGCGTTTTGTCGCCAAATAGCGCCGAAACGTGATCTGGCAGCGAAATGGTTAATGCTATACACCGCTGAAAAGGGGAGACTCTCCCCTTTCCAGCGGTGCAAAGCTCTCTACCTAGCTTCAATGGTTGGGGAGATAGAGGGCTCCGACGGAGCCCCCCTCCCCTCCATTGATTTCAATGGGGGCACCTGCTGCTGACGTCACCATGCAGCGTGGTGACGTCATCAAGCTTGCCGGCCCATGTAAATCACATAGGCAGGCTTCCTCCCTGCCAGATCTGCGAGGGATCCAGCGAGGGAGGTAAGTATCGGGCGAGAGGGGGGTTAAGCGTCACTGACGTACCATGTACGTACGATGTTGCGTTTCACTTTTAATGCCTAATTTGGATTCCTTCCCTTATTATTAATAACTATACATGTTAGGCTGGGGTCAGACCAGCGCACTTTTAACGTGCGTTCTGGAGCACATAATTACGGCCGCACTAGCAGCAGATGACGGGCAATGACGGCCAATATACGAAGTACGGCCACACAAAAGTCCGGCCGTGCAACGCAAGTGGAATTTGAATGCATTTTTCTGAGAACGCTGAACCGCTAGTACTGACGTACTGAGTGTGCAGCTGCGGCATAGCGGCGTGTTTGCATGATTAGGAGATGTCAGACGCTAGTAATGTCCAGCCTACATAACGTCCAGACGCAAAAAGAGTTTTATTGACGATCCGTACAAAATCACGCCCGAAAATGCGCGTCGTCTGACCGTTTTTGCGCATTCCATGAAAAAATACGTCAATGCGTTCGGACGCACTTTTTCACGTTCGCGGGGAAAAATGCTTTCGTCTGACCCTAGCCCTAGAGTACCCTTTTTATGCCAGATATTTACTTATTCATTGTATCCATATCTATCATAATTGTTCTTCTACCCACTTTGCACAAACTAGACTCCGCCAGAAGATTCAAATACATTACAGCTTCCACTCCTTTTTGTATTTAATTTTGGTTAATGATTTAATCGGTTTCTGCATTGACTTGAGTATTCTTTTATTATTTATATGAAGTGAGGCTGAATACAAAAAGTGTACGTTGCTGTCTGATAATAATGGGAGCAGAGTGCAGGACTGATGTGATTCCTGAATATGTTTCTGGTTCAGTTGTCTATTTTACTTTGCGATGCAATCCTGAGTGTTTATGATCCTTGGCTACGGATCCACCATAGTCTGATGGCTTAATGTTGATATTAGTTCTGGTTACTTGGCTATTTAGAACTCTCATTATTGCTGACGGTGTCTATATTACACAACCAATGTGCTCTGTGTTGTGTTATACACGTACTATCCCATCAGATCGGTCAGTATTGCTTCTACCTTGAAGACTGGAGACACTCAACAGAATGTTTTGTATTATGTACTGTTTGTGCAAGTAAAAAAGGTATCACTGTGTGCTGGAATAGTCATATGTATAGATTATATTAAATGTCTTACATTCCACATTTTTGAATGTGCTCATTGTATCGATTGACTGTATTTCTCCAGAATTCCACCAAATGTCCGAGATATAGTCTACTGCACAGGGGTTTCCCTAATGGATGAAGACGTATGGGAATTCATTTGGATGAAATTCCATTCTTCCACAGCTGTTTCAGAAAAGAAAATCCTATTGGAAGCTCTGACCTGCAGCGATAATAGAAATTTGTTGAATAGGTAAGCAGTATGTGTAAAATAACACAGAAATAAAAAAAACTAAGGGGATTGTCGTTGCAATATTTTTCTATCTATCTTGAAGGCTTTTAAACTTATCCCTGAATTCGGAAGTGGTGCTGGATCAAGATGCAATTGACGTAATTATTCATGTTGCGAGAAACCCACATGGCCGGGATTTAGCATGGAAATTCTTCAGAGACAAATGGAAAATTCTAAACGCAAGGTATGAATAAAGTATAAATAGACCAATATATTTATATTTCCTTAAACTTTACTGAAAGTGGTTTTCCATAAAGTCACTACCAAGATCCAGTGAATTCATGGAAAACCACTTTCCATTACAAACACTGTAAAATTGCATTTACATTTTTACATACATACATTTTGAGACAGTAAGCTTATTTGACAGGCAGAGGGCTCCACATTCTGGCCAAAAATCTTTGATGCATTTATAATAATACATCTGGACTTCCGTGTTTCTGTGGGAAAAAAAACAGAGCTCCAAGCTGGTCCTACATCTTCAGCAACTCTACAGTCATGTCTGAGGTGCGGAAAAGTTGGGGGGCGCATTCTGGACCCCATTTGTAAACAACTTTCAATTGAAAATGTACCAAATTCCTATAAATTGCTCCAGAATATGACCAGATCAAGTTTACTCAATGTTGGGCTCCTGTAAAAGCTTTTGAAATTGACTATTCTCAATGGTCTCTTGGTAGTGAAGGGGTTAACTAATAATGTGAATCAATACCTAAAGTTGTAATCTATTGCAGCATGATATTCAGGTTTTTAAAACAAGCCTGTAAGGGAATATTGAGTGACCATATATAGTGGGTATCAGCAAAGTTTAAAGTCGAAAAAAGGCACAATGCGTTCTTACACACTGCTCCATCAAAAGTATAAACACTGCAATGAGGAGCGCTATGGGTTCTTTGGAAACCTTGATCTCTAACCATTGCAATGCACAAGGTCAAGTGAGGTGTCATTGGAAAGGTCAGAGTCTGGCCATTTCAACGCAACCAAATACGACCACGTAACCGGTAAAAATAGAAAAATTAACAAAATAAAATTAATGCAAAATTAGATTTTTTTTTCTCTGTTCTAACATAGTGGCATTATTTGCTTTTACATATAAGCAAACAATGCTGCAGCACTAACTCGCCTTCTCATTTCCAATGATGGGAGCAAATGAAGGAGGTGATGGTGCAATACGCTATTATGTATTGGTCCATCTAAAATACAAGTTGCCTGACAAAAAAGTCAAGTTAGGTGTGATTGCACAGGTCAGAGCCTGGCCTTTCCAATGATAAAAAACATGACCATGTAAAATCAAAATGAAAAAAAGCAATGCCATTGTCCATTTGTTGAGTCTTAGGCTGGGGTCAGACCAGCGCACTTTTAACGTGCGTTCTGGCGCACATAATTATGGCTGCACTAGCAGCAGATGACGGGCAATGATGGCCAATATACGATGTACGGCCGTGCAACGCAAGTGGAATTTGAACGCATTTTTTTGAGAACGCTGAACCGCTAGGACTGACGTACTGAGTGCGCAGCTGCGGCATAGCGGCGTGTTTGCGTGATTAGGAGATGTCAGACGCTGCTAATGTCCAGCCTACATAATGTCCAGATGCAAAAAGAGTTTTATTGACGATCCGTACAAAATCACGCCCGAAAATGCGCGTCGTCTGACCGTTTTTGCGCATTCCGTGAAAAAATACGTCAATGCATTCGGACGCACTTTTTCACGTTCGCGGGGAAAAATGCTTTCGTCTGACCCTAGCCTAAATTGAGCAATATCACTGCCATTACTCACCTTCTCATTTCCCATGCTAGGAGCAAGTTCAATGTTGTATACATAGTCATATATTCATAAAATACAATCCTCCAAATCAGAGTTTTGACCAGTTTTGGTTAAAATTGCATATTTTCTCAGGAAAATCGAGTAAAAAGTTTCCATTTCAAATTTATTTATTTTTTAACAATAGTATCGCATATAATATATAACCATAAAGGTTTGAATGATAAAATGTAAAAAATACTTTTACACGCTGCAAATGATTGAAATCTGAAAGGAAATTTTACATTTTTTTCACTTTTTTTGATATAGCATTCCGATGGGACATGACGTATACACATAGAAATGATATATTTTGAATCTGACGAATCTGATTAATAAAAAAAAGGATATGTAATTTGTCTGGGTCCAATAATAAAACATGACTTCAAATCACATTTATACACGATAAGCAATAAACGTCTCTCTAAAAGCCTCTCTAACATGACAAATCACTAACATAGCAGATGGCTTATAATTGAGACAGTAATAGGCAGCTGCTACAATTTTGAGCTCCCTATTACCAGCTCAACCAGAACAGCGTCCGTATCCTTTAACCCCTTAAGGACCGCTGACGTACCCTGTACGTCTGTCCACAGGTCTCCCTTAGACCCGCGGACGTACAGGGTACGTCAGCGGCGCCTAATCCCCCTCCTGCCCGATACTCACCTCCCTCGCTGGATCCCTTGGCGATCTGGCAGGGAGGAAGCCTGCCCATGTGATTTACATGGGCAGGAGAAGCTGATGTCGTCGCCACGCTGCGTGGTGACGTCATCAGCAGGCGTCCCCATGCAAATCAATGGAGGGGAGGGGGGCTCCTTCGGAGCCCTCTATCTCCCCAACCATTGAGGCTAGGGAGATGCTTTTTGCACCGCTGAAAAGGGGAGAGTCTCCCCTTTTCAGCGGTGTATGGCATTAACCATTTCGCCGCCGAATCACGTTACAGTGCCAAAACCGGATTCGAACCTCGAGGGGGGCTGACATCTTGGATGTCAGCCAAGCCTCCAGGTCCCCCCCACCCACTGACAACCTCACCATATGTGTGAGGATGTCAATGGGCCAGTTAACCATCTAGCTGCCATGTAGAGATAAGGATCCCTTTATCTCCCGATCCATGGCAGCTAGATGGTCATATTTGACATCATTTGAAAGGCCTGATCATGATACCAAACATGACCAGGTTTGGTTTAAAAGAAAAATTAAAAAAATATATATATATAATAATAAAAAAATTAAATAAAATAAAAAATGTTTTTTTTAAAGTTTTTTTTGTCTGGGGGGTTTAATTAAATAGGACCTAGGCTGTCATCATAAAATAATTAGCACAAAATGGTCAGAATGAGCGCAGCACACATAGGTGAACTGACTCAGCAGTGAAAGGGTTAAAAGGCAAAAACATGTAAAAATTGGGTATTTCTATTCTCGGGATAAAATTTTGAAACTATTTAGCCGGGGTCTTTATTGGTGGTTGTAGATTTTGGGGATTAAATCACAAAAAAAGTGTGTTTTACCATTTTTTCATCTTATTTCATATTATTTTTATAGTAAATTATTGGATATGATGGAAATAATGGTATTTCTAGAAAGTCCATTTAATGGCGGGAAAAAGGGTGTATAATATGTGTGGGTTGAATAAACAAGTAAGAGGAAAATTTGACCTAAACACTAACAGCGCAGAAACGTAAAAACAGCAGCGGTCACTAAAGGACGGATTTGTGTAAAACCGCCCGGTCACTAAGGGGTTAATATGATTAAGTGTCCATTTGTACTAAAAGCTACTGTTATATAAAGTTATTAAAATATTATTTCCTGGTTTTGTCTGTTTAACAGCGTATGTTAGTAGTTGTTGCTTTTATAATGATACTTTATTACCATTTTTTTTTCAAGATACGGTGAAGCATTATTTATGAACTCCAAGCTTATAAGCGGAGTCACGGAATTTCTAAACACAGAAGAAGAACTAAACGAGGTAAATGCACACATTTGCTTTTAATTTATAGTATGTAACATATCATAATTATGATCACAGCTGGATAACTTTGACAGGCGTTATAGATCAGGGATCTCAAGCTCTGGCGCCCTAGATGTTGATGGTCTGCAATTCCCAGAATTCTATGAATCTAAAAGGTGGCCAGAGAATCATGGGAAGTGTAGTTTAGCGACATCTGAAGGCCTGGAGTTTGATATCGATGTTATAGATAGTTAATGTTGGAGCAGAAAAGTGAGATTTCTGGAAAAAAACCTCTAATGAATTACAATTAAAAGGGCAGATTTTAGAATATTAAATAGATAAAAGCTGAATTTTGTACTATTAATAATTTTATGAAGTGACCAGTACCTTTAGCGATTCTTTGTTTATATATTTCTGAATCATCTCCCACAAGAAAATAGTACTTTAATCCACGGTTTGCTCACAGAAATAAATCCTGGCAATAATGTCTTAGATTGACATATTTAGTAAGAAAGAAAGAAGCACTTTGTTCCTTACAAGACAGACTTAATGATGCCTGTGACAGTCCCAAAAACAATACACAAATAGATAATACCCCTTATACACCTGCTCCGATTACTAGATTCCCAGATGTAAGAGGTTCTTCGTTATCCTCCGAATTGGCCCCGAAAGTTCACTGTTCACTGCAATATCATGGCAATTCATCTATTCGCAAAGTTGTCAATTCACCAAATACAGGAAAATTAACAGTGAAATATGATGCAATTCACCGCAGTTTGCCGCAAATCAGCAGCGTTCAGCGGCACCAAAATGATTTCATAGACATCTATAGGGTCTCCTGTTCGCAGAGCGCAGAATTGCACAGAAACTACGCTGAAATGCCCTGATTTCAGTATTTTTTAATTTTTTTTAAAAGAGCATTTATTCTTTTTATTTTTTACAAATAGATTTTTTTTTCTTAATTTTTAAAAGAGCTTTTTGTATTTTTTGTATTTTGGAAAAAGTATTTTTTATTTTTAAGAAGTTTTTTGTATTTTTAAAAGACTTTGGGCTAAATTACAATCCTCCTGCTAAAACGGGGGCGCTAGGGAGAAAAAATTGCGCCCGCAGTTTTCTACCTAGTGCCCCCTGTTTTAGCGGGAGATTACAATGCAGGCGCTTAAAAAGATGCCTGCATTGTTAGCGGGCGCTACGCCCCGGGATGCTCGCGGCAGTGCTAAGCGCCACCGCGAGCATCCACTCGATGGAGTCCATAGGACTCCATTGAGTTTCCCCCTGCCGGTCACATTATCTGTGATCTGCAAAGTGATCCGGCAAAGTGATCTGCAGGGAGAGACTGGGGGACTTTTTCCCCCAGTCTCTCCCTCGGTTCCTGGCGACAGAAGGCGGACGGAGCCGCGGTCCTTGCCGCGGGATAGGAAGTGAGTATCTGACAATTGTTTTACTTTTTTTGGCTGGTGCTAATGGATTCTGCACCAGTGGAATCCGTTAGGGATGTGCGTTTTGGGTTTCGGAATTTCGGAATTTTCACAAAATTTCCCGATTCGTGCACTCGGATTCGGCCGATTTTCCGAAAATTTTCGGATCCGAAAACGGCAGATCCGAACAAATTTTCGAGTCGAAACGAAAACTTTTCGGAATTTTCGAATGGACTAGAAATGTGTAAAATCAAAATTCATTTTCGTTCCATTCGTGATTTCGGCTCCATTCTTGATTTCGGTTCCATTTCAGTAATTTCGGACATCGTATTTATATCGCTGATTCTGTAATTAAATTTTGTATCATTCCCATCTCAATGTATCCTTCCTGGAAAACCAGAGAAATCTCAATGTATCCTTCTTGTAAAACATGAGAAATCTCAATGTATCCTTCTTGTAAAACATGAGAAATCTCAATGTATCTTTCTTGTAAAACATGATAAATCTCAATGTATCCTTCTTGTAAAACATGAAAAATCTCAATGGCAGAATTATCGCATCGTATAATTATCGTATCCGAAAAACCATTAGTTTACGTCAAAACGAATAGACACTTTGAAATGAGGAGAACAGATGTTCCGAAAAACACGAAAATTTCCAAAATCACGAAAAAAAAGTCGATACGAAAAACGAACCGAAACGAACCAAACCGAAACGGAAATCGGTCGAAACGAAAATTTACAAAGTCCGAACGAACCGAATCGAACTGAAAAAAAAATCGGTGCACATGCCTAGAATCCGTTAGCACCAGGTCCAGGCTGTGGTTAACTTTTTTTGCTAACCACAGCCGGACGTTAATAAGCATTAGGACTTTGTAATCCTAATGCTGATTAACACTTTGCGCTCCCCATGTTAAGTATAGTGAGCGCAAAGTACAGTAACCTCGTGCTGAAAAGCACAAGGTGCCAAACGGTAACGGGTTACTTAAGGCTATGGTCAGACGAGCGCATTTTGTACGGACTGTGCATCCGTGCAGTACGGGCGTACTTTCTGACTGACAACAAGGTAGAGGCCACACGGTCCGTTTTTTTGACTTATGGTTTTTTTGACTGATGTCTTTTTTGACTGATGTAGCAGGGAAAATAAATTAATATGAAAAAACATTTTGTCTGTCTAAAATGCTGGACGTATAAATGCAGTCCGTCTGACCACGTTCCATCACTCACACACAAAGCTATGCGGACTTTGCGGACGAGGCGCACTCCACACGTCCATTCTAGCGGTTTTACGTTCTTGTCTAACTTGCGTCCCTTTGCCACGTCGTGTGTCCGTACTTCTGTGCGGACGCACTTCATGTGTGGGTCTCCATTGATCATAATTTTATGCTACCACGGATGTTAAAATGTGCGGCAACACGGACGTGAACACTGCGCTCATCTGTCTCCAGCCTAATCCGTTAGCGTTAGGATTGTAATGTGTGGTGGCCGCCAGGGCTAACGCTCACGTAGGTGAGCGGCGCTAACGTTAGCACCAAGATTGTAATGTGGCTCTTTGATTTTTTTAACACTACTTAGACACATTTTTAATACTTTTCATTTAAACTCCTGTTAGGATTTTTTTGTTATCAATTTGGGGAAGCAATTCGGCGTTTATTGGTGCAAATAGGTGGTTTCTGCTCACATTCGATAACTGCTTCGGCAATTCCTATATTGGCAAAATACGATGAACATTTGCTAAATAGTGAATTGCCCATTTTTTCCACAAAATGGAGTTGCTGTAGTGAACAGAAATGCAGCGAAGAGCAAAGCACCGAAATTGCAGTCAATTTTGATGCTTTGTAAATAGACCCTATAGTAATGCACATGTGATACAAGCAGGTATGAAATCTAGTTGGTCAATTACATTTTATTGTCTTTTTGCCATATGAGAGGGAAATGGTGCATGCCACCTGGTGTAAGTGGTGGTCCTATAAAGGAGTAATGGATTTGCATGTATTTCTTAGCTTTGATGAGAAATAGAAATGTGTGGTGTAGGAAAGTGTGCTAAAATGTTTTTTCATTGGGTGATGATGCTTCTTGTTTTAAGTTAACCACTTGGCTGCTATGGACGCGCTCAGCGCGTCCAGCCAAGTGGTTCTCCTGTGCTACGGACGCGCTCAGCACGTCCGAGCACAGGAGGCAGCAATCCGTCGGATTCCGGCGGATTGCTGCGTCCCCCCGGTGCGGGCTGACATCTTGGATGTCAGCCCGTCAATCCGGGACCCCGGCAGGGACATTAGATGTCATCGCGGCGACGCGATGACATCTAATGCAGGCGCCCCCCCGCATGTGCGGAGGAGGCGCCTGAAAGGGAGGGGGGGAGGTCCTTCGGACCTCTCTCCCTCCCGATCGCCGGGGAGTAGGGAGTTAATACAGACACCGCTTGGAAGGGCACAGCCTGCCCTTCCAAACGGTGGCTGTCATTAACCCCTGGGGAACCGGATCACGAATCGGCGCTGAAAAGTGCCGGTTCGTGATCCTTTCCCGGAGCTGGCCAACATCTTGGATGTCGGCCAAGCCTCCAGGAACTCCCCCTGAGGACTGGCGTCATCGTGCTATGCATGATGACGCCAGTCCTGGAGTTAACCCCTAGCTGCCACCAACGGTGGAGATAGGGGGTTCCAATGAACCCCCTATCTCCCGATCCGTGGCAGCTAGGGGTTAATGTTTGGTACTGTTGGATCGGCCAGAGCATGGCCGTTCCAACGATACCAAACACCACTGTGAAAAAAGTTTTTTAAAAAAAATACAAAATTAAAAATAAAAAAAAAAAAATATTTAAAAAAAAATTATAAAAAAATAACCAAACAAGTTTTTTTTTTGGTTTGTTAATGCAGCAATATTGTTTCCATTTCAATTATAATGTGAACAATGATGCTGCACTAACGATTTTTGTATGCGGTGCGTTTGTTAAAAATCGCGTAATTTTCCCCAAAAAAAATGTAACGAGACCCCATCTCTAATTTTTTTAACAAGTGCACCCCATACAAAATATAACCGCAATTGCTCGCATGTTAAAATGTGAAAAAAACACTTTACACGTTGTAAATTATTGAAAATTCATATTTTATTGCATTTTTTGTTATAATATACAGACAGGACATGACGTATACATATAATAATGACATATTATGAATCTGCCGAGTCTGACGGAAAGAACGATATATAATATGTCTGGGTCATATACTAAAATAAGCCTTCAAAACATGTTTAAACATGATGAGCAAAACCGGTAAAAATGACCTCAGCACAGATGCGTGAAACGCCTCAGCAGCGAAAGGGTTAAGAACAATCAGGGTTTGGAGATATTATGTTAAAATTCAAATAACACAATAGTGTTGCCAAACTCTAATGTAATAGATTTGGAGAGACACAGTGCTGTCACTACCCTTTCAAACACTAGGGAGGGTTTAGGAATATACTGGCCCAATTGGTACACCACCTACTAGGCCTGTCCATATTGCAATCAACACTTTGGTGAAAGAAGGACTAAGATCATTTATAACAGGGGTGAGCGACCTTTACCCTCCCGACATTGTGGAACTACATTTCCCTTTGGACTCAGCCAATTTAATGGTCGCTAACATGGTTATTCAAAGAGATCTAAATGGCTGCCGAAAGGTAACCGAACGCTGAAAATCAGCGTTCGGTTACTTTTCTTGGCTATTCAGAGAGCAGGCAATTCGCCAAATGTTGGTGAATTGCCTGCACATACGGTGCCTGTTCGGTGCCTGTTTGAGGACCGTGAAATCCCCATAGCTTCATCTATTCAGAGAACAAAAACCAGCAGTGAAAAGTTGCCGAATTGCCCTGCCATTCGGTGGCTTCATGCGGCAGATTTAATCAGACGAATCCCATAGGCTTCAATGTTAAAAATATTCCCATTTTAATTCAATATCTAATAAACAATTGATTATAATATTATGCAGTAAAAAGTCTATTTATTTATAAATTTTTTGGGGATATTTTAAGCATTTTTCTGGATTTTTTTGCCAACAAATGTTTGGCGATTTTTATTTTATTTTTTAAACATTTGTTCTTTTTTCTGTAAACGCCATTTTTATTATCATTTATTGGATCTTATATGTAAATTTCAGACATTTTCGCTCATTTGTTTCTTTGCAAACAGCGTTTCACTTTTCAAACATTTAAGCAAACTTTTTTTTTTAACTCCATTTGTCTGTGGTGTCGGGTTTTTCCGGCGGCTGCGCTGCATGTGATCGGCTCCTGCTTGGGTTTTCTGGCGTTTTCAGCAGGGTTAATATAATCCACATGTTTTTGCAGGTTTTCGGTGTGCCTTCGCTGGGTTTTGCGGTGAGTTTTCGGCGACTTTTCCCTGCATTACGGCGGCCCTGTGGTGCCTGCCGAATACACCGAAGGGTCGCCGAAATGGGACCGCCAAATCGTACCGAATTGAAGAGAATGAAAAGTCACCGAACATGCGGTTACTTTTCGATTCTCTTTGAATAACCCTGTAAGTATCATGGGGGTACAGCTCCAAAGCAGATGTAGTACCAATGTTGCTGACCCCTGATTTATAGCTTCCTCTACAATCTATGCACATATTATGGAACCCACTATTTCTTTATGCAGGCTATAGTATTTATTATGTGTTTTACTTGGAGCGGCCCGGCTGCCAATCCATCAAAATGACTCTCCAGCTACTGTTAAACAATATTACGATGCATAACCCTAAAGCATATCTTCTCTTAAATGGAAATGTTTATATAGAATGCCAAACTATAGGCAATATTCCAAAATTGGTGCTAACTTAACCACAGCTGTTGTAAACTCAACTATAATGGCTCTGGTAAGTTTACAACAGCTCTGGTTAAGTTAGCACCAACTATGGAATAGAGCCCAATATCTACGTAAGTTTATTTATGGTTAAGAAGCTACATCAAGAGATAGCACTTTTTCTGATTTTACAACCTATTGAAAGTGCTTAGAGCAGGGGTCAGCAACTTTGGTCACCCAGATTTTGTGGCCTCTCTCATGATGTTCAGCTACTCATTTAGTTGGCATTTCCTCATGGTAAATGTAGTTCCAAAACAACACGGTTGCTGACCCCATTACCTAGAATGTGGAATTACTGACTGAGACATATATGATTCAACAAGTCTCAAAGACTGACCCAGTTATAGCGTAACCAACCACTGACAGTTTGTTGATGAAAGGGATTTTGCGACTAATCTACCTTTTGAGCAGCTGACTTGAAGATTCAAGTCTACAGTGGCTATACTTTAATTGTTAATTTACTTCAAAGTTAATGCAACATGGATTTTAGGAGAGACACCACTTCTTTTAGCACTGTATAACCCCTTGCTTTTTTCCTCCACAGCTTAAAGCTTTTATACAGCTCCACAGAGGAGGATCGTCAGTAGCGCCTCTCTCCAGAGCCGTGGAAACAGTCGATGCCAATGTCCGATGGCAATTATTGTACAGGGAAGAACTATTTCAATGGTTACGAAAAACAGTGAAACATTAAACTTTGAAGCAGAACACATTGATATTAACAAATCATCCGAAAAGACATTTCTTGGAAGAGACCAGAATGCATGCTGTATAATTATTACATAACAGCAAAGATGGGGCACAATATGCCTTTCTCTATTTTTGCACTCGGCTCTTTTTCAGAACTGAAGAAACTTTTTTCTTTTTTTTCAGGAGTCCGGAAGATGACTTTGAGAATTCATTCCAGGAAAAAAAAATATGATATTCTATATGAAGTGCATGCTGATGTTACTGTAAATTTTTCAAGTTATATTTTGTGCATGGTTGTAAAGTGCGCTTGTATATCCCGGCATGCTTTCTTTCAATGTCCATATTGTGCTTCGGAACTGCTTTTACATTATTAGCAGGCATTACGCAAAAAGCACAATGACTAAATATGACAATCATTGCAAAATGGAGCTCGAATATAGGGATGGAATCAACTTACAAACTACCATGTCAACTACAACTGTTGACTAATTATAAAAACCCTAATTATACAAGTTACTCCATAAAAATGGAATGGTCCAGCAGTGATTGCCATTTCTAATATGACAATAACAAATATTGGAAAGTTTAATATAAAGACACATGCATACGATATTGATTTCCGGTGTTCTCGGCCATAGCCGTGCCATTTCTGAGGGTGCTTATAGGCAAAAAATGCTGTATTACGGATAACGAACAACAATTTTGATGTGGCAGCAAAGAAACAAATCTATGTTTGCTTTATATTGTTTTAGTGCCAACAACAATGAATCATGATGATCAGAATTGTCTATTTTAAATTTTAATATAATAATATAGATTTTTTTTGTTATTCAAAAGATTTATGAAGTTTTCATAAGATATATTTTAGACAATATTCCATTAATAATGTTTGTCCCTCTTGCTTTTATAAAACTAAACAGCAAAAGTCCACTTCTTCTACTATTTATCTGTTATATCAAATCCACAGTTGTTGTGCTTTTTTTGTAGCAGATGTAATTCCTAGTACAGGTTGGGAAACTCCTATCCGAAATTCTAAACTTCAGAAGACTCTGAAACCAGGAATATTAGGAACATTCCAGACTTTAATATTTCCGGATCAGAGGCGCTCTGGACTGGTGCTGCCACTCCTGGTTCACGATCGCTGCAGCAGACTGTGGCACATTCTGGGAGCCTCTGGTCAGCTCCAGCATGTGACATGCTGCTCAGAGCCATGTTGACTCCATGCAGCATGTCCGCACAGTAACCCTGTACAGAGCTCCCAGCGTATGTACCCAATGACGGTGCCAAAAAGAAAGGAATTATGGCTCTCCTGCCATGACCTCCCACCTCTAAAACATCAGATTCACTCAAATTCTGAAGTCCTCAGCAATCCAAATCCGGAATGCTCGGACTGCTCCATCTGTATTTAAAAGTAAGTCATATACTGTACACCATGGATTACAATTGCATTATCCTCCTTTTTGTGGACACATATAACTTATTCCTGCTGACTGGCAATCTATGGAATAACCATCCCTGGAGTATGCAGAATTCATATTCTGCATCTGAAAATTCTGAGACATCCCAGGTGACAAGCCTTTATAAGATGACTAATTTCCCCCCTGATGCATATAAATTACACATCACACAGGACAGCATCATTTCTCTGTGTTCCCCCTCAGAATATAATAGTAATATGCTTCCAAGAAAAGATGGCCGATCTGGCAACCTACCAAGCTTAAATGGAGCTGCCTAAATGGGAAGGTCTCCATTGAGTTTCAATAAAACATTCTACAAAAGTTAATATTAAGCAGAGAAGTCTTTCAGGAATCTCTCACCTATTGACTTGGAACCAGGAGATTCTTTCCATTATCAGTATAGGGGTTCGGTCTCTCACATGTGTTTGAGCTCTGGGTCATGGCTCAGGAACTACACCTACTGCTAAACCGCAACGATTATTTAATATTATGCATCACAAAAGTATAAAACACTGCTACCTCTAAGGCTAGGGTCAGACGAACGCATTTTTATGTTGTCTGTGAAAAAGTGCGTTCGAACGAATGGACGCATTTTTTCACAGAATACGTGATAGTGGTCATACTCGCGCATTTTCGTCCGTGATTTTGTACGGATCATCAATAAAACTCTTTTTGTGTCTGGACGTTATGTTGGCCGGACATTAGCAGCGTCTGACGTCTCCTAATCACACACACACGCCGCTAGCAGACGCAGCGCACTCTGTACGTCAGTACCTGCGGTTTCACGTTCTCGAAAAAATGCGTTCATTTTCCACTTGCGTTGCGCAGCCGGACTTTTGTGCGACCGTACTTCGTATATTGTCCGTCATTGCCTGGCATCTGCTGCTAGTGCGGCCGTGATTAAGTGCGCCAGAACGCGCGTTCGCACTGCCTCAGTCTGACCCTAGCCTAAAGGTCTGAGTTGGGAAAGCAACCTGCAAAGTAGAGGAACTTCACACACATGAGTTTTACTGAATCTCACTTTGGTTTGAAATTTTCTTTCTGGGACAGGCCAAAAGCACCCATGCCAATCTCCTGAAAAAGTGGGTTGAGACTTGCAAAAGTTGCTATATTTTTAACTGTTTAAAGTGGGAATCATTTTACTGCTGTTTATTTCTGCATTGGAGGTCCACCATGTACTTACTCCCAGTCTTGATTGAACTGCCTACGGTGTTTGAACACTATGTGTAAACTGTATGGTAATGAAGAGAATATAAATGTTGTGGGCAACTCCAGCTTAATTCTAGGTCCTTAATATGAGCAGCTATAAATCAATTGGGATGAGAGGTTTCATTAGTTTACTTTACTCTCATTCCTGTCATGAAAATCCTCTCTTTTCCTGGAGAGGGTTAATGAATTTAGTCCATTGTATATCAAAGCTACAATTCAAACTCCTCAACCTGAATTAATTTCAGTAATGGCTTTACTACAAAAATACTTATAATAAAAAGTATCCAGTTTGTGGACATTTCTCTTATTAGGTGATTAAGTGATAGAACGACGTCCTTAGAATGGTGGCTATATCATATCAGTATTATTAATGGGACAGAGATTGCATTATGCAGGTTGTGCGCCCGTAATCAAAAATTCTAATATCTGTAAGACTCCAAAAACTCTTTCAGTCATGGTTAATACTCCTCTCCCTGCTACACCTTCCCCATCCCCTACAGTTTACTTGACCTTCTGGTGCTGCAGCAATTTCTTTAGTACTGGCACATGCTGTGAAGGTCTAGCAACAGACATGCTACACCGTGCCAGCGAGGAACATGCTGGTGCCACTCCGTACATCTCTAGATTGGTCTACAATCATGTTTCTCGCTGACGTTCCACAGCTTCAAACTTGCAGCACCCTTGCTAATGTTCCCCTTCTCTTCCAGCTGTAATCCTGACTGGATTCCAAAAGCTGTAATACTTTGAAATGTTCGTCCCAAGAATTACGGTTGCTCTATGATTATTTTCTATTTCTTTGCTACACCAGGAATATTGTTTCATGGCTAAAGTAAAATCTGGCTTTCTTTAAATAAATGTGAACACACCTGTACCATTGAAAGAGCATAAAATATCTAAAATACTTTCAAACGTATTGAAAATTGACTACCGTCAATCTCAGCAGGGTTTAAAAGGTTGAATAGAATATTCTAAAAGTGGAATACAAAATGTTTACCCCTTGCCTTTCCATGAAAAAAAGGATCATTTTTAAAAAATATTATTCAGTCCTTACCGATGTGTTAGAACTTGTGCTTTGCAATGGAAAACTAGAGATAGACTCAAAATTGAATCCTTCCTCCATCACCCTCAATGTAAATTAGTATTTTAGCCGCTTGCCGTAACCATTCTAACTGTGACAAAAATATTGAGCCTTATTCTAAACTAGCCCTTACGAGCACCTCACAAATGGAAAAATACCATGTGAGCCATTTCCATTTGTGCCTTTCCGTTAATGGTTCTATTTTGGATGAACTGTCGTATTACCGGTTCAAGTCGGAATATTCCATCTGCTGGTATTGGCTCCTGGACTCAATAGGAATCTGCAGAGCCAAGTGCAACCCAACATGAACTCTGTGTACCACAGTTAGCACCAGGCTCTGAGTGCTGGTGTTCTTTTAGGAATTCAAAGTATAGGAGCCGTAAATACGGAGTAAGGAGCCAGTACTGGAGAGCTGCAAAAGAAGCTTCTGGCAATGCTGGAATTAGCGGCTGGAGCCGTTAAACAAACAGTTGCAAAAATGTCTCCAGCCAGTAGCTTAATGGATCAGTTTGAATAGGGCACAATATTTTAGATTTTGATAGTGTTTTTAATAACAGAAAACTGCTTTACTAAAAAATTTCATTAGGTTATCGACAAATACACATAAAGATTAAAAGACATATTTTGCTTTATTATTTATTTTAACTTCTATATTTTCTTTAAAGTACTATGTATCAATTATAGTCATGATCCCTACACCTTTTAGATTTAATAGTACTTAAATAACCCCCATAACCCCTACAAAACAGTACTTGTTAAAGCCACGCCAGAACAGATAACCAATTAACAAATCGAATTTAAATAATTTTTTCAGCAAAATACTTAAAGCATATATATTAAACCAATAAAAAGTTACCCTACTAACAGACTAATGGAAGAAATATCAGCTTGTTTTATAGGAAATTTATTTAGCAAGAAGGGGAAATCATGACGGGCTTCAGTACTTTCAGCCTGGCTGGACTTACTTATATTTTTATGAAGACAAGCATACTATTTATTATCCAAACATGCCATTTATGAGTTCACGCCCAGACATAATAAGCAGTTATACCCATGCACTAGCAGTTTTAACTCTACAGTTGTGCTGTTCACCGTCTATATAACAACAGCATCGCCTGCGGGTATGAGCTGTTAAATTTACCGAATCAAGTCAAAATTGTCTAGTATGCAAAACAGTGTATTGGGGAATTTGAGAAAATTAACATCTCGTTGTTTTTTTATGATGATTAAGTACATAGAACCTCAAAATTGGGGAAAAAAAATGAACCCTTGCAGATTCTGTTATTACTTCTTAGCATTTGACAGGCAATTTACTCTCTCCAAACCAGTGATTGCATGGGTGAAAAGTACACTAATAAAGGAAGCATCACAGAGTTTATTGTTATCAACATGATGAGTTTTATTAGCAAATGCCTTGTAATGGCCCTTCTTGCAATTTGAAAGTTTGTAAGATCAAATTGCATAATGAGGCATCAAGTTATTTATTTATCTAATGCAAATGCAAATTGAATAGTAATCCTGATCAGCAAGAAATCTTGGTAAGCATAAAAGGAAAAACATAAATACTAGCTATGCTGAAGTACACATCCTTAACCCTTTCAATATCAAAAATACACATTTTTTACATTGAAAAACAAATTGCATATAAAACCCTATTTGCATACCGTTTCTATACAGGATTGGTGTGCTCCCTGGGGATAAACAAACTTTCCACTGAGACCCCACTCCCGTCACCCTGTATTGCTGTAAAGCCTTTACAAAGATCAGCCCCAGCCTCATTATAAAAAAAAAATCTCAGCAAAATGTACTGCTATTATTACAAACAGGGAGAGGGCAGAATACAGGGAGATCTCTGGAGTCACCCACTGCTGTACAGGGATAAAAGGAAAGGGGTTATAATGACTGAAAATACCAGTACAGTTACAAGGTGTTACTGTAATTTCCATACACAGGTATTATGCAGCACATACAGATAATATGTCTATATTCTATTGGTATTTTGTGGAAGCTGCATTGCTAATAATCTCATTATAATCACTACAAACCCCCGTAAACAGGATATCTGGCCAAAGACCATTTCAGCCTGTATGATAATAATTCAGACCCCATTTTAAATGGTGTAAGGTGAAGGACACCATCTAGAGCTTAGAACCTTTCAGCACAGCGATATTTCTGTAAAGGATAAACTAATAAATAAAGAATAATAAATTAGCAAATTTACGTAATTTTACTCTTTTAACTATCGCAGAATAATAATCTTTAATTTGAAATTGCATTGTCAAGGCATAGATTGCATTGGATAATGAGGTATTCATTATGCAAATTGATACTGCTTTTAATAGAAATCCACTTCCAGTCTTCATATCTATTGCTGTCAGTCACATTTGATTGATAAGCCGTAACTGTAATTATTTTTTTAGTAATCTTCATGTATTTATTTTGGTTTTCTTACCTAAAGTATAAATTGTGATTGTGTTTATTTTAGTCCTTAAATGAATCCCATCTACCACTTTAATTCATAGTACTCATATTTATTTAACCAGCTCTGCAAGGAAGCAAAATTCCATCCTGGCATCTTTATGAAAATGTTTAACGTCTGTAATCTATAAACAGTAAAGAATAATCTTGACATGCCCCTGCAAACCCAAGGATTATCCTATTTCAGACAGCACCCCAAGGTACTCCATGTACCATTTATCTTCAGTTTCTGATTTTTCTATTACCAGAACATTTTGCACCGTCTTAATTATTCAAGTGTCCGCTAAAATATTCTCTTTTATTTGGTATACTTATTGTGTGTGTAGATCTGACTTAAAGGCTGTAGGAAAATCCAAACAGAAAAAAATATTTATTGCAAGAATCTGACATATAAATTGACTATATATTTCCCAGAACACAGATAAATAAGTGCAAGACTTTAACCCCTTCACTACCAAGTGATTATCCAAAAAAATATTGTCAGGAACCAGTGGTTTTTTGAATAATCATTTTTTAATAATTTTTAATTAATTATACTGAGGAAAATGGTGTACGGCTTGAAGGAGAAAAGTTACCAGGAAAGGCTTAATGATCTTAACATGTACAGCTTGGAAAAAAGACGAGACAGAGGAGATATGATAGAAACATTTAAATACGTAAAGGGAATCCACAAGGTAGAGGAAGGGAGTATATTTAAAAGGAAACAAAGTAGCAAAACAAGAGGACATAGTCTTAGATTAGAGGGGCAAAGGTTTAAAAGTAACATCAGGAAGCATTATTTTACTGAGAGGGTGGTGGATACCTGGAACAGCCTTCCAGTTGAAGTGGTAGAGGCCAAAACAGTAATTGAATTTAAGAAGGCATGGGATAGGCATAAGGCTATCCTAAACAAAAGATTAATCCAGGTAAAGTATCCATGTAATTGGGCAGACTAGATGGGCCGAAAGGTTCTTATCGCCGACATTTTTCTATGTTTCTATGAAAATATTTAAAAATACTTCCAATGATTTTTTTTTACTGTACTAACATATTTGACCAGTAGGTGGTGCCAAATTGAGTAACAGTTGCAGTGCGTGTTTCACTGTCACAATGTATCAGCTCGCTGAATGCCGAGGTCCAACATTCAGTTAGCTGATTTTTCACAGTTTTAGCTCTTTGGGCATTATGCCCATGCCCTAAAACTTTGGTAGCATCTTCTGCAGTCCAAAGCAACTGAAATTCGCTTGCAGCAAACAAATTTATTTTTGCTTTTGGGCTGCTGAACAGCATATTGAGATATCTTGTTTTTGGGGCACCAGATGGTGCCTTTGAAGCCTGAGATATCTTGATATCGGTAGTGAAGAGGGTTAAGAGTTTGCCATGGCATAGAACATGAAATTGTTTATTTATAAAGCATTTTATCAGGAAGGATACATTGAGAGTTCTCTCGTTTTCAAGTATGTCCTGGGTTCAACAACATTGAATTTGTACAGTAGGGTACAGTTACAGGCATTTATACAGTGCCATCATATTCCGTAGCAATTTACAATGGAGGAGCTCAAACATGAGATGTACATGATAAATGAGGAAAAGACAACCCTGCCCATAGGATAACTGTCCAGGTAATACAGCACTTTAACCAAGTGCTCAGCCAGACATCCCGTGAGCTTATAATCTAAGGGACGGGGGTAAGTGAAACAAATGGGAGCAGAGGAAAAGTTAAGTTGGGTGCCAGAAAGAATATAGCAGGGCTTGCATTGGAAGGACCAGAAGCTTGGACTTAGTAAGAATAATTAGAGAGAGAAGTAGAAACAGCTGGAAAGGAGACCTGAAATTTAGGACCGGGCCTGGTTATGGGGAGAGGGTGGGTGGGACAGCAGAGTGAAGAAATGTAGTTCTGTCTGAGACAATGCTGTGTGGAAAAAGAGTGAGATTTAGTTTGAGTGCCCATGTTGTTAGAATATAACCCCTCTGCTTCTCTATCAAAAATTCATGATTAATTTCTAAATATTATACAGAGAATCTTTTTTCTAAATAAGAAAAGCTATACTGTTTGCCAAATTTGGTTCTTTAATATCCTGCTTAACGCTTTAATTCTTCTCAATTTGTGTGCCCTCTGTTTTGTACTTTCTTTGTCATCATGCCAGAAATAATAGAAAAAAAAGTGTATAGCAAACATGGAATTTTGTTCATGTTTGTTTGTTCATGGATTTTTGTTCAACATTTTGGCCTTTCTATTCTGCCCAATCCTCGTTTACATAAATTCTTATCCCCTTCACTACCAAGTGATTTAAAAAAAAAACATTGTCAGAAACCAGTGTTTTTTGAAAAATCCTTAAAATTAATTATACATTAAGAAATATTTGAGTTTATACCCATTTGTATTTCTTACTGTAAATAACCTATTTTGGCCAGTAGATGGCACCACCTACTGCCAAATTGAATTACAGCAGTTTGAGCTGCTGGTCATTTTCTTCTTTTTTTCCCTATACTGGCTGCTGAAAGCCCGATGTAAGGGTAACATCAAAAGATTTTATAAAATTTTTGCTTTTTTGGCATTATGTCCACAGGGCTTAATTTTTGGGGGCACCTTCTGCAGCCCAAAAGCAAACAAAATTAGTTTGCTGCAAGCGAATATCATTTGCATTTGGGCTGCATATCATCAGATAGCGATATCTCGATATCGGGCACGGATGGTGCCTTTAAAGCCCGAGATATCTCAATCTCGCTAGTGAAGGAGTTAAACATAAAATTATTTTTCTCTATGCTAGTGCTCTGCTCAGCCCTTCTGCTTTTCAAAGAATGATGTCAATACCATATAATTTTTGCTGGTTAAATTACTGTGACTGCATTTTAGCAGCCGGGAAAGCGAGGATGAACGAGTTATGAATTCATACCATGTTTGTTTGTTGTTTTTGCAATATATAATGGCTTATGTGGTTCAAATGTTCTTGATGCGTACAGGTATTTTGTGTAATACATATATTAGTTTTACTTTCTGGTGTTCATTATAGGATGATGTATTTTTAAAAAATCGTTGAGAAATTAATGAGGCAGAAAAATAATAATTGTTGTTTTTTTTACTCCGCAACACCGCTGAGCCATCTTAAAGGATTAAAAATCTTGACTTGGTAAACGTAGAATAGGGAATAAAAATTGAGGGCTGAACATGTGATTGCTGTAGTTATTTTCAAGAATCTGTAAAGAGAATAAAGGAATCCGTCCAGGGCCGCCATAAGGTGGAGTGACAGTTCATGATGTGTTCAAGGGCCCAGTGCCTCCAGGGGAGCCCTGGCCCTTGCCATATCCTGTTCACCTACTCTAAGTGCCACAGGTGGAAAGGTCTATTCATTCCACCCAGGACTACACCACCAAGAGACCAACAAATTTCCCAGTAGTCTGCTGCATCTGTGGCTGTTTAGTGCACTCTGACACATCATGGAGGGAGCAAGTAGTATGTTCTGCACCAGAGATGCGGACCAAATGCTCTCCCATCATGGCACACTTTTTATCCACTTTCTGGTCCAACAGGGATTTATCCCACTCCCTCTAAAATCGGGTCAGTAGGAGAGGAGGCAACATGTTTTATGGTGAAATAGGTTTCTGGTATGTGCAGCTGAGGGAAGGAGGGCCTGACCAGTGGTTCATTACAGGGTCCCATGATTTCTGATGGCAGGCCTGAATTCAGCACTCTAAAAGCAGTTCAGTCAAGCTGGTTTATTAGGAAGTAAAAAAAAAAGAAAGTAACAGTTGCAGCCGCTCTGGTGAGTACTGGCGCGATGCCATTTTTTCTGTATGTATGAGTATTATGCTGTAATCCCAGTTAGTCAATTTTGCTGCTGCTCCTTTTCCCATGTTTTTGTTTTCAACCCCAAATGGGAAGTGTTTGGTGCGTGTATAAATAAAGTCCACCATTTTTCTGCCTCTCCTTTAGCTGAAAAGCAGCAGGAGGGGCATGTAGCTGCTGAGAAGAGCAGCTTTTGGTACATTGGTTAGGACTCACTCTACAAAGAGGTGCCTTAATGGGGCGAGTGAGCTTACGTTTAAATGGCCATTAAAGCAAAATAAAACCTCTGATAGTGTTTTGTTGCACATGGAATTGTATAGAAACGAGCGCAGATGACATATTTTTTTTCTTGTTATGTTTTATACATGAACTGGGTTGTTACTCCTGGCTGTTGCAGCCGCTCTGGTGAGTACAGGCGCGACACCATTTTTTCTGTATGTATGTATTATTAGGAAGTAAGCTGTGGCAATGATTCGCCCATGTCACTGGACTTTGTCAAGCCCATTTTGTAGGACTGGCTGTGTCATTTATCAAAAATTTAGTGCCCATACTAGTTGGATTATCTACAGCCCTTTCAATCTTCTACGTACTCAGCCAACAACATGTCAAACCTGAATGCTAGGAGCACTTCTCGGCTGTATCTGTCTGATCTTTAATACGTTCCGAATCCAGTTTGTGTTAGATGGGTTTTTCCTTCAATAATTAAATTGCAGCAACACAGCCTTGGCTACGATAACACATCTTGCACCCTTACTAAAATTGAAACAATGTTGTGAAGGGACGAAATCCTATCAAACCATCTTACGTTGCCTAAAGCTCATACAAAGGTAATTATTAACCATTGACTAAAGGTTCCATTATAACTTCGGTTACTTTGAACTCAATACTTTGAGAAATTGCAATAGTTACTTTTAGCAAACTGACTTTGCAATGACATTTATCCATTTGATTTTATAATTTATACTATATTTTATGTTTTGGCACAGGACAATATAATTAACACAATAGGATTACAATGATGCTTTATGTTCGGAGTTTATTGTGTTGCTCTGTTATGTCATACCTTACATAAACTATACTAGTATACTCGCTGTTGTGCATTTGCTTTTGTTTACATACCTTTATTTTAAAGTGAGAAAATTAAATGTATATTAATATACAATCCAACATTGATTTATTAATTTTTTTTATAATAAAGATAACTGTTTATATTTTAACTAACAACTCTTGTGTATTTCTTCCTCCTCTCATTTTGCCGTGGTTTTTAAAGAACTTCAGAATTATTATTATTTTTTTTACATTTTTAATGTCAATAATAATAATGAACCATTTTATACAAAATAATCTAGGGTTGTGTTTTTATGTGTTGAATAACTAGGCTGACAGGTGGAAACAGCATATTTTTTCTCCATCACTTTTCTTTTGAGGGCCAATATACACACACTGGCCACTTTATTATGTACACCTTGCTATTACCGGGTTGAACCCACTTTTGCCTTCAGAACTGCCTTAATTCTTCGTGGCATAGATTCAACAAGGTGTTGGAAACATTCCTCAGATATTTTGTAAATATTTACATGAGAGCATTACTCAGTTACTGCAGATTTGTCAGTATTTCTCTGCTTTTTGGTGTCTCTGAATAGATTAATCATTGCTTCTCTAAGAGGACTTCACTGCCGTCGAACAGGCACCGTACTTGCTGGCAATTCACCAGAATTTTGGGGAACTGCCTGCATTCTGCATAGCCGAATGGCCACGAAAGTGCACCATATGGGGAAATTCACTGTTCAGTACAATTTTGGGGTCAGATCGGCTCTCTCTGGATAACCCCTTAAGTGAGTAGACCTGTTTACCTGGTGGTTACGGCTTTCATTGCAAACCAATTTCATGTTCACGTTTTGATTAATTATTTCAGTTATGGCAGATGCATCACCCACGAGTCAGGAAACACAGGGCTCTTGTCGAGGTGGGCACCTCATTTGCACATAATTTCTGGGTGATCCTGTGTACTGAATAGATGTCTGTCCCATGATTGCTTTTCTTCCATCTTATTTTTCATTGAGGAAATGTCCACCAGCCGGTTAGAGGGACAGTGCCACCCCGGGAATAGGCACGCAGCCACTAATAGAGCCAATCCCATATAGGCTCTGTAAAATGTGAGTGTGTTTGAATATCAAGCTGCTATATAGTTTACGCTTTAAAATGTATTGCACTATTATTTGTATGTCTTGTACTTTCTTCCGAGGTGATGCTGTTTACTGACTGACTCAGACGCATGCGCTAGGCTCCAGGATACTCGGGCAGCGCTTAAAGAGCCGTCCCAAGCATCCCCTCCATGGAGTCCATAGAAGTCTGCTGCTGGATGACATAACCAGCAGGATCTCACCTCTCACGAGATCCTGCAGGTCCGCGGAGTGATTGCAGAGGGAGACTGGGGACTTTTTTCCCCAGTCTCGCTCTGCTCCCGGCGGCCAGAAGTGGCGGATCGGACCGCCATTCTCACCGTGGGATGAGAGGTAGCATTTGATTTTTTGGGGGGAGTTTACAGCTGCTGTAGCACTGTAGCAAACGTTTTTCATTAGCGACAGCTGTTTGCAGTTAGCGTTAGGACATTTTGATCCTAACACTAATTACGTTCTACTTACACTTTGCGCTCCCCATGTTAAGCATAGGGAGAGCAATGTACAGTAAGCTGGCGCTAAAAAGCACTAATACCGATTCGCTAATGGGGTTTTTAACCCGTTAGCGATCAGGAGGTGATCTGGCCGTAACGCTATCACCTCAATTAACCTAGCGCTAATGCTCATTTATGTGACCGCTAGCACTAGCGTTAAGGAGGTGATAGGGACTTACTTAAATTTATTGTGGAACATTAAATTGATAATACTTAGAATATTCCAGTATCAATATAGGCCAGAGAATAATAGAAGAAAAATCCCTGGTCCCTTATTATTTCTACTCCCATAAAGAAAATTATTAATTACGCCTTTAATAGTAGTTTTGAAATAAAGATGGGGACCACAATTTTCAAAGTGGTGACTATAATCGTGAAGATAACCATAAAGTGTCTAATATCAAAAGATTTATTATTAACCCCTCATTCATATTTACCATCAATCGAGAAGTCTGTTTTCAACCCATCTCAGGGTGAATACCTCTCCAAGACCAGGGTGAATAACTCTCTAAGACCAGGGTGAATAACTCTCCAAGAATCATTTGGTCAAAAATTTTCCCTGGGGTTTATTAGACAATCATTTAGAGTTGGCTGTAAAAGAATATAATGATCAAATGATGGAGGAATTGCATGAGGCAAAGTCTATAAACCCAATGTATTACCTACTTTTTCCAGTCAAGAAAATCTGGGAGCATCCCATTTACTTTGCCCCACTAGTGGTTGAATCCCCAAAAATTGCAGAAAATAGTAGAACAGGACTTTACCATAAACAAAGAATAAAGAAGCAATAATATACAATGACATGGTAATCAAGAACCGTATAATTATTCTTACAGGAGTCCCTTTAAAAAAAAACTAAATAATATAATCATATAATAATGACATAAGCATCATGGAATTGAAGCAAGTTGCGGAACTATACTTTGAAACTCAGTTTCTCTTGATAGTGAATAGTTTCCCCAGACACATTTCCTAGCCTTGCATTGCCAACATAGCCTGTCCAAGCCCATCTGGTGCTTCAGTAACAGCTCCGTACCTCATGTTCCTCCTAGCCAAAAGAGGTGCCAGAAAATTTACTAATGAAGCATCTTTGTCTTGGATCAGCAATACTGCTAAATTATTACATTTGTCCTATTAACACAGCTAAGCTAAGGATCTACTTACTAAACGCTGAATATGGGTTTGAGTGTTTTTGCTTGGATTGACTTATATTCGGCTGAATGCGTTCTTCTGTGGTCAAGTCCATATTATTTCCACTAAGATATAACTTAGTTGATATTTTGTAGTTAGTTTTTGACTGAAATGAACATCAGATATTTTTCAGAAATCTTAAACTTAAATCTTGATCTCTTTTCCCAAATTCATAACTTAAATATGTGCAGTTTGTCACAGTTTCAAGCTACCAACTTGTATTGATAGAGAAGGGGACATTCATTTAGCTTTCAATTGCCAAGGTGCACCTTGTGGAACGCCAACTATAACAACCCAGGGGCAATTTTTTTAGTCAATCAGAATAGTTGAGCGTCTTCTTAGCTGAGTGGTCTCCGAAGTGCAGGTAATCGGCTGTCGAATGCCGCCACAGGCCCGCCGCAAATCCATTGCCTGCTGCCGCCAACCCACCGAACATCTGTTGCAAACCACCCGGAAGGCCACCAAACGTAGCCGACAAGCCTCCGGACGGGTAAAAAAACAACAAAATGTGATTGAAAGTGTCAAAATTAAAATGATGTTTGCAAAAAACCTACTGAACGAAAATGTATGAAATTAACATATAAGGTCTGATGAATGATGATAAAAAGGTCTGTTACAGAAAAGAAAAAAAAACTCTTTTAAAATAAGACAGAAATAAAACATTTGCTGAAAAATCCCCCAAAAACGCCTAAAAGATCCTAAAAAACAAAAAAAATCGATAAAGAGACTTTTTGTAACAGTGCGCTATGGTACTCACCCCGAATCAGCGTAATTTGGATCCTTTTGGACAGATTTCTTTGATACAGAAAGCAATAAAGACTGTAATACCTATAATCCCAAGCCAGGGAGGTAATACAAAATCCTGAATACCACTTCAGCGCCAAATGGTTTCCTGACCAAGAGGTCGCTGAGCGAAAGCACATTAACTCTCTGTAAACACATACAATGACTTAAGACATGAGCATAATGTGATTCATGAACAGCATGGTTAAATATATATTTCAGATTGCTGATATCAATGGTCGTGGTACATGAAGCACATATAACAGAGGCAACGCCCTTATATTTGTTCTTAAGCATACAGAGCAGGAACTCACTGAGTTCAGCAGCCTGCAGAGCAGGCCTACAATCAGAGATTGTGATTCTGTATAGTGACTTGGTTTACACAGATACTTGAAGGATAATATATTCAGCAACCTGCAGGGCAGGACTCTAATCATAAAACTTGTGGTCAAAGCTGCAACCAGCAGGGTCATACAACAAGCAACTGGATGCCTTGCGATTAGGACTCAAACCAGATTGATGTCAACAGAAACCTTAGGGCGGTAGGTGAGTTTCACAACCTGGTGGGCAGAACCCAAAACATAAATCATACAGTTTAAACATAAACCAGAATCCTGAATAACACACAGAATAAACACACAAAGGAATAAGCAGGAGAATCTTCAGTATCAAATTCGGGTCAAAACATATACAGGGTCCTCGTACAATCAAGTCGGCAACTAGGTAATTAATATGCCATATTGCTAGACAGCAGGCGATGCAGGAACTTTACTCCATGTCAGGGCGATGAGCAGATCCTCTCGCCCTGCTTTATTATTATGCCAAGCCCCGCCCCCACAGATGCCGATCTGCCAGCTCTAACTACTGGCAACCGGCCAGTCACCAATGCCACCGGGCGCCCTGACCCCCCAGGAAGCCCCGCGGGGTCGAAGACGTAACACTTTTTGCTGCAGATTAAAATAATAAACAATTTATTAGATATTGAATTAAAACAGAATTTTTTAACATTGAAGCCTATGGGGTTCACCTGAATAAACCTTCCAAATGAAACCACTGAACTGCAGGGCACTTTGACAACTTTTCACTGCTGTTCGGTGTTCTTTGAATAGAATAACCATTGCTTCCCTATGGGGACTTTGACTGCCGCCAAACAGCACCTTACTTCCTTGAAATTCGCAAACATTTGGCGTATTGTCTCCTTTCTGAATAGCTGAATGGTCCCGAAATGTCACTGTACAGGGAAATTCACTGTTCACTACAATTTCGGGGCCAGATCGGCTGTCTCTGAATAACCCCTATTGGTTACTACCAAATGCCGTAACCCCGGACCTGTCTGAAGTCATAATTATGTAATGGGTATACATTGTGTTCAGATTAACTACCTATCTCACAACCACCCAATTTCCTCAACAAATGCTTATGCCGGTCATAGACTACGGGGGATGTAGTGTATGCAGCTGCCCCTTAAACACACCTTCACAATCTTACTACATTGTATAAATCATTCTGTTGCTTTGTGCTACAATGTAACTACATGACCCATCATTGTGACATGTTAAAAAGAGCTAAACTGTCTGTCGCTGAAATCCAGACGCACCCTTCATCTTTCCAACCTGGCGTTTAAGAGGTTTTTTTCTGGGAAGCTGCCACCCTATCTGAATAGACTGCTTCCCCCAGCAGTTCCCTCATCCTATAACCTCCGAACCAGGACCAGCACTTTACTTGCTATACCACAATACAAAAAGACAGTGGCTCGGTCCTCATTTTCCTACAGAGCACCACAATTATGGAATAACCTCCCAGACGCCATCAAATCTTCCACCAGTCTTAAGTCACTTAAAAGATCTCTATTAACATACCTCGATACAGAATGCACCTGTAAAAATGTGACACAGTGACTATATTTCCTGCATATTTATTTTCTGTTAATCTGTAAATTTGTGTTATTTTTAATATCTTACATTTTATTACTTTGTATTTCTGTACCTATTGTAAAAACTCAATTTTCTTTCACTCAGGACATACTTGAAAACGAGAAAAATCTCAATGTATCCTTCCTGGTAAAATACTTTATAAATAAATAAATAATTCCTCCTCCAAGTGAATTTTTTTTTTTTAAAAAAAACAACAAAAACAAGTGAGAAAAAGCTAAATAAGGAAAAGGGGGTGTGTGTGTGTGTGTATATGTTTTTTTTTCCAAAATTCAGATTACTTCTGCCAAAGATTAGAAAAAAAAACTGATCTAAGTTTGAAATTGCATTAGCCTGCAACAACGTCAATGTAACTCTCTGGCAGCAGGTCCTACTTTTTGTAAACCTAACGCCTGCTCTTTTGAGATTAGTTCTCTTACTGAGAAAATGCATCCTAATGGGACTAACTGCATTACAAGTTTTAAAATTAAACCAGCAATGAAGAAACTGTAAACCATGTGGTGCAAAATCAGGGGAGCAGCCCGATCTTCCCACGATAAAACACACAACAAGCTGTAATCAACCAACACATGCATATTTCATAATGGTGCATCTGAGAGCAACGAAAACAACATACAAAATTCAGAGCACTCCAAAGACTTTGGTTATTAATAATAGTGATATGGGCCAAACACCCCCGTGTTCGGTTCGAATTCGAACTCGAACATCTGAAAAAGTTCAAATTCGAATTCGACCACAATGCAAGTCAATGGGACTCAAGAGTTCGAAAATTAAAGTGCCCTCCAAGAGGGCATATATGCAAGATATTGGCCATAAAAGGTGTATGGGGGTCCGGGTACTGCCCTGGGGGACAGGAAACAATGAAAAAAAGTAAAAAAAAAGGTTTTCAACTCTTTCACTGCTGAGTGCTGAGCCATTTCACCACTGTGCGCTGAGCTCATTTTTACCACTTCTGCTCATGTTTAAACACGATTTGAAGCCTTGGGAAATGTTTGAGCAACAAGATGTGGGAAATGTTTGAGCAACAAGGTGTGGGAAATGTTGAATCCCATAGGCTTCAATGTTAAAAGGTGTGGGAAATGTTTCACCAACAATCAGTGGGAAATGTTGAACCCATAGGCTTCAATGTTAAAAAAGGTGTGGGAAATGATTCACCAACAATCATTGGGAAATGTTGAATCCCATAGTTTCAATGTTAAAAATGGTGTGGGAAATCATTGAGCAGCAAGGTGTGGGAAATGTTGAATCCCATAGTCTTCAATATTAAAAATATCCCCGTTTTAATTCAATATCTAATAAACTGTTGCTTATAATATTCTGCAGTAAAGAGTCTCTTTATTTTTAGATTTTTTTAGGATCTTTTAAGCACTTTTTTCATCGGGCTCAAATTGTGCAAGAGTGGTTCAGGGAGCATGAGACATCATTTTCACATATGGATTGGCCATCACACAGTCCAGACCTCAACCCCATTGAGAATCTTTGGGATAATGTGCTGGAGAAGACTTTACGCAGCGCTGCGACTCTCCCATCATCAATACAAGAACTTGGCCACAAATTAATGCAAATCAGGATGCAAATAAATGCTGTGACATTGCATGAGCTTATCGAAACGATGCCACTGCAAATGCCTGCCATTATCAGAGCAAAGGCAGTTCAATGAAATGTTGGAGTGTGTAACTTTTTTTGGCCAGGGAGTGTATATAATATATAGATATATATCAACAGAGCTTAGGGTTAAAAACCTTGTAAAAAGTAAAAAATGGGTTAACAGCTGTTGTAATCCTTAAAGGGGGAAGAGTTGTTGGAAGCTTTGAAGGGTTAAAATCTAGTAAAATCTTTAAATGTTTAAATGTATACGCTGCCGTTGTTGACTGGAGTGCTCTTTTCCAGGTTTGTTGTATTTTGCTGTCTTGAGATGCACCCACACTGTGTACTTAGTCAAGGTTGAGTGCTACCCTCCCCGTGTATTATATATATATATCTATATATTAACCAGATCTTCTTGCACCACGGCACCTTCTAAAAGTGAGTTCCAAAGCGTGAGTGCTGAGAAATTGGACTGTTTTGTATATATCTATATATATATTCTATATACACCATACATACATATACATTTATATATAAACATATTTACCTGCTAACTTTGCCTACATAAATGCAGACGAGGTACATCTTCAGCTAAAATATTCTTATTCGTGTTTGCTTAGCAATAAAATTTCTGTGTAATAAACAGCTGTTGTTTCATTGCATTTAATTTATCCTGTCTTATTCCATAATTTTCAGATCTTATGACTATTATGGGTGCCGTACATTCAAACGTGCTATCATAAATACGGAATCTGAAAACATGAGCAAATTTCATTATTTTTTCTTTTGTTTACGCCTAGGAATTTTATTTTCTATATATATTTATAACAAGACTCCCTCAGTAGGCGATTATGCCAAGTTGAAAATGACAGGAAAATAATCTGTATGTAAATGAAGCCTTCCGAATATCTATATCTGCTGAGAAGTTATATCAGTACCATTAACGTATTAGCTGTACGAACATTAGCATAATCTTAACGTATGAAAAAAAGGTTAAAAAGTTAATATTTTTTTGGCAGCACTTTGAACTTGTGGACTGGTACAGGATTTGTTTGTTGCACTCAAATAAGGACAAGTTCATTCCTCTCTATCTATACTGCACAGGGGATCATTTCGGTCCCCATAAAGGAGTATTAAATTATTTTTTATATACTTGTTATAATAAATTATTATAGTTAATTAAAATGTGTAATAGCAAAATGACCCAGGACATACTTGAAAATGAGAGAAATCTCAATGTATCCATTCTGGTAAAATACTTTGCAAATAAATAAATAAATAAAAATAATTATTTAAAAATATATGATAGACCTGATATACCATGGCTGTCATACGGCATCACCAAGCCTATTCTAAAGGTTTTCAATTTGATGTCTGATTCCTTGATGAGATATTGCAGCCAATACTTACTCAGTTCAACCACCATGTTTCTCCCTCCATGTGCAAAACTTGACAAGGGCCCTTTGTGCAGTGTTATGCTATTGGCCCTCTTAGGGGAAGTCGGCAAAGTGACTTGCCAATCAACATGCCCGCAATTAACCAGTGGCACCAAGCGAGAAGTGGGTCATACTGGAGGACAGTTGTCTGCTCGGAGCTGTCACTCATCCCTCCAGCATGCCGCATGGAAATGCAAGAGATATACACATATTACATTTTTCTAATTTATTTATTTATTATTTATTTATTTATAACATATTTTACCAGAAAGGATACATTGAGATTTCTCTCGTTTTCAAGTATGTCCTGGGTTCTAGAGCTTTGAATTGTTACAGTTGTTCTAGACAAAGTAATAAAATGCAAGATATTAAAAAACAAAAACACAAATATACAGATTAACAGAAAATAAATATGTATGAAATATATTCATTATGTTACATGTTTGCAGGTGCATTCTGTATCGAGGTATGTTAATAGGGAAGTCTTAAGTGACTTTAGACTAGGGGAAGATTTGACAGCGTCTGTGAGGTTATTCCATAATTGCGGTGCTCTGTAGGAAAATGAGGATCGAGCCACTGTCTTTTTGTATTGTGGTATTGCAAGTAAGGTGCAGGTCCTGGATCGGAGGTTATAGGATGAGGGAACTGCCGGGGGAAGCTGTCTATTCAGGTAGGGTGGTAGCTTCCCAGAAAACCTCTTACACACCAGGTTGGAAAGGTGAAGGGTGTGTCTGGATTTCAGCGATGGCCAGTTTAGCTCTTTTAACATGTCACAATGGTGGGCCATGTAGTTACATTGTAGCACAAAGCAGCAGAATGAGTGCTATACAGAATACAGTGTAGTAAGTTTATGAAGGTGTGTTTGTGGGGCGGCTGCGTACACTACATCTCCATACTCAATAGCCGCATAAGCATTTGTTGAACAATCTGCTTTCTTACCGCGGGGCTCAGGCAGGATTTGTTTCTGTACAGGGCACCTAGTTTGGGGTAAAGTTCAATTGAGAGTTTTTCGATGTGGAGGCCAAAGGATAGATTTGGGTTTAACCACATACCTAGATTTTTGAAAGTACTGGCTGTGGTCAGCGTGTCATTTGATTTTGTACTGACACATAGATGGGGAGTTTGCAATTTATGTAGTTTAGGTGCTGTTCCATAGAGCATCGTAACAGTTATGTCAGTATTTAGAAATAATGCTATCTAGTAACAAATAAGTGCTAAGACATTTTTATATTTTTAGCGATAATCTGTGCCACTGGCGCCACCCAGTGGTGATGGCAAATAGCCTCAATACAATCAAATAAAATACAATGCAAGTAAAATAGTGCAAATAGGATAAAACAAAGTAATGTGACATTTACAGTCCTGTATACTGTACAATCCTGTATACTCCAGGTTGTAAAAGTATTAATGATTGTGAAAGTCTTAATAATCAGTGCAGGGAAGAATAAAAAATAAAAGTCATACAGTTTCTCACATTTGTGGAGTCAGCTGCCTCTCCAGACCACTTGGTGGTATATCCCTTTTCCACCTTGTAAGTCAGTATAAAAGAAAGATGTGCTGGAGCTGGTGCTTCTTGTCCTGTTAGTGGTTCCTTCTGCTGCACCCCGTGGCTCAGAAGTGTGGTTTCCTTACAGGGTTACCATCCTCCGTGTCCCTCAAAATATAAAATGACTCACATAGAGCAATATTGTATAAAATTGAGTGCAAACAAAGGAGAAGAATTTTGTACTCACATTTGCTGGTGTCTTATCGATCAGACACCAGATTTGTAAGCAGCCAGTGACTGCAGAATGTGCACCGGATCACCTATCAGCCTCAGCCAACTCCTCGGCGAATATAAGCATCCAGGACCCAGGATAGGCATAAAATAAGGCAAATTTTATTACTAATAAAATATACAGTATACCAAAACGCATTTCGCATAAAAAGCTTCATCAGTTGGTGCAACAGTAGCAGTAAATACATTGAAACGAGCGCAGGTGACACCTTTTTTCTCTTGTTATGTTTAATACATGAACTGGGCTGTTACTCCTGGCTGTTGCAGCCCCTCTGAGTATGGGCGCGACGCCATTTTTTCTGTATGTATGTATATTATGCTTGTAACACCAGTTAGTCGTTTTGCTGCTGTTTTTTTTTCCATGTTTTTGTTTTCAACCCAAAATGGGAAGTGTTTGTTGCGTGTATAAATAAAACCCACCATCTTTCTGCCTCTCCTTAGCTGAAAAGCAGCAGGAGGGGCATGGAGCTGCTCAGTAGAGCGGCTTTTGGTACATTGGTTAGGTACTCACTCTACAAAGAGGTGCCTTGAAGGAGCGAGTGAGCTTACGTTGCAATGGCCATTGAAACGAACTAAAACCTCCTGATAGTGTTTTGTTGTACATGGAAATACATAGAAACGAGCGCAGATGACACCTTTTTTCTCTTGTTATGTTTTATATATGTGTAAAATATTTAGGGAATAATGACTCCTGTGCTGCACACTGTCAAAATGACTTAAAAAATTCAAAAAAAAATTCTTACAATAAAGTACAGTTTATTGATATTTCAATAATTATGCAAACGACTTTTACTTTCTGAAAGAGGAGTGCCCGTTGGAAAAAAAAGCAAAGGTGAAATTTTCGGAGATATCTCAGGGGCAAATGGCTGACATTGGTGACTGATTGCTGGTAGGGCCTACATATGTGAAATGGCTCAGCATTGAATGGGGTTAAATGTATTGAGTGGGTAATACTTTGAAACATATGAAAAATAAAAGATATGAGGTAAACATTTGCGACATCTCCCACATTTAAATATTGCCAGCGCCTACTGTGAACTTCTAGTCCAATAGTCAGCATCGTTGATCCTCCAGATGTTTTGAAACTACATTTCCCATGAGACTCTGTCAGCCTAATAAATGTCTGAGCATAATGGGAGATGCGTGGGAGACGTCCTGTACATTCCTTTCTTTTGTTTCCTCCCTGCAGCCATTGATGTGAAAGAACGGGAGCCCAGTAGTCCTGCCAAAACATCTGGAAGGTTGCTGACCCCTGATCTAGACATTACTGTAACTGGTGGAGTCCACCCTGGCTTGTTGGTTTGAGGGAGAGGATGGGCATATCAAATTGACCTCTGCATGGTGTGATTGATGTGATTAAAACTTTAGCCGCCAAAAACTGATTGCAGTCATCGCAGTAAAGAAATATAATAGCAATAATGCTGCAGCGTATAAGCAGAGAGAAATTAATGCTAATTCAGGAGATGCCCTGGAGGTTTGCATTATATTTAAAAAATATATTCTGTAAGGATGGAGTACCAGCATCATAAGTGTTATAAAGGTTGTAGTCCATGCGCTCGGAACGTCCTTTTAACTTAAGTTTATTGATACTTTTATTTAAAGAAGAATTAAGCACAGATGCGGGTATGCATATATTAATAGAGATCTGCTGCACCGAGCAAAACATAGGGGAATCGTAAACAAAAGGTACAAGCGAGGTGCGCGTATCTAACAGACTTAGATAAAAAGCACACAAACAAGGTTTTTTGTCATATTTGAATGATAGTTATTCTAAGCTCGGCACAGCATAATCTATTTACCTATGCACAAAGACAACATGTCGGCCAAAATAAATTTTGCATATAAAAAGTTCTCAAGAATATAAACAAGCAGTTTTAGTGCTCATCAGGGAGTCAGGGGCATGAAATCCCAAGATATGTTCTGCAGCAGGATTTAAAAAAAAAGTAAAATGTAAAAGAAAAATAGGAAGAATGGAACAAAAAATAAAAATCTTCATTGTTTCAGATAGCAGGAAAGCACACAAAAAGTCAAGGAAGTGTACAGGTCAGACACCCCTTATCTGGAATTCTGAAATCCCGAAAAGTCCGAGAACTGGATCTTTTGGAACCGTTCATATTTTAGTGATTCTGGATCAGGGGTGCTCTGCTTCTCAGAAACTCGGCTCCTGAAGGCTGCTGCAGACCCCGACATGCGCTGGGAGCCTCTAGGAAGCCCTAGCATGGGACATGCTGCTCGGAGTCATGCTTTCTCCAAGCAGCATGTTTGCAAAAACACTGCAGAGCGCTCCCAGTTGGAAGCTGTAGCAAGACGGTGATTGTGGCTCTCCCGCCGTGATGTCCTTCTTCTTCTGAGTTTATATAAAAATGTGCCCTTTCACTCATCTTGGATGGACGGCCGTTTCCGGGGAGTGTAGCCACAGAACTAACTCACTTCAATTAACAGATAATTTGTCTAGCCGTGGACAGATGAATAAGCTGTTATAAGTAACTTTGTAAACCTTTTCCACTTTATGCAACCTAACAATTCTTGACCATGGGTCTTCTGAGAGCTCTATTTTGTGAGGCAAAGTTCACATCAACAGATAAATTTGTGATTAGCAAACTCAAAATGTTTGTGTACTTTTTCAAGTCACAGTATCTCTATCCCACAACAGCTATCTCACTTGTCTAATTGGACAAAATTGTCCCTATTCCCTTGCTATCGCAAAAACGGGTACGCTAACGGAAAACTAGGGATGTGCATGGCTGAAAAATTAATTAAGTAATTAATTTATTTCCAAACAGGTTGAAAAACATGCAAGTCTATTCAAAGAAAGGTGAAACTCAGGAGAATGACTGGTGAAGTGAAAATTCTAGGTCAAAATAGCCAAACCAGAAAAATTCTCCCATTTATCTCACTTTCCAAATCGGCTATTTGGTCTAGATTGTTCTCAGCTCTTGTCAGTTCTCCTGGTTTTCACCTTTCTCTGAATAACCCTGATAGTCTGGGATAACTAGAAAATGGGAAGTACAGTTGTGTTCAAAATTATTCAACCCCCACTGAAATTGAGTGTTTTGGCCAGTTTGACATTGATTTTGATCATTCAGTCATCTTGCTTACAATTAAATCAAAGAGGCACGTGTAGGTCAGACAAATATAACATAACATTTATAATGAAATAACCACAAATGTCTTTTCTGTGCTCACATCATTATCAGTTTTATTCAACCCCCAAGTGACATTCAATCTTAGTACTTAGTACAACATCCTTTTACAGTTATAACAGCTTTTAAACGTGAAGCATAGCTTGACACAAGTGTCTTGCAGCGATCTACGGGTATCTTCGCCCATTCGTCATGGGCAAAAGCCTCCAGTTCAGTCACATTCTTAGGCTTGCGCACTGCAACTGCTTTCTTTAAGTCCCACCAGAGGTTCTCAATCGCATTTAAGTCAGGTGACTGCGATGGTCACTCCAAAATGTTCCAGGCTTTAATCTGCAACCATGCTCTAGTGGACTTGGAGGTATGCTTGGGATCATTGTCCTGTTGAAAGGTCCAACTTCTCCCAAGCCTCAGGTTTGTGACGGACTGCATCACATTGTCATCCAATATCTCCTGGTACTGAAGAGAATTCATGGTGCCTTGCACACGCTGAAGCTTCCCTGTACCTGCAGAAGCAAAACAGCCCCAAAGCATGATTGACCCCCGCCATGCTTCACAGTAGGCAAGGTGTTCTTTTCTTCATAGGCCTTGTTCTTCCTCCTCCAAACATAGCGTTGATCCATGGGCCCAAACAGTTCTAATTTTGTTTCATCAGTCCACAGAACACTATCCCAAAACTTCTGTGGTTTGTCCACATGACTTTTGGCATACTGCAGTCGACTCTTCTTATTCTTTGGAGACAGCAAGGGGGTGCGCCTGGGAGTTCTGGCATGGAGGCCTTCATTACGCAGTGTGTGCCGTATTGTCTGAGCTGAAACCTCAGTACCCACATCTGACAAATCTTTTCTCAGTTCCTCAGCAGTCACACGGGGACTTTTCTCCACTCTACGCTTCAGGTAGCGCACAGCAGTCGAAGTCAGCATCTTCTTTCTGCCACGACCAGGTAGCGTTTCAACAGTGCCCTTTGCCTTGAATTTGCGAATGATGCTTCCTATGGTCTCTCTTGGTATGTTTAACATCTTTGCAATCTTCTTATAGCCATTGCCCTTCCTGTGAAGAGTAATCACCTCTTCTCTTGTCTTCCTGGACCATTCTCTTGACTTCACCATGTTTGTAACACACCAGTAAAAGTCTAGAAGGAGCTGAGTATCACAGTCATTTTAAAGCTGCCTAATTGGTGCTTATTATGCTTTATTGCTGCTCCGTGACATCCACAGGTGTTTTCAATACCTGATTGAAAACTTGAATGAACCTCTGTTCTCCAGAGTGGTAGTCTTTAACCACTTCAATGCTAAGGACGCGCTCAGCGCGTCCTCAGCATTGCCCCTGGTATGCGGAGGACGCGCTGAGCGCGTCCTCGCATTGGGGTCAGCGTTCGCGCCGGGTACCGGCCGATCGCTGGCCCCTCCGGTGCGGGCTGACATCCTGGATGTCAGCCGGCATCCGGAGCAGTGGCCGCCAGCATTATGTGTCATCGCGCCCCCGCGATGACACATAATTCAGGCGCCCCCCCGCATGTGCGGAGGAGGCGCCTGAAAGGGAGGGGGGGGAGGTCCTTCGGACCTCTCTCCCTCCCGATCGGCGGATCACAGGGGCTTAACCCAGGCATCATTTGGAAGGGCACAGCCTGCCCTTCCAAATGATGCCTGGCATTAACCCCTGGGGAGCTGGATCGCAAATCGCGCTGAAAAGCGCCGATTTGCGATCCTTCCCGGGAGCTGGCCGACATCTTGGATGTCGGCCAAGCTTCCGGGAACTCCCCCAGAGGACTGGCGTCATCGTGCGCAGCACGATGACGCCAGTCCTAGCATTAACCCCTAACTGCCACGAAGTGTGGAGATAGGGAGTTCCAATGAACTCCCTATCTCCCGATCCGTGGCAGTTAGGGGTTAAATTTTGATATCGTTGGATCGGCCAGAGCATGGCCGTTCCAACGATACCAAACACGAAAGTGAAAAAAATGTAAAAAAAAAAATAAAAATAAAAATAAAAATAAAAAAAAATTAAAAAAAAAAATTAAAAAAAAAAAATAACACTTTTTTTTTTTGTTTTTTGTTTTGTTAATGCAGCAATATTGTTTCCATTTCAATTATAATGTGAACAATAATGCTGCATTAACGATTTTTGTATGCGGTGCGTTTGTTAAAAATGGTGTCATTTTCCCCAAAAAAAAATGTAACGAGACCCCATCTCTAATTTTTTTAACAAGCGCACCCCATACAAAATATAACCGCAATTGCTCGCATGTTAAAATGTGGAAAAAAACACTTTACACGCTGTAAATTATTGAAAATACATATTTTATTGCATTTTTTGTTATAATATACAAACATGACATAACGTATACATATAATAATGACATATTATGAATCTACCGAGTCTGACGGAAAGAACGATATATAATATGTCGATGTCATATACTAAAATAAGCCTTCAAAACACGTTTAAACATGATGCGCAAAACAGGTAAAAAATGACCTCAGCACAGGGGCGGGAAAAGCCTCAGCAGCGAAAGGGTTAAGGGGTTGAATAATTGTGTCAATGAAGAATTCACAAAAGAAACATTTACTACTGTATTCCAAAACCAATTGATGTCATTTTAGTTGCATATGGTTCTTTAAAAAGTCCTTGTAGGATTTAGACATGTGCACAGCACAAAATTTCGTTTTGAACTAATGGATTAGTCCTAAAATGCAATTTATTTAGTTACTAAAGAAATTCGTTTTCAGTTCTTTAGTATGAAAACTAATTTCATTCATCCGAAATCCAATGGATACAATTACTATTGTAGTGGCTCCTCAGAGGACTGAGATCGCTGCTTGTTACAGTATCTCTCACTCTCAGCACAATGTGGGCCATATTACATAGTTGGTGCTAACATAACCAGAGCTGTTGTAAACTTCCCAGAGCCATTATAGCCTATGGAGGTTTTCAGTTTACAACAGCTCTGGTTAAGTTAGCACCAACATTGTAATACTGCCCCATGTCAGGCAAAGCTGTTACAGTAACTGACTGCTGCTCATCACAGCGCTCAGAGTTTCAGTAAAACTAGTAAATAATATTTTTAGATATAAGAGGTTAGAACAATATTATTTCCTTGTTTTACTGAAACTCTGAACACTGTTACAGTCAGTTACTGTAACAACTGAGCCTGATACATTGTACTGAGAGATAATGTATCAAGCAGCCGATCTCAGCACTCACAGCCACTGGATTTAAAGGGCTGAAAAAAGGATCCTCTCTGTATAATGTTTAGAACATCCTCCTGCATTAATTAATCCCCTCTCTGTATAATGTAGATAACATCCTCCTGCATTAATTAATACCCCTCTCTGTATAATGTATAGAACATCCACCTGCATTAATTAATACCCTTTCTGTATAATATATAGAACATCCTCCTGAATTAATTAATGTCCCTCTCTGAGTAGAACATCCTCCTCAATTTATACCTTTCTCTGTATAATGTATATAACATCCTCCTGCATTAATACCCCTCTCTGTATAATGTATAGAACATCCTCCTGCATTAATTAATGCCCCTCTCTGTATAGAACATCCTACTGCATTGGCATGTGGAGGGTGCAGATCTTCGGATGTTGCGATGTTGCACTCTTCATTGATGGTCTCCTTCACTCTTCAATGTAATATCACAAAAAGGACTGAAACTAAAATGTAGTGCATTTTATTTTAGTTTCTTTCGTTTTTTGTACTGAGCAGTTTCGTTTCTCTTGAGTCATACTAAAACTAAATTATCCCAAAATTCTGACTAAATCGTTTTAGTACTAAAACGAATGCACATGTCTAGTAGGATTTCATTCTGAATACAATTACAAATGTACACTAAATTCCTTAAAACCCTTTACAGCATTGGGGGTTGAATAATTTTGAACACAACTGTATATGAGTTCAAGAATATTTTGAAGCTTTCTGCATATTTTCTGTCAGTTTCCCAGACTTATCCCAGTTTGTCATTCTATATTAAAAACATTATTAACATTAAAAAGATGTCTTTCAGTGATAAATGGAAAAGTTATTTATCAAAAGTAAGTAATATTTTTATGTTTTTATTATCCTCCTTTTTTTGTCAATAATGCATTGCAAAAGATGTAGGCATTATCCTTTTGAATATTTTATAGAGTCAATTTTTAACACAGTTGCCTGTTCACACAGTGAAGCAGCATTCATTTTGGAGATGTGAAAGGAAGCTTTTAATCATTACAGCAGCAGAGTAAAGATGTTAAGGATTATTAGGTGTGAGCGCAATTCATATGCATAATGCAATGCTGAAATTCAAATTGAAACACAGTAACATACACATTTAAATATATTGAATAATTCTTGTTGCCGCGTTACATATTTTTGTACACTTCAAGGTTTTTTTTCTAAAGTGTGACGTTGCTCAAGACCGTTTCTTTATCAGCAGAATTTAAGCAGACACAGGAATACATCAAAGGCGGCTGATGTGCTCCATACATAGCTAGAAGATGGGATTTACTTTGCAACTTATCAGAAGCAAATAATTCTAGTTAGTCAGAAAATGCATCCTTATACTTTGGCATGCAAGTGTGGTTTTCACATCATCTAATGACAATGTTATCATCAGTGGTGGCTGGTGAAATGTTAAGATGGTGGGGAGCTGGAACTTACTCCATGCCTATCTCTGTAAATACCATCCTCTTGGCCAGGACCATCATATCATGAGCCACAAAGCAGAACATTACAGATTAAAGTGTATGGATTCATTTAAATTAAATGCATTTTCATAAACTGAAAAATTCTGATTTAAATATAATTGTGCTATCATATGAAATGCATTCTAATTCAATCCTCTTGATGAACCCATGATTAGGAATAACGCTGTCATTTCTCCTTCACCTGTACCAGTGGTCAAGTCGAACCCGTGGGAACCCAGTTCATTCATTATTTTCTCAGAGCAAACGAAGTTCCATATTGGCCTACGCACTTAGAAGCTTTTACTATGTTTTAATCATATGTTTGCTTATAAAGTCAACAGAAATATAAGACACTTATTACAATTTATCACAATGAATACATAATAGCCAGTCTGTCTTCTTGTTTAACCCCTTCACTACCAAGTGATAATTCCAAAAAAACATTGTCAGGAACCAGTGGTTTTTTGAAAAATCCTTTTGAATTAATTGTACAGTAAGAAATATGTGGTCATATTCCCAATCTATTTCTTACTGTAATAACATATTTGGCCAGTAGATGGTGCCATCTACTGCCAAAGTGAGTCACAGCTGTTACAGTTGCAGCTCGTGCTCCCTGCATCGGTTCCTGAATGTCCGATGTCAGGACATTCAGTTAGCTGATTTTACACAGTTTTAGGTCTTTGGGCATTATGCCGACAGGGCTAAAACTTTTGGGGAACCGTCTGCAGCCCAAAAGCAAACAAAATGTGTTGCAGCAAATAAATCTCATTAGCTTTTGGGCTGCAGAGCTGCAGATCAAGATATCTTAATATCGGGCACCGGATGGTGCCTTTGAAGCCCAAGATACACTATATTGCCAAAAGTATTTGCTCACCAATCCAAATAATCAGAATCGGGTGTTCCAATCACTTCCATGGACACAGGTATATAAAATCAAGCACCTAGGCATGCAGACTGTTTTTACAAACATTTGTGAAAGAATGGGTCGCTCTCAGGAGCTCAGTGAATTCCAGCATGGAACTGTGATAGGATGCCACCTGTGCAACAAATCCAGTCGTGAAATTTCCTCGCTCCTAAATATTCCACAGTCAACTGCCAGCTGTATTATAAGAACGTGGAAGTGTTTGGGAATGACAGCAACTCAGCCACGAAGTGGTAGGCCACGTAAACTGACGGAGTGGGGTCAGCGGATGCTGAGGCACATAGTGCAAAGAGGTCACCAACTTTCTGTAGTCAATCGCTACAGACCTCCAAATTTCATGTGGCCTTCAGATTAGCTCAAGAACAGTGCACAGAGAGCATCATGGAATGGGTTTCCATGGCCGAGCAGCTGCATCCACGCCATACATCACCAAGTGCAATGCAAAGCGTTGGATGCAGTGGTGTAAAGCACGCTGCCACTGGCCTCTAGAGCAGTGGAGACGCGTTCTCTGGAGTGACGAATCGCGCATCTCCATCTGGCAATCCGATGGACGAGTCTGGGTTTGGCGATTGCCATGAGAACGGTACTTGTCTGACTGCATTTTGCCAGATGTAAAGTTTGGTGGAGGGGGCGATTGTGGTGTGGGGTTGTTTTTCAGGAGCTGGGCTTGGCCCCTTAGTTCCAGTGAAAGGTACTCTGAATGCTTCAGCATACCAAGACATTTTGGACAATTCCATGCTCCCAACTTTGTGGGAACAGTCAGGGCAGGATTAACATAGGGGCTGATGGAGCAGCAGCTCCAGGCCCATGCCCCAGAATAGGCCCAGAGAAAGGATAAATATGTCTGCATTTATGGGCATTTGGACCCCTGTATCTCCAACACCATAGCAGCTACAGAGTCATGTGAGATATCGCTGGAAAGTCCAGAGCATGGCCTTTCCAATGATATAAAACATGACCATGTTTTACTTAAAAATAAATATTTCTTTATTTTTTTTCTTTCTAACACAGCAATATTTTTCACTTTTCAATCATAAAGTGAACAATGATGCTGCACTAACTAACCATCTCATTTCTCATGTCACCAAAAAGTATGGATGTGATGGCACAATCCGTGGTTACAAAACGGTACATCAAAAACCGAAACCGCTGTACTGCGGCGAAGATCACGGAGGGGGGGTGACTTTAGAACCCTGCAACACTAATCTTTACACCTCACAAGGGCAAGTGAGGTGTCATTGGTCAGGTCAGAGTCTGGCCTTTGCATTGATACTAACCGTGACAATGTATATCTAAAAGAAAACAAAAAAAATGTTTATTTTTAGTACCAAAGCGATGGCATTGTCCATTTGTCACGTATAAAATGAGCAATACCCCTGCCATTACGCACCTTTTCATTTCCCACGATGAGAGCAAGGTCAGTGTTTTATAGAGTCATATTATTCATAAAACACCATCCTCCAAAACACAAGGGAAATATTTCCTTTTTTTGGTTAAAATTGGAAATTTCTCCGAAAAATGCAGGAACAGGTTCCCATTTCAATTCTTTAACAAAAATTCCTTATAGAATATATAACCACAAAGGTTTGGATGATAAAATGTAAAACCATAATTTTACACTCTGTAAATGATTGAAATCTAAATGGAAATTTACTCACAGTATTTGCCTGTTTAGATATACCCGTATCTGCACTAGTAAAGAACCTAAAATCTGTTTTCGTTTCACTAAATTCCAAAAAAAGCCACCAAAATCTTCAGCTCCAGGCTCATAGAGATCTTAATCCGGCCCTGGGAACAGTTTGGAGCTGGCCCCTTCCTCTTCCAACATGACTGTGCACCAGTGCACAAAGCAAGGTCCATAAAGACATGGATGACCGAGTCTGGTGTGGATGAACTTGACTGGCGTGCACAGAGTCCTGACCTCAACCCGATAGAACACCTCTTGGATGAATTAGAGCGGAGACTGAGAGCCAGGCCTTCTCGTCCAACATCAGTGTGTGACCTCACAAATGCGCTTCTGGAAGAATGGTCAAAAATTCCCATAAACACACTCCTAAACCTTGTGGACAGCCTTCCCAGAAGAGTTGAGGCTGTTATAGCTGCAAAGGGTGGGCCGATGTCATATTGAACCCTATGGATTAGGAAAGAGATGTCACTTAAGTTCATATGCGAGTCAAGGCAGGTGAGCGAATACTTTTGGCAATATAGTGTATATATATATATATATATTGCCTAGATTTGATAAGTCATTTTAGTCCAGATACCAAAATCACCAGAGTATAGTAGTGTGTAGTTTTTCCTATTGATGCACATAGTAAAGCTTATTTGTGTTGCTTTATGGGCCTATGATCTGTCCTCTCAGGTTTTTATACCCTTTTTAACCATGCTATTTAACTATTAGTATTTACGACACCCATCCTAACCCCCCACATCCCCTTCCGCTTGGCTCTTCTTTATATATATAAACAGGGTTATCCAAAGAGATTCGAATTGCTTGAGAAAGGTAACCGAACGCTGAAAATCAGGGTTCGGTTACCTTTCCTGGCCATTCGGCTATCCAGAGAGCAGGCAATTCGCCAAATCCTGGCGAATTGCCTGAACATACGGTGCCTGTTCGGTCCCTGTTCGAGGGCAGTGAAATCCCCATCAAAAAGCACTGCTTCGGCTATTCAGAGAACACAAACCAGCAGTGAAAGGTTCCCCTAATGTCCTGCCATTCGGTGGTTTAATTCGGCAAATTTATTCAGGAGAATCCCATAGGCTTCAATGTTAAAAATATTCCCGTTTTAATTCAATATCTAATAAACCGTTCATTATAAAATTCTGCAGCAAAAAGTCTCTTTATTTATAGATTTTTTAGGATACTTTAAGGATTTTTCTTATTTTTTTTTTTTTTATTAAAAGTCCGATTTTTTTTTTTTTTTTTTCAGTTTACTGATTTTTTTTGTAACAGCCCTCTTTATTATCATTCCCTGGACCTCCTGTAAAAATTTCAGACATTTTCGCTCAGTAGTTTCTTTGCAAACAGCGTTTCATTTTCCCAGATTCATACAAATGGTTTTTCTAATTTATTCACTGCCTCCTCTACGTCACAGCTGCTTCGGCTCTGTGTGATTCGGCTCCTGTTCGGCTCCTGTTCGTCTTTTTCAAAGGTTAATCCAGATGTTTTTGCTTGTTTTCAGCGTGCATTCGGTTAGTTTTCGTCAGGTTTTCGGCAGCTTTTCCCTGCAATTCGGGGGCCCTGTGCTCTTTGCTGAATACACCGCAGGGTCACCGAAATGCAATCGGCAAAAGGAACCGAATTGAAGAGAACGAAAAGTCACCGAACGTGCGGTGACTTTTCGAATCTCTTTGGATAACCCTGAAAATCTTTTGATCGTAGTGGATGATTTCCCTAAGGCTAGGGTCAGACGAACGCATTTTTCGCGTCGACCGTGGAAAAGTGCGGTCGAACGAACGGACATATTTTTTCACGGAATACGCGATAGCGGTCATACGATGCGCCTTTTCGTCCGTGATTTTGTACGGATCAACAATAAAACACTTTTTGCGTCTGGACGTTATGTTGGCCGGACATTAGCAGCGTCTGAAGTCTCCCAATCACGCAAACACGCCGCTATGCGGCCGCAGCGCACTCTGTACGTCAGTAGTAGCGGTTTGACGTTCTCGAAAAAATGCGTTCGTTTGCCACTTGCGTTGCGCGGACGAACTTTCGTGCGGCCGTACTTCGTGTGTTCCCCGGCATTGGACGTCATTTGCTGCTAGCACGGCCGTGATTTTGTGCGGCTAAACGCACGTTAAAACTGCGTTCGTCTGACCCTAGCCTAAGATTGTCTCCTGAAAAGAAATATCTTTATTTTGAAGAAAAAAATTGTCATTTTTTGTACCATCTTATAACATTCTGATTTAGAATAAATACAATAAGTTGCACTTTGGTAAAAATCCTTTCTGTTGAAGTACAATTGAAATTACTTTATAATGGGTTTCATGCATTCAGTATTTTATATTCCCTGGTTTCCGAAACAATATTCAATAACAGCATGAAATGTGTATAATCATTGTTCACATGAACTGCTCAAATGTATTTTTAATGTTTATTATTTATATTGTTTGAGATGACATTTTCACTACACTTAAGATAACTGTTGTTGACTAAAAACAAATATATTGACATTGCAATAAAAGAAAATTGTCTCAAGAATAAGCTGTTTTAAATATATATATATATATATATATTCATGAAATTGGCAGCTTGTTGCAAAATAGTACCCGTGTATACTGCTCTGTATTTATTTTGCAATCTGTGACATACTGTCATTTAAGAATTCATATTCCCTTTGATATTTTGAACAAATGCAATACACCAATACAAATCATCATTACAGTTACAGTAGTAAGTATTTATAAAGCGCCAACAAATTTCTTAGCTCTGTACATTGGGAGAAACAGAATAACAAATATACATACACGTTACACATCGGGAAAGAAGGAGGGAGGACCCTACTCGAGAGTTTACAATCTAAGAGGAGAGGGCTGACACATTAGGTGAGGGTGAATAGGGTATGTGAAGTAGCGGGGTGCATTAGATGGCATTCCATTTTTATATCAATTATAAATACAGAGTCACATTAATTTATGACCAAGATCTTGTATTGATGATGGGAGAGTCGCAGCGCTGCATAAAGTCTTCTCCAGCACATTATCCCAAAGATTCTCAATGGGGTTAAGGTCTGGACTGTGGCCAATCCATGTGTGAAAATGATGTCTCATGCTCCCTGAACCACTCTTGCACAATTTGAGCCAGATGAATCCTAGCATTGCCATCTTGGAATATGCCCACTGTGCCATCAGCGAAGAAAAAACCCATTGATGGGGAAACCTGCTCATTCTGTATATTCAGGGAGTAACGTGAGCTCATTTTTGCGGCTGAAACGTATTAATCCCTGTAGTAATTATCCAATGGAAGGCTCACACCTATTTGCGTAGTTAATTCCAGGTGGTGACTTTTTTTGGCCATGTGGTTTATATATATATATATGCTAAACTGTATAGATTTTTATTTTCACATCAAACTATAGACAAAACCTTATGATGAAAAAAATGTAACAGATTTTTGCCAAAATTGCAACTACGGTGTTTAAAAACAAAAAAATATATTATTTTTTGTGATTGTTTTCAAACCCTTTGCTTTGACACTTGAATTTAACTTTACCCTTAGAACTTTAGTATATTCACTTTTTATTTCTAAATGTACTTCCTAAATAATCTGGGCCTAATGGCCATTTTCAAAGCCTCGTTAGTTAAGGGGAATTGCATTTATATTTTTATAACTTTATATACATGAAATGTTCAAAAACTGAAAAACTATCTGTAGTATTCTCTTGTAGGGATGAGCTGTTCGGTTCGATCTGTTCGGAGTTCGCATCGAACATCGGCCATTTGACAGTTCGCGAACTTCGAACTTTTTGTGGCGTTCGCTAAAAGTTTGCAAAAAAAATTTGAAAAAAGTATAAAAAATGCTTAAAAAATGCTTAAAAATTACTAAAAAATCTAGAAATAAAGAGACTCTTTACTGCAAAATATTATAAGCAACGGTTTATTAGATATTGAATTAAAACGGGAATATTTTAAACATTGAAACCTATGGGATAAAACATTCTTGTTACTAAAACATCAGGCAGACACGGCCCTCTAATCAGGCACTGTAGAGGGCAGCCTGCCGGGGCCTCCCAAGGATCCCCTTGAGGAGCATGCGGCCGCCGGATGACAGAGCTGCGACTGTGCGGGTTAGCCGCCCGGGTGCATGTGGCAGAGACAGGCAGCGCAGGGAGGGAGCCACTGCACCTGCGGCCACGACAGACCCCCCCCACAACCAGGATCCAGGGAGCCCCCACTGACCACCAGGCTAAGGTAAGGCGACACATTTCTAAAAAAAATAAAATCCAAGGACATTCTTAAATGTCCCTGGGAACATAAAATAAAACCTTTTCCTTCTTTCTCTACCTGGCTGAATGTATTTAATTATATACATTAGATACATTCAGCCAGGTAGAGGGGGTGGCAGGTGGGCTGCGCGGGGTCTCAGGCAGTGGTTTGTTTTTTTTGTGTGTATATTTTTAGCAAATTTATAGGGGAAGGTAAGGGCAGGTATGATATATATATATATATATAGATAACATATATATCTATATTCTTATAAATATATATATCCAGACTTGTATTACACACACATTTTGGCAACTAATTGCCCCCCCCCAATTTGGCTGATCCCTCCAGAAGAAATGTTGAACCCGATAGAGCAGAGAATAATATATATATTCTCTGCTCTGTCGGGTTCAACATTTCATCTGGAGGGATCAGCCAAATTGGGGGGGGGGCATTTAGTTGAGATTGTACACATGCCACCCCCCATGTGCGTATGTGTATATATGGTCTGAGGTCTGTGGGTGGGTGTATATATATATCTATCTGCGTGTTGATATATACGTATATATAGGTCTGCGTGTTGATATATACGTATATGTCTGTGTGTGGTATCAATGCATCCCTACTCTATACACAGCGCTCTGTGTCCCTATAATATATACAGTCAGGTCCAGAAATATTAGGACATCGACACAATTCTAACATCTTTGGCTCTATACACCACCACAATGGAGTTGGAATTAAACAAATATAATGTGCTTTAACTGCAAACTGTCAGCTTTAATTCGAGGGTATGTACATCCACCTCAGGTGAACGGTGTAGGACTTACAGCAGTTTGCAGATGTGCCTCCCACTTGTTAAGGGACCAAAAGTAATGGGACAATTGGCTTCTCAGCTGTTCCATGGCCAGGTGTGTGATATTCCCTCATTACCCCAATTACAATGTGCAGATAAAAGGCCCAGAGTTCATTTAAAGTGTGCTATTTGCATTTGGAATCTGTTGCTGGCAAATCTCAAGATGAGATACAAAGAGCTGTCACTATCAGTGAAGCAAGCCATCATTAGGCTGAAGAAACAAAACAAACCCATCAGACAGATAGCAAGAACATTAGGCATGGCCAAAACAACTGTTTGGAACATTCTCAAAAAGAAGGAACGCACCGGTGAGCTCAGCAACACCAAAAGACCCAGGAGACCACGGAAAACAACTGTGGTGGATGACCGAAGAATTCTTTCCCTGGTGAAGAAAACACCCGTCACAACAGTTGGCCAGATAAAGAACACTCTCCAGGAGGTAGGTGTATGTGTGTCAAAGTCAACAATTAAGAGAAGACTTCACCAGAGTGAATACAGAGGGTTCACCACAAGATGTAAACCATTGGTGAGCCTCAAGAACAGGAAGGCCAGATTAGAGTTTGCCAAACAACACCTAACAAAGCCTTCACAGTTCTGGAACAAGATCCTATGGACAGATGAGACCAAGATCAACGTGTACCAGAGTGATGGGAAGAGAAGAGTATGGAGAAGGAAAGGAACTGCGTGCTCATGATCCTAAGCATACCACCTCATCAGTGAAGTATGGTGGTGGTAGTGTCGTGGCGTGGGCATGTATGGCTGCCAATGGAACTTGTTCTCTTGTATTTATTGATGATGTGACTGCTGACAAAAGCAGCAGGATGAATTCTGAAGTGTTTCAGGCAATATTATATGCTCACATTCAGCCAAATGCTGTAGAACTCATTGGACGGCGCTTCACAGTGCAGATGGACAATGACCAAAAGCATACTGCAAAAGCAACCAATGAGTTTTTGAAGGGACAGAAGTGGAATTTTATGCAATGGCCAAGTCAATCACCTGACCTGAATCCCATTGAGCATGCATTTCACTTGCTGAAAACAAAACTGAAGGGAAAATGCCCCAAGAACAAGCTGGAACTGAAGACCGTTGCAGTAGAGGCCTGGCAGAGCATCACCAGGGATGAAACCCAGCGTCTGGTGATGTCTATGCGTTCCAGACTTCAGGCTGTGATTGACTGCAAAGGATTTGCAACCATGTATTAAGAAGGGAAAGTTTGATTTATGATTATTATTCTGTCCCATTACCTTTGGTCCCTTAACAAGTGGGAGGCACATCTGCAAACTGCTGTAAGTCCTACACCGTTCACCTGAATTGGATGTACATACCCTCAAATTAAAGCTGTCAGTCTGCAGTTAAAGCACATTGTGTTTGTTTCATTCCAACTCCATTGTGGTGGTGTATAGAGCCAAAGATGTTAGAATTGTGTCAACGTCCCAATATTTCTGGACCTGACTGTATGATCAGGGGTTACCTTTTTGTTTATATTTTTATACTATTCCTATTAAAGTAACAGTAATTTTTGATGTATTTTATTGAGTAGAAACTTTTTTTGCCTATATAACATGTGCTTTGTGAAAATAAAATGGTTTTGTGTGTACATTTTAATTTATTTAGTGGATTCCTGTCCAGTGCGGTGAGAAGCAAACGTTTGCAGTGTAGACACGCTGCGAGGCGGAGTGAAGTCAAGCCTGCAAAACATTTTCTTCTCTTCACTACGCTATGCGTCGATACATGCTCAATTTGTCTCAGCCTTTATTCCCGCATCGCAAGCTTACCGAATCAGTTTGTATACTTGTTACTGACCCTGCTTGTTCTGAGGACCTGATCTGTTGCCGACTTTGCCTGCCGTTTGACTATTCTCTCTGTGTATTCCCTGCCTGTTCTATTTGCTTCCTGTTGCTACTGGTGTGGGCCGATTCTCACCATATACAGTAGCGCAGTACAAGTGCCTAAACATTGCTGACCCGGTTTTGTTATAGCTGCTGATGTAACTGAATAGATCGGGGATCTCTTCTGCATTAACAAAACCTCCACCACTGCACTCTTCCACAATACCACAGAGGGGTTACTTACGGTGTGAAGGCACTTGCTGCCATCAAAGGCACAATATTTGGGTGCACTGCCACTGACGCCTATACCAGATTCATATCATTTTAATATTGGACCACAGGGTCCAACCCTGCACACTTCCACAATACCACAGAGGGGTTACTTATGGTGTGAAGGCACTTGCTGCCACTGGCACCAAAGGCACAATATTTGGGTGCACTGCCACTGACGCCTATACCAGATTCATATCATTTTAATATTGGACTGCAGGGTCCAACCCTGCACTCTTCCACAATACCACAGAGGGGTTACGGTGTGATGGCACTGTTGCCGACACTAAAGGCCCAATTTTAAAGCACCTATTGTTGCTTTCATCCAAAGCCTGCATAAGTTTCACCATAATTTAGCCAAAGAATCACTAAACTTGTTCTTCGTGTGCTAAAATGTCTCCTCATTTCATACAGGCTGCCGCCCCAAGCAGTTGTTTTGAATAGATTAAAGGAAAACCATTTACCGTCATTTGAAATGTCATTTTTTTGTTTTTAAATGTTTCTATACATCCTACAAATCCGCCACTTCACGGGCAGGTTATGGGGACCTCCTAGGCATGATATTTGAAGGAATTTTTTATTTTTATTCTTAACCTTTATTTCATGGAAAACTCACTGTTCCTTTAAAAACGTTTTTTTTAAACTTTTTGTCTTGTTTCCTGTCCCCCAGGGCACTACCCAGACCCCCATACACCTTTTATGGCAAATATGTAGGATGTATGCCCTCTTGGAGGGCACTCTAAAAATCGAACTTTCGAGTCCCATTGACTTGCATTGAGTTCGGTTCGTGTTCGGGTTCGAACTCGAACTTTTGAAATTGTTCAAGTTCGAATGCGAACCGAACACGAGGGTGTTCGGCTCATCACTACTATTCTCTTGCTAAATTTCTCAACTTTAAAAAAAAATTAAGTTTTCCGTTATTATATTGTTTATTAAAATATATTGTGCTTTATCGGGATTAATTGTCTTGTATAAATGAATTGAAACCTATTACACGTTGGCAGAACTGCTGGTTTTATAAAAGGTGAAATTGTCAGAAGAATGCCCAAAGTATTTAAAAGTTAGTTATCTAAATGTTTAACACATCTTGAATAAAATGTAGTTACTGTTGGGAAAGTAGAATTTTTTGAAGTTGATTGAGCTCAAAGGTGAAATGGATTGTGAAGAACTTGAAATGTTCTGCGTACCATTATGTTTAAAGTGGTATTGCCCTTCCATGCACCCTTCATTAATTCTTTGAAGCTTGAAGCTATTTAGAACATACCAGATTAAAGGTTTTCTGATCTGCTCAGTTGGCTTTGGGACAAGGACTGTATTTTATTTCCTAACACACTGAATGATAACAATGACCGTAATGATTTCAATTAAAAAAATTTATTTTAATGACCATGTCAATTAGTACTATGTATTCAAGATACAAAATATTGTAGCGGTGTTAAGTTAACAGAAATAACAATACTCTCTGGATTTCCCCAAAGATAAACAAATAGAATATGCGGTTGATTGTCATCATAAGGAAATGGTAAGTAAATACAGTGGAACAACTCACTGCAACAGAAATCGCACACAGGTATATGTAAAACAAAACACACAGAAAGGTATCCCCAGGACCATTTCGGGAGGGGGACACATGACAGCGGGCATGGTCCGTAATTAAGGAATGGCGATTGGCAGAGCGCAGGGTCGCTGCAACATTCTGGCAGCAGGTTATATTTAAGGCTGTGAAGGGGAGGCCCTGTCTCTTTGTGCCTGGATAGCTGGCAGAAGGAGAAGTTGTGATTGATGCCAATTTAGAACATTTGCTGTGCCAATTGCGTGCTCACGCGGAGGCTCGGGGCACTTCGTCCAAGATCTGCTGTATGCTAGTGTTAACGACAGTAGGGGCTCGTCTCCGGCGGAGGATCGGCGTCCATGGCGCAGGGAGAGACCTTCCAGACCGCCGTGCCGATTACATCAAAGTCCAGTGCGGGGAAGAGGAGAGGCTGCCACACTGGCGCGGAATGAGCAGACGGAGATTGCTGGGACCTGTTGCAGCATCAGGCAGAGCGACGGAGGTCAGGGGGAACTAAGTCATGCCCACAAAATGGCCGCGCCCAGCAGAAGAAGCCGGCTAAAGGGAAAAAGAAGGCTGCGAAGGGGCTAGAAGTGCCCGCCAGCCAGGAGGAGCAACCGGGACCCACACAGAAAAAACATAGAGCAGATCTGTCATGTTCATAATAAGCAATGTTACATAAAAAAAAATTGCACTCACATGGAGTAGAGCCAAGAAAAAGGTACGGGCACTTCAGACCTCTGAATCATATAATCTTTTATTGGAGTAATATCTTACAGTGAAACAACGTTTCAACTCTCAGAGAGTTTTTGTCATTATGGCTGCTGTAAATAAAGGGGACAGGCTCCTAATTCCTATTTTTTATTCTCTTGAATGTAATCAAAGACTCCCACTCTATGACGGAAACCTCTTCTTGTGCTTTGCCTAAATATTGGAGAGTATAACCTATAAGTACATATTAGTTTTCTGCCTGTTCATGGAAAATATGTGTATCTGTACAATTTCTTCTGATGTGCAATAGTTGGCATAGTTGGCAATAGCGGGACATTAAATAAAATTAAATCAAATAAATTACATATCCCCCACTAAAGGTCTACTCCAATGTGATCCATTAAGCAAAGTCATCCTTTAAAATTCTGCTTATGGAAAACACAAGACGTTCTAAAGGTGCAACCTGAAACAACCAAAAACTCCAAAATATCACTTTGTACACATGCAATTTTTCTTAAATGTTAAGGTGCCTAAATGTTGCTTTTTAGTGGATACAGTGTTTATTGAGGTTTTTATAAAAATGGGATAAGCAGAAATGATGTGGACATTTTTACACATTTTATGCACAAATAAGTGGATACATAAGATATTTCCTGCATTAACCCTTTCACCGCATTTCACCGCTGTGTGCTGAGCTCATTTTTACCGCTTTCATGTTTAAACGCGATTTGAAGCGACCCAGACATATTATATATCGTTCTTTCCGACAGACTCGGCAGATTCATAATATATCATTTTTATATGTATACGTCATGTCCTGCCTGTATATTATGACAAAAAATGCAATAAAAGTTTAATTTTTAATCATCTGCAGCGTGTAAAGTGTTTTTTTCACCTTTTATCACATGAACATTTGCGGTTATATTTTCTATGGGGTGCGCTTGTACAAAAATTTGAAATGGGGACTCGTTACATTTTTTGGGGGGAATTACAGGATTTTTTAGCAACGCACCCCAAAGAAAAAAATCATTAGTGCAGCATCATTGTTCACATTATAATTGAAATGTGAACAATATTGCTGCATTAATAAAAACAACACACCAAAAAATACATGTTTTTTTTAAGCGGTGCCTGGCTTTAACCCCTTAGGCACCGGGATGCACTTTAGTGCCTTGCGGCACCAAAGTGCGGCCTAGCTCTGGTGGGGGCCGCCATCTTGGATGGTGGCTCCACCCCTGGGTCCACCCCCTCACTGCCTGACATCATCACGCATAGCATGATGATGTCTGATAGCCGGGGAACCCCTAGCTGCCCGGGGATTTCCCAAGGAAATCCCCTGGTGGAGATAAGGCGTAGCTTTGAACCCCAATACCTTTGAACCGTGGCAGATAGGGGGTCATGGAGGGTGTCATTTGAAAGGCCTGAGCATGGCCTTTTAAATGATACCAGACATGACCAGGTTTAAAATAAAAAAAATAAAATAAAAAATAATAATAATAATAAAAAAAAACATGTATATGAGACTCTCCCCTTTTAAGCGGTGCCTGGCTTTTCTTTGTGGGACCTCCCGATCGGGAGGGAGAGGGATCCGAATGGATCCCCCCTCCCTTCCAGGCGATCTCCAGCATCGCCGGGGGGTCGCCTGGAAATGACGTCATCGGGCATGGCGCGATGACGTCATTGACGTTGGGCGGGTCTTAACTTCAGCGTCTGAGGATGCTGAAGTCAGACCGTCGCGGTACCCCGGACAGAGAGGTGAGTATCTCCGCCAGGGGTCCCGCAAAGCTGATGACATGTGGAACATGTCATCAGCATACAGCGGGAGTAACTGAGGACGTGTCCCACACGTCGTCAACAGTGAAGGGGTTAAATATGAAAATTGCCCAACCCCAGTCCCAGACCAGACTAAGCATCAAAATCTATTCCTATTATCCTACTGGTATCTTAAAGCTAGAAAGCAAAGAGGGTGAAAAAAGTGTCAATAGAACAAAAAAGGCCACATAGGAATTATTGAGGTAAAGATTCCAATTTAGGAAGGTGGCTTCCATCTGTTCTAAAGCCATCATGTCAATAGGTCCTCCAGGATTTGCTTAGGACAAGGCTAGGGTATATAGTGATTATAACTGTCAGGGGTGTGAACAGACAGAGTTTAGAGAGTAAGAGCCCGCAGTGCAGCAGAAAGACAACTCAATGTTCTTGAACCCAGGACATACTTGAAAACGAGAGACATCTCAATGTATCCTTCCTGGTAAAATACTTTATAAATAAATAAATAAATCCAAAACAGCAGGTTGTGGTTGAAACCTGGTGGTTTATTCACAAAGGGGTTACGAGAGAGAAAGCAGACGGGATACACAAGAGGAACAAGGTAAACTTTGAAATACAGGTACACAGCAACACAGTAGGTTACACGTCAGGGGAATATGACAAAGTTGAGAACAAAGAGGGTTACACAGACCTCTCAGGACACACCGTAGACAATGTGCAATGTTGAAGCACTGCTACTTTACATAATACTATTAACCCCTCTCTACCAAGATCAACAATACACAATGTTCAAGACATCTCTTGTTGTCCTCATATCAAGTATAGTCAATCTGGGCCGTTGGAATGATGCCCAAGGTGCTAACGCTTTTTTAAAAGCAACTGGGGATGTGTCTATTTACACCCCCCCCCATCCGATCCTGTATGAAGACCAGAACTGCAGTAACTCCATTTGGCCAGTAGATGGGGGATTCTCCTTGACAAATAGGTTATTACAGTAAGGAATAGGTTGGCAATATTCCCAAATATTTCTTACTCTCTTTTTAATTAAATAGGTTTTTCCAACAAAAAAAACCCACTGATTCCAGACAGTGGTTTTATGGAAAATCCCTTAGTAGTGAAGGAGTTACATAGGTTTCCATAGTCAGGCCACACCTGTAGCTCCTGTGAGCTTGGGCGATAAAAAACCTGAGAGGGACAAGGAAGAAGGAAAAATGCTGCCAGAATTTAAGTCACGGCATTGTCTTTTCTGCTTCTTTCATGCTCATGGGTTTGGGTCAGGACAATAACAGATATTTTTTACATATTGCATTTTTACTACCCTCACAATAACTATAATCACTGTTCTTTTAACTACTGTGATTTTCCTATTTGTCAAACACTATCTTTGCGTTTTCCCATCTCTAGTTTTCATCCATGTCGTTTGTTACTTTTATATTTTCAATTGTTGGTTCCCATCAACAAAAACATTTATTTAACTCTCGATCAAAACAACTATATATGCCCTTAACAACTTGGCTGCTATGGACGTGCTCAGCGCGTCCTGCCAAGTGCACCTCCTGTGCTTTGGATGCACTGAGCGCGTCCTAGCACAGGAGGCAGCAATCAGCCGGGATTCCAGCCGATTGCTGGCCCCCCCGGTGCGGGCTGACATCTTGGATGTCAGCTCGGCACTCCGGGACCCAGGGGGGAAGATATATGTCATCGCTCTGGTGCGATGACATCTATTTCAGGCGCCCCCCGCGAGTGCGGAGAAGGTGCCTGAAAGGGAGAGGGGAGGTCCTTCGGACCTCTCTCCCTCCTGATCGCCGGGAGCCAGCGTTCAAAGCCGGGCACGGTTTGGAAGGGCCTGCCCTTCCAAACGGTGCCTTGCTTTAACCCTTTGGGTGCCGGATCACAATTCGGCGCCGAAAAGTGCGGAATCGTGATCCTCTTCCGGAGCTGGCTAACATCTTGGATGGCGGCCAAGCTTCCATAAACTCCCCCTGACGACTGGCATCATCGTGCATAGCAGTTAACCCCTAGTTGCCACCAATGGTGGAGATAGGGGGTTTCAATGTTCTCCCGATCTGTGGCAGCTTGGGGTTAATGTTTGGTATTGTTGGGTCGGCCAGAGCATGGCGTTTCCAACGATATCAAACATGACCATGTACAAGTTAATAAAAAAATAATTAAAAAATCAAAATCAAAATCAAAAAATATTTTAAAAAAATTATAGAATTTTTTTTTTTTGTTAATGCAGCAATATTGTTCCCATTTCAATTATAATGTGAACAATGATGCTGCGGTAAGGATTTTTGTATGGGGTGCGTTTGTTAAAAATCGCATAATTTTCCCCCAAAAAAATGTAACGAGTCCCCATTTATAATTTTTTTAACAAGCGCAACCCATAGAAAATATAACCGCAAACACTCGCATGTTAAAATGTGAAAAAAAACACTTTACACATTGTAAATTATTGAAAATTCTAATTTTATTGCATTTTTTGTTATAATATACAGACAGGACATGACGTATACGTATAATAATGATATATTATGAATCTGCCGTATCTGCCGGAAAGAACGATATATAATATGTCTTGGTCATATAATAAAATAAGGCTTCAAAACGCGGTTAAACATGATGAGCGAAACCGGTGAAAATTAGCACAAAGGCGTGAAATGCCTCAGCAGCAAAAGGGTTAAAAGGAAAGCTTGCATAATCCAAAATTTATATCATTATAGCTAGATAATTAGCATTTTACATATTAATGTGAATAATGCTACCTGCTACATGGAGAAGCTTACAGTTTCAAATACAGTAGGCTGAACTTATTTTCTAAAAATCTACCAACACAAACTGTAGATCAGACTGCCTTTATATTTTGAAAACGAATGCGATGTTTTGTAAACAGTTTATGAATTTCAAAAGTGCATTTTTCAATGAGTAGTAAGGTTTGTTGTTTAGGTTTTTTGTTGTTGTTGGTATAAATCGTCTTATGAGATTAAAGATGTTGCATTTTTCAGACTAAAAAGTTCACGATGACAAAAACAAACCATTACGTTTAAAGCCTTGATTTTAAACTTGAGCTGAAACTTCTAACGAAAATAATTGCTTGTTAGTAAACAGGAACGATCCTTTACAAAAAAAAAAGTCTTGAGTATAATTTACTTTAAAAGTGTTCTCAAAAGTTTCTAGACGGGTTTTGCATACTAATCCACTTCTTACAGGCAATTTATAGCTCTTAAGAATCTTTAGATGCGTTTAAGTACAGATATAATACAGCTAAGCATTTAGGACTAATTTTAAGACATTGTTGAAAACACTATATTAAGAATAAAAAAAAGAAAATGTAAAAGGAGCTGTATGTACAATTACACGGCATAATAACATCATGCTTGTTAAAAATAAAAAAGGTACCATATAAGGCGATCCAATACAATACTATAAAAGACATAAAATATGTGATGGATATTATACAGTTCACAAGTATTAGTTGTAGTTTCCATGTGCACTGTAAAGCAACACAAACCTTAAATAGGCCCAAATTGCCCAACCATAGCTCACTAGGGGCCCTACTCTGAAGCTCTGGAGCTGTACAACAGAACGTCTCGAGCACTGGGCTTACTTTTTTAATGGCTCCACTTGTATCTTGGATGTAGCGCCAGCTTACTGAACAATAATGTCTCCTATACTTTATATACTCTGTGTATACTGTGTATGGGAGACGTTAAAGTGCAGGTAGCTTCTGCACAATAACCTAACACTTTAGGGTAATCCCGCCATTAAATCCCGTACTCACCTTGGATCCCTTAATGGCGAGAATGGCGCTATCCACCGCTTCCTAGCTCCACACGCAGAGGAACACTGGGAATTTATAGTTCCCAGTGGGCCTTTTCGTAACCCTCAGCCGGCCTGACTAGATTTAATTTGTGCAAGTTCCTGCAGAGTTTGTGTGAGAACCCATCAGTCTCCATGGAGTCCTGTGGACTCTTGGAACTGATAACACTCGTGGTGCTAAGTGCTGTTGGTGTTTTCAATTAATACCTCGGCGGGATTACGAGTGGAACTGCTGAGAAAGACGCTCCATCATAATATGGGTGTTAAATGACATGTGTGTCAGGGTTAATTATTAAGACTTGTATTTTCTCTTACTATATATATATATATGTCATTAATGACAGTGCCTCCTATACCAATGATATAATTTGGTTGTTTACCCTTAAAATAAGAAATAATAACCAATAAATGAATATACGTCTTAACAAATATACAGCGCGTTATCCCAAGTTCTTTTGAGGCTATGTAGATATTTTTAGACACAATAAAATCATTAAAGATGATACGAGACTACGTAGCAGTAAAACAAAATCAAGGTTTATTTACACCATCAAGTCCCATACAATCATAGGTTATCAACTGATCAGCAAGATACATTTAAAAATAATTACAGGTAGTGATTAGTAGCAATACTGCGACACGCAATAATCTAAAGGACAAACCGCTTAGGTTTATAGACCGCATCACACATATGCACGAATCAATTCTTAAACACCAAGTTCTATTCTACCCACTTAAGCTTCTCCCATAATAAAACAATCCTCAATCTGGCTAAAAACACTCAGCTACTGGGGCATCACCTGCAGCACAATTTATTATTGTGGGGGCTGATTCACTAAATTAAACTTCCTTCAGGGAGGCACATAACACAATCTTGATCAGTAAACTATCTCTTCTACAGATTAATCACAGCATCAATACTCGGCTTACAATGTCATTCATTGCAGTTACTCTGTAACACATATGGTGGACCGAGCAAGATAACCTGTATATTTAATCACTTGCAATCTAGACTCAGCAATTTATCCAGCAGGAGTTAACAAAAACTTCCTATTGACTCAGTATACTATTACGTGTATTATACATGAAAATACATTCAATAGCAGCGGTTACAAGATGTAGAATTGGGTTATGTTCGTTTATTCTAATGGGGCTGATGGTAACTTGATATATAAAAGCTATTTCTCAGTTCCAGCTTATCTCACTATGGAGACAAAATTTATCTTTTGATGTCCAAATACACCATTCTTGGACTATAAATAACTTCAATAAAGTAGGGGGAGCAACAAGGCTGCCCATAATAGTTTTCTTCTTTAGCCTTTCCGTTCTACTGCAGAGAAATGCTAGCTATTCTACGGTTTAGGCTTCAACAGCCAACTAATTAATTTATGTTCCTTTAATAAGTGATGGACATATAAAGCAGTGACAATGCAATTAGAAAATAGATATCAAGTTAAAATTATTCAATCATACTTTACCATCTGGTAGTGAAGTGGACAATAGTCCTTCCTCGGATGCCAGTCTCTGTTCCAATCGGTGGAGAAATCAGGTAAGTGATGGAGCGCGGTTAAAGAAATCACACAGACAATCGAAGGAGTCTATGGGGCTTCTCTGGTCAAAGCCAATGATTCCTCTGTTTAATAATAGGTTTTGATACATGTTTTATAGTAGTTTGCTGCGTAAGCGAGTGGGAGTCAACTTAACATTTTGATTGACTTCAGCATAAAATTGCGGACATACATTTATTTATTAAATAAATGAGAATCAAACATCAGCTATTTCCAAAGGTCAAGATATCATGTGTCATCGGCCTAGTCAGCAGTGTTCTCTGCATCCTGGGCGATCTTGTGATGTCCCGTAACAGGATGTACACTGGGTTCTTCATCCTGCTTGTGGTCAATTGTTTTTGTAGGGCCACCTGCTTGTGGTTCATTATTTCTGCAGAGACAGCGAAATTACGCAAGATACATTGTGGTTTTATCTGAAAAGACAGTTATATTAATATCGTCTTAAAGCCATAGCATACTTAACCTAAATGAGCATTTTTATAGGCCTTTTTCTAGGCCCAAGAATATTATAAAAGCAGATATATATTCCTGTCCACAACAGTTCCCCCTAAAAATGCACATTTCTCAAGTGTACCCTTGGAGACGAACCGCACCTTCATCCGTTCCCCTAATAGTCTCGCCAGCCATCCCAAATCTTCGCCGGAGGTTGAGACGAGATATTCCTATTGAATAAAACCCCTGTGTAGTCCAGGCTTCGGAGCATGGTCGAGACTGGTGGGTCAAGAGTCGGGCCTCAATTCATCTTGCAAAGGGTCACTAACCTTGGCTCAAAGTTAAATCACAGACGGGTTTCTCGAGGGAGGGGACGCATGGATTCATAATTCTGTGGTTGAGTTGTCACTGGTGGGCGGATTCTGTCATACATCTCATTCACAGGAACTTCCAGAAATTCTAGACTAGTATACAAAGTGCCAACATTCTCCCCAGTGTCCCCACACACTTGACTAAGCAGAACAGGTGTAGTGGATTCCACAGTTCTTTCTACAACCTTTTTAATGCAGGGTAAAACACAACATCCAATCACCGCCAACAGAACCACTACTACCAGGATAACTATCCCTATTTGTGTGAGGATTTCGATGTGCTTTTACTTTTAGCACTGCAACCTGTGTAAGTGCGTGTAGTTCCTGTTTTTGTCTTTGGTCAGAAACGGTGGGGGCAAGGGGGAAGTTGAACTGAACAGAATTGGCATCAAAACTGAAGATAGATACTGGTGTGAGAGGATTCAGGTGGGTCTTAGTGGAATCTTGGGGTGGCTCCTTGTGGATCTGGTGGTATCTGGCCCTTTCTATCCTTTTCTTCCCCTCTGTCTAAAACTCCCCCCTTTTATGTTCCAGGTTTCTTTATCTAAAGACTGGCCTACAAGGGAGAAGCTTGACCATATTTATCATCATCTGATTGGTGGGTCGTTTTATTCTTTTCCACCAATATTTAACTAGGTGCTCCTGGCACCTGTCCAGCAGAGGTCTCCCTAAGATCAAAATCATAACTTTGGAGTTTCTCAGATCTTAGGGACCAAAATCCTAAAGGAATTAATATATATATGACCAGGTAATAACCTAATATATACAAGTATTCTATGCAGCATCTACCAATATTATTATTATTCTTTATTTATAAAGTGCCAGCATATTTCACCACGGCGTGCATGCATGATGTACATTGGTATAGGTATCTAGAGATATGGGTCTGCAGAATTATCTGAATTCTTTTTTTACAGCTTGGACAATTCAACATTGTCCAAAGTTTTCATGATTAGAGAGCTTAGATGTGACCCATTGAATTGCCCTTGGATATACAATACGTTTTGCTTTCATGTGGGATACATTGTATTCCTTAGTTTCAAGGCAATGCAATTTGCAATATAGCTTCCTTAACATCTGGGTTTTTACAACCAAAATTGCTCCAGAATGTTATTTTTCCCCAGTTTCTGTAAAATAGTTATTGTTTCCCTTCGTCAATATAATCTGATAAAGGGGAATCCTTGTTTGAGAAGTTGGAGGTCCATTGTCTGAGAAACTCATTCTGTTTACCAGGTGTTAAAATTTAACCAGGCTGTCTGTTTGAAAGAAATTCAAGGTATCTCTGTGATCCGTCTTGCCAAAATATGAAAAGTTATGGAAGTTTCATATCTGGAATAATCTGACAGGTGCTTATGAAAACGGTGAAGGCTTGGGTTTTTAACTAGCGTCTGTCATTTAACACCACCATTAGAATAGGGCCCTAGAACTTACTGCTACATCCAAAGAAAAACCTGTTTGGCCACCTGAGTCTTCCACTCATGTCAGTGAAGGTACAACACGATGGTCCTATGCAACGTTCTGTTGTATTCCATGAATCCCAAGTCAAGGACCAGTCACCCATGTTTCTGTTAGTGTCTGTTTAAAACATAGAAGTCCGATGTTGTTCCTTCCTCAAATCTCCAGCTACAAAATTAGAGAAATTGTGATGAAAACAAAATATTCCAGCAATACTATATATATATATTTTATGTAAGGAAGTTAAATGTATTCTGTGTTTTTATTTCGTGATGGATATGTATCGTTTAATGCTTTCCCAGAGAACACATTTACTACGTGAAAAACTGCTTCAGCTCTATATATTTTAGTACATGGTTCAGTTTTAAAGGCCTTTACATTAGCATTTGTTTTACGGCTTCCCAGTCAATGATTTTTACATCATTAAGGTTTTCACTTCTGGGAAATAAGATATATATTTATTATTGACCTTAGCATTTTGTAATTCTTGCATAAAATAATAGCAGGAAAATCCCAAATAAAAAAAAAAATCGATTAAGATCACGGAGCTTTAATATCGACAGAGATCCACCAGTTTTAATTTTATATTGATGTTATAACGATGCCCTCATGAACCTGTAGATTTCTGGGTCATACATGAGGAGAAATGGTCACCATGGGATTGCAGTGTGCATTGCATGTCTCTGTTATATCACGTTTGGCTTGCTATAGGTATTATTAATGAGACCTTGGATAGCTCATCCAATGATTTCTTTTTTTTCAGAAACCTGCATTGCGCTAATTTATTCATTAAATGTCTGTTATGCTGTCAGCATCTCCTAAATTGGCCCTTGTTTTCCATGATAGCACTGATCCAGCAGAATATTCTGCATAGATTAGTTTCCTTCTGAAACTATCTGCCTTAATTGTTTTATAGTACCATACTAACAGCTCTTAGCCTTAGCTGGGAGAATGATATACTTTGTTGCATTTCTGCGCAGTCAAAGATCAAACTAATCTGAAAAATGTTGACAGCATACATTTTCTGTATGGGAGATAAATTGCTTTAATTTAGCTTTTTGATAGATAATGTTCTAATAGATGTTAATATAAACAGAATTTAAAAAGCATAAGGGCACGTAATGAAAAGCAAAGAAAAAAAGGTAATATTTCCTAAGCATAAAAAAAATAACATTTTCAGTAGTCGGCGAAACCTATGTTGAACTGTCATTCATGATTAGGGGTGTTACTGTATGTATATTTATGTTATTGGGTTGTTACAAAAACTGAAATAAGATTTGTTTGTGGATATTTTTTGCTAATCTAGTATATATATATATGTATATATACTGTATTCACCAGAGTGCAGCAGTACATATTGATACATAGCAAAGTCATAGAATTGTACAACAAAGAGAAGAGCAGAAGGGTAGAGGTATTGCCGACTACCCATCCTAACCCCCTGCCCTTCTGCTCTGCTCTAAATTGTTCAATTCTATGATTTTGCTCAGTAAAGGTTCCAGACCCCTGAAAAAGAGAGTTATTCTCTAGAAACTTGTCTTTATTATTTGTATTATTATTTATTAAGCGCCAACACATTCCGCAGCGCTGTACAAGGTGTAATGGGTAAAGACAGGACAATTCTACAATACATACAGGAGACAGGTCAGTATTCCTGCCAGCAGATACATGAGGATATGAGGACCCTATTCCCATGGGAATTTACAATCTACAATCTTTGTAATGTTAGTCCAATAAAAAGGTATCATAATGTACTGCCAGGGCTGGATTTGCATCTCAGGAGCCTGTATGCATAGAAATGTGAAGTGCCCCTATAAAATTGAAACTAAAAAAACAGTTTTTCTGCACTTGGATCAAAAGAAGGTGCAGAATCTGTTGTCTTAGTTGAGTTAGTGCAGTGACATTGTTTGTTTTATATGTAAAAGCATATATTGCCTCTGCTGTAGAAGAGAGGAAAAAAATACATTTTGCATTTATTTATTTTTTTAAATTATTTTTTACAAATTACATGTTCATGTTTGATATCATTGTAAAGACCAGACTCTGACCTTTCCAAAGACGACTCACTTAACCTTGTGGGGTGTACACAACAGGGATGCAGGATCCAGAGTCCCCCTGTGTCTTTTCACTGCAGCGCCACGGTCTAGATTGTCGATGAAACAATGCATTGCATCATCAGCTCCACACTTGCTGGCAGTGTGGGAAAAGAGAAGGTGAGTTAACGCAACATCACTGTTCACTTTATAATTGTAAACTGAATAATAGTACTGTTTTAGGAAAAAGGAGGAAAAGGCCTTTCCAATAATACCTCATATGTCCCTCTAGCCTTTAGGGCTCCAGAGATACAGTGGTCTAAATAATTGTAAATTCTAAAACAGAAACTTTTTTTTTTTTACAGATCAAGGCGCCCCCTTGCGGCAGGCGCCTGTAGGCAAATACCTACTCCGCCTAGTTATAAATCCGGCCCTGTGCACTGCTATACTCTCTGCATAGTAAAGGCTGAGTGCTGCCCTCCTGATGTGTTATATATACAGGTGTATATATATATATATGTGTGGAATGGAATATATACTATATATACAGTTGTGCTCATAAGTTTACATACCCTAGCAGAATTTATGATTTCTTGGCCATTATTCAGAGAATATGAATGATAACATAAAAACAATTCTTCCAATCATGGTTAGTGTTTGGCTGAAGCCATTTACTATCAACCAAGTGTGTTTACTCTTTATAAATCATAATGACAACAGAAACAACTCAAATGTGTTTAAATACCTTAAATACAGAGACCTTTTTAATAAAATTGTGGCTAAATAGAAAGGTATAGCAGCCTCTTCATATACCAGCCAAATGGGAACTAAGCTCCTCTGGCAAACTAGTGAAGGAATAGCGTTCCCTGGTGTTCCTGCTGGACTTGACCCCTCTCTCTCATATATATATATATACAGTATATATATATATATATATATCATTCACACTGATCAGCCACATTAAAACCATCTGCCTAATATCGTGTAGGTCTCCCTGGTGCTGCCTGTACAGCTCTAATGCATCAAGACAAGGACTCCATAAGAGCTCTGACTGTGTCCTGTGGTATCTGCCACAAAAACATTATCAGCACATCCTTTAAATTCTGCAATACGTGATGTAGAGCCTCCATGGATTGAATTTTTTGTTCCAGCACATCCCAGAGATGCAAGAAATAAAAAACAGAAGTAACCCCACAATCCACACAGATAAAATACTCAGATCATATACAAAATAAAAAGGAATATCTAAGTGACTTTCCTTGGCACATGAAATAGACATATCACAATACAGCTGGAAACAAACAAATAGTAAAAACATTAAATAACTGTACAATCAGAACAGTTTGACGGCACGTCAATGAATCTGTGCAAGCAACATAAACACAAGCAGACTTATCTGAATCCCAAGCTGGTCTGGATCTCTGCTGGAACTCCACAGCGGCCTCTTGTTATCATTCATATGGAACTTGTAATCAGGCTTCATCTGGGATTTGAAACACTCAAACATACAGGTGCCCAAATATTTATACATAAAACAATTTTAAAAAAAGCCTGCAAAATGAAGATCCATCGTGTCAATGGTGTCTCTGGGTTGATCCCTCTACTCGCACCCAACTTCTTCATCAGCGTGCATCATCCAGAGCCTCGTACGTTAATTTATTTTATAGTGAGAGGTTAAAAGTTAGAGAGGTGGGCTTCCTATTGTTTATTCTACACATTTCTTGTCCAATGACCATCAGTTTCTATGGAAGAAGCACAGATAACGGGATTCCAATAAATGTTCAGAAGACAAAAAATATCAAAAAGAAAAAGAGAAATTTGATGAAAATATTCTGGCATTTATTCACTATTGCTACGTTTGTGTTGTCTCTCGTTGGAAAGTGCTTGTATGGACTAGTTTCACTTGGACCTTTTGACTTGATATGAAACAGTATTTCAATCCACTTCCAATTAACAGAGAGATCAATAACAGATTGCAGAATGTATTGAGTAATGATCGGAGATGGCATAAACAGTTGGTAGTAGTCACCCTACTTACACACACATATACACACTCCAAATTAGCGTCCTACGGCTTTTAAAATGAAGCTCCTCAAACAAAAAACGTATTTTAACATATGTTGGAGCTGGTTTCAATCTGTTGGAAGAAAAAGCAGCCTTTCAATACTTTTTTAAGTATTGTTTTAATCCATAACGTAAAAAAAAACAAGGATAAAAGGACAAACTAACAGCTTCAGAACTGATGCAATTCTGATGATAAAGGCTTAGTTCTTATTCAGGTAGGTAAAGAAAAGATATTCTATCTGCCACAGGCGAGTAAATGTTCTTACAGTCAAAGAACTGTGAAACAGAGATCAATATCACACAGACTCTGTAATCAACATGCAGATTAATGAACACACCAGATTCACCAGGGAACCGTAGAACAAAGACCAGATGAGTATTATAATTGCTGAGTTACAGCTAAATCCCAGCTCTCTATCAATCTCCATCTATTATGACTATTGATGCATTGAAGACATTAAGGGAAAAAAACAATAACATAATGATTCATAACTACTAGCTTTTAAATGAATTGTAGGGTTCTCTGGAAAAACAATGCATATTTTGTCTGTCACGTCTGTTTTTAAGATCTAAATTATCTCCCCTGACTTTCCGTTCACTTACCACGTTCTTTAAAATTCACTTTGGTGCTCGTTAATCTAATAATGTAAATACAATGAAAGATTTGTTCCGGCAAATACATTGTTATCATTATCAATCTCTCTCTTTTTTTCTTCTCCAATAATAGTCCATAACAGATTCGCTAATAGAGTTAAGTACTTAGTAATGAAGCTAAAGTGACTTGATAAATTGGAACAGATGCAACTTTTCTCTTGGCAGATAATTTACCCTTTGGTCTAATTACTTCTGACATTGTGACCATTATAACTCACATCACATCAAATTAGTGGAACAAGCAGATTGCAAATATTTGTATCTGTTTATTTCAGTGGTAAACGTTTTACAGAATCGAATTCTCAACCATAACCTCTTCAAAGCTTAAAGGGTTATTCAATAAGCACCGAACTTGCCAACGAATTGCGCCGTCCTATAGAGAATTAAAAGTTAATCTATTCAGAGAACGCCGAACTACATCAAAATGTTGTCGAAATGCCCAGATTTTCGGTGGTTCAGTTCAACAAAGGTGAATGCCTTTGTATTCAATGTTAAATAATATTAATGTTTTAAAAAAAAAATACTGGACCATTAATTCTTTTCAATTTCAGCAAATAGCCTTTTTATTTATTTTTTAGAAATTATTTAGGTATTTTTCTGGATTTTTTAGCAAACTTTTAGATTTTTTTTAATGCCTTTTTTTATTCTGTAACAGATTTTTTAATTATTTTTTATATGACTTTTTTATTATTTACACACATTTCCATGCATTTTAATTGTTTTAAACGCCTTTTAAAAAAATTGCAGTGTTCCATTATTTTTTTCTGCAGCTCGGCAGGCTGATCAGCTATCTTCAGCGGCATTTGGCGGGCTTGAGGGTGGCAGCGGCGTTTGCCAACTCCTTGTTCGGCACACTTCGGGGACCCTAAGGTGAATAGTGAAGGTCAGCGAACTGAAATCACCGTATCGCACCGAAATTTTGGTTCCCTTTAAAATAAACTTCTAAGTAATTTTCCATAAAATCACTGACAGGACCAGGTGGTTTTATGGAAAATTACTTTCTGTTACCCACAAACTAAATATATATAGTTAAAGTTACATTTGCAAGTATTTATAAAGCGCTAATAAATTCTCTTGCACTGTACAATGAGCTGGTGTCTCACTGTATATGTTCACTGTAGCCAAGTACATTTTGTACTGACATTTTTTGGGGCACATACTGTAGCCAATTGGCAAACAAATTTATTTTCAGAATCAGTCCAAATCAATTAAACTCAACCTGTAATGCCCCGCCCCGCGGCACACTCCCTGCCCGGACCGCCATGCCAGGACAGACGCTGAACTCACCTGAGGTCCCTCGTGGCGCGCTGTTCCATGCTCCCAGCCGGCAAGATGGAGGAGAGGTCTTACGAAATGCCCCACGCCGCCGACCAAAGCTGAATGCCTTGGTACGATGCGCGCAAGTGCGATCGCACGTTTCCATAAGAACCGAAACTCCTGGTACTCTGGTGCCCCCTGCTGGTCGTTTGTGCTCACTACATGACATCTGTTCTGGGGATCCTCGCATTCCTCCCTTTGACCTATCAAGAGCCCAGGTATACCGGTTCCACCCACGAGTCCCAGGTGAAAGGTATTTCTATGATTCCCTGTGCCCTATTTAAACCTGCCACCTTTTTCAGCTCATTACCAAGTTATACTGTTGCACTTTCGCCTCATCGACCATGCTGCCTTCTTCTGCCAACCGACCCGGATTGCCTCACCGACCACGCTGCCTTCTCCTGCCAACCGACCCGGAGTGCCTCATCGACCACGTTGCCTTCTCCTGCCAACCGACCGGATTGCCTCACCGACCACGCTGCCTTCTCCTGCCATCTTAGTTTGCAACCATTTATTCAGGACTTTTACGTTACTTGCCTCACATCACTTGCCATTCATCAAAGTCACCTGATACTCAAGAAGACTCCATTCATTACTACCTGTTGTTCTGGACTTTGTGTTATATTCCTGTTTCTTCATACTAAACCTTGTTTATTGATACGTGGTCTCCTGGCCTCCTTGCACTGACTGCTTGCCATCGTGTTCCACACTTGTACCACTAATATAGGGGTTCCGAACCCTGCATCACACGACCTCACCTGCAGTGCTTATGAAGAACAAGTATACTTGAAAATGGTAGTAAAAAGGTAACATTAAAAATTGATACTTTATAAACCTTCTTGATATTGTGCTGTAACAGCCAAAACACAGAATTGCTATTACAGACACACCGATACATCGCTATCGGGTTTTAATGCATCCTGTTAACATTTTTGTACATATTTAATAAAATATAAGAAACACATACATATTTAATAACAGAGTTTAAGAGCTTGGTTTTGATAGGTAATAATAAGCCACTTACACAATCTCCTGAATTATTTATACTCATTTGAAACAGCAAAATGAACTTTCTCTTCATAAGGTCAAGAAACATAATTTTCATTGACAATATTATCAATATTATCATGTACACACAATTTAAATTATGAAATACCTCTTTCTATTTTACTTAGAGTGTATACTGTACTATAAATGTACATTATTCACTATTTGAGCCTTACCAGCAGGAAATAACCCCTTCACTTCCAAGTGATTTTCCAGAAAACTATCGTCAGGATTCAGTGGTTTTGTGGAAAATATTGTTTAATTAATTATACAGTAAAACAATGTTTGGGAATATTCCCAGAGTATTCCTTACTGTAAAAACATATTTGGCAAACAGATGTCTCCATCTGCTAGGTTAATGGAGTTATGGCAATTCTGATCTCCATGCAGGATCAGCTGAGGAGTTGTCATTAAGACACAAACATAGCTGGGATTAAAACACGTTAGCACCTCGGCCATCATGCCTATGGTGCTAATTATTTATGACATTTTGTGGAGCCTAGAAGCAAATGGATTTCATTTTCAGTAAACAAAATTGTGTTGTATTGCTCCTTTGGACCACCATATTGACTGTACATGATGGGCCATATTACATTCATAATATGTGTGAGCGTTAACATGAGCCTTAGTTGCCCTAGTGGGGGGCGAACCATATTACTATCCGAATGCTAACGCGTTAAACCCGTAATACTACACTACTTTCACAATAATACAAAGGAGAACATATTGCTGCCTTTCATTCCTTGCGTTGTATATTCTTCTATGATGCATAGAAATAAAAAGTGGTTACTTTATTAACATTATTAAAGCCGTTTCTGATAATTCTGAAATAGAGTTATTAACCACTAAAATGTGCAAAATAATGAAACCCATTTTAATATCTTTGACCCCCTTCACTATCAAGCACTATTTGTTTAAAAGAAAATGTTATCATAACATTAATTTGAAACACGGGATGCAAAGATAACAATCAACATTTGTGTATAATATTAATGTTGTACAAAAATTGTTTTTTCGAGATAGATAAAAAATTGAAATTGTGAATTTGCTAATTTTTAATTGTTCATGCATTTGTTAATCCATTACAGAAATATTGTTATAATGAAAGATTCTGAACTCTAGATGTGTTCCTTATCTTACATAATTTGACATGGGGTCTGCATTAATAGCATACAGGCAGAAATGGTGTTTGTTTAAATTACATTAATTGCGATAGATATAGATAATAAAAATGGTCAGATCTCCTGCTGTCGGATTATTATTCCATAAGAAACTTATACGAGACACAAATATCAATCGTTTATATTTCCTAGAAATTCTCCTAAATTCTTTTAATTGTCTGTGTTTTGCTTTTAAGAATACACTAATCAATAATCGGATAAAAATATATATATTTATTACGTATACAAAAAAGTTTCAAATCTCATATCATAAACAAAGATTTATAAACAACCACAACATCCTTCAGCACATAGACACTAGCTTCCCAATATATACATCTCCTGTTAGTAACTGCATATATGATTAATATCATTTACTTTATCAGTTAGTAACTATACACAAATGGTTAATAAACATTTCTGCTTAACAAAAACAATTAACATATATTTCCTAGCAAACTAATGTTTAACAAGCTAGATCTTGTAGAGAGAGATGTATCTCTATATGCTACGTGATCAACAAAAGATGAGCTATCCCTTATTCTATTTCTAGAATGATAAGTAATTAAAAGCTTATTTAGTGAATCCTCCCCTAATAGAGAATTAAACTTCTAATCTTCTGCTTTTTATATTGTAGTTATATAATTCCTTGCTTATTAATTTCAATCACAGTAATTTCCAAATTCAATATATATATCTGTATATCATTTTGCAACAGTTTCTTTAGGATAAACTCCTTATATCCGATTCTTCTTCATATCTCTATCTGCAGATTTAGAAATATTTTGAAAACTCTGGATCTAACAGTAATCTGAGATATCTCAGTCTATCCATTGCAAGAAATACTCCAGATATATATATTATTACATTAACCTTAAATTTGCTTTCTCATACATTACCTTTCCAAACTGGATTCAAGTTACAGCAGCAATATTCTTTGATTGTTTTGGAATATGTGAAAATTATAAATGTAGATATTCAATGCATGTGAGTTAGAGGTGTGGTCCTAATTAAGTGATATGTTTTATCTTGAATGCATTATCGTGTCTTGGTATGATCTGAATGCATTGTGTCCTGTAAATCTGAATGAATGTGATGAACAGTACAGCTCCAATTATAGTCAATTTGACGTCACTGACAATCTACCCTTTTCATTTAAATATTACATTCTCTATATTAATATAATATTTACTATGCCTCAAGAGGGCAGTGTTGCTCTTCAAATTAATTCCACAATTTAATTTTTATATATCTTATCTCAGTTCAAAAGATCAATCTGTCTTAACAAAGACCCTATATTCAATCCTAGACTTTGGGTCTCTCCTGTCAAAATTAAATTAAGATCTCTACTCCTCTCAAAGTTTTTACTAAGTAAATTCCTTTCTAGTTAAAATCAGCAGAATCTATTCTTCAGTAATTATACTGTGTACCAGTTCTACACTCTACAAAATATATATTGGAGCATCTATTTTTACTGTGAATATATTGATTATAAAAATATATTTCGTGAATATTTACCTATAGATTTTTAATTTGTTCCTATACCCAGAAAGAAAATATATTTTTATTTTTAAGGACTTGTTAAAACAAACCAATAAATTTAAATATGACACGTCTGGCTCAGCATTATATCACAAAAAGACATTTTATCGTTTATAACATCATGTCTGGCATTTATAGAAAAAAAAACTATAACTCTTAAGGTTCATCTAGCCATGAACTACAGATGTGTTCAAAATTATTCAACCCCCACTGAAATTGAGTGTTTTGGCCAGTTTGACATTGATTTTGATCATTCAGTCATCTTGCTTACAATTAAATCAAAGAGGCACGTGTAGGTCAGACAAATATAACATAACATTTATAATGAAATAACCACAAATGTCTTTTCTGTGCTCACATCATTATCAGTTTTATTCAACCCCCAAGTGACATTCAATCTTAGTACTTAGTACAACATCCTTTTACAGTTACAACAGCTTTTAAACGTGAAGCATAGCTTGACACAAGTGTCTTGCAGCGATCTACGGGTATCTTCGCCCATTCGTCATGGGCAAAAGCCTCCAGTTCAGTCACATTCTTAGGCTTGTGCACTGCAACAGCTTTCTTTAAGTTCCACCAGAGGTTCTCAATCGGATTTAAGTCAGGTGACTGCGATGGCCATTCCAAAATGTTCTAGCCTTTAATCTGCAACCATGCTCTAGTGGACTTGGAGGTATGCTTGGGATCATTGTCCTGTTGAAAGGTCCAACGTCTCCCAAGCCTCAGGTTTGTGACGGACTGCATCACATTGTCATCCAATATCTCCTGGTACTGAAGAGAATTCATGGTACCTTGCACACGCTGAAGCTTCCCTGTACCTGCAGAAGCATGATTGACCCTCCGCCATGCTTCACAGTAGGCAAGGTGTTCTTTTCTTCATAGGCCTTGTTCTTCCTCCTCCAAACATAGCGTTCATCCATGGGCCCAAACAGTTCTAATTTTGTTTCATCAGTCCACAGAACACTATCCCAAAACTTCTGTGGTTTGTCCACATGACTTTTGGCATACTGCAGTCGACTCTTCTTATTCTTTGGAGACAGCAAGGGGGTGCGCCTGGGAGTTCTGGCATGGAGGCCTTCATTACGCAGTGTGCGCCGTATTGTCTGAGCTGAAACTTCAGTACCCACATCTGACAAATCTTTTCTCAGTTCCTCAGCAGTCACACGGGGACTTTTCTCCACTCTACGCTTCAGGTAGCGCACAGCAGTCGAAGTCAGCATCTTCTTTCTGCCACGACCAGGTAGCGTTTCAACAGTGCCCTTTGCCTTGAATTTGCAAATGATGCTTCCTATGGTCTCTCTTGGTATGTTTAACATCTTTGCAATCTTCTTATAGCCATTGCCCTTCCTGTGAAGAGTAATCACCTCTTCTCTTGTCTTCCTGGACCATTCTCTTGACTTCACCATGTTTGTAACCACACCAGTAAATGTCTAGAAGGAGCTGAGTATCACAGTCATTTTAAAGCTGCCTAATTGGTGCTTATTATGCTTTATTGGTGCTCCGTGACATCCACAGGTGTTTTCAATACCTGATTGAAAACACTTGAATGAACCTCTGTTCTTCAGAGTGGTAGTCTTTAAGGGGTTGAATAATTGTGTCAATGAAGAATTCACAAAAGAAACATTTACTACTGTATTACAAAACCAATTGATGTAATTTTAGTTGCATATGGTTCTTTAAAAAGTCCTTGTAGGATTTCATTCTGAATACAATTACAAATGTACACTAAATTCCCTAAAACCCTTTACAGCATTGGGGGTTGAATAATTTTGAACACAACTGTATTTAAAAAAAAATCTCTGTCCATTTCTAAAACTAGGAAAATTGAAAAAGAAAGACTTTACATTAAAACAAGATGGCTACAGACATCCATTTTAATTTTTCCATTAATATACCCGACACTGCTTATGGGGATAAAAAGTGATCAAAATGAGATTATTTTTTTTGTAAATAATGTTTTATTGAGTTTTTGAGACAGGTAAATAAGTCATTTGACCACGCAGGGTCGCATAGTGATAGTCATACTACAACAAAAGAAATGTGTTCACAGTGCTGAAATAGGCAATTTTTCGAAAAAGACTGACTCAGAATGAACAAGTTCGATCCACACATTACCTTGACTAATCCGAAAAACAGTGAATATTATAAAATAAAGGATAATGGAACTAATAAGAAATAAGGGGGGGTCAGGTTCAGGGAGGGGTGGTAGAGGGTTCCAACTGAGAAAGGGTAGGACTGAGACGGTTAAGAAAGGCAGTGGTGGTCGTGATTGTGTCCCAGTGGGACCAAATTTGTGAGTAGCGGGGTAGTTGGTCAGTGGTAGATAAGTGGAGACGTTCCACAACTCTCAGCTCCTCCATCTTTATGAACCACATTTGAATAGTGGGTGGGGTATTCCGTTTCCAGTATAAGGGAATCAGGCTCTTAGCGACATTCAAGATGCGGGGCAACAGGGAGTTCCTGTACGCCGCCACAGACATTGAGGTATGGTGTAGCAACATAGTTGCTGGTGTGAAAGGCGGGGGGTAACCGAGGAGGACCCTCGCGATGGAATGAAGGCTCGACCAGTAAGGGCGAATCAGGGGACATTCCCACCACAGATGCAGAACAGAGCCCAGGGCATTAAAGCATCTCCAGCAGTCGGGAGAGGCTGCCGGGGAGATAGCATGTAATCTGAGAGGAGTGTAGTACCATAGTGAAAGCAATTTATATGCGGTTTCTTGGGCTCCGCTGGCTATAGAACAATGGTGGGTCAATTCACATATGCCCATCCATTGCTCGTCAGTGAAGGTACAGTCTAGCATCGCTTCCCATTTACCCATAAAGGGGGGCGGGACCGTGGCGGCCGCCTCTCTAATCAGGGAGTACATGAAAGACACCCCGTGAGCCAGTTGGGTGGGTGATGCGCATCTGCTTTCTAGAGGAGTGAAGGGGCGTCGCAGCATGTGCTGTCACGGGGCGTTTCGAAGGCATTCAGTGACCTGGCGAAATTTAAGTTGGTGCAAGAACGTCGGCGGGCTGTCTCCTAATAGGGCGTGTAAGGGTAGCGGGCCCGTATTGGTCAGAAAGTGGTGTACCCTAGGGACAGGGACAGGGATGAGTGATATTAATGCCCTCGGGCCCATGTGAGACAAGAACCCATCTCCATATGTGATTGGTGTCATTGGGGAGGGATGAGACGCGAGGTTAGACTGAGTTGTCACTCTGTACCAACATTGCAAAGTAATTCGCGTGTACGGAGATGACCGAGTAAGGCGAAGGCCCACCGATCTGGGTACCCACGGCAAAATTGCCAGCGGCACTTCCAGCAGAGCCTGCTCCGCCGACTTCCATCTCCTCCGCACCCCCTCCCCCGACCACTCGACAGCCCGCAGTAGGTGGCAGGAGACGTAATAACGATAGAAATCTGGGGCACCCAGTCCACCTTGATTCCTAGCCTGTGTCAGTATGTCAAATCTAATGCGCGGGCGTGCCCGTCTCCAGATGTAAGAGGACAGGAGAGAGCGGAGGGAAGCAAAGAAAGAGCGGGGGACAGCGATGGGGAGTGTTTGGAACAGGTACAAGAATCGCGGCAGAATATTCATTTTAATAACGGAAACCCTCCCCAACCAGGATATGTGCGAAAGATCCCACGCCTTGAGGTCTCTGCGGACAGCCGACAGCAGTGGAGTGAAATTGAGGTCAAATAACCGGGTACTGTCTGCAGTCAGCCAAACCCCCAAGTATTTCAGTCGGGAGCCCGCCCATTGAAAGGGGAGGGTAGGGCGCATAGCAATCACCCGGTGGGAGGGGACCGAGATATTTAGTATGGAAGACTTCGTAAAGTTTATTTTAAGGTTAGCTAAAGTATAATATTCCTCAAATGCTGCTAAGATGTTAGGCAGCGAAATTAGCGGGTTGGAGACAAAAAAGAGGAGGTCGTCTGCATACGCGGCGACCTTATGAGGTTCTCGTCCCAGGGAGACACCGGAGATATCCGGGTGCTGGCGGACTGCCTCCAGAAACGGTTCCAGGGACAATACAAAGAGCAAGGGTGATAGGGGACAGCCCTGACGCGTACCATTGCAAATGGGAAAACTGTCTGTGAAAATGCCGTTTACACATACCCTAGCCGAGGGGCCCTTATACAGCGCCTCAATCCAGGAACATAGGGAAGGTCCCAACCCAAGGTAGCGGAGCATAGCAAAAAGAAAATCCCACCCCACCCTGTCAAACGCTTTCTCCGCGTCCGTCGACAGGAGCAAAAGATCACCCGAGACTCTAGGTGCAGCATGTATAAGATGTAGGGCGCGAATCGTATTATCTCTCGCCTCTCTGTGCGGTACAAATCCCACTTGGTCCAAGTGTATCAAAGATGGGATATGTGCATTTAGGCGGGACGCTAAAATTTTTGCAAATAATTTGACGTCACAGTTTAAGAGGGATATAGGTCTGTAACTCGCGCAATGTTCTTTGTCTTTCCCCTCTTTGGGTATCAGGACTATGTTGGCCATCAGAGATTGCGGAGGCAACAGCTTCGCACCCGAGAGTGAATTAAATGCACGGAGAAAATGAGGGGATAGGATGTCAGCAAATTGTTTATAATAATGAGTCGGGAAACCGTCAGGCCCCGGGCATTTACCCGAAGGTGACGATTTGATGGCCAGGTGTATCTCTGGATCCACATTTTCCTCAAAATAACGTTCCAAAACCAACCTGCTGTCTGCCAACAGCACGGGGTCCGCTAGATGGGCATCATTCAACCGCCAGTTGGGAGCAGTAGGTCGGAAAGTAGGGGACAGGAAAGTGGCGATAACTGGGGCGTGGTCAGACCAGGTGATATTTCCAATAGTCGCGGAAAGGAGGAGATGAAGGTGATAGAAGGGGAGGAAGATATAGTCAATGCGAGAGTAAGAAGCAGTAGTGTGTGCGTAGAAGGAGAAATCTCTGTCAGTGGGGTGAAGCGCCCTCCAGCAGTCTACCAATCGGGAGGAGTGTAATGTGTGTGAGATAGAGCGGAGAACGTGAGATGGCATAGAGGAGCGTCCCGTCGACGTGTCCACGGTTGGGTGAAGTGGTACGTTAAAGTCGCCCCCCAGTATCAGCGTGCCTTCCGAGAAGGCGTGCAGTATCTGTAGCGTTTTGGCCAGGAACCGATGCTGCGCTTTATTGGGAACATAAACATTGGCGAAGGTAAACAGTTGACCAGCAATCTGTCCCTTCGTGAATACATATCTCCCATTCTCGTCCGTCAGCGTGGCTTTCTCTTGATAGGGGACAGATTTATGGAAGAGGATGGCCGTTCCTTTAGATTTAGAGCCTGGAGTGTCGCTGAACAGCCCAGTCGGGAAATTAGAGTCAGTTAATCTGGGTCTGGACCCAACGCGGAAATGAGTCTCTTGCACGAACACTATTGAAGCCTTGTGTTTTCGAAAGTCAGTTAATGCGGCGGAGCGTTTTTCTGGAATATTTAACCCTTTCGCATTGATAGAAAATAACACCAGAGAGGCCTGTTTGAATGCCATGTAAGGGGTCTCAGAAGGGGGAGTAGTGATCAAAAAGGGGTAAAACTATAAGAAATTCGGTGGGGCCAAGGGCTGCGTTACAGCACAGAGAAAATAAAAGAGGGGGAATCAACAGTAACTATGTACAAGCAAGAGGTACCAGTGTAGGGGGAGCTACTGTCCACTCGCCGGGGCTGGCGCCTCAGCCGAGGGTGGTGCTCACCCGAGGGGGTAAGGGGGGACAGGAATACACTCAACCTCGGGAAAACGTGGGGGTCGCGGCCTAGCAACAAGTCCGAGCAACAGGTAGACAAACCGGTCAGGAAATTAGTTTCAGCGGCTCTGTACGTAGGACAGTGCACCGACCTATGTAGTTTAAACAAAGCATTTACGACTATTACCAGCGATTAACTAACTTGCGGAAAACAACAAACAACAAGGGACACCGCAATCAAATCGGGCATTAACATTAACATTACCACCGCCACGTGTCTGGTCGGGAAGCGGACCAGCGGGCTAGCACCTCCGCGGTGGGTAGGAAGTCCGTTCATAGTACAACTGGGATAACTGTCTCCCCTCCGTCCCTCGAGACGGCAAGGCGATGACCGGCCATGTAGTGTGGAGCCTCACCCCCAACTCGCAGGGTCCAGGAGTACAGAAACACAACCACCCTTGGGAGGTCGTAAGTCACGTCGACACGGGCGGTGGGAACATGTCTTTCTCGGGGGATGCCTGCAGCAGGGGCCACGGGCTACTTAGCAACAGGTCGAGCAACCGTTGTCCATCTCACCCGACGACTCCGGATCTCCTTCGGGTCTGAGCATCAGCCCTCGGGGGCCTTCTGGGGAGACCGGGCAACGGTGGGCGTCCACGAGGTGTGGAGTACAGGGCCAGCGGATCCGGCCATTGAAGTTGCATGGGCGGGAGGTGCAGATCTTCTAAAAGCGGGGAATGTCTGCCTCCGTGGCCACCAGATACTGTCCTGTAGGGGTTGTCACAACCAAACCGATAGGTATATTCCATCTATAACGAATCTTATGGGTCATCAATTGACTGGTGAGAGGTTTTAAAGCTCGTCGATAGGCCAGAGTCGCCGGAGACAGGTCAGGAAACAGCTGTAAGGGGGTCCCTTCGTAAGAAATCTGGGTAGAGTTCCGTGAACGGCGTAGAATGTCCTCCTTTAAGCCAAAGTCTGCAAGACAACAGATAATGTCCCGGGGTGGGCTTCCTGCGGGACCTTTCGGACGCAGAGCTCTGTGGGCCCGCACGAAATCAATTAGCGTGTCCGCTGGACGTTCCAGGAGTGAGTTAAAGATCATAGATAAGGCCGACCTGAGTTCTGTCGGGGATTCCTCTGATTCCGGCATGCCCCTGATCCGAAGATTGTTCCGGCGTCCTCTGTTATCCAAGTCCATGAGGTGTTGCGCCATGCTTCTCATCTGGGCCGAACGTAAATCCAGTGTATCAGTAATGGAGATCTGGGCTTGCCTGTTCTTATCGCAGACCGCTTCCACCGAAGTCACCCTGTCATGCAGGCCCTGGACATCCGTCCGAAGGAGATGAAGCTCCGTCATGATTGAAGTTTGGAGCATATTCATGTCCGCACGTGTGGGGAGAGCTCTCAGCAGAGTACCCCACGTGGCTGGGTCTTCTGCCAGTTCCCGGGTTGGGGATCGCTGCGGCGACATGGCGCTCATCGGCACCCCAAGGGTCAGTGGGTCTGGTAGCGGTGTTGTGGGAGTCGTTGCGGGCGAGTCCGCGTCTATTGCGGGGTTTACTCCAGTCCCGGCTTACTTGCGGCCTCCGGAGGAACCTCCGAGGGGAGGAGAAAGGCGCGCAGGTTCGCGGCGCCGGGGCACCGGGGACCCTCCTGGGCTTTCTTGGTTGCTGGGGTTTTATTTTGTTTCCCCATCGGAGCTTTTGCGGTGTCCCTACGAGGCTGGATAGTGCTGGTCGGCGCGGAGCACTCGGTCTATGCGGCCATCGCGGTCTGCAGCCGAGCCACGCCCCCCCAAAATGAGATTATTAGCAATGCAGCTTATAATAATAATAATCATAATAATGATAATATATGTATGTGGCATAATGACTATGAATAGAAAGTACAGTAACACCTTGTATCTATTCTGCACTGTAAAGGGATTTTCAGCAAGTATACCCTGAAGCTTATCTCTGTGCACAACAGTGAGTGACCCCAGAGCTCCTGCTGTATTCTGCCCTCTCCCTGGCTGCTGTAATGCAGCAACAATGTTTTTGAACTTTTTGCTAGAGTGAGGTTTGGGGCTGCTATTTGCAGCTTGTTTACAGTAATACAGGGTGACTGGAAAGAGATAAAACAAATAATTTTATTTCTCTGTACAGGGTACACTAATTTGTCTTTAAAAAGGTATGGAAATGGAATTTGATATGCTAACGATTGCTTTTCAATGTATTGCAATGCAAAATCGAGTTAACTCGAGTTTGGTAATGAAGGGGATAAATAACACATGCTCCATTTATGTGTCGGGTTTCCTATCTTAGGCTTCAGGAGGCTTCATTCCTTTACGCTACTTATGTACACAGAAAAGCTAGTACAGAAGAAATGTTCTGTTTATATGTTCCAAAATAAATGTAATATTTCTAAGCAGCCTTTTGGAAGCGATACATAAAGTCTTGTCAGTTGATAAACTTAACAGGCTGTAAAATAATATTGTCTCATAAAATGTTAAGCTAGTAAATTAAATAGTAATATGAATAATAGGATTAGTCCTGGGGAAAAAAAAGAACACAAATTGTAGTTGTCAACATTACTTCTCGCATTCCCGTTTTAGATTTGTGGCAGATCATTTTAATGAAGGCGTCGGCAATCAAGGGGAATGATTTACTTTCACCTGCGCTAAACTTTAATGGATAAAAGTAAATGTACAATGCAAGTCATAAAGTAAGAAGGGAAATTTGTCTTTGGCCATTTTGAATCTTAAAATGTAATTAAAATTTCTTTTAGGTCTGGTTAAAAATAACATGCCATTGTAATTAACTAGTTAGTGTAAACTCTGGCATCTGTGACAGGTAATGGACGTTTAATATAATATTCATTCCAGGAATTGCAGCAACTTCATTTTACTACAAATGCATTACATCAAAATGTGGGTTCCTTTCATTTTGATTGCAAACTACTTTCTATGACAAAATACACACACAACAAATGTGATGCCAAATTCTTGAAAAGATTAAGGTTTCCACTCTTCAACATCAGAAATCGATATATTCAGGTGAATCCAGACAAATTTCTGACCACTTAGTAGATATGAACTTACAACAATGTTGGTTCGGGTCAGAAATTTCTGAACCCAAACAATTCAGATTCGGAAATATTTTGAGTTTGGAAGTTTCCTATTTAGAGCTGAAAATATTGCACCGATCTGATATTGGTTCAGTTTGGAAAATATGAAAGTGCCCATATTTTTCTTCTATAATCCCACTTTACCTCCTCTATACCTGCTTCTATACTACCCCCAAGTTAAATATAGGTAGGGTTACTTTTAGGGTTATGATTAAGATAGGGATAGGAGTAAGGTTAATTTTATGGTAAGATTCAGGGTTAATCTTATCAAATATTTTTTCATTACTAGATTTAGGGTTATGGTTATTTTGTTGGGTTAAAGTTAAGATTAGGGTTATGTTTCACTTTAGAGTTACTTTAAAAGTTAGAATCAAGGTTATTGTTACTACTAGAAATACTTTTAGAGATACTGTAGGAGTAAGGTTAATTTTATGGTTAGATTTAGGGTTATGGTTATTTTGTAGGGTTAAAGTTAAGATTAGGGTTATGTTTCACTTTAGAGTTACTTTAAAAGTTAGGATCAAGGTTATGGTTACTACTAGAAATACTTTTAGAGATAGGAGTAAGGTTAATTTTAGGGTAAGATTTTGGGTTAATTTTATGGTTAGATTTAGGGTTATGGTTATTTTGTAGAGTTAAAGTTAATATTAGGGTTATGTTTCACTTTAGAGTTACTTTAAAAGTTAGGATCAAGGTTACGGTTACTACTAGAAATTCTTTTAGAGATAGGAGTAAGGTTAATTTTAGGGTAAGATTTTGGGTTCATTTTATGGTTAGATTTATGGTTATGGTTATTTTGTAGGGTTAAGGTTAAGATTAAGGTTATGTTTCACTTTAAAGTTACTTTAAAAGTTAGGATTAAGGTTATGGTTACTATTAGAGATACTTTTAGGGATAGGGCTAGGGTTACTTATATGGTTAGGATTACTATTTCTGATTAGGGATAGGGATTTTGCGAGCACAATTTGTTTCGATCATCCAAATACATCATCCAAATATAGGGTGAGCACAAAAACAGTCCTTGATTTCCAACAGATATGGAATGTAAATTTATTGGAATGTTCTTGCACATTGGTGGCTACAGTTGCATGAACTCATACATTTTCATGTGGTATCGATTGGTATCACACACACTCAATGTGCGCCCGACTTGATACTTGGCAAACATTGATACAATAATCTAGCTTGGACCTGACTCTCCACAGCATATCTAGCATGATCGAGCTTAAAGCTTCAGCGATTAGTTCCTGCAGATCATCCAGGGTTGTGGATAGTGGAGGTACATACAATCTGTCCTTCATGTACCCACAAAGGAAAAAGTCAAAAACAGTCCAGTGATAAAAGGTCATTTTGTCCGTTGCGGCCATTCCATATGTTTGGCAAGTACTCATAGAGAAATTTGTGGACAGTGATGCCAGTGCCCCATCTTGCTGAACAAGGTATTTATCGCCCAGTTCTGGAATCAGCCAGTAGCATTTCCCACTGATACATCCGAATTACTGAAATCACTGAATTTGTATTTGTACAAAATCAAATTTCACTCACACTACTCACAGAACTGACAGTCGACCTTGGACAGGTCATTTGTAAATTGATGATTTCCAAACTCAATCACAGTGAGACATTGTTTCCAGTTGCTGCTAAAATTAGTAATGAAAAAATATTTCGGAAAATTAATAGATGTCACAATTTTGCAGATGTAATTGGTTCTTCCTTTCACCATATGTAATGGTGATTCTTTTTATCTAGTTGCTGCTGCAGTGAAACTGAGACAGCCATGTATCTGATAGGTTTTGCACTCACGGGGTTTAACCAATTCGGGTTCAGTTGGGTGCTCCAGGAATATGGAGCAGAAAGACAAAGCTCCACATGAAATCAAATAAGTAACGAAGGACCATAGCAGTTCAAAATGTAAAAAGACCAGTTTATTGGATTAGCAGCAACATTTCAACTGATGCAACAGCCTTTCAATAGCTGGGTATCAAGCATGGGAAAGGCTGTTGCATCAGTTGAAACTTTGCTGCTAGCCCAAGAAACTGGTCATTTTACAGATTGGAGTGCTGGGGTCCTTCATCTTTTGGTACAGACACGTGCCAGTGCATCAAACAGTGACAGCACATTGTCTTCTACATTTCATGTGCTGGGACCTGATAGGGCACATTCTGGTATGCAAACAAAGCTTGTTTGCAATAGCCAAAGTTTGTGTGCATTGCTCCAGAATAATACCAGCGGGCTGCCATCAGACATATTGAGGCCCCTTACTTTACCACTGGTCGGGCCCATTTTCTTTCACCTGCCCATTTCAGTACTCACCAATAGTGATGAGCCGAACACCCCCATGTTCAGTTCGCATTCGAACTCGAACAATTTCAAAGGTTCGAGTTCGAACTCGAACACGAACCGAACTCAATGCAAGTCAATGGGACTCGAAAGTTCAATTTTTAGAGTGCCCTCCAAGAGGGCATATATGCAAGATATTTGCCATAAAAGGTGTATGGGGGTCCGGGTAGTGCCCTGGGGGACAGGAAACAAGGACAAAAATCACTGGACAGGAATCCACTAACTAAATTAAAATGTACACACAAAACCATAAAATGTACTCACAAAGCATATGTTATATAGGCAAAAAAAGTTTCTACTCAATAAAATACATCAAAAATTGCTGTTAATTTAATAGGAATAGTATAAAAATATAAAAAAAAGGTAACCCCTGATCATATATATTATAGGGACACGGAGCGCTGGGTATAGAGTAGGGATGCGTTGATACTACACACAGACATATACGTATATATCAACACGCAGACCTATATATACGTATGTATCAACATGCAGATATATATATACCCAACCTCAGACCATATTACCTCAGCCGGGTTAGCCCCCCCTTATCAAAATTTTTGAACAAAACTCATGCAGTTTGTTAGAGCTTTGTTAGATCAGGTTAGATCAATAGTTGTTTGCGTTAGATCACACATAGAAAAAGAGATATTAACAATTATTGTAAGGGGGGCTAACCCGTCATCAGCCCCCCCTTATCAAAAAATTAACCAAACACTTAGCTATTTTGGAAGCTTTACGATAGATCAGGCAAGATCAAGTGGTTTTAACGTTAGATCACCCATAATTACTGAGTTATTAAGTAATTAATAAAGACGGGTTAGCCCCCCCTCATTAAATTTTCTGGTCAGAAACCATTCAGGTTTACAGATATTTGTTAGATCAGGTATGATCAAGTGGTTTTAACGTTAGATCACACATAATTACAAAGATATTTAACAAAATACAGAGATTGTGTGTATTACATAAGGGGAGTAACCCTCCTCCAGTTTTTTTTTAAAAATAACTGCTTTTTTTATTTTTATTATTAATGCAGCATTATTGTTCACATTTCAATTATAATGTGAACAATGATGTTGCCCTAGCGATATTTTTTTGGGAGGGGTTTTAGCTAAAATCACATAATTTTGCAGAAAAATAAACGTAATGGGTTCCCAGTTCAAATTTTTTTAACAGGCTTACCCCTTAGAATTAAAAACCACAAAGGCTCGGATAATAAAATGTGAAAAAAAAAAACACTTTACACAAGGTAGATGATTGAAAATTCAAATTTTATTGAATTTTTGTTATAATATTCAAGCAGGACATGAAGTATACATATAATAATGATATATTATGAATCTGCCGAGTCTGCCGGAAAGAACGATATATAATTTGTCTGGGTTGAATAATAAAACGTGACTTCAAATCTCGTTTAAACATGATGAGCGAAACTGGTAAAAATTAGCTCAGCACACAGAGGTGAAATGGCTCAGCAGCAAAAGGGTTAAGCCATAAACAAAAACTTACTACATAGATACAAACCTGAACTTTTAACCTTTGACAGAGGTCAGACAGAGAGGGGGGAGGGGGTTGCCACCCTTATGTAAAAACCTAATATCCATGTTTGATATGAAATCTTTGTAATTATGTGTGATCCACTTGATCAAACCGGATCTAACAGATCTATAAGCCTGAGTGTTTCTTTTGCCAGAAAATTTAATGTAGGGGGGGTGGGGCACTAACCCCCCTTATGTAATACACAAAATCTCTGTATTTTATGTTCAATGTCTTTGTATTTATGTGTGATCTAACGTTAAGACCACTTGATCTTACCTGATCTAACAAATAACTATAAGCCTGAATGGCTTCTTACCAGAAAATTCAATGAGGGGGGGCTAACCCGTCATTATTAATTACTTAATAACTCAGTAATTATGGGTGATCTAATGTTAAAACCACTTGATCTTACCTGATCTAACGTAAAGCTTCCAAAATAGCTAAGTGTTCGGTTCATTTTTTGATAAGGGGGGGCTGATGATGGGTTAGCCCCCCTTACAATAATTGTTAATATCTCTTCTTCCATGTGTGATCTAATGCAAACAACTATTGATCTAACTTGATCTAACAAAGCTCTAACCAACTGCATGAGGTTTGTTCAAAAATTTTGATAAGGGGGGCTAACCCGGCTGAGGTGACCATACAGTATATACACATACTCACATGGGGGTGGCATGTGGACAATCTCAACTAAATGTGCCCCCCCATTTGGCTGATCACTCCAGAAGAAATGTTGAACCCGACAGGACAGAGAATATATATATATTATTCTCTGCTCTAATGGGTTCAACATTTCTTCTGGAGGGATCAGCCAAATTGGGGGGGGGCAGTTAGTTGCCAAAATGTGTGCGTAATACAAGTCTGGATATATATATTTATAAGAATATAGATATATATCTTATCTATATATATATATCATACCTGCCCTTAACTTCCCCTTTAAACTTGCTAACAATATACACACAAAAAAAAAAACCACTGCCTGAGACCCCGCGCAGACCACATGCCACCCCCTCTACCTGGCTGAATGTATCTAATATATATAATTAAATACATTCAGCCAGGAAGAGAAAGAAAAAAAAAGTTTTATTTTATGTTGCCGGGGACATTTAAAAATGTCCTCGGATTTTATTTTTTTTAGAAATGTGTCGCCTGGTGGTCAGTGGGGGCTCCCTGGATCTTGGTTGTGGGGGTGGTCTGCCGTGGCTGCAGGTGCAGTAGCTCCCTCCATGCGCTGTCAGTCTCTGCCACATGCACCCGGGCGGCTAGCCCGCACAGTCGCAGCTCTGTCATCCGGTGGCCGCATGCTCCTCAAGGGGATCCTTGGGAGGCCCCAGCAGGCTGCCCTCTACAGTGCCTGATTAGAGGGCCGTGTCTGCCTGATGTTTTAGTAACAAGAATGTTTTATCCCATAGGCTTCAATGTTAAAAATATTCCCGTTTTAATTCAATATCTAATAAACCGTGGCTTATAATATTCTGCAGTAAAGAGTCTCTTTAGTTCTAGTTTTTGTAGTATTTTTAAGCATTTTTTATACTTTTCTCAAATATTTTTTTTTCGAACTTTTGGCGAACTTCCCAAAAAGTTTGAAGTTTGTGAACTGTCGAACAGCCGATGTTCGATGCAAACTCCTAACAGATCGAACCGAACAGCTCATCCCTACTCACCGCCTCTGGGAAATTGTATTGTGTGTTTTATTTGTTTGCTGATTAAAAGATCCTTTTTTAAACCAGAAAGAGAACTATAGGTGAATATTGGGATTGGTGTACCCTATAATTGCACCAGAAGCGCTTGTACTGAGCCAGTGTCATCACCACAGGCTCTAGACCATGTGAGTTTATTTCCATCGCTATTTTGTTCCAATTATGCCACATTATTTTTGAATCATGCTATGGTCCTCGTGTATATGTTTTATCTATATGTGAATCGTCACAAGGACAGGTGGATGAGGTCATCCCTGAAGGGACCCACTGCTGACGTTTTGAGCCTTATTCCACTTAGGGTCTGACCCACATGAGTGGCAACTCGTCTTTACATGGTCACGTTAGACTAAATTGCGTTAATATACTGCACAATTGTTTTATTTCTGATTTTAATTTCATGTATCCAAGAATACAAGCATCGTGTGATTTACTATCAGGGTAATATACTCTAGTGTGTACACGTGTTCACTGTTCAGGTGTTGACACTATTGGTTTATATGTATATAACTGAGTGTGTTTCAAAGATTTTGCACATCTTTCACCACCATTCTGTGGGATATATATATATATATGTGCTTTCCTTATTCTTGTGCCTGGGAAATTTGTTGTTACCTTGGTGGGCCAATCCTAGGTAGCATGGAGTGCCATTTCATCTGTGTCACTTAGACAAGCTGCACAGGGTTTGGCAGGGGCCCCCTGGAGCCCTGAACATATTGTGGGCTGTCACCCCCTGATGACAGCCCTGAAGCAAAGCTCAAGTTAACTCTATCTTTCTTTTAAGATCGTGTTAACTCAATCATGGTAGTGATGGGGTTAAAAAAAGAATAATTGAGAATGGAGATGAATTGAGAATGTTTGACGTGCAATCTAAATATAACGTACAGGATGATATAAAACGTTATGGTTGGGTAGAACATTGTGAGGCATGTTAATGTAAGCACAGCTGGCCGATTAATTTCCTTTATATACTAATTTATTTTGCTTTTACAACAACCCTTATGAAATTAAACACCAATTTTATTCATGCACAGATATCGAAAAATATTATTAGTTCAACCTTATCAAATGGAAATGATGTGGAAGTCGCCAATTTCCTCTCGATTTCCATTAGCCTGTATCAGCTGCATCAAAGCATGTATGAATATGAGAAAAGCTATACTGAAAGTGACAAAATCAATGTTTCATTGCTTCAATTTCTGCTAAAACATCCACTGAGTGCATTTCGTACTAATCTCCTGTAGCGTATGTTATTTACATTTTAATTCTGCAACAACAACTACAGTAATTCAAAGGTTAGGAAATACGACTTTCTAAATGCATAACAAAATTAATTCATTGACAAGGTCAATGAAAAAGTTTCGCTTGTACTTTTACCTATTGGGGAAATGTTAAGCGATGCTATTGCGATAACTCTATGTTATTGCAGTTGTACTTCAAGGTACACAGCCAGATAATGAAAAAAGATCATTAACGTGTAAATATCTCTACCGAGCTTTGAATATCTCGTATGTAATTGGGCATTGCCTTTAAGTGCGCACTTAACCTATAATAAAATGACTATGTATCGTAGATATATTGTTTAATCCATAGTTCTATAGTTATAGATATTACCACAGGTGATGTTAACCTTTCAATACACACAGCATTCTCTTAATATTAACTTTTAAAGGCAATTGTGGTTGATTTATATACAAACAGTCTGTCCTATCTATGTCTCTCCGTGATGTGATACTTCTCTTTCATATCCATTGCAAGTACAGGAGAAGAACACATTTATTGAGAACATATTGTAAATAAAACAATGGTCAAACACATTGCACTTCGGTATTTCAAACATTCATTCGTTTCCCTACGGAGAGAACATCAATCCTGCATTAAAATGGTGTGTAAGTGGGATTTTATTGAATAATTTATGTGTTTTAATGATTTTCAATAAAAAAAAACTACAGTATTAATGTTTTTGGGTGTGAAGAACTATCAGAGATGATTTGTTTTGATGGCCCTGCGCTTATTGCATTTGCTGACCGCATGCCCCCTACTTTGCTGTTTCACTGTATATTTATTAATTTATTTAGGAAGTATTTTACGAGGAAGGATACACTGAGATTTCACTCGTTTTCAAGTATGTCCTGGGTTCAAGAACATTAAATTTTTACAGTAGGTACAGAAATATAAAGTAGCAAAATGCAAGATATTAAAAACAAAACACAAATATCTATCTATATATATAAACGCGAAAGTCCTGACTGACTGACTGACTGACTCATCAACGCCCAGCTGAAACCGTTTAACTTAGGAACGTGAAATTTTGAAGGTGCACTGTTTTTATGATGTAGGCACCCACTAACGAAGGAATTTTGGAAACTCCGCCCCTAAGGGGGTGAAAAAGGGGGTTGAATATTTTAAACAGGATACCTATAGCTCAAAAACAGAAGATGTTACAGATGTGAAAATCGGTACTTAGATTCTTCTTGAAAAATAAAAAAACATGTATTTTACCGTTTTTCAAAAATTCAATGAGGGGGGCAAAAAAGGGGGTTGAATACTTTAAATATTTTAAGCAGGATACCTATATCTTAAAAACGGAAGATGGTACAGACGTGAAAATCAGTATTTAGATTCATCTTGACAAATAAAAAAACACGTATTTTACCATTTTCTGAAAATTCCTTGGGGGGGGCAAATAGGGGGGTTGAATACTTTTAACATAAACGCGAAAGTCCTGACTGACTCATCAACGCCCAGCTGAAACCGTTTAACCTAGGAACGTAAAATTTTGAAGGTGCACTGTTTTTATGATGTAGGCGCCCACTAAGGAAGGATTTTTGGAAAATCCACCCCTAAGGGGGTGAAAAAGGGGGTTGAATATTTATTACTGTATATATTACAGACCTGAAAATTGGTATTTAGATTCGTCTTGAAAAATAAAACAACACGAATTTTACTTTTACTCTGAAAATTCCTTGGGGGGCAAAAAGGGGGGTTGAATACTTTTATCAGTATACCTATATTTCAAAAACAGAAGATGTTACGGATGTGAAATTTGGTATTTACAATCTTCGTGAAAAAAAATAAACATGTTTTTTGCCATTTTCCAGAAATCCAATTGGGGGGGTTGGGGGAAAGGGGTCTGAATACTTTTATCAGTATACCTATATTTCAAAAACCAAAGATGTTACAGACGTGAAATTTGGTATTTACAGTCTTCTTCAAAAATAAAAACAGGTTTTTTACCATTTTCCAAAAATCCCAAGTGGGGGATGAAAAAAGGGGGGCTGAATACTTTTAAACAGGATACCTATATCTCAAAAACAGAAGATGTTACATACGTGAAAATTGGTATTTAGATTTGTCTTGAGAAACCAAAAAACACCTATTTTACCATTTTCAAAAAATTCAGTGGGCAAAAAGGGGGGGTTGAATACTTTTATCAGTATACCTATATTTCAAAAACCAAAGATGTTACAGGTGTGTAATTTGGTATTTACAATCTTCGTGAGAAAAACCAAACATTTTTTTTGCCATTTTCCACAAATCCAAATAAGTTGGGGGGGGTCGAGGGAAAGGGGTCTAAATACTTTTATCAGTATATCTATATTTCAAAAACCAAGATGTTACAGGTGTGAAGTTTGGTAATTACAATCTTTTGAAAATAAAGAAACAGGTGTTTTACCATTTTCCAAAAATCCAAGTGGGGGGTAAAAAAAAGGGGGTGAATACTTATAAACAGGATACCTACATCTCAAAAACAGAAGGTGTTACAGACGTGAAAAATGGTATTTAGATTTGTCATGAGAAACAAAAAAACACCTATTTTACCATTTTCCAAAAATCCAGTGGGAGGGGGAAAAAAAGGGGGTTGAATACTTTTATCAGTATACCTATATTTCCAAAACCCAAAGATGTTACAGGTGTGAAATCTGGTACTTACAATCTTCTTCAAAAATAAAAAAACACATGTTTTACCATTTTCCAAGAATCCCACGTGGTGGGTGAAAAAAGGGGGGTGAATACTTTTCAACAGGATACCTATATCTCAAAAACAGAAGATGTTACAGATGTGAAAATTGGTATTTAGATTTGTCTTGAAAATAAAACAACACGTATTTTACCATTTTCCAAAAATCCAGTGAGGGGGGCAAAAAGGGGGATGAATACCTTTATCACTATACCTATATTTCAAAAAACAATGATGTTACCGGTATGAAATTCGATATTTACAATTCGTGCAAAAAAAACCCCATGTTTTACCATTTTCTGGGGGAAAGGGATGTGAATACTTTTATCAGTATACCTATATTTCAAAAACCAAAGATGTTACAGGTGTGAAATTTGGCACTTATATTCTTGAAAAATAAAAAAACACATGCGTTTCACAATTTTCCAAAAATCCCAAGGGGGGGGAAGGGGGGTTCTACCAAAAAAAACAAGTTACTTTTAAAAAACAATTATAACAAATCCCAAAATCCACGCGAGCGAAGCCGCGGGCAAAAGCTAGTACAGAATAACACAGAATATAAATATGTAGGAAATATAGTCACTATGTTACATGTTTACAGGTGCATTATCTATTGAGGTATATTAATAGAGATCTCTTGAGTGACTTTAGACTGGGGGATTATTTGATGGTGCCTGGGATTAGAGGTGAGTATCTGATCAATTTGGGGGTTCTGTTGGTGCTGACAGGTTCTGCAGCAGCGGAATCCGTTAGTACCAGGTCCAAGCTGTGGTTAACTGTTGTGTTATCCACAGCCGGACGGTAATTAGCGTTAGTATATTGAAAAACTAATGCTAATTAACAATTTGCGCTCCCCATGTTAAGCATTGGGAGCGGAAAGTACAGTAACCTCCGCTGAAAAGCGCAAGATACCATTCGCTAACGGGTTTTTTAACCCGTTAGCGTTTGTATTGTAATATGGATGGCCCGTGCTAGGGCCACCAGGGCTAATGTTAATGCTCACACAGGTGAGTGCTAACATTAGTGAGAAGAGTGTAATAGGGCCCCAGGTTGGAAAGGTGAAAGGTGTGTCTAGATTCCAGCGACAGCCAGTTTAGCTCTTTTAACATGTCGCAATGGTGGATCATGTAGTTACATTGTAGCACAAAGCGGCAGAATGATTTATACAATGTAGTAAGTTTCTGAAGGTGCGTTTGCGGGGCAGTTGCATACACTACATCTCCGTATTTAATAGCCGGCATAAGCATTTGTTGTACAATCTGCTTTCTTACCGTAGGGCTCAGGCAGGATTTGGTTCTGTACAGGGCACCTAGTTTGGGGTAAAGTTTAGATGAGAGTTTTTCAATGTGGGGACCAAAATATAAATTTGGGTCTAACCACATACCTAAATACTTGAGAGAACGGACTGTTGTCAGCGTGTCATTTGATTTTGTTCTGATGAATATGGTACTAAGAAGCAATCATAAAGCAAAGCCTTGCATGGCAACACTTACATGGAACCTAGTGGTTTGACTAGGCCTTTTGAAAGGACACAAGATCATGGTGACCATTGTCTTCTGAGGCCTGCGGTAAACTGAGGTTATACAAGCTAAGTGGTCATGGCTAGAGATGAGCAAGTATTTTCAATATGACAAGCCAAGGGTCAAAAGATCAAGTAGGATCAACAACAGAAAAAAATGATATGGAAGAAGGAATAGGCAGATCTTTGTGGGACTTGGTCAATACTGAACATACAAACACTTTAGGAGAAGATGCTTACAGCCAGATGTATAGATTCCAATATAGGATGTTTGGGGCAGCTTAAGAAGATGTCGCACAACTAAGGTAATGTTCATTGGTTTAGGAGGTGACCTGTGGGGATATACCTGGAAGATACTACATTGGCCACTCATGAAGGTTTTCTTGAAGACAAATGGCTCTCCAAAAACATTTAATATACTAAACAAGGCACAGTCCGTCAGGCATAGTGAGTGTCATTATGCAACATATTAAATGCCCACAGGCTGAACACTTCCTAAACATGTCATAGAAATTGAATCGTGAAACAAAGCCCTTATTTCTCTTTTTTGTTTTGCCTCAAAATGCCAGATTCTACAGATATTGGTTCCACTTGAACAGCCAGATGTCATTGTCATAGAACTGTAAGATGAATTCCATAAAAATCAAGTACTACTCGGAAGTTGATTACTTAAAGTGGGTCACTCTCTGAAAAAACTCCTCTAAATATCAATTCCTACCAAGCTGAAATTGAATTCTTGAGTCTAAGTTGGTTGCAGAATGTCTTATAGCAAGCCATACAATGTGACAAATGGAGAACTTTGATTTAACGTGTTTAAATTGAGCTCTAGTCTGATGACAGCCTTTAAAATACAAATACCTTCCATTGCCGTTCTTTAAATTAATACCATTTTCTCTCCGCTTTTTTTTTTGGGTTTTACAATGAAGACAATGTTCATCTTTTTCACACATTAAGTAATTATAAGCACCCGATATAGCTCGCCATATAATTATTCCTCTTTCCGTAGACCATAGATTCTATTATGTGCTACATCTATTGAAAGAATATTTTATTTTAAGAAAAACATTAGCATGTCTTTATATGCAAAGTAATCTGTATAAAATTTAAGATTAACTTGCAGTGTGAGATTTTCACTCAATAAAATTAAAAAAAACTAAAAATAGCAATTCTTTCTTTAAACCTTTCACTACTAATATGATAAAAAATTGATTTTGCTTTATAATACAATGAAAACCAAAAATTTGCATATTAAAACCCTTTAACAAACCTTTTTAATGCAAGATTAGTTTACCCCAGCGAGAAAATAAATTCTATGTGAGATCTCACTCCCATCACACTTTATTATGATAAAGAAGCTGCCTCCGCCCTCACTGAAACAAAAAGTTTAACAAAATATACTGCTGCATTACAACAGTCAGGGAGTGGGCAGAATACAGAGAGAGATCTGTGGCCACTCAATACTATACAAGGATAGAAATCACGCGGGTGTAATTGCTAAAAATCCCTGTAAAGTACAGACACATGGTGTTACTATAATTTCCATATGCAGACATAATCCCATGATCTCTACAAGTACCCATAAACAGGATATCTGAACATTTTTAATAATTATCGATATCGCATTTATTATATTTCACAAAAAGGTAATTTTTGCCTGTATGCTATTGATGTTGACCCCATTTGAAATTGTCAAAGCTGAGGGATATCATCTAGCGGTGAGAACCTTTCGTAGCAGGAATGTTTATGTTAACAAAAAATTAATACATTAAAATTTAAAATGAGCAACTTTACATTGTGTTATTTTTTTAACTCAGAGTAACAATCTTTATGCAAAATTGCTGTTTTACATTACACTATAATTAAGTGCTATCAATGCATCTCACCTATATAATCAATATTATGATAATACGTTTTCTACCAAGGAGCGCTTTATAGTAAAGACGTTAAAATCACCTTATTTCATTCTGTGACTAAAATCAAGTGCAAATTAGGTGTCTTTTCCAAATCATGAAATCATGTTATGATTTGTCTATCATTCTTGTTTGTGAGTAGCAGAAATTGAAACACTGCATTGATTGCTTTGAACACCTCATTAAAGCATAATAAAACTAATTAGTATAAAGGCTTTGTTTCAAAACTGTAAAACGCAAGGGTATGTTTTCAAAAGATAGTAAATCACAAGTTTAATTAACTATAACATAAAAGTAATGTTTATGAAAAGAGGCATATGGATATTAACCATTAATCACTATTTAAAAATTAAAACATCATTAAACAGGGACGGGCTGTCTGTGGTCCTAATGTATATTGCAACGCGCACAGAGTTTCCATGTCCGTTAACACAGACAATATAGCAACAAAATTACAAATCCACCACCTTGCACAGTACTGCATAGGTAATGTTAGGAAAATGCCTTTTGCTTACCCAGGGGATCTTAGCACTATATAGGCCCTATTACAATCTTCTCGCATACGTTAGCACCCGCGCAAAAACACATTAACGCGAGGGGCAAAACCCTTTGTGCTGAACGTCGTATTACAATGTCAGCACAACAAACGCGTGTATACGTCTACCGCAGGCAGTGGTGTATTTAGGTTTTGTGCTGCCCTAGGCCTGACTAAACTCGTGCACCCCCTAATTTAAATTTGACGCACCCCTTCCTGTCAAGGGCACACCTCTTCCTGGTTAATCCCCACCCTTCCTCTTTAAGCTCCACCTTTTCCTCTTAGAGCTCCGCCTTTTCCTCTCTTTATATTAAAAGTGGATACCAAGTGCCTACTTGTATATTTTGTATACCATTTCAAATGTATCTATTGAGATAAATAAAATTATGAAATGTTTAAATTCAAGCATTTTTACAAAGAACAGCCACGCATGTCAAGTAAACGGGATCACAGCCGCTCTAATTGGTGGAACAATAAAATCCACAGAAACGTGCACTGCATATGAGCGTATCACAGAGCTGCATAGCAATAAAACCCACAGAAATGGCACTGTGTATGAGCATATCAGAGCTGCAAAGCAATAAAACCCATAGAAATGTGCAGTGTGTATGAGCATATCACAGAACTGCACAGCAATAAAACTCACAGTAATGTGCAGTGTGTATGAGCGTATCCCAGAGCTCCAGGGCAATAAAACTCACAGTAATATGCAGTGTGTATCACAGAATCCACAGCAATAAAACTCCCAGCAATGCAATGTGCGGTGTGTATGAGTGCATCAGAATTCACAGCAATAAAACTCACAGCAATGCAATGTGTGGTGTGTGTCAGCGTATCAGAATCCACAGCAATAAAACTCCCAGCAATGCAATGTGCGGTGTGTATGAGTGCATCAGAATCCACTGCAATAAAACTCCCAGCAATGCAATGTGTGGTGTGTGTCACCGTATCAGAATCCACAGCAATAAAACTCCCAGCAATGCAATGTGCGGTGTGTATGAGTGCATCAGAATCCACTGAAATAAAACTCCCAGCAATGCAATGTGTGGTGTGTATGAGTGCATCAGAATCCACTGCAATAAAACTCCCAGCAAACCGAGTGTGTATGAGCACACAGCAATTATTTATTCTACATTTACCGGCCTCCGTCCGCGGTAGGGCTGTGTGCAGAGTCAGCAGGGACTGTGTACAGACTCAGCAGGAGGTCCCTCCAGGCCACGTTAGGATCACGGCTGTGCCTGTGCGTGGAGCCATCTTGTCAACAGTGGGGTGCCACTGCCAGAGGGTGCACCGTGGCTTTGATTCCCTTCCCGGTGGGTGTTCAGTCCAGAATAGAGTGACAGTCCATGTTAACGAAAGGGTGGGCAGCTGCGTGCGTGCGTGTCACGTGGTTCAGCCAGTCAGGTGGTACTGAGACTCAGTACCACCTGACTGGCCGGACCGAGTGTGACCTGCACGCAAGCAGCCTCACCAGGAGCCAGGCAGCTCAATGACAAATTTCTATCACTGCAGTGCTGGTTAAGGAAAGGTCCACTTTAAACAGCAGTAAGCAGACAGGGCTTCATATTCTGCTGAACCCCCCCCCCATTTACCTGCCGTTTACTGTCATCTTCTCTCTCTGGACACAAATCACATCCCCCTCCCCTCTCCTAGAGCTGCTGCGGGGCAGGGGAGGAACTATGGAGGGAGGAGAGGGGGATTTTTATTCTATTCGATTTTATTCCGTATGCAAACGCCATGCTCCGTTGCTCGTTGTTTGAGAACACAGCTCAAAGCTGACACACAGTGACTGTGGCACCTCCTAGTACCCCCTAATGACACCCCAATAATCACTGGTACCTGGGGCGGCCCGCCCTCCGCCACTCCTCTATGTACACCACTGCTCTGGTGATATGCTCACACACAAGTTTGGCGAACTGCCAGCAAGTACGGTGCAGTGAAGGCAGTGCAAATCCCCATAGAGAAGTAATGGTTAATCTATTCAGAGAACACCAAGCAGCAGAGAAATGTCAGTGAAATGCCCTGATGTTCGGTGGTTTCAATCAGCAGGTTTATTCAGGCGAACCCCATAGGTTTCAATGTTAAAAATATTCCCGTTTTTTATGCAATATCTAATAAACCATTTATTATTTTAATCTGCAGTAAAAAGTCTTTATTTATTTATTGTTTTTTTTTTTGTACCTTTTAGTGATTTTTCAAAAATTTTTGGGCTAAATTCCCTCCCCCTTTTTTTAATAGCGGTTCTCCTTTTTCTGTAACAGAACTTTTTATTAGCAATCATAGGATCTTATATGTAAATTCCAGACATTTTCGTTCAGTAGTTCTTTTGAAAACAGCAGGCCATGGGTTTGCGGTGGCAGCATACAGCGGCCGACTCCATGCACTTTAGGGACCCTGCGGTGAATGGTGAATTCACTGCAGGGTGGGGAATTTTTTTTTTAGGGGTGGGGCCACCCAGCGGGCCGCCGCCCCCTGGAAAGTGCCGCCCTAGGCCTGGGCCTTGTTGGCCTAGGCCAAAATACACTAGTGACCGCAGGTGAACCTACGCGAACGCTGCGTGAGCTTACTGTACGTCGCGTGTTCTATCCTTAACATTTTCAGCGCAAATGCGTTTGTGCGCTGGTACGCGAATGGTATTACAATCTATGCGCAGTTTGTAACGCACAGCCTTTGCGCGCATAATTTTAGCAACTCCTGAAAGCTGGTGTTAATGGCAAATCTGATGGACCTGGCCGAACCCAAATACACCAGCCCAAAACAAAATACAGCAAAGTATAGTTACACATTCAACACATACCAAACCAATAAAATTGAGAAGTTGTGCGTGCATTTTTTATTGATGCAGCATATATACTCAGATTGACTTTGACAGGCGCAAAAATTTAACGTGAGATAATTGTGGTTCTTAATTCTGATTGGCTGAATCGTGTGAAAAAAACAGTCCGCAAACTGATTTCTGCACGCAACGTTTCTGCGTGCGCTTTTGTGCGCATCCATTTAACGCGCGTTATTTCTTGACGGATGAAAAAATGCGCGAGGATTGTAATTCCAGCGTTGATTTCCGCGCGTTAACGTTTAGGCTAGGGTCAGACGAAAGCATTTTTCCCCGCGAACGTGAAAAAGTGCGTCCGAACGCATTGACATATTTTTTCACGGAATGCGCAAAAACGGTCAGACGACGCGCATTTTCGGGCGTGATTTTGTACAGATCATCAATAAAACACTTTTTGCGTCTGGACGTTATGTAGGCTGGACATTAGCAGTGTCTGACATCTCCTAATCACGCAAACACGCCGCTATGCCGCAGCTGCGCACTCAGTACGTCAGTACTAGCGGTTCAGCGTTCTCAGAAAAATGCGTTCAAATTCCACTTGCGTTGCACGGCCGGACTTTTGTGCGGCCGTACATCGTATATTGGCTGTCATTGCCCGTCATCTGCTGCTAGTGCGGCCGTAATTATGTGCGCCAGAACGCACGTTAAAAGTGCGCTGGTCTGACCCCAGCCTTAAAGTTTCACTCAAAAATTCATGCTTTGCGAGTGCATTTTTGCGTGAAGATTGTAATAGAGCCCTAAGGGTTTAAGGGTGTAACTGGTTAATAAGGTCTCATTAACAAAATAGAATTCAGCCATTTCTTACCACTGACATAGAAACATAGAAACATAGAAAAATGTCGGCAGATAAGAACCTTTCGGCCCATCTAGTCTGCCCAATTACATGGATACTTTACCTGGATTTATCTTTTCTTTAGGATAGCCTTATGCCTATCCCATGCTTGCTTAAATTCAATTACTGTTTTGGCCTCTACCACTTCTACTGGAAGACTGTTCCATGTATCCACCACCCGCTCAGTAAAATAATGCTTCCTGATGTTACTTTTAAACCTTTGCCCCTCTAATCTAAGACTATGTCCTCTTGTTTTGCTATTTTGTTTCCTTTTAAATATACTCCCTTCCTCTACCTTGTGGATTCCCTTTACGTATTTAAATGTTTCTATCATATCTCCTCTGTCTCGTCTTTTTTCCAAGCTGTACATGTTAAGATCATTAAGCCTTTCTTGGTAACTTTTCTCCTTCAAGCCGTACACCATTTTAGTAGCCCTTCTCTGAACTCTCTCCAAGATGTCTATATCCTTCTGGAGATACGGTCTCCAGTACTGCACACAGTCAAGCAACTCATCCACGCCCTTGTAACCTTCTGACTTGATTAATGTAATAATCTTCTTGCTGGTCTCCCTCTCTCCCGACTCGACTCCTACAATCCATTCTAAATGACTCTGCCAGGCTCATCCACCTCACCCACCACTCTATCTCTACCGCTCCTCTCTGTGAGTCCCTTCACTGGCTCCCCATCCACTGCAGAATTAAATTCAAATTCCTCACCCTGACCTACAAAGCTCTCACTAACTCAGCTCCCCTCATTAATCACCAAATACACCCCAGCCCGCCCCCTGAGATCAAACTGTGAACTGCGCCTAGCTTCTTCCCACATCACGTCTACCCATGATAGGCTGCAGGATTTTTCACGCACAGCCCCCATCCTCTGGAACACTCTCCCTTGTACTGTCAGACTTTCCCCTAGTTTCCCTTTCTTCAAATGCTCCCTTAAGACATTCCTATTCAGGCAAGCCTACCACCATACACACTAATACACCTCACTACCTCAACCTGTCCATCACTCTCACCTTGCAGTCCATCACTCTCACCTTGTAGTCCATCACTCTCACCTTGCAGTCCTCTCCTCCTGTTTCCTGTTTGGTTTATGAAAATGTTGTTCAGTCTCAATGTATTTTAACCCTGTCTATATTGTGCCCATTGTCCAGTGCTGCAGAATATGTTGGTGCTATATAAATAAAGAATAAGAAGAATAATAACATGTTGAGCAGACAAGCAAATTTGTTTGATTTTATGCAGAAAATGGGCAGAATACAGACATTTTAACAGAGTGTTTCTCCTTTGAGGACTGCATTTGGGGAAGTGAAGTGACTAAAACTGTCAATGGGTTGATATAGAAGGGGCCAGTGAACAGTCAGTTTTTGAATTTCAGATGTTGGAAGCAGGAAAAATGAGCGAAAAGAGTGACCGTGACTAGGACCAAATAGTGATGGCTAGACGACTGGATCAGAGCATCTCCAAAACAGCAAGTGTTGTGGGATGTTTCCGGTATGTAAAGGACAGTACTAACCAAAATGGGTGCAGGGAAGGACAACCAGTGAATCACCATCTGGGTCATGGGCAGCCAAGGCTCATTGATGAACAACGGGAGTTGAGGTGAACCTGTCTGGTCTGAACACTCAGAGCTACTGCAGCTCAAATTGCTAAAAAAATGAATGCTGGCCCCACCAAGCAAATTGCAGTACTTAAAGGATCTGTTACTCATCTCTTGGTGTCATACCACAGGACATGTTCAAAGGTCACTTGGAGACCATCAGGTTTATTCACAAAGAGACGATCTGACCCCAAAATAGCACCGAACAGTGAAATTCCCCAAACGGTGACATTTCGGGGCAATTCGGCTATTCAGAGAGCAGGCAGTTCACCAAATTTTGGTGAATTGCCAGTAAGTACTGTGCCTGTTCGACGGCAGTGAAATCCCCCATAGAGAAGGAATGGTTAATATATTCAGAGAACACCGAACAGTAGAGAAAGGTTGTCAAAGTGCCCTGATGTTCGGTGGTTTAATTCGGCAGGTTTATTCAGGCGAACCCCATAGGCTTCAATGTTAAAAATATTCCATTTTCATTTAATCTGCCCTAAAAAAACCAATTTTTATTTTGGTTTTTTAGGATCTTTTAGAGATTTTTTGGGATTTTTTTTGAAAAATGTTTTCCCTGTTTTTAATAGCGTTTTTATTTTTCTGAAACAGACCTTTTTATTATCATTCAGAGGACCTTATATGTTAATTCCAGGCATTTTCGTTCAGTAGTTTGTTTGCAAACAGCGTTTCAATTTTGACACGTCCGATCGTATTGTTTTTTTTTTTTTTTCTACCTAACCGGCGACTTGTTAGCTTCCTTCTGCAACTGATCGGCGCTTTGCTCATCAGCTTGATGGCTGCGTTTGCTGGCCCTCAGGTGGGTTTGCGGCAGATATCCGGCAGGTTGGCGGTGGCGGGCGACGGGTTTGCGGCAGCATTCGATGGCCGATTCCTTGCACTTCAGGGACCCTGCAGTGGTTGAATTTCCACACCGCAGGGTGGGGAAATTTGATTCCCCGAATTGCGGAGAAGTCTAGGGAATGACAGAGCACCGAAATGTAGGCGGCATTTCGGTGCTCTGTGAATAACCCCTCATGTCTTGCTGCATCAGAGCTGTTTTGGCAGCACGAGGAGAACCTCAATAGTATTAGACCTGTGGTTTTAATGTTGTGGCTGATCAGTGTGTAATCCATTTTTCAATGAAGAACTAGACGATCTTCATGAGCAAAGTATCCAGGAGGAAGAAAAGCAAACTGCAGACTGAAATGTTTTTTCTCATGTTTTTTTACAGTTCCATTCTTAAATTCAGTTTTGAAAAATAAAAAAAAATAAAAAAAATGCAAGAGCACTAATAATACCATAGTGGACATTTTCCAAGATCCGATAACATGTGATACAAGGAAGGAAATAAAACTATTTTACTGGCAAAGATCCGAACACTCAGAAAGTCCCATATGATGAACAAAAAAACCCCAAAAAACTCATATTTGTTTTTTATTTTGGAATAATGCATCTTACAATTGCAGATGTTCATAATAATTGTGTATTTACTGTGCAAAGTAATATATTCTTTTACATATTTAATAATATTCGACACGGAATATGGATATTGCAAGAACCAGAAAACCTTTAAAACTATTAACATTTGCACAGCGATATACAGGTCACTGGAAATATTTAATGAGAGTTCAAGACGAGCTGGTGTGAGTAATGTGAGAAGCCGTGTAACAGAAAAATCCATTCATTTTTATCTCATTCCATTCTAATGTGTTTTTTATGCTAAATACATTGCTCTTAATGGGAAACAACTGCTAATCTGATTTGAACCTTGTCATTTTTTTTTTAGAGTTGCTATTTGATTTACAATTAGCGCACACAGTGACATTTGAGCTAAACCATTATTGAAGTTAACATACTGTAGAAACAGGTCAATATCAACAAAAACATTTCATTGGTGCATACTTGTAAAAGATAGTTATCCGCTTCTTAACCGCTTCGCTATCAAGCAATCTTGGTTGAAAAAAAATGCTATATTTACATTTATTTAAAACATGGGATGTGACATTAACAATAACATATCGGATGAATCAGAAGTTTTGCACAGAAATTGTTATTTTAAGATAGTTAAAAAATTAAAATAATGTTAATTTGCGCGATTAAAATTGTTCATGTATTTAGTTTATCCATTACAGAAATGATGTTGAAATGTAAGGTTCTGAGCTCTAGATTGTGTCCTTTATCTTACACAATTTCAAACTAGGTCTGCATTATTATCATACAGGCAGAAAAGACCTTTGTCTTAGATACAGTAACTGTGATCAATAAAAATAATAAAAATATTCAGATCTGCTTTGGGGGGTGTGTAGTGATAATAATGAAATTATTAGCAATGCGGTTTTCAGAAAATACCAATAGAATATAAAAATAATATCTGTATGTGACATAATGCCTGTGTATGGAAATTACAGTAACACCGTTTATCTGTACTTCACAGGGATTTCCAGTCATTGTAACACTCTGAATCATATCCCTGTACAGCAGTGAGTGACCTCAGAGCTCTCCCTGTATTCTGCCCTCTCCCTGGCAGCTGTATTGCAGCAGTAATCTATTTGAACTTTTTGTTAAAGTGAGGACTGGCTAATTGCTATTTGCTAATGGTTTTATGTCTCTACAGGATGCTTGGAGGGACCTAAAATAAAGGATTGTGTTTCTCCAGAGGGACACACTAATCCTGCTTTACAAAGGTTTGAAAATGTTCATTTTATATGCTAATGAGTGCTGTCCAATGCATTACAATGCAAAATTGAGATAACTTGATTTTGGGTGTGAAGGGGTTAACAGTTGCATTATTTCAGATTTACATGACTGAATGAACAGTTTCACTTTGGAAATATAATAAAAAAAGGTGGGGTTGCATCACAAATACCCTAGAAGAAAAAAACAAACATTATTAAAGTATTTAATCAAACAAAAATACGGACACTATAAGCAAAAAATATAAACTGAACACTACATTATTTTAAATTTACACTGTGGGTTGTGTACCAATCTTGGCACCAATCGCAAACTTCGTTCACAGCGGAACAGCTATGGGACTTCCCCCAGCCCACTGTCGTCATTGCGTATGGGCACAATAATGACAGAAATATGACTTCCCACTGTTCAGCAGGGATTTCCCTTTACCAGAGATGCAAGGGTAATCTAGACCCCTGTATCTCTGGTGCCAAATGCCCACAGGGTCAGTGAGTATTCAGATGAGTATTTTTTTAGTTTGTTTGTCTGACACACTTAAATTGATAAAAAAAAATGTGTTTTTAGGCTAAAGTATGCACATTCTCTTAAGAGCATAAAGCTATCAGCACATTGAAATAGAATTTAACAAAGTGGTACAGAACCTGCAGGCACATAAAACAGGACGCAGATAGAAGTGAAGAGATGAGAAACATGGATAATAATTGGAATTTGGAAAAATAAAACAGAAATGTTACAAACGAACTAAAAATGCCCACACCCCCCCTCCTTCCTCAATGATATCACAATGACCATGGAGCTGGAAGTATTTGGAAAATTTCCAAAGACAAAATAACATTATTGTCTAGAAAATTCATGAAATAAAATATTATTTTATTTATTTATTTATACAGGCATTTATACAGCGCCAACATATTCCGCAGCGCTTTACAATAGGGGAGCACAAACATGAGACGTACATGATACATGATGAAAAGATGACCCTGCCCGTAGGATAACTGTCCAGGTAGTACAGCACTTAACCAAGTGTTCAGGCAGACATCCCGTGAGCTTACAATCTAAGGGACTGGGGTAGGTGAAACAAATAGGAGAAGAGGGAATGTGATGATGGTTAGCAGGGCAGCATGGGAAGAACCAGAAGCCTGGGCTTAGTGAGAGTAATTAGAGAGAGAAGTGGAGACAGCTGGAAAGGAGACCTGAAATTATGGACATGCCCTGGGTGGGAGGGTGTATGGGGAGGGTGTATGGGGAGGGTTGGGTGGGACAGCAGAGGGTAAGAAGCAGGGCAGTCTGTCTGTGTGTGTGATGTGAACAGAGAGAATAAGGTTATGTGAAAAAGCAAATTGTGTGACCATGCATGGGGGAGGGGGGAGGGAGAACAGAGTTTTTTTTATCTAACAGAAATGGAGGGAGATAAAAATAAAGGCAACCTTAAAATACAATTGCAAAAATATGGCGGTCAGGAAAATAGGGGACATCATCACGGATCCTGGATACCTTGATGCTGGTTTAGGGGCTCAGAGGGTAATCCTGAAAAAGAGAAATGTATATTTATGTATTCAAAATTCAAATATTGCAGCACCATCGCAAGGGTTATCAAACAAAGGAAAGAGAACCTTGGGAGCATATATTATTCTTATATCATACAAAAACCACCAATTGCTTACGGGTTTAACCCTGGTCCAAGGTCCCCGATCTGATCAGGTTTGCAGATATGTGAAGCACAGCACAGGTGATATGATTTGCTGCTCAGTGATTGCAGGATTCAGGCTGCATTTCCATAAGGTGATCCTTAAAACCTGACCTGTTAGAGGAACTTGAGGACATGAGTTGGGGAACACTGGCCTAGAGGCAGGACTTATTGGGAGGTCATGAGGGGCACATTTAGATTTTCAGTGTTTCACATATTTTTGTCCCGTTTTTTATTTTTTAAGCTCTTACATTGCAAGGAGTACATCATTAAAATTGTTAGCGCACTAGCTCGGGCTGCATCCTATTGTTGACCTATGGTACTCGATTTCAATTTAGTGAACACAATTATTCAGGAATCGGTAAGAATTACAATAATCTCAGAGCTTTGCTAAAAATATTGCCAGAATATATTCATGATTCACAAATACATTTTTATAATTATTCAGAAAGGCGCGTTTTACAACTTTGTACATCCAAAAATAAATGTAAAAAAAAAAGAAGAAAAATCCCTATCTAAATAATATGTCATGGTGTTATTGATTGATATTCATACAATTCTGGGACAAATACATATATAAATTAAGATTTAATATACAACAGTAAAGAAATGCAGATAAATACCCATGTGTTTCTCTAAAAATAGGAACTTGTGGACAGAAAGTTCTCGTTGGAAAATTCTGATTCCAACAAACATCATGTCAGAAGAAAGAACATAAACTTTAAAAAACTAGTGGTGATTTTTTTTAAAAAATGCACAGTAAATGTACTTTTTGTTCTTGGGTTTAAAAGTTACTTTGAAAGCAAAACAAGCTGGTAGCTTGACTCCCATTTGTCTATAAAAAGGAATGTGGAGAAACAAGCACGGTAAAAGTATAGTCATTTATAGATAACCCGGACCAATAATATTTCTGTCATAGTTAACAAATGTTCTCAAAAGATAAAACAAGAAAGTGTTTGCTATTTTACAGCGATAAACTAGATTTTTCGATAATATAATAGTTATTTTAACTATAGGGGTTATGCAGAGAGCACCGAAATGTCGGCGACATTTCGGTGCTCTCTCGTTCCCCGCAGTTCCTTGCACTTCAGGGAATCAAAGTTCCCCACCTTGCGGTGAATTTAGCATTCACTGCATCGTCCCCGGAGTGCAGGGGAAAACCCGCCGCAAACCCGCCACAATCCTGCCAAATACCCCCCTGAAAACCCACCGAAAGCCCCTCCAGAACCGGTGGAAAAACCACGCCAGACACGCCGAAACAAGTCAACGAGCCGACGATCACAACGCAGACCAGTTGCAGGAAAAAGCCGACAAACTGACGAATGGGGTAAAAAAATCAAACAAAAACAGTTTGCTTCAAATTTCAAAAGTGAAACGCTGTTTGCAAAAAAACTACTGAATGAAAATGTCTGGAATTTACATATAAGATCCATTGAATGATAATAAAAAGGGCTGTTACAAAAAAAGAAAAAACGATTTAAAAAGAAAACGGAAAAAAAAATCCCGAAAAATGCCAAAAAGATCCTAAAAAAAAATCAATAAATAAAGAGACTTTTTGCTGCAGATTAAAATAATAAACGGTTTATTAGATATTGGATAAAAACAGGAATATTTTTTCATTGAAGCCTATGGGATTCGCCTGAATAAACCTGTCGAATGAAGCAACCGAATGGCAGGGCACTTCGACAACTTTTCCCTGCTGTTTGGTGTTCTCTGAATAGATTAACCATTGCTTCTCTATGGGGAATTTCACTGCCTTCGAACAGCACCGTACTTGCTGGCAGATTGCCAAAATTTGGCAAACTGCCTGCACTCTTGAATAGCCGAATGGCCGCTGTTCAGTGACATTTCGGGGTCAGATCGTCTCTGAATAACACCTTACGTATTTATTTATTTTTTATTTAAAACAATTTCCATTGCATTAAACCTTTTCAATACCAAAAAAAATATTTGATTTTGCTATGAAGAAAAGAAAAACTAGCATTCAATTAAGTATAACGTTTTGGCTTAAGATTAGTGTTCTCCCCAGGAAGAAATTATATTCTTTGCGTGATCTCACTCCTGGCACCCTCTCCAAAGAGCAGCCCCCATTCATGTGTGTAAGTTCAGGGACCACAACTGCAACCAGGCCCATCTCAGTAGGGGTCCGTCCTGTAACTTGCGATCACTGCAGAATAGAGTGCGTGCAGCCCCCCCCCCCTCCGGCACCATGTTCGACTATGTTTTTCTGTTTTTCAGCATGTAGGTTGCTTTCCAGCAAACATTGTGCTGCTCATCAATCTCAGCTGCAGGGCCCAGTCACATGACCAGGACATCCGGCTCCACGAGCAAGTGTCACGGTTCTTGTCCAAGGTAGTAACTGATCCCTGTACGCAGCGCGACTATCCTACACCTCCGATCCTTTATGGTCGGTCCGTCTACCTAATACAGAAATCAGAATGTCAAAGGAATGCCAAGGGTCGTATGCCAGAGCGGGTTATCAGAACAAGCCAAAGTCATATTGCCAGAGAGTGTCATAAGGGAAATGCCAAGGGTTAAGAGCTGGGAGGGAAGTCAAACAAGCCAAGGTCGGTACACAGAGTCAGATAAATACACAATATACGAACGAGCACTGAGAGAAGGTGAAAAAAAACATAAGGGCAACAAGCATGTCTCGACTGAGTCATTTTAAAGCCGACAGGTGCCGCGGCATCATGCCGCGCCCTGCCCTCAGCCCCACCACGTGACCGCAGCAATTCGCATATCGATCAGCGCCTGACTAGTGAACAGCGAAGACGGTGCTGCCAAGCGCTGAGGCTGGAAGACGGTGTGGGACATAACAGCAAGAGACTGACTGAGAGTCCACCTTATGTCATCAATCCGATGCTCCAGTAGTCCGGACAGGGTGTATAGGGTTGATGTCATTAGGGCCATCCGTGTAATTTGCCATCACGTTATGCAACCGCGACCTGACGGTTGGCTGATCCTGACTTTCTAGACCGGCCCCACTGCAATGAACTCATATTGTGCTGTGCTGCAGTGCTGTCCAAGGGGTTTGTCAATAAGGTGGAATGCTTTGAAACGAATACAGGACACATCGAGCCCATATCGCTGCTTAGTGCACCCCTAAGACAGAGTTCTTAGCCTGTCTTCGTTTTCATTTCATTCTCTGTGTGCGAGGATCCTAAAATATCCAGTCAGGTGTTCTCAGCATTAAAATCACCTGTTCCATTTTAACAAGTTTAGGTAAATTCAAATATGTCGTTAAAGTTAATTATGTCTGACTGCTGTTGTTGTTTTTTTTTGGAAAAAGAAATATAAATACTTTAATGTCAACTTATTGTGCGAGCTTAAACTAGACAGGCGAGTTAGAATCTTTAATAGCTGTGTGTTTCGAGATCCTTGGCTCTGCGTAATTGTTTGAACTTGTGTCAGCATGACAGATATTCCAACAGGAGAATCTGATGTCGCACTGTATATTTTCCCTGTTTTAGGCAAAACACAAATACTGTGAAGGTCAGGTGTGGAATGAGAGTAGTATAATTCAAATCATGTCTTGTGAGCCATCAAATTACATCAGCTTTAGTCACATTACAGTAAGCCTGAAGGAGGAACAGGCATTTTCATTCTTTGTATCGGAAAGCTGTTCTCACATCAGACAGCCATTTAAGACAGAAATCATGCTCATACCTCATAAATTTCCCTTATGACTTGTAACAGTAATTTTACAGTACATTCATGCAATTGGCCTCACCATTAACTAGATGCATTTATCAAATCAGTTTCTTTTTTTTTTAAAATGACCACAATTTCAAACAATTGTGCAAATCGTATGCATTGAGGTCCAACACTTAAAGGGACACTCTACTCATCCAGACCACTTTATAGTTTTAAAGTGGCCAGGATGTGAACAGAGCCCCCCTTCTTAGCCCCCTCTCACCTCCCTCAATCTGTCAGAAAATGTTGGGTGAAGTGGAGGCGTTTCCTCCACACCAACCAGCGTCACCAGCAATGGTCACTAGTGACAACAATATGCATACAGCAAGCCAACGTCACCATCTCTGAGACTGCTTGCTGTAGCGAGCAACCTCAGAGAGGCAGCCAATGGAGCAGATCTGTGCACGCGCGCGGCTCCATCCGTCGTTCTGCACAGGTGCTATGGAACTTGCGTATGTAAATTGCATGTCTGGAGCGTTGCGCAATTTGCAGCTCCTACGCTACGTAAGTTACATAGAAGCGCAGAAAAGCTTCAGGGGTTTCCAGTTCAGGAGTCCCTGAGCCAAAGAGGAGGAGCTGCACGTGTCCCTACACCTGCTTATATAGCCTGCATTGGGGGCTCGCAAAACGTGGACCCCCGCTAGCGGCACAGAAGGTGGGTGTCTTATGATGACGTTCAGGCGCCACCAGATGACGTGCGGGTGCCACAAGAAGCACTTCAAAGAAAAAAAGAGACAGAAGAAAGACAGGAACAGAAGAATGAAAGAAAAAGAAAAGCAGGAAAGAAAGCGAGAAAGAAAAATGAGGCACAGAAGAAAGAGGCATAAAGGGAAAAAAGAAAAAAAGAGGCAGATGAAAGAAAAGAAAAAGAAAGAAAAGAAAGAAAGAGGCTGCAGAGGAAAGAAAGAGGCAGCTGAAAGAAAAGGTGAAAGAGAGAGGCACGGAAGAAAGAAAGAGGCAGAGGCACAGAGGGCAGAGGAAAGAAAGAGGCACAGACTGATCCTGGGCCCGACCAATGGAGGGGTAATATGGGCACCGAACGACCGTGTGTAGCCCCTGTGCACAATGTGTGTCACCTTCTGCAGTATGTGTGTGTGTGTGTCCCCATGCACAGTGTGTGTCCCCCCGCATGCATAGTGTGTCTGTTCCCCCCTGCATTTCAACAGTTGCCAATTTTTTCGGGGGGGGGCAAGTAGCTGGTCTTGCAATGTGTGCAAAATTGTCTAGCACCGGCCCTGGCTATAGTATATATATTTACAGACATTATAAAGGCAGTCTGTGTTGGATGTAGCACCCAAAGATTGGATTTATATGATATAGTGTGCATATTTGATAAATTGTTGAAACCATATGCTTTATTCTTGATTGTGAGTTTGGCACTAAAACTATTTCTTTATATAACAATTTGAAAATGTCTCTTTGAGCTCTTGTTTTGTGGGACTTCCATTAAATAACTGTTTGACATAATAAAATTAAATTGAAATACACTTTTAAAAACCTTCAGCTCCCTCTCTATACGGCCTTGAGTGTGAATCCCCATTGTACAGGTACAGTATGAATATCTGACTGCTGTATAATTAGTGGCACAATATTTATCAGATTATTTTTGTAAAATAAAAGTCAAATATGTTTTTTTATTTTACTTGTATTTCTTATGGATCCCCATTAACTGCAATGTTTCCAGCATTACTAATAAAAGATGAATTATTTGCATGTTAGCTTTTACAGATTGTGCATTAACAATATGTTAATTACTTTCTGCAATCGGAGTGTTGGAACTGAAAAATCCTTTGATATTTGTAATGTAACACATTTAGTAAGTAAAAGCCACTCATGCGTGTAATATGTGCTTGCTTCTTGCAGTCCTTTAATGAACATAACCTTTTGACAAATCTGAGACATTATAAACTTAATGGAATGTTCAAAGGACATGATCTGACGTTATCAAATATTCTTAATTAATTGCTTCAGTGAAACCAATATTATCTGTTGGCTTTATTTTCTGCCTTTTTATTTAAATCCATGAAACATAGGTTTTAATACCTTGCCTTACAAATGTCTTTCCTCGCATTGTTTTATTGAGAGATTAAATGGTCATTAAGGCTAGGGTGTCTGTTTAGTGTAAGTTAAAGAGTCATTGGTGGCTCAGTGAGTGTCTCCCCCTCTTTCTTCCAATAGGGCATCCATCGGGCGGATTCAGCTATCCAAATTGGAGACATTAGGAGTTATTCATCTGGCGCAGTTCGGTGAGCTCAATTCGGCATTCACCGCAGGGTCCCCGAAGCGGGGGGCACTTATGTACCATTCCCTGAGAGAGACATTAGTACAGGCAGAATTTAGGGGCAAGAAAACTAGGACAGAATTTTTTGGTAAGCCCAAGGATGAGACATTTCCCTGCTTGGGGTGCTCTTGTTGCAACTCTATAATAATAAGGTGACTCCTTCATACATCCACACTCAGGATGAAAATTTAAGATCAAACACCATTTCTCTTGTCATTTATTTGATCAAGTGTCCTTGTGGATGGGTGTACATAGGGGAGACAATTCAAAAGGTCAAGAGCAGGATCACGACACATAAATCAGACATATGACTAGCTAAAACAGAATTACCAATGCCTCATCATTTTGGACAAGCAGGCCATGATGTCATTCAGCTGCGAATTCATGTGATTGACACAATGTTTAAATCTACCATAGGGGGTGACAAGGAGCAGTTACTTAATGCCGGTGTCAGACGAGCGCACTAGGTGTGCCCATACTGACGTCGCTACCGGCAACCGTCACAGCGTTGTGATGCTGCGACGGGGCCAGTCACATGCTGTAGCGCACGCACTAATTACGCGCTACAAAGCCTCCCCGTCAAATCGATGGACGCACTTTGACAGGGCTGCAAAGCGCGATCCTCCATAGGGGAAGGAAAAAAAAAATATTGAGTGCGCTCAGCGAGGTGGCCAGACGAGCACCGAGTGGAAGGAACGTCCGCTCTCATCTGACCCCTGCCTAAAAGGAAGGAAATCTTTTGGATCTATCATTTGAACAACGTAGAACCCTTTGGGTTAAAGAGGGAGTTTGACCTGTCTCCTTTCCTCTGATGTTCGTTGCTACCTGCGATGCAATTATATGGGGTAAATATGGTAAATGCCATTATAGGCTACATTGATCATCTGTTTGAAACGATAGTGCAATAAATAAATAAACAAAAGAGAATTACTCTTTGTACGGTGATAAGTTATGGTGATCTCATTGTGTTTAGTATATTTCTCGTATATGTTGTTTCATTACACACGTTATGGTGTTTTTACTGGGAATCTTTATTTACGTCGTTCTCTGCTTTAAAAGTATAAAATAGTCATGAAAGTGTTAACGGGGGAGACCTAATTGAGTCAAGTTGTACTTAATAAGGATGTATGATGTCACTTTTTGAATACACTATAAATGCGGTGTATTTTTCTGTGTGAACCCAGACTTGACGAAGACCTACTAGGGTCGAAACGTTGTCTTCTTTCCACTGTGGAGTAAACCCACTTTTGATTTAGCCAGGCCAAAAAAAAGTCACACACTAATATTTCATCAGACCACCATTGCTATAATTACGGCTCAGTTTCGCCATACCATCATTTCAATAAGCTCATGCAATGTCACAGCATTTATTTGCATTAATTTGTGGCCAAGATCTTGTATTGATGATGGGAGAGTCGCAGTGTTGCGTAAAGTCTTCTCCAGCACATTATCCCAAAGATTCTCAATGGGGTTAAGGTCTGGACTGTGCGGTGGCCAATCCATGTGTGAAAATGATGTCTCATGCTTCCTGAACCACTCTTGCACAATTTGAGCCCGATGAATCCTGGCATTGCTATTTTGGAATATGCCCGTTGTGCCATCAGGGGAGAGAAAACCCATTGATGGGGAAAAACCTGCTCATTCAGTATATTCAGGGAGTTACATGACCTCATTTATTGCAGTGAAATATATTAATCATTGCCGTAATTATCCAATGGAAGGCTCACACCTATTTGCTCAGTTATATCAGGTGGCAATCTTTTTCGGCCAGGCAGCGTATATCGGTTGGTTAGTATTTATCATAAATGCACTTTCATTCTCACATATTCATTTTCTATGGGGTTATTCAGAGACAGGTGAAAATCAGGAGAATTGCCAGGAGAAGAGAACAATGTAGAGCAAATAGCCGATTTGAAAAGTGAGATAAATGGGAAAAAAAACTGGCTTTGCTATTTTGACCTAGAATTTTCACTTCAGTCATTCTCCTGGTTTTCACCTCTCTCTGAATAACCCTGTATGTTTTATTTATTCTTTTTGTACTCAGGTTTCTTTCTTTAACTATTACTTAAAAAATGTAAAATTGTAAATTTGTCAAGCTTCAGAAGTTCTCTTACATTTTTCTTAATAGTTTCAGATAGTAGAGGAATTTAGTATGAAGTTGGCAACAGAATATCTGAAATGGGGAAAGACGTTCAGACTAAATAAGGCGCAGTAAAACATTCTATCTGACAACTGCAAAAAATGGGAAAAAAAATCTGAAGTGCCTGAGTTCTGCCAAGACCAAGAGTCAACGAGCAGCACAGTCCATAAATTTTAAACACAGGACTACCTGATGGGCTCAATAACTTTGCACATTTATTCAGGGAAACACTATTAGGAGATTCTGCTTTCATAAAATCCTACGCAGAGCTGACCACCTGCTTGCCGGAAGGAAAGTCTGAAATTAAATTCCTCATACAAAATACATTTCATAGGAGGTAGTGAAAACTATTTTCTTTGATAAAACTAGTTTGATTTGTGAGCCTCAGAATGTTTATGCTTCATCCGCTTTGAAGAGTCTTTGCTGAATCTTGTTAGTCAGAAGCAATTTATATCAGTATGTTGTTACATTATGTTATGAAAGACCAATAGAGTTTGAGATGTGCAGGCCTACTTCACTACACTAATATCTACCAAACGTATTATAACATTGCAATGAGTCTGCTATGGATGGAACATGTCATAGAACAAGGTCAAAATAGGTATTTATTTATTTAGACTCAGTCCTAGTTCCTCTGTTCTTTCTTATTTATACCTCCTCACTGGGTAAACTCATCACCAACTATGGCTTCAAGTATGACCTGTACGCAGATAATACTCAGATCTACCTCTCCACTCCCGAGCTCTCTCCCTCTGTTCTCTCGAGGTCAGTGACTGTCTGTCTGGGATCTCTGCCTGGATGGCCTCTCACTACCTGAAGATCAAAATGTCCAAGACCAAGCTCCTTCTAATTCCCCCCTCTAAATCGACTCCGATTTCTGACTTCTCCATAATTGTGGACAGTATCGCCATCCTTCCCTCAGCCCAAGTCCGCTGCCTCGGAGTGGCTCTTGACTCCAGTCTTTCCTTAAGTCCCTACATCACATCACTCTCCTCATCTTGTCGCAATCACCTCCACAATATCACCAAAATACGTTAATTTCTGACTGCTAACACCACCAAGCATCTTATCCACTCTCTTGTAATCTCCTGCCTAGACTACTGCAACAACCTCCTGACTGGCCTTCCTACCTTCCCTCTCTCCCCCTTGTAGTCCATCCTAAACACATAAGCCCGGCTTATCCATTTCACTCATCGCTCTGTCCCTAATGCTCCTCTCTGCGAGTCCCTACACTGGCTCCACATCCACAGCAGAATTGAATTCACCCGGACCTAAAACACCTTCACTAACGCCGCTCCGCACTACCTCTCCTCACTAATCACCAAATACACCCCAGCCTGCCCCCTAAGATCCAACAATGACCTGCGCCTGGCTTCCTCCATCATCATCTCTTCACATGTAAATTTATTAATTCATTTTCAAGTATTTCCTGGGTGGCGAGTATGTACCGTTAGGTATCTTGCCCAAGGACACTTACTGGAGAGGTGCTTGTCGGGATCAAACCCCTGACTCCACAGGCTCTCTCCATGCAGAGCAGTGATGTTACCTCTACTCCACCCAGCTGCTTCTACAGTTAAACATAAAAAGATTACAACATAGCGCTCAAAAGACCAAGGTCCATAAGGAAGTGGGAAAGACACACTATATGTCCATAGACAGTAGTTCTTATCTTCAAGTGGTAATTTTCTTTATATTGTAGATAGTAAAATGTGCACTGCAGGAAAAAACAGAAAAAAAGAACAAAAATTGCGCAGTACATCAACACTCGATGGAATTGAGTTTCATTCGTGTTCAACTCACATTCTGGGGAGCCTACAACCGGCTCTCAGGGGTAAAGAGAGCAGGAACTTATAACAGGTGCCCATAAACCCTTCGATCCACTTCTTCAGTGTCGCCAATAATAGTACTGTAGTCTGTAGTAAGTAAAGCTCTGTGTGGCGCTGACAAGGATGGCTCTACGTCACCCTGCATGCACTGCCAGTTGTAGGCTCCCCAGAATGTGAGTTGAACATGAATGAAACTCAATTCCATCGAGTGTTGATGTACTGCGCAATTTTTGTTCTTTTTTTCAGTTTTTTCCTGCAGTGCACGTTTTACTATCTACAATATAAAGAAGATTACCGCTTGAAGATAAGAACTACTGTCTATGGACATATAGTGTGTCTTTCCCACTTCCTTATGGACCTTGGTCTTTTGAGCGCTATGTTGTAATCCTTTTGTCTAGTTGATATTCAGGTGTTTAAAGAAACCTCCATACACAGCATTTAGCGAGTGGGTTAGACACTCGTATCCGGTGGGCGCTTCACCCTTTTTCTCTACAGTTAAACATACATTGGGAATATTCCCAAATATTTCTTACTGTATAATTCATGAACAGTGATTTTCTAAAAAGAAAAACCACTGTATCCTGACAATGATTGTATGTAAAAAAAATCGCTTGGCTGTGAGAGGGGTTAATTAATTAAAAAAATATTTAAAAAATATATAAATAATAAATTTATCCAGTGAAATGACTCAATGTATTCGATGACGTGCCTCCTGCCAAGATTATCCTTATCCATTGATACCAAATAGTACCATAAATGAAAAGGGTGTGCACGGTTTAAATACATGGGCGATTATCCCTAGTTAAAGTGCAAAGACTTCATATTCTGGACAAACATGATAACATATACATTACATGAAACCAGTATGGAACAGATACACTCAGGGTTATCCAAAGAGATCCGAATTGCTTGAGAAAGGTAACCGAACGCTGAAAATCAGCGTTCGGTTACCTTTCCTGGCCATTCGGCTATCCAGTGAGTAGGCAATTCGCCAAATCCTGGCGAATTGCCTGCACATACGGTGCCTGTTCGGTGCCTGTTCGAGGGCAGTGAAATCCCCATGAAAATGCACTGCTTCGGCTATTCAGAGAACGAAAATCAGCAGTGAAAGGTTCCCCTAATGCCCTGCCATTCGGTGGTTTAATTCGGCAAGTTAATTCAGGAGAATCCCATAGGCTTCAATGTTAAAAATATTCCCATTTTAATTCAATATCTAATAAACCGTTCATTATAAAATTCTGCAGTAAAGAGTCTCTTTAATTATAGATTTTTTAGGATACTTTAAGCATTTTTCTTAATTTTTTTTTAAAAGTCCGATTTTTTTTTTTTTAGTTTACTTATTTTTTCTGTAACAGCCCTCTTTATTATCATTCCCTGGACCTCATATGTAAATTTCAGCCATTTTCGCTCAGTAGTTTCTCTGCAAACAGCTTTTCACTTTCACATTCATACAAACTGTTTTGCTAATTTATTCACCTCCCTCTGTCTGCGGTGTCGGCTTTTTCTCGGCTTTATCCAGTGGCTTCGCTGCGTGTGATCGGCTCCTGCTCGGGTTATTTCGGCGTCTTCGATGGGTTAATCCAGATGTTTTTGCGGGTTTTCGGCGTGCATTCGGCAGGTTTCGCGGTTAGTTTTCGTCAGGTTTGCTGTAGCTTTTCCCTGCAATTCGGGGACCCTGTGGTACTTGCTGAATACACCGCAGGGTCACCGAAATGGGATCGGCAACACGAACCGAATTGAAGAGAACGAAAAGTTACCGAATGTGCGGTGACTTTTCGACTCTCTTTGGATAACCCTGACTGTATTGCATAAAGTATTCGCTCACCTGTCTTGACTCGCATATGAATTTAAGTGACATCCCATTCCTAATCCATAGGGTTCAATATGACGTTGGTCGACCCTTTGCAGCTATAACAGCTTCAACTCTTCTGGGAAGGCCATCCACAAGGTTTAGGAGTGTGCTTATGGGAATTTTTGACCATTCTTCCAGAAGCGCATTTGTAAGGTGTTCTATCGGGTTGTGGTCAGGACTCTGTGCAGGCCAGTCAAGTTCATCCACACCAGACTCTGTCATCCATTTCTTTATGGACCTTGCTTTGTGCACTGGTGCACAGTCATGTTGGAAGAGGAAGGGGCCAGCTCCAAACTGTTCCCACAAAGTTGGGAGCATGGAATTGTCCAAAATGTCTTGGTATGCTGAAGCATTCAGACTTCCTTTCACTGGAACTAAGGGCCAAGCCCAGCTCCTGAAGAACAACCCCACACCTTAATCCCCCCTCCACCAAACTTTACACTTTGCACAATGCGGTCAGACAAGTACCGTTCTCCTGGCAACCGCCAAATCCAGACTCGTCCATCAGATTTCCAGATGGAGAAGCATGATTCGTCACTCCAGAGAACGCGTCTCCACTGCTCTAGAGTCCAGTGGCGGCGTGCTTTACACCACTGCATTCAACGCTTTGCATTGCACTTGGTGATGTATGGCTTGGATGCAGCTGCTCGGCCATGGAAACCCATTCCATGAAGCTCTCTGCCCACTGTTCTTGAGCTAATCTGAAGGCTAAATGAAGTTTGGAGGTCTTTAGCGATTGTCTCTGCATAAAGTTGGCGACCTCTTCGCACTATGCGCCTCAGCATCCGCTGACCCCGCTCCGTCAGTTTATGTGGCCTACCACTTCGTGGCTGAGTTGCTGTCATTCCCAAACACTTCCACTTTCTTATAATACAGCTGATAGTTGACTGTGGAATATTTAGGAGCGAGGAAATTTCACGACTGGATTTGTTGCACAGGTGGCATTCTATCACAGTTCCACGCTGGAATTCACTGAGCTCCTGAGAGCGACCCATTCTTTCACAAATGTTTGTAAAAACAGTCTGCATGCCTAGGTGCTTGCTTTTATACACCTGTGGCCATGGAAGTGATTGGAACACCTGATTCTGATTATTTGGATAGGTGAGCGAATACTTTTGGCAATATGGTGTATATTTAGATAACTTCACTGATAAAGAAAGTATGTTTGGGAAATAGAAGATATTACAGATTCAACTGTTTATTCTCTTTAAGGACACTATATTGAACCTATCTGTTCAAACCCGGAAAGTGCTCTGTGTGTAAACATTGCAATCAGAGCTAGATCTATGTGTTCCACCATTTGCAGGTTTCTTCTGCAGTGTAAAGTAGTGCATCACCTTAAATGAGCAGGGATATCTAAATGGAGGGACAACTAGATACCATCCTGCCAACTGTTCTACCTTGCTCTTTGGACAGGAAGGAGATGAAGTCAGATTACTATGAAGCAAAGCCTAACATACTGTAAATACAGTACAATACGTTATTATGCAATCCACTAACTTCATGTTATTAGCTCTGTTAAACAGAGAAGGCGAATCAAGTTTAACATTGTTGCGTCACACACATAATTTATAAAAATACCATTATTACGCATACATTTGGGGGATTGCTGCTGGTTCCTTCCACATGATTTTATGAACCTATATAAAAAGCCGATAAATGTAATCCATTTTAAATCTGATTGAAGGGACTTTGAAGCTCAACCTTGATCGAGTATGCTTGATCCTCAAAAGCTCCTGAAGGAGCCGTAGATCAAGTAAACTTGATCTGGGCTTACGCTGGAGCAATGCCACGGAATTTTGTTGGGCTCCAGCATATACGATTAAAGTTTTAACACATAACAGCCAAAGAACACTCCAGGGAAACACACAGACCAGGATCCATTCACACACTGATCTCCCTGCAGCAAGCATATTAACACTCCAGGCATCCAGTTTTCAACATGATGGCCACAAGCGCAGTCCACAATATGCTCTCCTCGCAATTGTATTTTGTATCTGCATTTCTTAATTTTGGCTGATTTTATTTTCTAAAAATCCCGCTTTTTTCTTTTGAATTTTAACCTGTGCCCCCCCTTCCCCCTCCCCCATTTCAAAGGCCTCTGATGCCTAACACTTACCTGAACTCATTTCCTCTTCACAAAGGGAAACACACAGACCATGATCCATTCACACACTCAGCAGTCTCACCCTCCCTCCCCATCCATCCCCCACCCAGGACCTGCCTCTATTTTCAGGCATCCTTTCCAGCTGTCTACTCTTCTTTCTCTAATTACTCTTACTAATCCCAGGCTTCTAATTCCCAGGCAACCATCAATTACTCTCACCTTGCAGTCCTCTCCTCCTGTTTCCAACCCCAACCCTTCTAGAGTGTGAGTTCCTACGGGAATAGGGCCCTCATCTCCTTCTGTACTGTTTGTCAAATGTTGTTCAATGTATTGTAACCCTGTCTATACTGTGCCTATTGTACAGCGCTGCAGAATATGCCAGCGCTTTATAAATAAATAATAATAATAATGTGTTGAAATTGTTCAAAAAGCTTTCAGTTCCATTTTTTTCCATCAGGTCCAAGCTATATTGTACATGTAGTAGCACATTTTGGCCAGTAGAGACTGTCAAATGGGGCTTACTGACTGTAAAAATATACATTTAGAGAGGTTTCCGTACATATTTAACGTGTGGGTAATGGAAAGACATTTTCAAACCATTGGGTTCTGCCAGTGGGTTTTACAGGGGAATTATTTAGTAGCGCATGGGTTAAATTTAGTTTGGGAAAACAGAACTACAGGAACAGAGTTCTTTTTTCCGTAGCCTCTTTAGGGAGTTGCAGTTATTATCTTGCTGAATATATTTTAATACAATTTATCATAGATATAGATTTATAAAATGCGCCATAATGATTACTGATGTGAAACTAAAATTAAATTGATACTTGCAATATGTCCCCTCGGTTATAAATATATAGATCAAATCTAACATATATATATATTATGTGCTCAATTTGAGGTTCACAATCAAGTAAATGATAACAATAAATGCAAAAGAACTGTGCTGATCTGTAGGAGAGATAAGACATAATGAACAGCGTCAATAAGAATTTCAAATTGATGCAGACGTTTCAGTAGGAATCAATTTCTAACTGCACTCTCTGCCAATAAGATAATGTCAGTTTTTTATTATTTGTTTAGGTTTTAGTTTATTTACTCATGCATTTATTCAACTCTTGCCTAGGGCAATTTATTTTAAAATTAGTTCTAAAGAAAATTAAATTGCTATATTCTACACGAGAACTTCAATAAAAATCTTTGAGTCATACTGTCATGCTGACAGTCATTAAAACTAGCTTGAAGGGGAATATTTTTTTCCAGTGTGTATGTATATATATTACACATACACAGGCCACATAAAAATGGCGAAAAATGCTTCAATAGCTGTTATTATTATTATTTGCCAAACATACACATATTGTACTTTCTCCTGCAAGGAGTAAACCAGCTGTCACATAATAATAACATGAGCAGTAAACATGCAGTATGTCCATGTAGAAATAATGATTTTCTAGTTATAACAATGTGTTAGTGAATAACAAGATTATATACAAGATATAAGGTCCCGTATTTCAGCTGAGAATAAGCAACTAAGACAACCACATGGTGCCTGCCACAAAGTCTTAGGCTAATGTCAGACGAACACATCCTGACCGCACTCTGCGTGCGTGCATAACGGACAGATGTACTGACGGAAGATACTGTAGACACCACATGGTCCATGTTTTTTGCGGATGTAGAAAAAAAAAAGGGAACTATGGGAAACAAAATTAATTTGAAAAATGCTAAAAATTTGAAAATGATATGAAAAGCCATTATGTGCATCAAGGTGCTGGACGTCGCAAATGTGCTGCGTCTGACATCTCATCAGTCACACAGTACGCTACACGAATGTGGCGCACTCTGCGCGTCTGTGGTAGCGGTTTTACATTCTAGCCTAACTTGCATCCGTTTGCCACGTGTGTCTTGCGTGCGCAACTTTGTGCGCACGCACTTCATGTGTGAGTCTCTATTGATCCTGATTCTATGCTACGACGGACGTTAAACTGTGCGGCGACACGGATGTGATCACTGCGTTCGTCTGACATTAGCCTTAGTGGCTCAATATTACATCCTCAGTCACAAGCCAGTGATTGTAATAGCAGCTTGGCTAGTGAGTTCAACGGCAAGTGCCACCACTGGAATCTTAGAAGATCATATTTTATAGTGTAAACATCTCTGGGTGAATGGATATCCCCAGTAAGGGACTTAATGTCATAAGAGCAGTTGTGAGGTTTACATATGTAAGGACCTGCCTTATGGGGTCAATACCTTGTGTCAGGTTGTGTGTGTGTGTGTGTGTATAGTGTATATAAGTTCCCAAAGATTTAGATGCACACGGAGATGATCTTAGATGAAAATAAAAAAAGTATTTATTTAGAAAAACATGAACGTTTCAATTCCCAATGGAACTTTCGTCATCCTGAAGAAATTTCCATTGGAACTGAAACGTTGATGTATACACCACACACACACACACACACACACACACACAGCCAGCTGTAGAACAGAGAAAAAAATGTATTTTGCATTTTTTTATTTTTTTTTATTTTTACACATTACATGAGCATGTTTGTATCATTGTAAAGACCAGACTCTGACCTTTCCAATGACACCTCACTTAAGCTTGTGCGGCGAACAATTCAGAGATACGGGTTCCAAACTCCCCTTGTCTCTGCAGTGCCACGGTCTAGGTTGCCGATGAAACAATGAGAAGGTGAGTCAGTGCAGCATCACTGTTCACTTTATAATTGTAAACTGAATAATAGTGCGACATTAGATAAAAAAAAAGAGAAAGATATTATTTTGTATTTTGTTTGCTATTTTAGTCTTACGTAAACCTAACCTGGTCATATTTGGTATTACTGTGTAGGCCATACCCTCACATTTCCAATGATACCTCATATGTCCCTCTAGTCCTTAGGGCTCCAGAGATATAGTCGTCTAAATGATTGTAAATTGTAAAAAAAAAAAACTTTTTTTTTTACAGAGCAAGGTACCCCCTTGTGGCAGGGACCTGTAGGCACAAGCCTAGTCTGCCTAGTTATAAATCCGGCCCTGGGGAGATGTCAGACATATTACCCACCTGATTTTAAATATTGTTAGTCCCACGGGTATTGTGCCCAAGGTGCTATTGTCTTGAGCCGAAATGCAATTTTTTTTGTTGCAACAAACTAATTTAATTTGCAGTGATACAGCAGAGCCCCAGATTGTGTTACCACGATCTCTGGCTGCTGAATCTGCTGCTGCTGATCATGTAAACACAATCACAGCAGTGAAGGGGTTAATGAATCTACTGTTTGTATATGTGTGTTTATACCTTATTGCGTATACTAATAAAAATATTTTTTACGCACATAACAAAAAAATGGATACCGTTGATATGATATACAGTTTAACAAGGTAGAATATAAAGCCATAGGCTGCATTTTTCTTCAATGTCAACTGATACATTGGATGGGTGCTCAATAAAGTTTACTTTATTTATTTTCCATAACACATAACATAATTATTTAGGTTAGTTTTGGACCTTCTGCCACCATACATACTCTGTCATCAAACTGAGTGCAAATAATTGATGTTCTTCTTTCTCGTGCATTTGGATATACAAAGCAGCTGGTTGTTAATGCTAGAGGTAATCTGGCAGTTTATTGTTGTAATTGACCTAGATTTGATATATTCACTTTTAAATATACTTTATGTTATGTTTACGTTCTTAGTAAGATATATATATTTCCAATTCATAAAAAATAATAATATTTTAGATCATCATTCTAGTTCTTTTTTCATTTTATTTTTTAATATATTGTTAATTATGCATGGCAGAACTTAAAGCTGAATCATTTGAGCAGAAACTAGGAAAGTCTGTTGCCGTGTCTGTTGACCAGAGGGTAATGAAGGATTGTGCAGATGAAGGAAAGCTGAAGGCATTTAATAAATGTTTCAAATGTTCAGCTCTGGAATCGAATAATTATGTTGTTTAATACGTACTTTGAAGTCTATTTTTCCATTATTTTATGCAATTTGTCCAGTTATTTTAAACCTAACCTAGGTGTACAAGCGGACACAAGTGGATGTTTTCTGTAAGAGAAAAATAATGTTTTATGTTTCATGTTATTAAAGAAAATATTTTTAATGTTTTATTTATTGAGATGTTTTAATGAAACTATCAGTGTTATTCAAAGAGATCCGAATTGCTTGAGAAAGGTAGCCGAACACTGAAAATCAGCATACGGTTACCTTTCCTGGCCATTCGGCTATCCAGAGAGCAGGCAATTCGCCAAATCCTAGCGAATTGCCTGAACATACGGTGCCTGTTCGGTGCCTGTTCGAGGGCAGTAAAATCCCCATGAAAAGCACTGCTTCGGCTATTCAGAGAACACAAACCACCAGTGAAAGGTTCCCCTAATGCCCTGCCATTCGTGGTTTAATTCAACAGGTTTATTCAGGAGAATCCCATAGACTTCAATGTTAAAAATATTCCCGTTTTAATTCAATATCTAATAAACCGTTCATTATAAAATTCTGCAGTAAAGAGTCTCTTTATTTATAGATTTTTTAGGATATTTTTAGCATTTTTATGAATTTTTTTTTTTAAAGTCCGATTTTTTTTGATTATTTTTTTAAGTTTACTTATTTTTTCTGTAACAGCCCTCTTTATTATCATTCCCTGGACCTCATATGCAAATTTCAGACATTTTCGCTCAGTAGTTTCTTTGCAAACAGCATTTCATTTTCAAACATTCACACAAACTTAATTAATTAGCTCTTCCATAGACAACCCCCCCTCCATTCACACAAACTGTTTTGCTAATTTATTCACTGCCTTGTCTGTGGTGTCGGCTGCTTCGCTGCGTGTGATCGGCTCCTGCTCGGGTTTTTTGACCGGTTAATCCAGATGTTTTTGGGGGTTTTCGGCATGCATTCACTGGGTTTTGCGGTTCGTTTTCGGTTGGTTTGCGGCAGCCTTTCCCTGCAATTCGGGGACCCTGTGGTGCTTGCTGAATACACCGCAGGGTCACCGAAATGAGATCGGCAAAAGGAACCGAATTGAAGAGAACGAAAAGTCACCGAATGTGCGGTGACTTTTCGAATCTCTTTGAATTACCCTGTATGTGTTAAATTAATAAAATAAAATATACACAAACCAACTCTTACATTGTCTAATTTTTAGCTTTGTAAAAGAAAATACTTAACCCGTTTACTACCATGTCATTGTCCAAAAAAAACATTGTCAGGAATCAGTGTTTGTTTGTTTTTTAAAAATCATTTATTTAATTATACAGTAAGAAATATTTGTGCATATTCCCAGTGTATTTCTTACTGTAATATCCTATTTGGCCAGTAGATGGCACCGTCTACTGCCAAATTGAGTTACAGCTGCTGCTATAGGTTCCCTGCATTCGGTTACTGAATATCTGATGTCAGGACATTCTTCAGCAGATTTTACACCGTTTTAGCTCTTTGGGCATTATGCCAACAGGGCTAAAACTTTGGGGACACCTTATGCAGCCCAAAAGCCAATGAAATTTGTTTGCAGCAAACAAATTTCATTTGCTTTTGTTCTGTAGAGCTGCAGATTGAGAAATCTTGATATCGGGTACCAGATGGTGCCTTTGAAGCCCGAGATATCTCAATCTCGGTAGTGAAGGGGTTAAATTGTTTAGGAAACTGTTTGTTTTCATTAACGATCTCAGCAATCTATACGCTATTATGTTCTAGGTTTTAGGCATAACTTGAATTTGAATTGAATTTGTGCTTGTTTTTGTGGTGACTGAGAACAGTATAGAAAATTTATGAGAATAATGCCAATTAAACGACCACAGCAAAATAAAAAATAAAAAAGATGGTCTGTAGAAACGTAGGGAAATGATGTATATAAAAGAGCAGATAACAGTTTTGGAATTATTTACCATTAACCCTTTCGCTGCTGAGGCTTTTCCCGCCCCTGTGCTGAGCTCATTTTTACCGGTTTTGCTCATCATGTTTAAACGTGTTTTGAAGGCTTATTTTAGTATATGACCCAGACATATTATATATCATTCTTTCTGTCAGACTCGGCAGATTCATAATATGTCATTATTATATGTATATGTCATGACCTGTCTGTATATTATAACAAAAATTGCAATAAAATATGAATTTTCAATAATTTACAACATGTAAAGTTTTTTTTTTTCACATTTTAACATGCGAGCAATTGTGGTTATATCTTGTATGGGGTGCGCTTCTTAAAAAAATTAGAGATGGGGTCTCGTTACATTTTTTTTGGGGAAAATTACACGATTTTTAACAAACGCACCGCATACAAAAATCGGTAGTGCAGCGTCATTGTTCACATTATAATTGAAATGGGAACAATATTGCTGCATTAACGAACCAAAAAAATGAAAAAGAAACTTGTTTATTTTTTTTTATAATTTTTTTTTAAATATTTTTTTATTTTTATTTTTTATTTTTTTTAAAAAAATTTTTTCATAGTCATGTTTGGTATTGTTGGAACGGCCATGCTCTGGCCGATCCAACAATATCAAACATTAACCCCTAACTGCCACGGATCGGGAGATAGGGGGTTCATTGGAACCCCCTATCTCCACCATTGGTGGCAGTTAGGGGTTAACTCCAGGACTGGCGTCATCGTGCTATGCACGATGACGCCAGTCCTCAGGGGGCATTCCCAGAAGCTTGGCTGACATCTAAGATGTCGGCCAGCTTCGGAAAAGGATCACGAACCGGCGCTTTTCGGCACCGATTCGTGATCCGGCCCCCATGGGGTTAATTCCAGGTACCGTTAGGAAGGGCAGGCTGTGCCCTTCCAAACGGTGCCTGGGTTAAGGCCCTGCACCCCGGCGATCGGGAGGGAGAGAGGTCCGAAGGACCTCCCCCCTCCCTTTCAGGCGCCTCCTCCGCACATGCGGGGGGGGCACCTGAATTAGATGTCATCGCACTGCCGCAATGACATCTAAGTAGGCCGGCGGCAGTTCCGGGTGCTGGGCTAACATCGAGGATGTCAGCCCGCACCTTGGGGCACAGCGATCGGCCGGAACCCGGCCGATCGCTGGCCCCAAAGGGAGGACGCGCTCAGCGCGTCCTCCGCAAGGAACGCTACCTCCGCAGCGAAGGGGTTAACAGGCCATCATTTTCCAAAAGGGGAAGAAAAAAGTTTAATGATGGATGCAAGACTTAAATTGACACATACAGGGGTTATTTTATTTACAGATTTCTCATAATATTGTCCAGTAAGGCAATACAAAAAGACCTGTTCAGAAAATCTATGCATTAACAGCTTCACTACCAATATCGAATATACTCAATCTTCAAAATAATCTGCTGTTGTCCTTACATCAAGTTTACTTGATTTACTCTACTTTTGGAGCAATGCAATGGCATTTCATTTATAGCAAGCTAAAATAATTTGCTAGTGGGCTCCAGAATGCGCTCCTTAGATTTCAGCAACTCAGGCATGACAGCTAAGGCTAGGGTCAGATGAGCGCATTTTCTACGGACTGTGCGTCCGTGCACTACGGACGTACTTACTGACTGACGACAAGGTAGTGGCCACACAGTCGGCTTTTTTCACTGATATTTTTTGACTGATGTAGCAGGGAAAATAAATTACAATGAAAGAACATTCTGTCCGTCAAAAATGCTGGACATATAAATGCAGTCCGTCTGACCTTGTTGCATCACTCACACACAAAGCTATGCGGACGTTGTGGACGTGGCGCACTCTGCACGTCCGTTCTAGCAGTATTACGTTCTTGCCTAACCTGCGTCCGTTTGTAGCGTCCGTCAGCCCCCGCACTTCTGTGCGGACGTACTTCGTGTGTGGGGCTCCATTTAACACAATTGTATGCTATCACGGACGTACTTATGTGCAAGCAACACGGACGTTAACACTGCGCTCGTCTGACCCCAGCCTGAGCTGCTAAACCAGTTTGATCAGCTTGGAGCTCTATCTGTATCATGGAGATTTATTAGCATTATTTGGCCAGCAGATGGGGCCAACTGTCTGTCAAACAGTGCATGTAGTTTGAGAAGATGCTGTTACAATTTTCAAGCACATATTCACTGCATGGCTACTGCAAAGTTGTTTAGCAAAATCCAATGGATCCTGACAGTGGTTTTATGGAAAACAAATTGGTAATGAAGAGGTTAATATAAATCCATATAGGATTTTCTAATCATAATGATAATTGCAAAAACTAATACCTGTCTATATAGTTATTTGTTTGACATTTGTGTTGATATCAAAGTTTCCTTAAAAAATATTTGGGGGGAGGAAATCTCATTCTTAACTCCTTCACTACCAGATGATTTAAAAAAAAAATCAATGCCAATGGCCTTTTTGGAATATATTTTTAACTAATTATACAGCAAGTCATATTTGGGAATATTCCCAATGTATTCCTAACTGTAATAACCTATTTGGCAGGTAGGTGTCATCATCTGCATGTCATATGGAGTTAGTACAGTTCTGTGCTCAATGCACGATCAGCTTGGAGCTGTTCAGAAGACATACAGGGTTATCCAAAGAGATTCGAAAAGTCACCGCACGTTCGGTGACTTTTCATTCTCTTCAATTCGGTTCCTTTTGCCGATTGCATTTCGGTGACCCTGCGGTGTATTCAGCAAACACCACAAGGTCCCCGAATTGCAGGGAAAAGCTGCCGCAAACCTGACGAAAACTAACCGAATGCACGCTGAAAACAAGCAAAAACATCTGGATTAACCTTCGAAAAAGCCGAACAGGAGCCGAAAAGGAGCCGAATCACACAGAGCCGAAGCAGCTGTGACGTAGAGGAGGCAGTGAATAAATTAGAAAAACCATTTGTATGAATCTGGGAAAATGAAACGCTGTTTGCAAAGAAACTACTGAGCGAAAATGTCTGAAATTTTCACAGGAGGTCCAGGGAATGATAATAAAGAGAGCTGTTACAAAAAAAATAAGCAAACTGAAAAAAAAAAAAAAAAAAAATCGGACTTTTTGAAAAAAAAAAAAAAATCTGAAAAATGCTTAAAGTATCCTAAAAAATCAATGAATAAAGAGACTTTTTGCTGCAGAATTTTATAATGAACGGTTTATTAGATATTGAATTAAAACGGGAATATTTTTAACATTGAAGTCTATGGGATTCTCCTGAATAAACTTGCCGAATTAAACCACCGAATGGCAGGGCAATTCGGGAACCTTTCACTGCTGGTTTGTGTTCTCTGAATAGACGAAGCAGTGCTTTTTCATGGGGATTTCACTGCCCTCGAACAGGGACTGAACAGGCACCGTATGTGCAGGCAATTCGACAGGATTTGGCGAATTGCCTGCTCTCTGGATAGCCGAATGGCCAGGAAAGGTAACCGAACGCTGATTTTCAGCGTTCGGTTACCTTTCTCAAGCAATTCGAATCTCTTTGGATAACCCTGATAGAAAGTATTAGCACCTCAGGCTTCATACCCAAGGGCTAAACCTATATGGGAATGTTCAGGAGCCCAAATGAAAATTAGGGGGTTTTTTTAGCACCAGCTCGTGTCAGCAAAAATTTGGGCTGCTCTCTTTGCTTCTGTTGATTGTGTATTCACGATAACGGCAGTGAAGGGGTTAATATTATCTTTAAGTATTTTTTACATTGTAATGATACATTTTTATGTATCAAATTATATTCCCTTCTAACCACTTTCATCCCCATAATACGACACTATGCACCATTCACATTTCATGTTTGTGAACATATACAGTAACATTTTAGAGAAAATCCATAAAACATAATTTTTTTAAAAATTATATAAAATAAATTTAAAAAAAATCCTTACAGCCTTCTCTATTTATTGTTTATTATGTCCACATTATTATATTCCATTGAAGCAGCTTCGGGGCGAAAAGGGTTAAGTTGAGCACTATCATCTGCTCGGAAACTCGACTTTCCATTGCAGGTATTTCACAGTCAAAAACATTTTATGGAAGATTTCAAATTCATAACATCATGAAATGCAATTTAGATATCAAGCGTTCTGCTCGGGTGATAATTAGCTTGTACCATGTGATCATGGAACAGAAATGAAAGTGACATTAAAAGCCTCATTACCTTCACAACAATACATAATTCCGCTATCAAAATCAAATTTATGTTTGACAGAGCGACATAGGAATCATAGTGTACATTGTAGATTGAGAGTCCTGCAGAGTTAAAATGCATTACTGATGTGACAAAAATGGAAAAAAATTAAAAAGAGAAAGGAAAATGCCATCTCATGACAGGTACATAAGCTTATACTGCCGAAGAAAGTCATATAAGTGTATTTCAATACTTAAATGAACTTACAGAGGACTTTAAATGAAACAAATGAAAAACATTGTGTATTCATTAGCTGCAAGTCAAAAAATAATGGATACTATGTGAATGGAGGACTCCTAGATATTCTGATAACTAAAGGTATCCACCAGCTTAATAACAACCCTTCGTCACATTACTTGTGAGTGTCAAGGTGATAGTTACTTCAAAGGAAGCACAATGTATACCATGCATCCCATTGCTGCATTTCACGGTGATTACATTGCTCAGAGTTATGAGACTGTGAAGATCTGTTCTTTCATCTGAACAGAATAAAATGAGCACGAACATCTAAAGATATTGGAAAGATTATGTAAAAATGAAAGTATTTTCTTCCACTGATATATGTTTTAGGTTAAGGTCAGAAAAGATATAAAACAACATGTGGATGGAGTGCTGTGCTATATAGGAATACAACTATGATTTAGTGATTAGATTTTAATTTTATTTTATTATTGTTCTTTTATTTTCATTAAGATATAAGATATCTTTATAAAATGTACAAATACTCATTTAAACATTTAACTCCTTCTCTACCGAGATCGAGATATCTCGGGCTTCAAAGGCACCATCCGGTGCCCCGATATCGAGATATCTCGATCTGCAGTTCTGCAGCCCAAAAGCAAATGAAATTTGTTTGCTGCAAACTAATTTAGCTTGCTTTTGGGCAGCTGAAGGTGCCCCCAAAGTAATAGCCCTGTGGGTATAATGCCCAGAGAGCTAAAATAGTGTAAAATCAGCTCACTGAATGTCCTGACATCGGACATTCAGCAAGCCGATACAGTTGCTGCCCGTGGTTCACTGCAACAGCTGTAACTCAATTTGTCAGTAGATGGCACAAATTATATTTAAAAAAACCACTGGTTCCTGACATTTAAAAAAAAAAAAAAAAACACTTGGTAGTTAAGCCATTAAATAAACAGCAACAACAAAAAAAATCTGTCATTAGAAGATCTAAACAAAATCATAACCGACTCGGCACCTATGGAGGAAAAAAATAACTTGAGTTATGCAAACCAGAACATGCATTGAGTAGAAGTGGTGCTGCTGCAATGACCTCAATTTGTAGTAAATAAACAAGCAGGATACCGCATGCACACAAAGTATATTGTTTCAAGATTTAAAGCCCTTAACTATATAACAGAAGTCTCACCATAAGGCTAAACAGTTCACCACTATATGGGGGTTATTCAAAGAGATCCTAATTGTGGCCGAAAGGTAACCAAAGGTAACCAAACACTGAAATTCTACGTACGGTTACCTTTCCTGGCCATTAGGCTATTCAGGGAGCAGGCAGTTCGCCAAATCTTGGCGAATTGCCTGCACATACGGTGCCTGTTCGGTGCCTGTTTGAGGACAGTGAAGTCCCCCATAGAGAAGCAATGCATATGTCAGAGCATCTCCCGATCAACAGTTTTTGCACCTCGCGCATTATGCCCACAGGTCTAAATCTTTCGGGGCACCTTCCGCAGCCCAAAAATGAATGAAATTTGTTTGCAGCCAACAAATTTCATTTGCTTTTGTCCTTCAGAGCTGCAGATCAATAACTCGATATCGAGACCTAATGGGGCCTTTGAAGTCCCAAGTAATCTCGATCTCGGAAGTGAAGGGGTTAACAGCGGACTTGTCAACCTATTATAATCGCATGAAATGTTCCGAAGCACTAGTACATTTCTTGAAATACCCTATACTGAAGGAGTGAATAGTTGTTGAAATCACTTATGTGTTTAGCAATCGCTCCATTTCTTAGTGCTTGCTACTCCTTGTGCAGCCATTCACCTCTCTACTCATATCCACATTTCATGTTTGAAAACAAAAATGCCTGCAGAAACCTCTTTAGCAGTTGCAGAAACAGCACGGAGTGTTGCCTATTTAAACGGTGCAGGGATTGACAAGGAGTATCCTCGAGTACAGCGTTATCTGTCACATTTTCTTTGTTACCGGAATTGTCTCTTGAAACAGGTTAATAGCTAGTTGTAAAAACTATCAGTGTTCTGTGAGTATGTTTTCAGTTCCCCAGCATTAATCATTCAATTGGATGTGTCAAATCTGGCACAAACTCAGCAATATAGCTGTTTAACTACTCTGTAAGGTAACGTTGTTGCTTGACATAATCTGTTCTACTTTGCTTTTACACAAGACAAGCATTGCATCACCTCTGTCTAGTTTGCTGTTGGTAAAAACTATTGCATGACTTTTATATCTTTTCAGATTATACATGATTATATATATTTTTATATATATTATAATATTATCTTATACAATTGTATATTAGATTGCATATGCAACTGCCTTTCATCAACATGGAATGTTCTGTCAAGCATCATAGCCTTCAAGATTGATGAGCATCTGAATCAATGCATGAGCAATTCTTGGAAAGAAATTAGAAACAACACTAGTCATATGTTTCTTATCCATTTCTCTCTTTTTCTTCTCCCCTCCCTTTTTTTGTCTCCTCATCCCTACCCCTTTTGCCCCAATTACAGGGTTTTTACCCATTATTGATGCCTAGATGGTAGATTAATAGCACTGCAGTATCATTGATGAAAGATGGTTGTTTATGGAGACACGTTTACGGGCAATATTACATTATTAACGCTAATGTAAGCGCTCAGCTGTGTGAGCAATAATGTTAGGTTAAAAAGAAAACAGATGTGGTGAAGTTGGCACTTGTGTTCCACAGAGCAATTCCTTTAGTAGGTTAACTCCCTTCAGGGGTAGCTAAATTTCTCAGTTGCCCTCAAACTGAAGACCAGACTCACATAGTGTAGTGGGTTCAATAAATGGAGTGAATTAACAAGCAGGAATTCTTACTCACATTTTATGGTGTCTCAATGGATGAAACACCAGAGTTTCAGGTAGCCAGTGACTTATAAGGAGCACTGGATCTCCTCTCAGCTTCAGCCTTCTCTTCCACAGGTAGCAAAAGGCCAGGATCTGGAGTAAGGATTAAAACAATAAATTGCAGTTCAAAACAACACACCACTCTACTCGTTTCTCAAAAATGCTTCTTCAGTTGGTGTAGCTGTGTTTTGAACCTTACTCCAGATCCTGGCCTTTTACTACCCTCCGTGATCACTCTGCTGACCAGCAGGTACTCGTGAGAGGGGAGATCCTGCAGGTCATGTGATCCAGCAGTCAAAGCCTCAATGGAGTTATATGAAGAACCTATGGGCTTACGGCGACGGCTTAATGCTGCCTCGAGTATCTGCATGCTTAGCACTGCATTATGGGGCAGGCTGCTGAATTAGCGCCTGCCCTGTAATATGGTGCTAAAAAGAAGACGTGAAGGAGAAACCTGCAGGTACATGTTTTTCTCCTTATCGTCCCCATTTTAGCACCAACTATGTAATACTGCACTAGATCTGTTAATTGTGCTATATCATTTATCTCCAAGCCTTGATAGTAAGCCGTGCCTTTTGATGCTCTGCGAGGCATAAAATAACAACTGGACATGTATTTATTAAAAACTTTGAATAAAAACTAAGGGGTTTATTCAAAGAGATCCGAATTGTGGCCGAAAGGTAACCGAACAGTGAAATTCAGCGTACAGTTACCTTTCCTGGCCATTCGGCTATTCAGAGAGCAGGCAGTTCCCCAAATGTTGGCGAATTGCCTGCACACACGGTGCCTGTTCGGTGCCTGTTCAAGGGCAGTGAAATCCCCATACAGAAGTAATGCTTCGTCTATTCAGAGAACACCAAACAGCAGGGAAAAGTTGCCGAAATGACCTGCTGTTCGGTGGTCTCATTCAACATTATTATTCAGGCGAATCTCATCGGCTTCAATGTAAAAAAAATTCCCATTTTAATTCAATATCTAATAAACCGTTTAATATTTTATTCTGCAGTAAAAAGTCTCTTTATTTATAGATTTTTTAGGATCTGTTTTTTTGGCAATTTTATTCCCGTTTATTTTTTTTAAATCGTCTTTTTCTTTTTACTGTAACAGCCCTTTTTATTATCATTCATTGGATCTTATATGTAAATTCCAGGCATTTTCATTCAGTAGTTTTTTTGCAAACAGCGTATCAATTTTCAAACTTTCAAGTGTAATGTTTTTTGTTTTTTTCACCTCGTTCGTCTGTGTGTCGGGTTTTTCCGGCGGCTGCTCTGCGCTGTGATCAGTGGCTAGTTGGGTTTCTCCGGCGTGTTCAACGGGGTTAATCCAGCTGTTTTCTGCCGGTTGCGGTGAGTGTTCTGGGTGAGTGTTCGGTGGGTTTGTGGCGAGTGTTCGGCGGGTTAGCGGCGGGTTTTCCCTGCACTACGGGGGCCCTGTGGTTCTTGCTGAATACACTGCAGGGTCAGCGAAATAGGATAGCCGAAAGTGCAGGGAACGACAAGTCACCGATCGTACGGTGACTCTTTGTTTCTTTTTGAATAACCCTGTAAATTATAAAAAAGAAACAACTCTAGAGACGCAAACACCAGCCACGACAACAGCTCTCTGCAATGCAAGGGGTTAAATAAAACCAGCAATGAGGAATCTCTGAACCATGTGACACGGTAGAGTTCTATTTAAAACCTCATGGTTGAGGGTAGATTTAGGGGAGTGTGGCGCATTCTGTGTCACATTTTATGCCGTCTAACTCCTTTTTTCCACTGCATCTGATGTGTTCTGGTAAAACCAATTAATGAAATGATGAGATAAAGTGATTAAAGTTCAAGACCATGAGTTATTATCTCTGGTCTAAATTCTGCGCACACTACATTCTACATCTGGCCTGAAATTAGTTCACTAAAGCTTCTTCGTGATTTTACAGAGAAAAATATAATAGGAAGACGTCGAGAAAATCCAAGCAGCAGAATAAGAGTTTTTCACCCATGCCTTATCAGCATGTGGTGCTCAGATTGAATCAACCGCATCTTTTTTGTAGATGAAAGGCAAAAATTGTGAATGTGCCAACGTATAGAAAATATAACGTTCTTAAAAATCTGGTATTAGGGGAAAAAAATGAAATAGACAAATAAAGTAAAACAAACACAAGTGATCACTATGGGGTGTCTATTTATCTCCAGCATTCTCCAGTTTCTAAAGCAAGTGAACTTTATTTTCAAATGAAATAGTTCTGTCCTGGAATTTTAAATAAACACTAACACCAAAAAATGAAATGACCTTATTGTGTTTATTTTATGTTGTTGATATTTTACATGCAGGGGCGTACCTAGAACTTTAAAATGTAAAAAAGAAAACACGCAAACTTTTTTAATGTTTTCAAAAATATTTTTAGTTACAGCATTCTGGCAGGACATGACGTACAGTATACATATAATAATGATGTATTATGAATCTGCCAATGGTGGATCATTCATGCGTCCTCTGTGCTGTGCAATAGGGATGAGCTGTTCGGTTCGATCGGTTCGGAGTTCGCATCGAACATAGCCTGTTTGTTTGTTTGCCACCTACGAACATTTCCGGGTGTTGGATGCGTGTTCGCCCACAATGCACCACAATGGACCACAATGTACTTTTCCATTGGCCTGAAGCTCGTAATTGGCTACAGCCTTGCACCTGACCAGAGGTCTGGTGCAAGACAGGTTCAACACTATGCCAATCACGGCTCAGAGTCCTGATTGGGCAAATTACAGCACACTATATAAGGTTTCCACGCAGCGCTTCTGCACGAATTCGAAAGGAGATTTCATAGGAGATTGTTGTTGTGTGTTCTTACTGCCGGTCTGCCACGCTACTGGGGGGGTCTCATTTCTACCAAATATCTGGGAATTGAGGTGATCTGTGTCTCGTCACTGCCAGCAAGTATTTTGGGGGTCACAAATTTCTACAAAACATTTGGGAATTGAGGTGATCTGTGTCTTGTCACTGCCAGCAAGTATTTTGGGGGTCACAAATTTCTACAAAACATTTTGGGAATTGAGGTGATCTGTGTCTTGTCACACAGCCAGTACCACGCAGTATTTTGGGGGTCACAAATTTCTACAAAACATTTGGGAATTGCGGTGATCTGTGTCTTGTCACTGCCAGCAAGTATTTTGGGGATCACAAATTTCTACAAAACATTTGGGAATTGAGGTGATCTGTGTCTTGTCACACAGCCAGTACCACGCAGTATTTTGGGGGTCACTAATTTCTACAAAACATTTGGGAATTGAGGTGATCTGTGTCTTGTCACTGCCAGCAAGTATTTTGGGGGTCACAAATTTCTACAAAACATTTTGGGAATTGAAGTGATCTGTGTCTTGTCACACAGCCAGTACCACGCAGTATTTTGGGGGTCACAAATTTCTACAAAATATTTGGGAATTGAGGTGATCTGTGTCTTGTCACTGCCAGCAAGTATTTTGGGGGTCACAAATTTCTACAAAACATTTGGAAATTGAGGTGACCTGTGTCTCGTCACTGCCAGCAAGTATTTTGGGGGTCACAAATTTCTACAAAACATTTGGGAATTGAGGTGATCTTTGTCTCGTCACTGCCAGCAAGTATTTTGGGGGTCACAAATTTCTACAAAACATTTGGGAATTGAGGTGATCTTTGTCTTGTCACTGCCAGCAAGTATTTTGGGGTCACAAATTTCTTCAAATCATTTGGGAATTGAGGTGATCTGTGTCTTGTCACTGCCAGCAAGTATTTTGGGGGTCACAAATGTCTACAAAACATTTGGGAATTGAGGTGATCTGTGTCTTGTCACTGCCAGCAAGTATTTTGGGGGTCACAAATTTCTACAAAACATTTTGGGAATTGAGGTGATCTGTGTCTTGTCACACAGCCAGTACCACGCAGTATTTTGGGGGTCACAAATTTCTACAAAACATTTGGGAATTGCGGTGATCTGTGTCTTGTCACTGCCAGCAAGTATTTTGGGGATCACAAATTTCTACAAAACATTTGGGAATTGAGGTGATCTGTGTCTTGTCACACAGCCAGTACCACGCAGTATTTTGGGGGTCACTAATTTCTACAAAACATTTGGGAATTGAGGTGATCTGTGTCTTGTCACTGCCAGCAAGTATTTTGGGGGTCACAAATTTCTACAAAACATTTGGAATTGAAGTGATCTGTGTCTTGTCACACAGCCAGTACCACGCAGTATTTTGGGGTCACAAATTTCTACAAAATATTTGGGAATTGAGGTGATCTGTGTCTTGTCACTGCCAGCAAGTATTTTGGGGGTCACAAATTTCTACAAAACATTTGGAAATTGAGGTGACCTGTGTCTCGTCACTGCCAGCAAGTATTTTGGGGGTCACAAATTTCTACAAAACATTTGGGAATTGAGGTGATCTTTGTCTCGTCACTGCCAGCAAGTATTTTGGGGGTCACAAATTTCTACAAAACATTTGGGAATTGAGGTGATCTTTGTCTTGTCACTGCCAGCAAGTATTTTGGGGGTCACAAATTTCTTCAAATCATTTGGGAATTGAGGTGATCTGTGTCTTGTCACTGCCAGCAAGTATTTTGGGGGTCACAAATGTCTACAAAACATTTGGGAATTGAGGTGATCTGTGTCTTGTCACTGCCAGCAAGTATTTTGGGGGTCACAAATTTCTACAAAACATTTTGGGAATTGAAGTGATCTGTATCTTGTCACTGCCAGCAAGTATTTTGGGGGTCACAAATTTCTACAAAACATTTTGGGAATTGAAGTGATCTGTGTCTTGTCACACAGCCAGTACCACGCAGTATTTTGGGGGTCACAGATTTCTACAAAATATTTGGGAATTGAGGTGATCTTTGTCTTGTCACTGCCAGCAAGTATTTTGGGGGTCACAAATTTCTACAAAACATTTGGGAATTGAGGTGATCTGTGTCTTGTCACTGCCAGCAAGTATTTTTGGGGTCACATATTTCTACAAAACATTTGGGAATTGAGGTGATCTGTGTCTTGTCACACAGCAAGTACCACGCAGTATTTTGGGGGTCACAAATTTCTACAAAACATTTGGGAATTGAGGTGATCTGTGTCTCGTCACTGCCAGCAAGTATTTTGGGGGTCACAAATTTCTACAAAACATTTGGGAATCGAGGTGATCTTTGTCTTGTCACTGCCAGCAAGTATTTTGGGGGTCACAAATTTCTTCAAATCATTTGGGAATTGAGGTGATCTGTGTCTTGTCACTGCCAGCAAGTATTTTGGTAGTCACAAATTTGTACAAAACATTTGGGAATTGAGGTGATCTGTGTCTTGTCACACAGCCAGTACCACACAGTATTTTGGGGGTCACAAATTTCTACAAAACATTTGGGAATTGAGGTGATCTGTGTCTTGTCACTGCCAGCAAGTATTTTGGGGGTCACAAATTTCTACAAAAAATTTGGGAATTGAGGTCATCTGTGTCTTGTCACTGCCAGCAAGTATTTTGGGGTCACAAATTCTACAAAACATTTGGGAATTGAGTGATCTGTGTCTTGTCACTGCCAGCAAGTATTTTGGGGGTCACAAATTTCTACAAATCATTTGGGAATTGAGGTGATCTGTGTCTTGTCACTGCCAGCAAGTATTTTGGGGTCACAAATTTCTACAAAACATTTGGGAATTGAGGTGATCTGTGTCTTGTCACACAGCCAGTACCACGCAGTATTTTGGGGGTCACAAATTTCTACAAAACATTTGGGAATTGAGGTGATCTGTGTCTTGTCACTGCCAGCAAGTATTTTGGGGGTCACAAATTTCTACAAAACATTTGGGAATTGAGGTGATCTGTGTCTTGTTACTGCCAGCAAGTATTTTGGGGGTCACAAATTTCTCCAAAACATTTGGGAATTGAGTTGATCTGTGTCTTGTCACTGCCAGCAAGTATTTTGGGGGTCACAAATTTCTACTAAACATTTGGGAATTGAGGTGATCTGTGTCTTGTCACTGCCAGCAAGTATTTTGGGGGTCACAAATTTTTACAAAACATTTGGGAATTGAGGTGATCTGTGTCTTGTCACACAGCCAGTACCACACAGTATTTTGGGGGTCACTAATTTCTACAAAACATTTTGGAATTGAGGTGATGTGTGTCTTGTCACTGCCAGCAAGTATTTTGGGGTCACAAATTTCTACAAAACATTTGGGAATTGAGTTGATCTGTGTCTTGTCACTGCCAGCAAGTATTTTGGGTTTCACAAATTTCTACTAAACATTTGGGAATTGAGGTGATCTGTGTCTTGTCACTGCCAGCAAGTATTTTGGGGGTCACAAATTTCTACAAAACATTTGGGAATTGAGGTGATCTGTGTCTTGTCACACAGCCAGTACCACGCAGTATTTTGGGGGTCACTAATTTCTACAAAACATTTGGGAATTGAGGTGATGTGTGTCTTGTCACTGCCAGCAAGTATTTTGGGGGTCACAAATTTCTACAAAACATTTTGGAATTGAGGTGATCTGTGTCTTGTCACTGCCAGCAAGTATTTTGGGGGTCACAAATTTCTACAAAACATTTGGGAATTGAGGTGATCTGTGTCTTGTCACTGCCAGCAAGTATTTTGGGGTCACAAATTTCTACAATACATTTGGGAATTGAGGTGACCTGTGTCTCGTCACTGCCAGCAAGTATTTTGGGGGTCACAAATTTCTACAAAACATTTGGGAATTGAGGTGATCTGTGTCTTGTCACTGCCAGCAAGTATTTTGGGGGTCACAAATTTCTACAAAACATTTGGGAATTGAGTTGATCTGTGTCTTGTCACTGCCAGCAAGTATTTTGGGTTTCACAAATTTCTACTAAACATTTGGGAATTGAGGTGATCTGTGTCTTGTCACTGCCAGCAAGTATTTTGGGGGTCACAAATTTCTACAAAACATTTGGGAATTGAGGTGATCTGTGTCTTGTCACACAGCCAGTACCACGCAGTATTTTGGGGGTCACTAATTTCTACAAAACATTTGGGAATTGAGATGTGTGTCTTGTCACTGCCAGCAAGTATTTTGGGGGTCACAAATTTCTACAAAACATTTTGGAATTGAGGTGATCTGTGTCTTGTCACTGCCAGCAAGTATTTTGGGGGTCACAAATTTCTACAAAACATTTGGGAATTGAGGAGATCTGTGTCTTGTCACTGCCAGCAAGTATTTTGGGGTCACAAATTTCTACAATACATTTGGGAATTGAGGTGACCTGTGTCTCGTCACTGCCAGCAAGTATTTTGGGGTCACAAAATTTCTCAAAAACATTTGGGAATTGAGGTGATCTGTGTCTTGTCACTGCCAGCAAGTATTTTGGGGGTCACAAATTTCTACAAAACATTTGGGAATTGAGTTATCTGTGTCTTGTCACTGCCAGCAAGTATTTTGGGGGTCACAAATTTCTACAAAACATTTGGGAATTGAGGTGATCTGTGTCTTGTCACAGCCAGTACCACGCAGTATTTTGGGGGTCACAAATTTCTACAAAACATTTGGGAATTGAGGTGATGTGTGTCTTGTCACTGCCAGCAAGTATTTTGGGGGTCACAAATTTCTACAAAACATTTGGGAATTGAGTTGATCTGTGTCTTGTCACTGCCAGCAAGTATTTTGGGGGTCACAAATTTCTACAAAACATTTGGGAATTGAGGTGATCTGTGTCTTGTCACACAGCCAGTACCACGCAGTATTTTGGGGGTCACTAATTTCTACAAAACATTTGGAATTGAGGTGATGTGTGTCTTGTCACTGCCAGCAAGTATTTTGGGGGTCACAAATTTCTACAAAACATTTTGGAATTGAGGTGATCTGTGTCTTGTCACTGCCAGCAAGTATTTTGGGGGTCACAAATTTCTACAAAACATTTGGGAATTGAGGTGATCTGTGTCTTGTCACTGCCAGCAAGTATTTTGGGGTCACAAATTTCTACAATACATTTGGGAATTGAGGTGACCCGTGTCTCGTCACTGCCAGCAAGTATTTTGGGGGTCACAAATTTCTACAAAACATTTGGGAATTGAGGTGATCTGTGTCTTGTCACTGCCAGCAAGTATTTTGGGGGTCACAAATTTCTACAAAACATTTGGGAATTGAGTTGATCTGTGTCTTGTCACTGCCAGCAAGTATTTTGGGGGTCACAAATTTCTACTAAACATTTGGGAATTGAGGTGATCTGTGTCTTGTCACACAGCCAGTACCACGCAGTATTTTGGGGGTCACTAATTTCTACAAAACATTTGGGAATTGAGGTGATGTGTGTCTTGTCACTGCCAGCAAGTATTTTGGGGTCACAAATTTCTAGAAAACATTTGGGAATTGAGTTGATCTGTGTCTTGTCACTGCCAGCAAGTATTTTGGGGGTCACAAATTTCTACAAAACATTTGGGAATTGAGGTGATCTGTGTCTTGTCACACAGCCAGTACCACGCAGTATTTTGGGGGTCACTAATTTCTACAAAACATTTGGGAATTGAGGTGATGTGTGTCTTGTCACTGCCAGCAAGTATTTTGGGGGTCACAAATTTCTACAAAACATTTTGGAATTGAGGTGATCTGTGTCTTGTCACTGCCAGCAAGTATTTTGGGGGTCACAAATTTCTACAAAACATTTGGGAATTGAGGTGATCTGTGTCTTGTCACACAGCCAGTACAACGCAGTATTTTGGGGGTCACTAATTTCTACAAAATATTTGGGAATTGTTATAATCCGTGTGTTCTCACTGGCTGCCACCCATCAGGGGGTCACACTGATTTATAGGAGGTTTCTGAGACTTGTAATCTGTGTCTTCTCGCTGCCACCCATCAGGGGGTTCCACATACTTCTAGCAGATTTATGCGAATTGTAATTTGTGTCTTCTCACTGCCACCTATCAGGGGTCACACTGATTTAAAGGAGTTTTCTGAGACTTGTAATCTGTGTCTTCTTACTGCCACCCATCAGGGGGTCACACTGATTTATAGGAGGTTTCTGCCACTTGTAATCTGTGTCTTCTCACTGCCAGCAATCAGGGGGTACCACATACTTCTATCAGATTTATACGACTTGTAATCTGTGTCTTCTCACTGCCACCCATCAGGGGGTCACACTGATTTATAGGTGGTTTCTGCGACTTGTAATCTGTGTCTTCTCACTGCCACCCATCAGGGGGTCACACTGATTTATAGGAGGTTTCTGCCACTTGTAATCTGTGTCTTCTCACTGCCAGCAATCAGGGGGTACCACATACTTCTAGCAGATTTATACGAATTGTAATTTGTGTCTTCTCACTGCCACCTATCAGGGGTCACACTGATTTATAGGAGGTTTCTGGGAATTGTAATCTGTGTCTTGTCACTGGCTGCCAGCTATCAGGGTGTCTCACTGAGTTATACCAGAGTTCTGTAAATCTTTAATCTTTATACCAGAGTTGAATCAGAGTTCTGTATATATTTAATCTATATATCACTCACCATGTCTGAAAGAACAAAAAGGACAGGCAGACGCTCCCAGACACAGATAAGAGGGCAAGCAGTGCCTCTGGTCGTGTGGATATGGTGCATCCTCTGCAGGGGCACGCTTGTCCTTTCTAACTGGTGCTGGCCGTCTTAAGCAGCAGCAACATACAGAGGATTTGGTGGATTGACTAACCAGGCCATCCTCATCTTCCGAGTCCTCTGCCAGCCAGGCTTGTAGTGCTTTACAGTCCACCTCAGCTGCCAAAGCATCTAATGCAGCCTCCATGTCCACAGCTATTCCTGCCGTAGCCTCGCTATCACACACGGAGGAGTCAGCTGAATTGTTTGACTACAATGACAGTGACATGCTGCTTGAGGATGCGCAGCAAGTACAGTGCTCTGATTCAATCTCTGAGGTTGAGGAAGGGAGTATAATCAACCTAGAGGAAGGGGGTGCCAGTGATGACACACAAATAACTGGCACTCATGTTGCCCCAGCAGCTGCAGCATACTGCCAAGTTGGCTCCAGTGACGAGGAGATAGGGGGTGATGATGACAATGATGATGAGGTCACTGGCTCCACCTGGGTGCCAGATCGAACAGAGGAATCAAGTGAGGAGGAGGGGGAGGAGGAGGCACAGCAAACACGAGGCACAACATCCTCTATGACCAACCGTAGCACTAGCCAGTCCAAGGCATGAGATGTCAGAGCTGCTCCGGTGCAGAGCGCTGTTGTCTCAAAGCACACATGCAGGAACTCTGCTATCTGGGAGCTCTTTAAGAAATGTGCAGCAGACCCCACTGTTGCTATTTGTAATCTATGTCAGATGAGGCTCAAGCATGGGAAAGACACCAGACGCTTGGGTACCACGTGCTTGAGGCGACATATGACCTCCTGCCACACATCCTGTTGGCGCAAAACTTTGCGTAGGTCCTCCTCATCTGTCTCTACCCCCACTGTATGTCCTGCCATGTCATTGCCTACAACCTCCACTGACCAGGATGATGCTACAGTAATGGATGTACCAGGTCCTTCCTCACAATGTGACATCATCCCATCAGTTGAAGATTTATGCTGTCAGATTACGTTGCCCCAGCTGCTGCAGCATAAGAAAAAATATAGTCCCAACCATCCCCAAGCACAGAATCTAAAGGCCAGCTTAGCAAAATTACTCGCAATGCAGCTGCTGCCTTTCCAGCTGGTGGACTCTGCTCCCTTTCGGGAATTTGCTGAATATGCTGTACCACAGTGGCAGGTTCCAAAACGCCATTACTTTTCACACAAGGCCATTCCAGCACTATACCAGCACGTGGAAGACAATGTTATCGAGTCATTGGGAAAGGCAGTCAGTGGCAAAGTGCATGTGACTTTAGACACGTGGTCCAGCAAGCATGGACAGGGTCGTTACATTTCCTTCACGGCACACTGGGTAACTCTGATTGCAGCTGGGAGGGATCCACGATGGGGCTCTGTGCTGGAGCTTGTTCATCCACCATGCCTCCAAAAAGCTGCTTGTATGAGGTCTGTCTGCTCTACCACCACCTCTCTCTCTTCCTCCTCTTCCTCCTCCTTCTGTGTCTCTGGTGAAGTGGCAGTTAAACGATGCCTGACAGGGTCTACGCAATGGCTCAAGCAAAAAGAAGCCATACTGTGCTTGAGCTGGTTTGTTTAGGGACAGGAGCCACACCGGGCCAGAAATTCTGTCAGCTCTGCAGGGCCAGGTACAGAGATGGTTAACACCGTGCCAGCTTCAGCTGGGAATGATCGTCTGTGATAATGGCAGCAACCTTCCCTCCGCCCTACACCTGCGTAAATTGACGCATGTACCATGCCTAGCACACGTCCTAAATCTAGTGGTACAGTGTTTCCAAACCAAGTACCCAGGGCTGCCAGAGCTTCTCAGCCAGGCCAGAAAAGTCTGCAGCCACTTCAGAGGGTTATTCCCAGAAAGCGTTCGCCTGGCAGAAGTTCAAAGAGAATTCCATCTTCCCACAAACCGTCTGATCTGTGACATGCCCACCAGGTGGAACTTGACATTAGCAATGCTGCAGCGTCTGCACAAGCAGCAGAGGGCCATCAACGAGTACCTGTGTGAGTATGGCACAAGGACAGGTTCAGGTCAACTTGTTTCCCCCCCGCAGTGCTGATGATCAAGGATGCATGCACTGTACTGTCACCATTTGAGGAGGCAACGAGGATGGTGAGCAGGGACAGTGCATTCATCAGTGACACAATTCCTTTAGTGTTCTTGCTGGAGCACACTCTGCGGAGAATTATAGATGTGGCTCTAGAGGCAGAGCAACGGGAGGAAGAGGAGGCCTTCCCTAGCTCTCAAGGCCCCAGTCTTTCTGCAGACAGCATTCCAGCGAGTCATCCTCAGATCAGACAGGAGGAGGAGGAGGAGGAGTATTTAAGTAGTGGGGGCATTGAAGGTGGGGATTCCTCAAGGGAGGGTTTCGTGTGTCCAGAAACACAAGGGCTAGTGCGTGGCTGGGAGGAGGAAGTGCACGATACAGTCATCCTCATTGACCAGGAAGACTCGAAAGCTAATGCCACCTCCAACCTACGCTGCATGGGCTCCCTTATAATGCAAAGCCTGCTAAAGGACCCCAGGATTCGTGCTATCAAGGAGAGGGATCTTTACTGGTTGACAACCCTTCTTGATCCACGATACAAGGGTAAAGTTGCAGAGCTCATCCTGCCCGCACAGAGGGAGCACAGGATGAAAAAATTTGAGGACGCTCTAAAGCGACACTTGTGTAACACCTTTCCAGGCACTGGTAGGTTACCAAGTGCTGACACAGGAGCTTCTGAGGCTGCGGATGATCAGAGGAATAGTGGTGAAGGCCAGGGCCACTTGACTGATGCATTTTTAAATTTTTTTAGTCCATGACGCCCAGTGACGTCAAATGTAGGCACCCATTGCCAGAGTCTTCACCATATGGTGCAGGACTACCTAGGGGCAAGGACAGACCTGGATACATTTCCAGCAGATGATCCACTGGCTTACTGGGCGTTGAGATTGGATCACTGGCCAGAACTTTGCCCTTCATCCAGCCTGCTTTCTGAAAGGACGTTCAGTGCCGATGGAGGTTTTGTCACAGACAAAAGAGTGCGTCTGTCCACCGACTCTGTAGACCGGCTGACATTTATAAAAATGAATCAGTCCTGGATCAGCAGTTATCAATCCCCTGATGCTGACGTAACAGAATAGATCGGGGATGTCTTCTGCATTCACAAAACCTCCAGCACGAACTCTTCCACAACACCACAAAAGGTTTACGGTGTGAATGCACTTGCTGCCATGAAAGACACAATATTTGGCTGCACTGACGCCTGTGCCAGATTTATATAATTTTAATTTTTTGAACCGCAGGGTAGGCTTGTGCACCGATTTTTTTTTCAGTTCGATTCGGTTCGATTTTTCGGATATTTAAGCTTTTCGATTCGGCTCGTTTCGACCGATTTCTGTTTCGATTCGGTTCGGCTCGATTCGTTTTTCGTGTACAATTTTTTCGGAATATCGACCATTTTTCGTATTTTTGTGTCACTTTGCTCGGATTTTGTATCGACTTTTCGTAATTTTGGAAATTTTCGTTTTTCGGGATTGTACATGTTTTCGGAATTTCGACCGTTTTTCGTATTTTCGTGTCACTTTGCTCATTTTTGTATCGACTTTTCGTAATTTCGTAAATTTTCGTTTGTTCGGAACATCTGTTCTCCTCGTTTCAAAGCAATAAATTTCGATTTGACACATTTCAAGTCCATTTGAAAATTCCGAAAATATTTCGTTTCGGCTCGGAAAACTTTTCGGATCTGCCATTTTCGGATCTAAAAATTTTCGGAAATTCTGCCGCATCCGTAAACACGAATCGGGAAATTTCGTGAAAATTCCGAAACCCGAAACGCATATCCCTACCGCAGGGTCCAACCCTGCACTCTTCCACAATACCACAAAAGGGTTACGGTGTGAATGCACTTGCTGCCATGAAAGGCACAATATTTGGCTGCACTGATGCCTGTGCCACATCTATATCATTTTAATTTTTTGAACAGCACGGTCCAACCCTGCACTCTTCCACAATACCACAGAGGGGTTACTGTATGAATACACTTGCTGGTCTGGCACCAAAAGCACAATATCTGGGTGCAGTAACGCCGTTACCAGATGCATATCTTTTTAATTTAGGACCGCAAGGTCCACCCCTGCATTCTTCCACAATACTACAGAGGGGTTACTGTATGATTGTACTTGCTGGTCTGGCAGTCTGGCACCAAAAGCACAATATCTGGGTGCACTGACGCCCATTACCAGATTCATATCTTTTAATAATGCACTGATGCCTGTGCCACATCTACAGTATATCATTTAATTTTTTGAACAGCAGGGTCCAACCCTGCACTCTTCCACAATACCACAGAGGGGTTCCTGTATGAATGAACTTGCTGGCCTGGCACCAAAAGCACAATATCTGGGTGCACTGACGCCTTTAACAGATGCATATCTTTTTAATATAGGACTGCAAGGTCCGCCCCTGCATTCTTCCACAATACTACAGAGGGATTACTGTATGATAGTACTTGCAGGCCTAGCACCAAAAGCACAATATTTGGGTGCACTGCCACTGACGCCTGTATCAGATTCATATCCTCAGAGGGGTTACTGTGTGACGGCACTGTTGCCGACGCTAAAGGACTGTCACGAGCTGGGCCTAGCATGTGTGTGCAGGAGTATGGGTGTGAGACCAATGTGCAGCGAAATAGCAGCAGAAGACAGGTTACAGGGCAATAGAGTTTATTGAGAGAACAGATATGAACCAAGATATAATAGAATACACAAGAGGACTAAATAACAGGAGGATGGCTGGGAGTAATGGGAACTGAATATAGGAGGAACTAGGAGGCAGGATAAACAGAGGTTGAAAAACTAGAAGGGGAACACAGACATTACAGATAACACATAATCCAAGCGAAGGTACAATGGGAGCATGTAATAGAATAGTCAAGGTCTAGCAAGGGTCTGGTACATGAGTAAATCAAGCATAGGATAGCAGGGGGAAAACAGGGCAAAGGAGGAATAACGGTTATGAAAGTTGGTATAGAGCAGAGGGAAAGCAGGAATGTCTTTGGTTCAGAGGGATTCCAGACAAGGATCTCAGGAGTACAAGGAAGCAGGTCTGCACTAGGCAAGGCTGGGAACTTCAATGAGGAAGCCTAGAGTAAGGGGCGTAGCTTCCTCATATACAGGGTTGATTAGGGAGGATGAAGGGCAGGTGAGGTTCCAGGTCCATTATGCAAATCAAAGTCCAAGAAAGCATATGGAGACAAGAATTCCTGGAACATGCATATGGCAATGCAGGACATGGAAAAAAGGAGAACAAAAGGGGGCGCCAGAGGGTCTGGGGGTTCGGACCGTAACAAGGACCAATTTTAAAGCACCTATTGTTACTTTCATCCAAAGCCTGCATAAGTTTCACAATAATTTAGCCAAAAAAGTCTGTAAATTTTTTCTACGTGTCCAAAAATGTCTCCTCTTTTCATACAGACTGCCACCCCAAGCAGTTGTTTATGGATAGATTAAAGGAAAAGCATTTACCGTCATTTGAAACGTCATTTTTTTGTTTTAAAGTGTTTCTATACATCCTAGAAATCCGCCACTTCACGGGCAGGTTATGGGGACCTCCTAGGCATGATATTTGAAGGAATTTTTCGTTTTTATTTTTAACCCTTATTTCATGGAAAACTCACTGTCCCTTTTAAAAACTTTTTTTTTTACTTTTTGTCCTTGTTTCCTGTCCCCCAGGGCACTACCCGGACCCCCATACACCTTTTATGGCAAATATCTAGCATATATGCCCTCTTGGAGGGCACTCTAAAAAACCAAATTTTCAGCCCCATTGACTTGTATGGAGTTCGAGTTCGAATTCGAAAATTTGGAAAGTTCGAGTTCGAATGCGAACCAAACTCGGGGGTGTTCGGCTCATCCCAACTGTGCAATAAGGGGTGAGTGAAGATTCTTTTTGAATGATTGTTATTTTTAAGTGATTTTGCAAACTCAGAACATATCCATCCTATAGTGGTTTTTCTTTTTTCTGTAAGAGACATTTTTATTATCAATCACAGGACCTTATATGTAAATTCCAGACATTTTTGTTAAGTAGGCCGACTCCCTACACTTCGGGGACCTTGCGGTGAATGATGAATTCACGGCAGGGTGGGGAAATTTGATTGCCCGAAGTGCAGGGAACAACAGAACACCAAAATGTTGGCGGTCGTGGTCTGTGAGTAACCCCTTTAGTGGTTTTTTTTTTATGCCCCCTGGAAAGTGCCAGCCTAGGCCTTGCCTACCCAGGACATACTTGAAAATTAGTGAAATCTCATTGTATCCCTCCTGGTAAAATATTCTGCAAAAATAAAAAAATATATATATTTTTTTTAGGTTGTCATCCTAGTGAAATTTCAATGTATCCTTCCTGGTAAATTACTTTGCAAAACTATAAGGCTAGGGTCAAACGAAAGCATTTTTACACGCGAACGTAAAAAAGTGCGTCCGAACGAATTGACGTATTTTTTCACGGAGTGCGCAAAAACGGTCATACGATGCGCATTTTTCGTGCGTGATTTTTTCGGATCGTCAATAAAACTCTTTTTGCGTCTGGACGTTATGTAGGCTGGACATTAGCAGTGTCTGACATCTCCTAATCACGCAAACACGGCGCTATGCCGCAGCTGCGCACTCTGTACGTCCGTACTAGCGGTTCGGCGTTCTCAAAAAAATGCGTTCGTTTTCCACTTGCGTTGCGCGGCCGGACTTTCGTGCGACCGTACTTCGTATATTGGCCGTCATTGCCCGTCATTTGCTGCTAGTGCGGCCGTAATTATGTGCGCCAGAACGCACGTTAAAAGTGCGCTGGTCTGACCCCAGCCTTAAAAATAAAATAATAATTAGGGTGTCACTCGGTGCGGCCCCCTCTAGGTACGCCTCTGCTTACATGTGCTTTGTTTTTCTCTTGTATGCTTAGTTAAGAAAATATTTTACTCTACATGTGTCACTGGGTGCATCCATTGTGTCATATTTTGTGTTGTAAACTGTACCCCTCCCCCACAGTATCTTTACATCACTTGCTCCTCACAGTGTGGCTTTGGCCATAGAACGGAGTCCATTGGTCGACCACTGACTGAAATCATTGTATTGTGTGGGATGTATTCATAGGACATAACCAGGGGTAGAGTAGGAGTATTATTATTATTATTATTATTATTAATTTATAAAGCGCCAGCATATTCCGCAGCGCTGTACAATAAGCACAGTACAGACAGGGTTACAATACATTGAACAACATTTGACAAACAGTACAGGAGGAGATGAGGGCCCTATTCCCGTAGGAACTCACAATCTAGGAGGGTTGGGGTTGGAAACAGGAGGAGAGGACTGTAAGGTGAGAGTGATTGATGGTTGCGTCAGTGAGTTGGGTGGTAGGCTTCCCTAAATAGCAATGTTTTCAGGGAGCGTTTGAAGGAAGAGAAGTTAGGGGAAAGTCTGACAGCACGAGGGAGAGCGTTCCAGAGAGTGGGGGCTGCGCGTGAGAAATCCTGCAGTCTATCATGGGAAGAGGTGATGCGGGGAGAAGCTAGGCGCAGGTCACTGTTTGACCTTAGGGAGCGGGCTGGGGTGTATTTGGTGATTAGTGAGGACAGGTAGTGGGGCGCTGAGTTAGTGAGGGTTTTGTAGGTAAGGATAAGGATTTTGAACTTAATTCTGCAGTGGATGGGGAGCCAGTGAAGGGACTCGCAGAGGGAGCGGCAGAGACAGAGCGGCGGGTGAGGTGAATTAGCCTGGCGGAGGCGTTCAGGATGGATTGTAGGGGGAGAGGCGGGACAGAGGAGGCCAGATAAGAGATTATTGCAATAGTCGAGTCGGGAGATTACCAGGGCGTGTATGAGTATTTTAAGCTTCCTGTCTCACTCTGCTGCCATCTCTTACCAAGAGCAACCTGGAGAACACAATAAATCCCCAGAAGCCTTATCAAAATATTCCCTCATCCACCTCATTAACTGTTTAATACTGTTTAAGATAAAGCACAGCCACAAAGTAAAATGTTTGTACAAATTTTGGTAAATGTTGAATCATGGGAAAAATTCAATGGAAAAAATGCAAACAGGAGATAAAAAATAATTTTATTTTCCTTTTTTTTTTATATACAATTACTTCAGACAAAGAAAACAAAGCAGCATCATGTGTTTTACGATATGATTTTGTTTGTAATGTACAAGTAAACTAGTTACGGCTTATGTAAGTGGTTGAGTCCCTTTAATCACAACTTGTCTAGACATTTTGCAGAACACCGAAATCAAGTCCTCACTCTTTTTGATTTTCTTCTTATCATTAAAGTTAACACTCAATGGAAAGGAAGAGATATAGATAAGGAACCAGGTAAAGAGACGAAAGCCATATGGATCTACAAACTACAGACCTTCAAACCTGAGGGCCTTCACATTGATTTTGTCTTCAGTGCATTTCTAGAAGATTGATTTTTTTTTTATCTGTTTAGCTTTTATATCTGTTAACCCATTTTCTTACTAGTCCCTATAATATTCCTCAAAAAGGGTAAGATATATAAGGCTTAATTTCAGGTGAGCATACTCCAGAATATAGAAGTGTAGTATAAGGTGTTTTTTTTTTATGTTTGACTTTGAAATGTGTTTGTATTTTGTATTTCATTATTATTTTTAATTATTATCCCTTTTAGAAAATATTATCTTTATATTTTATTCCTTTTTTATTGTTAGTGATGTTTTTTTCTAAATAAACTCTCTCTTGAGGAAAACAATCAAGCAAGAACATAATAGTTACTGTACAAATAACAGAGCCATTGAGGTTTATGGAGTTTGTAAGTTTATAACTTATGTTTTCGCCAGCCTAGTAATCTAACTCCTGATCTTCAAAAAGTTGAATTACAAAATAACAGAATTCACATTCATACACATTACAGTGTATTATGTACACATATTACATGTATATGGTGTGAAAAAGTGTTGAAGACTATACAAGTGCAACCTATATATATATTATGTGCCATGAATAAATTCTTGCATAGTAAAGTATATACAATAGAAAATGCAAAGATAATTGTGCATGGTACTATACAATAAGAAAATATAAGAGAATTTTTTTTATCCTCCAGCACAATGTATTGTCTTTTTTTAAATTGAATATCTGAACACGTGTTCACCACGAAAAGGCCTTGTCTTAATGCTGCCTATAACCAGGGCCGTATTTACATCTCAGCAGTCTGTAGGCACAGAGATCTGGAGTGTCTCCCCCTCCAAAAATGTGCCAAAACTACCTGGCGCGGGGGCGCTAGGGAGGAAAAACTTTTTGAATGACCTCTAGTTTTCTCCCTAGCGCCCCCGTTTTAGCGTGGAATTACAATGCAGGCGCAAAAAAAGCTGCCTGCGTTGTTACCGGGCGCAAAACCCCGGTATGCTCACGGCAGCGCTGAGCACCGACGCGTGCATCCACTCTATGGAGTCCATAGGAAAATGCAAAGATAGAGAAGTGATACGCATAGGGAGACTGAGGAACATTTTCCCCCAGTCTCTCCCTTCTCCCGCCGGACGGAGGAGGTGGTTGGAGTCGCGGTCCTCGCCGTGGGACAGGAGGTGAGTATCTGATTTGTTTTTTAATTTTTTGTTAACCACAGCCGGATGTTAATCAGCGCTAGTAGATTGTAATACTAACGCTGATTAACACTTTGCGCTCCCCATGTTAAGTATAGGGATCGCAAAGTACAGTAACCTCGCGCTAAAAAGCGCAAGGTACCAAACGCAAACTGGTTACTTAACCCGTTAGCGTTTAGATTGTAATATGCGGTAGCCACCGCAGCTAACGTTAATGCTTGTGCAGGTGAACTTTAATGTTAGCACCAAGATTGCAATGTGGCCCTAACATTTTAAAAAACTGAAAAACAGCTTCTTGCTGCACCCACATCTAAAGAAGGGGCAGAATCTGTTACTGTAAAATGAAGCAAATGCTTGTGTTTTAGACATAGGCGTCTCTACAGGGGGCCTGGGGGGAATTGCCCCCCTTGGGTTATTCCTTGCCCCTCCATGTGCCCCCTCCAGGGATCAGCATTCAGCTCCCCCCTTCATCGGACTGCTGTATATCTGTCCCCATGTGTCATACATGGTTGATTACACATGGTGTCATTGGAAAGGGCATAGTCTGGCCTTTCCAATGATAACTAACATTCATACTGCGTCACCCCAATGCTACTTGCCTGTTTAACCGACCCAACCTATTCTTTACCCATTATTCAATACACAATAAACCAGACAGCTCAATAGATCGTCTTAATGTATGCATGATTATTGCAATTGGAACTGCCTGTGGGTTAAACCTTCTGTTTAAAGGGCCGCTACCACCTAAAAATGAACTGGCCTTATTGTGTTTATTTTATGTTGCTGATATCTTACATGTGCTTTGTTTTTCTCTTGTATGTTTAGTTAAGAAAATATTTTACTCTATATGTGTCACTGGGTGCATCCATTGTGTGATTCTTTTGTGTTGTAAACGCCCCCCCCACCTGTATCTTTACCTCACTTGGTCCTCACTTTGTAGTTTGGGCCATATAATGGAGTCTATGGGCCATTCGCTAACTCACATCAATGTGATGTGTGGGATGTGTTCAAAGAACATAAACGGGAGTAGATTAGAAGTATTTTAAGCTCCCTGTCATATCTCATTCAGCTGCCAGCTCTTATCTCGAGTAGCCTGAAGAACAATACCAGTTAATGAGGTGGCAGATGGAATGTTTAGATAAGGCTAGATAGTGCAGATTAAATAAACAAGAGCCACACAGCAAAGCTTTTGGTAAATGTTGCATCATGGGAAAAATCCAGAAACTGGAACCCAACGATAAATTTTGTAGCTTTTTTTTTTCTTTTTACGTTCAAATTCTTCAAACAAAGAAAAGAAAAACAGCAACATGTGTTTTATATAAGGTGGTTTTATTTGTAATGCACAAGTAATCTAGTTACAGCTATTGTAAGTGGTCGTGTCCCTTTAAGTTTCAGCCATATGTAAAAGAGCCAAAGACCTACTATGTATTTATTAATAGAATACAGTTAACATTTTATTGGTGTTTCTGAACTGTGAAGATGTCCTTACACAGCGATGATATAGTGTTCAATTTGATATTTTTATGGAAATACTATAAACGCGAAGAACTGAATAAAATTACTCTTTTACAGAAGGTTCACAGGCATTCCCCTTTCATCTGTACACAGTCTGTAGCATTAAAGGTCAGAGATCTTAAAGGGAAACACCAAGCACCATGGTCACTTTCACACAAAGCATTAACTCTTTCACTACCAAGTGATTTTTCATAAACACACTACCAGGACACAGTAGGGGTTATTCAAAGAGCACTGAAATGTCACCGACATTTCGGTGCTCTCTCGTTCCCCGCACTTCAGGGAATCAAATTCCCCGACCCAGAGGTAAATTCAGTATTCACGCAGGGTCCCCGAAGTGCAGGGACCGGAGCCGAAAACCCGTGGATAAGCCGCCGATACGATTGGAAAAATTGGATTGATCCGAAACGCCATAGAAAACCAGCCGCCGTACGAACGCACATTTTGCTGCAAATTATAAGAATAAATGGTTTAATAAATATTTAATAAAAACAGGAATATGTTTAACATTGAAACCAATGGGATTCACCTGATTTAACCTCCCGAATGAAACCACCGACCAGCAGGGCATTTCACTGACATTTCTCTACTGTTCGGTGTTCTCTGAATAGATTAACCATTGCTTCTCTATGGCGCTTTCACTGCCGTCGAACAGCGCTATACGTGCAGGCAATTTGCCAAAATTAGGCGAAGTGCCTGCTCTCTGAATAGCCGAATGGCCCCGAAATGTCATCGTACGCTGAATTTCAGTGTCCGGGTACATTTCGGGGCCAGACCGGCATTCTCTAAATAACCCCTACTGTACAAAATTGCCAAATGGTTGTTAGGTTTGTGAGTTTGTTTTTTTGTTTTTGAGCAAGTACCAACATCTTGGCAAACTGATGGCAAGAATACATAACAAGGAAAATATTAAATTCATATAACTATTATTTTTTTTAAAAAGGAGGTGCAATTATTATTTGTGACCAATATTCAGTGATGGCTGCAAGCCCTGGACATAGACCCTGCGCCTCCGCTGTCATGCTCAAAAGGAAGAGCAATCCCCATGGGAGCCATGCATTGTATTTCTCTGGTAATTCACCAAAATTTGGTGTACTGCCTGATTTCTGAATAGCTGGATAGCCACGAAATTGCACCGTACGAGGAAATTCCCTGTTCAGTGCAATTTCGGGGGCCAGTTCGGCACTTTCTGAATGGATAACCCTGAGTGATTTTATGGTAAAATCATTTTTCATTCCCTACACACTAAATATATGTAGAAGCAGGCCACTGTACATGTTCACTCTACATAATCCTTATTTGACAGGCAGAGGGCTCCCTCTGGTGCCCAAAATGCACTACTACATTTACAGTATAGCTTGGGCTCCATGTTTCCCTGAAGGAAAAACAGAGGCTCCTCGTGTAATTCATGATAAAGAATGAGAAACAATGTACTGTATCTCTACAAAAAACACAACAAGCTGATGAACGGGGTAAGAAAAAAACACTTTTTTGCAGAGATACAGTTGTGTGCTGATTTCTAATTAATAATTAACCCTTTCACAATGCCAAGCAGGCTACGCCATTCCAGCAGCGGACAGGCCTAGGTCAGCATAGCATTCTTCGTAGCTCTGTGGTAACTCCTACGGTCCACCGCCCTTGCCTGCTGCTGTTCGACCTCCTTAGCTACGGGGGGGCTGCCTGAGTCAATCGGCTGCATGGAAGGGAGACAGGCCATAGGAGTTGCCAGAGACGTTCATGCCTGCCTGCTTCATTGCAGACACACAGTGACAAGGGGCTAATATATGTTTCTGTGGTCTGCACATAAAACCGCAGAGAAAAAGAGTAACGATATGAAAAACGTAAATGTATATCTGATCAAATGACATGTGGACTACACCTGGCAAAGCTAAAAGATATAGGGGTTATTCAGAGAACAATGTCACCGGCATTTCGGTGCTCTCTCTTTCCCCGCACTTCCCAGCACTTCGGGGGAATCAAAGTTCCCCACCCTGCGGTGAATGCTGAACTCACCGCACGGTCCCTGGAGTACCGAGCCCACCAAACACCCGCGGAAAACCCACTGAAAACCCACCGGAACTGCTGCAAAAACCACACCGCACACAACAGAAAAAGCCGAATAGCCGCCGATCACAGCACAGACCAGCCGCCGGAGAAAGCCAACAAGCTGATGAACGGGGTAAGAAGAAAAAAAAAAAATACGCCTGAAAGTGTCAAAATTAAAACGCTGTTTGCAAAAAAACTACTGAATGAAAATGCCTGGAATTTACATATAAGATGCTATGAATGATAATAAAAAGGTCTGTTACAGAAAAAAGAAAAAATGCTTTGAAAAAACAAAAGGAAAAAAAATTGCTGAGAAAATCCCGAAAAATGCCTAAAGGATTCTAAAAATCTATAAATAAAGAGACTTTTTGCTGCAGATTAAAATAATAAACGGTTTATTAGATATTGAATAAAAATGGGAATATTTTGAACATTGAAGCCTATGGGATTCTAATAAACCTGCCGAATGAGACCACCGAACAGCAGGGTACTTCGGCAACTTTTCACTGCTGTTCGGTGTTCTCTGAATAGATTAACCATTGCTTCTCTATGGGGGATTACACTGCCTTCAAACAGGCACCGCACTTGCTGGTAGTTCGCCAAAGTTTGGTGAACTGCCTGCTTTCTGAATAGCCGAATGGCCCAGAAATATCACTGTACAGGGAAATTCACTGTTCGGTGACATTTTGGGGCCAGATCGGCTCTCTCTGAATAACCCCTATAATCAGATATGCATTTAAGTTTAAAATGTGGGATTAAAAAAATTAAAGCTTTATCGTTAATTAAAAGAATAGCACTGTAAAGATAATTTTCACGAACTACCACGTATACATTTAGACTTACAATATGAAGTAAAAGCACAGTATATTTCAAACAATAAGTAAAAATACTTTTATTCAATCCTTTTTTTTTATGTGTTATAAAATGTATTTGTGAGCAGGAACCTAACACAGATAATCAGTTTTCTTTGTTCATATACTTCGGTACACAGTGTTTTCTCTTAACAAGTACAGAGGTTTTGTGTAACAAAATACACAATCCAAAGAAGAAGACACAGTTCTTTGATATACAATGCAGCCACTTTCATGTGTCAAATTAAATCTAACACTCTTGAAAGATCAAGATCATGACATCGGCAGTGAATTACAATTATGTGCGAAGGGCTATGTTCTTCACAGCAGTGAACACATCAGTCCTTTCCATCCCATGCTTCTTCTCTCTTTACAAATAGTATGACATTGCAAAGAGCAGGCTTTAGAGAAATGTCACCAAATTTTGCCGATGTTCGAGTCATCGAAGTGGTTGTTGCACGTCGGCGAAAACTGCCTGATTGCGCCGGGAACTGCTGAATTTCACCGGATTAGCTTCGGCGAATTCCACAGAACTGCAACAAAAAAAAGAAATACTCTTATTCTCCTAACAGGAAGTTAAATCAATAAAATTTGTCCAAAAAAAGGTCCTTTAAAAAAAAAAATAGTAATGCAAAGGTCTGTTACAAATAAAAAAAGTTTTTTAAAAAAGTAAGAAAAACAAAAATGTCGTCTAAAAAATACAAAAAAAAAATCAAAAATCAGGGCAATTCACTGGACGTTTGTTGCAATTTGACATTCTGTGAATAGATGAATCGATAGTCCTCTATGGGGCAATTTCGTTGCTGTCGAATTGTTTCGAATTGCATAGTATTTTGCTGTCAATTCGCCAGTGTTTGGCAAATTGGCAGCTTAGTGAATAGACGAATTGGCCCAAAATTGCACCGACCGAGGAAATTCAAGTCTAATTCGGAGGTTAGTGAAGAACCTCTTAAGAGTAAGGAAGGAGTGAGACAGAGGGGACGTAAACTGTAAGATTTATTTGCATCCACCCAATCATAATTACAGAATTACAGAATAACCCTAATACATTGTCCTAAAACAATATAACGTTCAGTGCTGCGGAATATGCTGCCACTATATAAATAAAGTATAATAATATAATAAAACAATAATAACTCTTACGTGATTTAGTAAATTATCAATTTCATTCACTATACTATAGTTATTTTACACAAAGGGTCTATACACTTGCAGCTGTGTGATTTCTCATTTCTTATAACTGTGTTTTGTCGAGATGCACTTGTTTTAAATAACTAATAATAAAGACGTGTTTTACAGTGTGATTAGGGGTTACTAGACATGTGCAGTGCTGAAAAATTCAGCTCAGTTGGGTTATAATTGTTTCAGAATCGGATAATATTGGATTCGGAAATAATCAAAATCAGCCATTTTGCAAATTGGAAACGTCCGTTATTTCGGTATCGGTCCAATTCAGAACATCAAAAACGTCCAATATATTTGGTTGCCTCCAATATTTGGAACCTTTTGGATAATAAGTAAAAAAAATAGGTATGGGGCTAAGGGTAGAGTTAGGTCAGGGTTAGATTTTTTGTGTGTTATATGATTAAGGTCAGGACTAGAGAAGGGATAGGTCAGGGCTAAAGTTAGGAGAGAGCTAGGGTTAGGGGTAGGAGTAGGGTTGGAGATAGGGTTAGGCTAGGGTGTCTGAGTGTCATATGAATAGAAACAGAGCTTGGACTAGAATTAAATTAGGGCTATTGTTAGGGGAAGGTTTAGGTTTAGGGTTAGGATTAGAGTTAGGGCTAGGGATAGGGCTAAGGCTTGATTTAGGGTTAGGCTTGGGGTTAGGCTAGGGTTAGGGTTGCAGTTGTATTTATATTTTTTGACTATTCTGATTAAATCCATAATTTTCAGATAATATTCAGACCTGGCCAATTGTAATCCGAAAAATTTGGATTTATTTGAATTATTTAATTCAGAAACCAGTTTGAACAACAGCAATTCTGAATTAATCCAAATTGCCGACATAGGTTTGAACTGAACTGCAAATGTCTTGGGATTATGTTTTGCCACTGGAACCAGCTGGTAATATGTTTAAAAAGAAATCTCCCCAACTGATCCTGCATGGAGCTCAGGACTGCAATAACTTCATTTGGCCAGCAGATGGTGATATATGATTGCCAAATAGGTTACTACAGCAAGAAATACATTGGGAATTTTCCCAAATATTTATTACTGCATAATTACCTTATTTTTCGCTCCATAAGACGCACCTGACCATAAGACGCACCTAGTTTTTAGAGGAGGAAAACAGGAAAAAAAATATTCTGAATCAAATAGTGTAATAATGGATACTGTCCCAAAAGCTCTCATGGATATACTGCCCCAGCTCCTCTAATGGTTATACTGCTACAGCTCCGCTCATGGAAATACTGCGCCAGCTCCTCTCATGGGTATACTGCCCCAGCTCCTCTCATGGATATACTGCCCCAGCTCCTCTCATGGAAATACTGCCCCAGCTGCTCTCATGGATATGCTGCCCCAGCTCCTCTCGTGGATATACTGCCCCAGCTCCTCTCATGGATATACTGCCCCAGCTCCTCTCATGGATATACTGCCCCAGCTCCTCTCATGCTGCCCCAGCTCCTCTCATGGATATAGTGCCCCAGCTCCTCTCATGGATATACTGCCCCAGCAGCTCTCATGGATATATTGCCCCAGCTCCTCTCATGGATATACTGCCCCAGCTGCTCTCATGGATATACTGCCCCAGCAACTCTCATGGATATATTGCCCCAGATCCTCTCATGGATATACTGCCCCAGCTGCTCTCATGGATATATTGCCCCAGCTCCTCTCATGGATATACTGCCCCAGCTGCTCTCATGGATATACTGCCCCAGCAACTCTCATGGATATATTGCCCCAGCTGCTCTCATGGATATATTGCCCCAGCTCCTCTCATGGATATACTGCCCCAGCTCCTCTCATGGATATACTGCCCCAGCTCCTCTCATGGATATACTGCCCCAGCTTCTCTCATGGATATACTGCCCCAGCTTCTCTCATGGATATACTGCCCCAGCTGCTCTCATGGATATACTGCCCCAGCTCCTCTCATGGATATATTGCCCCAGCTGCTCTCATGGATATACTGCCCCAGCTGCTCTCATGGATATACTGCCCCAGCTCCTCTAATGGCTATATTGCCCCAGCTCCTCTCATGGATATATTGCCCCAGCTCCTCTCATGGATATACTGCCCCAGCTCCTCTCATGGATATACTGCCCCAGCTCCTCTCATGGATATATTGCCCCAGCTCCTCTCATGGATATACTGCCCCAGCTCCTCTCATGGATATACTGCCCCAGCTCCTCTCATGGATATATTGCCCCAGCTCCTCTCATGGATATACTGCCCCTGCTCCTCTCATGGATATACTGCCCCAGCTCCTCTCATGGATATACTGCCCCAGCAACTCTCATGGATACTGCCCCCAGGCCCCAACTCACTTCCTGCCGCCGCCGCATTTTCGGCTCCCTCTGAGCGTCCGGCGGCATGGAGCTTGGGCACTCGCCTGGGGGAGCCATGTGACCAGCTGCGATCTCGCGAGAACTCGGGTGGTGACGTGGTTCCCCCAGGCGAGTGCCGAAGCTCCATAGCTTCGGACGCTCGCAGGGAGCAAACACTGCAACGCGCAGTATTCGCTCCATAAGATGCACACACTTCTCCCCCTCACTTTTTTCGGGGGAAAAAGTGCGTCTTATGGAGCGAAAAATACGGTAATTAAAAATAATTTTATAAAAAATATAATAAACATCGGATCCTGACAATGCTTTTTTGGAAAATCCCTAGGCAGTGAAGGGTTAATGTTAAGTGGTTAATTAATAAGTTAATGTATGGTATTACATAGCAGAAGTCACGGCGGGTTCGTACATAGTGAAGGCAAACGAATGGTTAACAAGACAGTATGGTCCCTATTACATACCTAACGCTAACGATAAAGTTCACCTGCGTGAGCACTACTGTTAGCTGCGGTATTAGCTGCCTATTACAGTCCAAACGCAAACGGGTTAAAAAACCCATTTGCGTTTGGTACCTTGCGTTCCTCTGCACGAGGTTAGTCTACTTTGCGCTCCCTATTCTTAACATGGGGAGTGCAAAGTGTTAATCAGCGCTGGATTACAATGTCCCAGCGCTGATTAACACCTGGCTCTGGTCAACAAAAAGTTAACCAGAGCCAGGACCTCGTGTTAACGGATTCCGCTTCTGCAGAATCCGTTAAAACCAACTGCAAAAATAAAAAAAACAAGCCACATACTTACCCTCTGTCCTGCGGTGAGGACCGCGCCTCCGGTCGCATCCTTCGACCGGCGGGAGCAGGGAAATACAGGGGGAAAAGTCCCCCTGTCTTTCCCTGCGTATCACTACACCGACTGGCCGGATCTCGCGGTGCGAGATCCGGCCAGTCACGTAACCGGCAGAGAGGAACTCAATCGAGTCCTATGGACTCCATTGAGAGGATGCGTGCGGCTGCTCTCAGCGCTGCCGAGCGTATCCCTATCTTTAACGCTCGATAACAATGCAGGCAGCATTTTTTGCGCCTGCGTTGTAATCTGGCGTTAAAATGCGGGCGCAATGGGAGAAACTGCAGTTTTTCCTCCCCTGCACCTGCATTTTCCTCCCCTGCGCCTGCATTTTCCTCCCCTGCGCCCGCGTTTTAACTTAAAGAGCGTAATAGGGGCCTATATGTCTCAGTGAGATTGCATGCAATAAAAAAATCAGCGATGTCTGATATTTTTATTAACGTCACATAACAAAGGACCACGAAACCTCAGCAAACGTACTTTATGACAAACCCTTTATATCAGTTGTGTAAAAAATTAAATTCTGACCTGTTGTAAAAAATGCTTTTCAAGCATCGTCGATGCTGCTCCAGTCACATAACGCAAATTAATCACAATACGATCAATATTTGGATTGTAGAAAGATTCAACAAAGCCTAAGGCTAATGTCAGACGCACACATTCTGAGCACACTGTGCGTCCGTGCACAACTGACGTACTTTCTAACTGACGATACTGTAGACACCACACGGTCTGTTTTTTTTACTGACTTTTTTTGACTGATGTAGATGGGAAATAAAATTAATATGTAAAATGAAAAAAATTGATACATGATATGAAAAACCATTTTGTGCGTAAAAAATGCTGGACGTCAAAAATGCAGTCCATCTGACTACGTTCCATCACTCACACACAAAGCTATGTGGACGTGGCGCACTCTGTGCGTCCGTCCTAGCGGTTTGACGTTCTTGCCTAAATTGCGTCCAGTGCCACGAGCGTGCAGACGTACTTCGTGTGTGGGTCTCTATTGACTATTATTATTATACAGGCATTTATACAGCGCCAACATATTCCGCAGCGCTTTACAATATGGGAGCACAAATAGGAGACGTACATGATACATAATGAAAAGATGACCCTGCCCGTAGGATAACTGTCCAAGTAGTACAGCACTTAACCAAGTGCTCAGTCAGACATCCCATGAGCTTACAATCTAATGGACTGGGGTAGGTGAAACAGATAGGAGCAGAGGGAATGAAAGATGGTTAGCAGGGCAGCATAGGAAGAACCAGAAGCCTGGACTTAGTGAGAGTAATTAGAGAGAGAAGTGGAGACAGCTGGAAGAGAGACCTGAAATTATGGGACTGCCCTGGGTGGGAGGGTTGATGGGGTGGGTTGGGTGGGAGGGTTGATGGGGTGGGTTGGGTGGGAGGGTTGATGGGGTGGGTTGGGTGGGAGGGTTGATGGGGTGGGTTGGGTGGGAGGGCTGATGGGGTGGGTTGGGTGGGACAGCAGAAGGGAAGGAGCCATGCAGTCTGTCTTGTGTGTGTCCTTGATCATAATTTTATGCTCTGACGAACGTTAAAATGTGCGGCAACACGGACATGATCACTGCGTTCGTCTGACACGGGCCTTAGATTTCTCATTCATTAGTAGCAAATCTTCGCAGAACTTTGTTCTTTTCTTGTTAAACATGAACAATTTAGCATTTATCAAATATTCCCTCATTTGGCTGAATAGACTTAATAACCAAGCTTACTTTATAGTTTGTCACCTTGGTATTATACGTTAGACGCGTCCAAATGACAGTCCAATTATCACAGACAGCTGGAGCTTTTGTTTTTACTCGTTGGAACTCAAAAGAAGGGGCACCTTTCAAACCTAATAAATGCTCTTTCTGAAGGTGCTGTTACTAAATGTTGCACAGGTTTCCAAAATCATAACCTTCAAGGAACAAATTACGATTACTCCTTGTAATGTTCAACAGTATAATTTATGGCATTCACAGGTTGGAGCCGGCATGCGGCACAAGGCCTCGCATTAACCTTATCCAAGTTTTAAGCCTCTATACAGACGGTTCAGGCTCCATATAGAAAATCCGTGTCATTTCGCTCGTGATATGAAATTAAAACTTCAGTCTTCTCGTTTGTGTCTTTCACACAGCAATTTCTCGCAATCAATTTCAAAGGACTTTTTTTTTCTCCTGTATCATAAATCTTAATTACTATGGTTTTTCAATTCCAGCTTCCTGGGAGTCGCGCAAGAGGCAAATACTCTGCTCCAGCTGCTACAATAGCAAATGAATGTGCTTAGTACAATGAAATGTCAATTCTAAAGTGTGCCTGTCATATACAAATGTCAGAGTGGCTCTTTGCAGGTTATACTTTGTAATACATTGTGCTAATCAAATTGCACTTGGTATGGAATGAAATGCATTTATAAATGAATACCTGAATGCAGTTGGGCTAGTAGAATTAAGAACAAATATATCATTCTTGAAGGTTTTGCACTTAAAGCGCACTCGAGAAATTGAGTAAGGCTGTATTCCCTTGACCTCTAAGACAGGAAGGATTCACATATACTCGGCAAAAAAAAGGAAATGTCCCTTTTTCATTATACTGTATTTTAAAAATATTGTGTAAAATCCAAATATTCAGAAAAATCTTTATTGGAAATGGCATAAACAATATTTTCAATGCCTGTTCAATGAACCATAATCAAATCATGCACATACACCTGTGGAGCGGACATTAGCCCCTTCACTACCAACAGGGTTATTCGGAGAAAGGTGAAACCAAGGAGAACTGGCAGGAGAAGAGAACAATCTAAACCAAATGGCTGATTTGGAAAGTGAGATAAATGGGAGAATTTTTCTGGTTTTGCTATTTTGACCTAGAATTTTCACTTCTCCAGTCAGTCCCCTGAGTTTCACCCTTCCTTGAATAGACCTGCATGTGTTTTTCCAAAATTATACTGTCAGGAGCCAGTGGTTTTTTTGGAAACTCAATTTTAATTTACAGTAAGAAATATTTGTGATTATTCCCAGTGTATTCCTTACTGCAATAACCTATTTGGAAGGCAGATGTCACCATCTACTGCCCAAATGGAGTTACTACAGACAAAACTTTAGCTCGTGTCAACTAAAGAATGCCCAATATGCTAGTGCATTACTTAGCTGATTTAAATCAGTTTTAGCACCTTGGGAATTATACCCACAGGGCTAAAACTTTGGGGGCACTTTCTGGAGACCAAAGGCAAACAAAATTAGTTTTCAACAAATGAATCTCATTTGCAATCACACAGAACAGCCCCAGAGCATGTTAACAAAATCTCGGGCTTCTGTGTCTGCTACCGCTGATCGTGTATACACGATCACTGTAGCAAAGGGGTTAAGACAGTAACAGTTTACAGATGGCAGGCAATTAAGGTGAAAGTTAAGTTAAGTTACAACACCAACTATTGACTCAGAAAAACATCAAAAGAAGGATGCATAGTGTGCTTGTTCAGCCACGTGAACGTGCCATAGGCATACTTCAGGGAGGCAAAAGGACAGCAAATATGACCAGGCCAATAAACTACAATGTTCATAATGTGTGATTCCTAAGACAGCACTACTGAGAAGCAGAAAGGACAGCTGATCATCTTTGCAGTGGCAGATCACGTGCACTAACAACTGCACAGGATCGGTACATCTAACCATCACATCTCCAGGACAGATACAGGTGCTCAGTGAATATACACCTCTGTATATATACATTTACTGTGTGGGGAATAGAAAGTATTTGTCCATAAAACGACTGGGTCCTGCAAGTGGTTTTATGGAAAATCACTTGGCAGTGAAGGAGTTAGGCAGTGAAGGCAGTGAGGGTTCAAATATTATGGTTGTACTGTCTGTAAGCTTTAGTATCAGAATTTCTGAATTTTTTTACTCCAACTACAATATTCCATCATCTTGACATTTTCCATTTTTATATTTGCAACCCCTTTGAAATCCTCCCTGGATTAACATTTGTTACCTTACAACCCTTTAACTCCTTCACTTCCGAAATCGAGATAGCTCAGGCTTCATAGGCCCAATCCAGTCCCCAATATAAAGATATCTCGATCTGCAGCTCTGCAGCCCAAAAGCAAATAAAATTAGTTTGCTGCAAACAAATTGTATTTGCTTTTGGGCTGCAGAAGGTGCCCCCAAAGTTTTAGCCCTGTAGGTATAATGCCCAAAGAGCTATAACTGTGTAAAATCTGCAAACTGAACGGTCTTTCATCGGACATTCAGGAGCCGATGCAGGGAACACGAGCTGTAACGGCTGTAACTCAGTTTGGCAGTAGATGGCACCATCTACTGGTCAAATATGTTATTACAGTAAGAAATATGCTGGGAATATGCCCAAATATGTCTTACTGTATACCGTATATACTCGGGTATAAGCCGACCCGTGTATAAGCCGACCCCCCCTACTTTTTCCCAAAAAAACGGTGAAAACGTATTGACTCGCGTATAAGCCTAAGTGGGATATTGCCCCAGCTCACATATGGATATTGCCCCAGCTCACACATGGATATTGCCCCAGCTCACACATGAATATGCCCCAGCTCAAACAATGGATTTGCCCCAGCTCAAACAATGGATTTGCCCCAGCTCATGGATATAGAAACATAGAAACATAGAAAAATGTCGGCAGATAAGAACCTTTTCGGCCCATCTAGTCTGCCCAATTACATGGATACTTAACCTGGATTTATCTTTTGTTAAGGATAGCCTTATGCCTATCCCATGCTTGCTTAAATTCAATTACTGTTTTGTCCTCTACCACTTCTACTGGAAGGCTGTTCCATGTATCCACCACCCTCTCAGTAAAATAATGCTTCCTGATGTTACTTTTAAACCTTTGCCCCTCTAATCTAAGACTATGTCCTCTTGTTTTGCTACTTTATTTCCTTTTAAATATACTCCCTTCCTCTACCCTGTGGATTCCCTTTACGTATTTAAATGTTTCTATCATATCTCCTCTGTCTCGTCTTTTTTCCAAGCTGTACATGTTAAGATCATTAAGCCTTTCCTGGTAACTTTTCTCCTTCAAGCCGTACACCATTTTAGTAGCCCTTCTCTGAACTCTCTCTAAGATGTCTATATCCTTCTGGAGATACGGTGTCCAGTACTGCACACAGTACTCCAAGTGAGGTCTCACCAGTGCTCTGTACAGTGGCATGAGCACTTCCCTTTTCTATGCCCCAGCTCATGGATTTGCCCCAGCTCATGGATATGCCCCAGCTCATGGATTTGCCCCAGCTCATGGATATGCCCCAGCTCATGGATTTGCCCCAGCTCATGGATTTGCCCCAGCTCATGAATTTGCCCCAGCTCATGGATATGCCCCAGCTCACACATGGATTTTCCCCCAGCTCATGGATTTGCCCCAGCTCTCACCTGGATATTGCCCCAGCGGCAGCCAGCTCTCACATGGATACTTGCCCCAGCTCCGGATCCAGCAGGGGTTGAGGGGGCCCAGATGCCGGGTAGCGGGAGTCCGTCCGTGTTGAAGGGGATGCGGCTGCATGCATGCGCAGGTCACGCGGTCCAGCCAGTCAGGTGGTACAGAGACTCAGTACCACCTGATTAGCCGGACCACGTGACCGGCTGCGCCTGCACGCAGCCGCATCCCCTTCAACACGGACGGACTCGCGTATAAGCCGAATCGCGGTTTTTTGACTCAAAATCTGAGTCAAAGACTCGGCTTATACGCGAGTATATACGGTAATTAATTAAAAAATGATTTTTTTAAAAAAATAAACAAAAAAAACTCTGGTTCCTGACAATGTTTTTTTGGAAAATCACTTTGTAGTGAAGAGATTAAATATTTTAAAAAGGATGATTAAAATCCCAGGCATCAATCCAACTCCAAAATTCTGAAAGGATTTGATAATTGCTGTACATCGACAAGTTCCACACACCAAAAAGAAAGGATAGAAATTGCTGAACCCAGGTAAAGAAATCGTCAACATATCAAAACTGTATTTGTGTAGAAAGTTGGTTGTACCAAGTAATGATTCAGGGGTTGACGTTTTTTAAATTAACTTTTAAATTAATGTGAAATTAATTTGCACCTTGTATCCCGTAAACTGTATAAATTTAATCCAATTTGCCTTCACGCTTGAAATAACAAAACTTTGACACATCCTATACGTAGGCGCATGCAAACATTTTCAATCTGTCTGAGCATTTCAGAAATCGTAGTTTAAATAAAAGTAAAAAAAAGAAATGCTAATCACATCAAAGCCAAAATTATTATTTTTCATCCATATACATGCTTTGAGAAGATTGTATAATGTGTCTACATCTGATCATCATGTTATATTTCGCATGCTAATACACCACGGTATATGCAAAAGCTTTCGGATTTTTTTTTTCATGACATTCATGGGCATTGATTGATTAAGCCATGTAAATTGATTATATTTTTCATTTGCAATTTTTCATGTTGCATTTTTTACAATACTAAATATGACATTTGAATGCCGACCCATTGAAGTTTTTTGCCTCCTATGCATGCATGCATACGCTTATGCATTCTAAAAGACACTTTTGTGCTCAGTTACCTAAATCATTCTAATCCATCTGAATCAACCTTTTCTTTAAAGGGTTGCCTTTTCTGAATAACAATCAGGCGATATTCAGAGACGTTTCCTGCTCGACATATTTGCACATGGATATGTCCCAGTGACTTGACAAATGAATGAGCTATATTGTATTGATTAATTAGATAATCAGTCTGTTCATGCTTTGTCATGTTGCTAAATGAAAAACAGGACAAGTCATTTGATGACCAGTTATAAAATATTTCATTTGTTCAGCTGACGAAAATTGTAACCAGCATCTAATCTAAAATTAATATTTTTCTTCTGATGCTAAATAAATTACCATTTCCTTTCACTTCTCCCTGTCTTGTGTAGTTACATATATATGTTATCATGTTATGGGTTATAATAAAACATTTAAAGGGTAAATTCAGGGACTGGGTGATATGGATGAAGTACATAGACAGGGTTATTCAAAGAGCTCCGAATTGCTGGCGAAAGCTAACCGAATGCTGAAATTCAGCGTACGCTTACCTTTCCTGGCCATTCGGCTATCCATATAGCAGGCAGTTCGCCAAATGTTGGCGAATTGCCTGCACATACGGTGCCTGTTCGGTGCCTGGTCGAGAGCAGTGAAATCCCCATAGAGAAGCAATGCTTCGTCTATTCAGAGAACACAAACCAGCAGTGAAAAGTTGCCGAATTGCCCTGCTGTTTGGTGTTTTCATGCGGCAGATTTATTCAGGTTAATCCATAGGCTTCAATGTTAAAAATATTCCCATTTTAATCCAATATCTAATAAACCGTTGATTATAATATTCTGCAGTAAAAAGTCTCTTTATTTACAGATTTTATTAGGATCTTTTAGGCATTTTTCCGGATTTTCTTTTGCAAATTTTTTTTTCTTTTTTTTTTAAATCGTTTTTTTTTTTTTTCTGTAACAGCCCTTTTTATCATCATTCATTGGATCTTATATGTAAATTTCAGACATTTTCATTCAGTAGTTTCTTTGCAAACAGCTTTTCAATTTTCAAACATTCAAGCGTACTGTTTTTTTTTCACTCCATTCGTCTGCGGTGTCGGGTTTTTCTGGTGGCTGCTCTGTGCTGTGATCGGCTCCTGCTTGGGTTTTTCCGGCGTGTTCGGCGGGGTTAATCCAGATGTTTTTGCGGGTTACGGTGTGCGTTCGCTGGGTTTTGCGGTGAGTGTTCATCAGGTTTGCGGTGGCTTTTCCCTGCACTTTGATGGCCCTGTGGTGCTTGCTGAATACACAGCAGTGTCGCCGAAATGGGATCGTCGAATCACACCGAATTGAAGAGAACAAAAAGTCACCGAACGTGCGGTGACTTTTTGATTCTCTTTGAATAACCCCGAGAGTATCTGCGTGGGAGAGGACTGCAGAAATTTAATTCACCGATATAAAAATATTTAGTTCTAGAAATTGTGAAATGTGTACGCAGCATCTGTAAAAATATATTACTCTGTATTGTTTTTAGTTAATATGATTTAATGTCTACCAAGATCAACTTCACTCGATCTGCAAAAGCCAGAGATTTGGTTATCTCGATTTTGCATCGTAATGCATTGAAAAGCACTCATTAGCATATCAAAATACCATTTTCACACCTTTTTAAAGCAAGATTAGTGTGTCCCCTGTGGAGAAACAAAGTCCTTTATTTTATGTCTCTCCAAGCACCCTGGAGAGACATAAAACCAGCTGCAAATAGCAGCCCTAAACCTCACTGTAACAAAAAGTTCAAATAGATTATCTTTATCAAAGTTACTCTAACACAAAGGCCATTTTTGCCTGTATAATAACATTGCAGACCCCGTTTGACATTGTGTAAGATAAGGGTCACGATCTAAAGCTCAGAATCTTACATTTCAACAATATTTCTGTAAAGGATAAACGAATAAATGAAAAACTAAAAAAGAGTAAATTAACATTATTTTAATTTTTTAGCTACCTCAGAATAACAATTTCTTTACGAAACTTCTATTTCTCCCTATATTTAATTGTTGACTTCACATCCCATTTTTCAAATAAATGTGATGATAAAAAATTTTTAACAAAAATTCCTTGGTAGTGAAACGATCAAGTCAATTCAGTCTTATTCCTGAGCAGTGCAAATTAATTTTGTTTATTGCAGACAAAATGTGTTTGCATATGAGATCCAGATTGTTCCCTATTGTTCTACCAGATTGGTTTGAACAGTTGGGTTATGGCTATGTGCGCTTTCCAGTGGTGCCTCTTTCTTCTATGGCCATTAGCGATGAAGAGAAAGGGGTCCAAAGGACCCCCCCCTCCCTTTAGGCACTCTTCTCCCTGCTCTGGCAGGGGAGTGAGTGCCTGAAAAATAGCTCATACCGGAGACCACGAAATAACGTCCGATCGCTGCCTGCAATGTGAAAACGCACTCAATGTGTCGTCCGCATGCTGAGTACGATCACGACGACGCGCTAAGCATCCCCTCCTCAGCCAAGTGGTTAAACACTTTTTAGAAGAATAGTAAAGTTCCTTTTTTTTCTGCGGTTCGGCGGTGTTGGGCAGTCAGTTCGGCGGTTTTCAGGGGTCTGTTCGGCAGTCGGTGGCAGTTTCCGCTGGCTCCACGTTCGGCGCACTTCGGGGATCCTGCAGTAAATAGTAAACACACCACAGGGTCAGGGAAATGGAATTGCCGAAATGCATTGAAGTGCACCGAACTCAAATGGTGCTTTGTAAATAACCCCTTATGTTAATTTATAGTTGTTTTATGTGGCATTTCTTCTATAAACCTCAGAGTGGACATAAACCGTGCTTCCAAATATAGTTTGACATTATTTTGTATGTCCATTCTTCTTTCTGCTTGATGTTCTAACATGAATAAGTTGTGATCTACAACTGAGCTTACAACTACTGAGAACTCAAAGAGATATAATTATAAATTTCATGATCCATTGAAATATCTTCACTGTCAATCCAATGCCTGGAGCAGCTGGCTTATCAGATATAGAACAGATAACAAATTTGACTATTTTTATACGCTAAATTAAAAATAATTAAAATGTACCGTTTGATTTAAAGAAAAGACAATATGATAGTTCTCATTCATTACCACGTATTAATAAAATAAAAGGAAATGATGAAAAATAAATGTTTCTACTCTAAGACTAAAGTGCATTTAAAAATTCTACATTTTGTCTTAAAATTTGATTACAATATTATGTTCTTGCTTGATTGTTTTCCTCTAGAGTGAGTTTAATAAAATAAAAATCAATAACAATAAAAAATAATATAAAGATAACAATATTGTCAATACAAATACTTTCAAAAAGGGATAAGAATTATTATTAATAATAATAAAATACAAAACACAAATAGAGTTCAAAAAGCAAAAAATAAAAAAAAACGTATACTACACTTCTCAATTCTGGAGTATACTCGCTGGAAATTAAGCCATTTACCTTGTACTTTCCCTTATTGAGGAAAATTATAGGGACTAGTGAGAAAATGGGTTAACAAATATAAAAGTTAGACATATTAAAAAAATCAATCTTCTAGAAACGCACTGAAGACAAAATCAATGTGAAGACCCCTAGGTTTGAAGGTCTGCAGTTTGTAGATCCATATGGCTTTCGTCTCTTTACCTGGTTCCTTATCTATATCTCTTCCTTTCCATTGAGTGTTAACTTTAATGATAAGAAGAAAATCAATAAGAGTGAGGACTTGATTTTGCCGTTCTGCAAAATGTCTAGACAAGTTGTGATTAAAGGGACTCTACCACTTGCATAAGCGTAACTACTTTACATTACATTACAAACAAAACCACCGTATAAAACACACGCTGCTGCTTTTTGTTGTCTTTGTTTGAAATAATTGAAAAGGAAGCTAGGTTTTTATATCCTGTTTCCATTTTTCCACTGGATTTTTCCCATGATGCAACATTCGTCAAAATCATATGGTGAGTTTTACTTTACTGCAGTGGTTTAGCTTCTATAGTATTTAACAGTCAATGGATTGGAGGTAAGAATGTTTAGATAAGGCTGCAGGTGGATATTGTGTGGTGTATGCTACCTGAGGTAAGAGACGGCAGCTGAATGAGATAAGACAGAGATCTTAAAAGACTTCTAATCTACCCCATATGTTCTTTGAATAGATCCCACACATTACAATCATGTGAGTATACTGCCTGACCCATAGACTCCATGCTTTGCTTAGTGCTGCAGAGTGAGGAACATAGGCATTCCTACAGCAGGGTAAGAGGGGGCAATTGCCCCCTAGGTTATTCCTTGCCCCCATGTGGCCCCCCCACCAGGGATCAGCACCCAGTATCCCCCACTTCCTTTGAACTGCTATACCTCTATCCCTATTTGTCAACCATGTCATTGGGCAGGGCAGAGTCTGGCCTTTCCAATGATACCCAACATGACCATATTTAGTTTAAAGAAAAAACATAAATATTAAAATAAAAACATAATTTTTTCTGTTTTTCACAAGGTTACAATGGCTCTGCAGTGAAGGGGATAACAGTCAGACTATATGTCACATTGTATATTACTTTTGTTTTTCCCTTGGTTTAGTTGTATATTACTGGCTAATGGGCATGCTTTATCCCTCCCAGTATTTATTTAAGAAACTGTGGAGGGTTACAGTTCAATTGAAAATATCAAATATCAAAAAATGGATGCGTCCAGTGACACATATAGAGTAAAATAGTTTCTTAACTAAACATACAAGAGAAAAACATAGCACATGTATGATATCAGCAACATAAAATAAGCAAAATAAGGACATTTCATTTTTGGGCTGTAGTGGCCCTTTAAAAAAAGCCTTTGAAGTGTTGTTTATAATAATCCATTAAAGGGATATGCATGTCAAGAAATATTTTGTTAAATTGACATGTAAACACTTTTATACCTATAGACAAGCTAGAATAAATTAATAAAAGTTTTAAAAATGTGAAAAAAAAAAATATTTTCTTGTTTTAAACGATGTCATTTCATCTTTTCAAGCGACGCCCCTCAGCTCCACCCACTATTCCACATCAAAGCTTCACATGAGCTAACATTTCTTGCCCACAGCCCTCGACTACTTCACATACTCAGCTATTACCTCACCTAATGTGTCAACCCTCTCCTCTTAGATTGTAAGCTCTAGGGCACGGTCCCCTCTCCTACTTTTCTGTGTGTTTAACTTGTATGGACATTTGGTTTTCTGCCTCTTCCATTGTTCAGCGCTACAGAACATGCTAGCGCTTTATAAATACCTGTGACTGTATGAACTAACACAAGCTGTGCGCGTGAAACCCTGTGCACGCTCAGGACCTCAGACTGGGGAAACCGAGGAACTGAATATTAGCATCTCTGCTACTGTGAAAGCAAAACACACTCACACACTCACCTGCTGACTCGCTCACCCGCTGACTCGCTCACACACTCACCCGCTGACTCGCTCACACGCTCACCCGCTGACTCGCTCACACCCTCACCCGCTGACTCGCTCACACACTCACCCGCTGACTCGCTCACACGCTCACCCGCTGATTTGCACACACTCACACTCTGTCACACACAGACTCACCCAACAGACTCACTTGCACTTTTTCTTGGTTTACATATTCACGGTCTCACTCAAACTCCGTCACACAGTCACTCCCTCACACTCTTTCTTGTGCTGTCTGTCTCTTGTGCGCGCTCTCTCACACTGCACCTTTTCTTGTGTTTTCTCTGCTTTATCTTGCTGTCTTTCTCTCGTTACCGTTTCTTGCTGTGTCTCTGTGCTTTTCTTTGTTGTCCCTCTCTCGGCTGTCTCTTTTTCTCCCTGTGTGTATGGATTTATTTCCTTTCCTGCCTCTGCAGTAGCTGGGGGTGAAAGTTCAGCCCAGCCCTTCCCTCCCCTCACCGTGCAGGAGGGAGGAGGAGCAACTCAGACGCACACGCTCAGTGCATTTTTTTATTTATGCCTAGGTATACACACTGATTGGTTAGCTTAAAGCGCCTCCTGAGACCCTTTGGTCCTTGGCATGGAAAACACCAATAATGAAAAGCAGGTAAATATGAAAAAATATCGTATTTACTTACTTTTTATGCCTGCTGAATGACACTACTGACTCATTCAAAAGGCATAGCTTGTTTTTAAAAGCACACTAGCAATGCATGCATGTCCTTTTAAGCATCTTTTAAATGGTCATATGGTTCTACCGATGAATTATCAGTTGCAAGGGTGATTCCAAAGATAGATTACTACAGAGATAAGAAATGGCATGAACTGTGCTGTAATGTGTTTAATACTGTGGCTTTGTCAGTAAATTATGATAAAGATGGATTTTTTGGACAAACATAGGTAGGAGTAGATACAAAAAGAAGAAAGAACAACGCTCCTCCATAAAATCACAAATATCGTATTGTAAGTGCTCTCACCACAATGTGTGCAAAAAAACACAGATTTCTTAACGTTTCTATACTTCAGTCTTTATTTCGTTTTCTTATATGGAGGGTTAGCGTATTAACAACCCTAAAAATAAGGGAGAACATATACCCTAGTGCAGCACAACAAATCAATCAGTATAAGTATTCAAAGTATAAAGATTTATGAAAGGCTCACTCACAAAGGTGGAGTTTATAAGCTCTTATGTATCCACAGTAGGGCAGTTACCTGGGCCTACCCAAACGCCACAATCTTCTTAGTCTTCAAAGAATCTCAGAGAAAGCAGAAATATATATATCTCATAGTGTAGTATGTCAGAAATCATTAATATCTGGGGTACTCCCGAAGAGCCTTACTAACCCTTTCTTGGGTCTTACAGTAAGACCCCCCCCACTATTACACCCAAGGTTGTAGGTACAGGCACAACCTTCATGAAAACCTTCTCAAATGAATATTATCTCCTGAACAGCAAACTCCACTGTTCCCGGTCCAAAATGGAGAAAAAACTCGGCCAGTAAAAATATATAAAAACAACAAATTTATTTGTATTTTCTTAAAATATTAGGTAAGAACAAAAACATATACCAGCAGAGCCAGACGCGTTTTGCGCTCTTACCCAATATTTTAAGAAAATACAAATAAATTTGTTGTTTTATATATTTTTACTGGCCGAGTTTTTTCTCCATTTTGGACTGGAAACACTGGAGTTTGCTGTTCAGGAGATCATATTAGAAACATAGAAACATAGAAAAATGTCGGCAGATAAGAACCTTTCGGCCCATCTATTCTGCCCAATTACATGGATACTTTACCTGAATTTATCTTTTGTTTAGGATAGCCTTATGCCTATCCCATGCCTGCTTAAATTCAATTACTGTTTTGGCCTCTACCACTTCTACTGGAAGACTGTTCCATGTTCATTTGAGAAGGCTTTCATGAAGGTTGTGCCTGTACCTACAACCTTTGGAGTAATAGTGGGGGGTCTTACTGTAAGACCCAAGAAAGGGTGAGTAAGGCTCTTCGGGAGTACCCCAGATATTAATGATTTCTGACATACTACACTATGAGATATATGTATTTCTGCTTTCTCTGAGATTCTTTGAAGACTAAGAAGATTGTGGCGTTTGGGTAGGCCCAGATAACTGCCCTACTGTGGATACATAAGAGCTTATAAGCTCCACCTTTGTGAGTGAGCCTTTCATAAATCGTTATACTTTGAATACTTATACTGATTGATTTGTTGTGCTGCACTAGGGTATATGTTCTCCCTTATTTTTAGGGTTGTTAATACGCTAACCCTCCATATAAGAAAACGAAATAAAGACTGAAGTATAGAAACGTTAAGAAATCTGTGTTTTTTTGCACACATTGTGGTGAGAGCACTTACAATACGATATTTGTGATTTTATGGAGGAGCGCTGTTCTTTCTTCTTTTTGTATCTATCTATTTGTTTGTGGTGAGGGGAACACCACGTTTTGAAGGAACCTGTAGCGATCCTATTCTTTTCTAAGCGCCATTCTATACATCCTGTTGTGTGATTATATAGGTAGGAGTAGGATTAATAAAATGGTATCCACAATTGTGAAGGTATAGGTTGGTTTGTTTCACTGGTTAAGTCATCTCAGAAAACCAATAGAACCTTTTACCTATTTAATGAAATTGTTTATTATTGACAATTTGGTTTTTTTCAAATAGCTTCAAAAATCCTCAAAATTTCATAATTGTTATTTAGGTTTTGAATCATTGAACCCAGGGGCGGACTGACAAGAAATGGGGCCCCCGGGCAATAGGAGGTCATGGGGCCCCTTTGTTCCGCACCCACAGGAGGCCACACCCATACAAAACCCCTCCCCTTCAATGCAACACCCACATGTACATTATTGTGCTAAAGAATTTATTTCTGAACTCCTAAAAGTAACCTTTTTGAAAATTGTGTGAAGAAAATCCACTTTTTCCACTGCAGCACTGCCCCCGCAGTGGTTTGTTGCATTTACAGAGAGTGAGAGAGATCATTTACAGCTCCGGTGACTGGAGCTTAGGGGAAATGGTGGGGCCCAATGTCTGCTTTCCAAAACCGGGCCCCTACCAACCTGTGGGCCCTCGGGCAGTGCCCAAGTGCCCGACGGGTCAGTCCGCCCCTGATTGAACCTCAAATAGTTTACATTGCATTTTCTAAAAGTTGAACACATTAGGTCTTCTTCGTAAAAAGTTTATTAAATAAATTTAAAAAAAAATTGACATGCATTATTTATTATTAGAAACCCTCATTTACATATTCGGAAAGAGGGAACATTGCAATCCAAATTTGTATTAAACAGAAGGTAACCTAGATATTAAGAACGTAACTTTATCAATTCAAAAGTTTGTAGTAACGTGTATTACGATGCAAAAAAGGGCTGCGTACATTAGCTGAAATAGTCTGTCATTTTATGTCTAGTTGAATGTATTGCAAATTGCCACAATATTCTATTATAAAGGAAACAAGACTTTCAATTGTGAAGCACATTTAAATTAAGGTTTACACGTAAAGTTAATAGAGGTGCTTTCTTTAAAACTCTCATTAGCTGTTTATCAGAAATGAAAGAAATGTCGTAATAACCTCATCGTGATATACAGAGATTTTAATTCAATTCGCCTGGTTTGGCTTGAAAGAACCTCATTGTCACAACTGCCTATTATTCTCTGTTTGAATAAATAAGATATTTTTCTGTCACCGTAGCATTTTAAAGTTTAAATGTTAGACTTGGGAAGAAGTAGATTGCAATTTGTTTAAAGTCGGTAAAAAAGCTGTTATTTAATAGTTGCCAAGGTTTTCCCTTCTATAACAGTGAGGTGATATTGGGTCCAGGACTTATAGTTGTTGCCAATTCTAAATATGTAACTCAGGCCTGAATTTTCATTTTTCTGAATTCAACATTTGCTCATATAACAAATGGAAATGTTTACATGATAGAAAGTAGTCGGGAGTTTGCATATGGGCATTTAGTGGTTATTTAAATGGACACTCTACTCATCCTGACCAATTTAACTCAAAGTGGTCAGGATTAGGGACTGGCTGTCCGTTCGAATCGGTTCGATGTTCGATTCTAACATCGGCTGTTTGAAAATTCACAAACTTCTAACTTTTCGGGACGTTCGCTAAAAGTTCGAGAAAAAAAAATTCAAAAAAATGCTTAAAAGATCCTAAAAAATCTAAGAATAAAGAGACTCTTTACCGCAGAATATAATAATAAATGGTTTATTAGATATTGAATTAAAAGGGGAATATTTTTAACGGCTTGTTGCTCAAACATTTCACACTGCTTGTTGCTCAAACATTTCCCACTGCTTGTTGCTCAAACATTTCCCACTCCTTCTTGCTCAAACATTTCCCACTGATTGTTGCTCAAACATTTCCCACTGATTGTTGCTCAAACTTTTCCCATGGCTTCAAATCACATTTAAACATGAGCAAAAGCGGTAAAAATTAGCTCAGTGCACAGCGGTGAAATGGCTCAGCACTCAGCAGTGAAAGGGTTAAAAACATTTTGGTTTTTTTCCTTTTCATTGTTTCCTGTCCCCCCAGGGCAGTACCCGGACCTCCATACACCTTTTATGGCCAATATCTTGCATATATGCCCTTTTGGAGGGGACCTTAATTTTCAAACGTTTGAGCCCCATTGACTTGCATTGTGTTCGAATTATGTTCGAGTTCGTGGTCGAACTTTTTCAGATGTTCGAGTTCGAATGCGAACCAAACACGGGGTGTTCGGCCCATCACTAGTCATGATAAGTAAAGGGTGGCCCTCCTTTTCCTATCCCCAGCTTCCACAATCTGGAGAAATCACATGGTGCAGTGGAGGGGTTTCCTCCAACCCTCCCAGTAGCCAGAATTTTTTAATTTCCTGGCTGCCGGTTTACAAGATGGTTTACAAGTGACATCAGCACGCAGAAAGTACGAAGGCTTCACTCTCTGAGATGAATTGCTGTAGCGAGTGGTCTCAGAGAGGCAACCAAAGGAACAGATATCTGCAGGCGCAAAGCTCAGATCCATCATTCTGCACAGGCATTTCAGAACTTGCTTACGGAAAGTGCACAAGTCCCTTTGTGATGGGCAATTTGCAATTCTTACACTATGCAAGTTGCATAGGAGCACACATTGCTTGGAAAAGCTTCAAGGACTTTCGGGTTCAGGAGTCCCTGAGCTGAAGAGGAGGAGCTGCGTGTGGTGAGTGAGAAAAGGTGAGTATATTAACCCCAAAATAGAAAAATAAAAATAAAAACAATTGGGCAGATGCTGTCAGCATTCTCTGCCCAATTATTTAAGGGAATTTTTCTTTAATAAATTGATCCTGTTATGGAACCAGATTGCTTATTTGTTTTCCCCCTATGCTTTAACTTAAAATGGATTAGTCCACTCTCCCTGTCTAACTCACATAGTTAGTTTGGCCCTGTCTCATTTCCTCCTTCTCAAAGCTTACCTTCCTGTAAGTCTAACCATACTGGGCTATTGCATCCTGTTTTACCTTCCCCCCATAATAAAGCATACTTAATAAAGTGAAGAAAATACTAAGGACTTTGGGTGCTTTCAAAGGGGGACGAGTTACGCTATCTGACTTCAATCATATCCTGCATGTGACAATCACTTCTTGCATATGACCCTGGGGTTCTAGAATAGTTCCTTTATGATTCCTCATCACCTAAGGAGAGCCCAGAAAGACTAATACTGAAATGTTAGTATATTTCTTGCAAGCCACTCCTCTATGAATCAGTTAGTTTTCCATTTTGTGGATGTGTTCCATCATGTTCACCATGGCCTGCTTGGAGAGGAGTCTGTTCCTTTTCACCAGAAGCATTATTTTCATGGCTTTCTTTAGGTATGCTGTGAGCACATGTTTAAATAACTTGGGATATTCCATGCCTCTCTGCAATAAATAAGCCATCCACCAATTGTTAGTACATGGAATTCATCAAGCACCACCTTATGTTAATCACATTCCCTTCGTCCATGTGCCATATCCAGCATCTATCAGGAATTCCTGGATTGTCAGAATATTCTAGAAAAGGGGGTTGAATATATTCATATTTTGTGAGCTCCCAACACTCCATCTGTTCTTGTAGGAGTTAGAGTGGTGTTTTGGTCTATCAATAGCAGCATAGGTTTGAGAAATATGGTGATAAAATATTTGATATAGTATCTGATTTGTATTACTTTAAAACTATATATGCACTGCTGTCAAGCCATGCAGCTTGCTTTTGATCACTGTCTGGAGAATATGAGACATTGAGTCTGGACACAACTGGAACATTCCCTGAGATAAACCATAGACACTTCCGATACATCCAAATGGTTTTAGGGGTGCCCAGAAAAACTATTTTTAGCATTTAGATAATAACACCAACGTTCTCAATGTGCAAAACCAATCTACCATATGTGTTCCAAATAGACTGGATTGACCCTAAACATCATATAGATTGATGGGCTGCTTAATTGTTTGAAGTATTGTGAACCTTATACACAAACTCAACACATGAGACCAACTGTAATGAACTTTCCACTTTATGATCTGCTACTCCATGTGAGTTCTTCAGGGACAACTTCTTCTTTAAATAGTCATTGAGATAGAGGACCTACCAATGGGAATTGAGAAGATCTCCTCGAAGGCTTATTTGTACCCAAGAGTAATCAGACCCCATACCTCCCTCTCCTACATAACTTTGGGAGTTTGGGAGGACACTGTTGATTTACTATAACTCTACTGAAGCTATGTTTTTTTGATTTACGGACAATATGCAACTTATTTTGCAAAGTGATGAGAATTTGGAAAATGGCATAGCTACTGTTTTTGAAACTCACAGGTTTTGGTTACAGTTTAGAAAAGGGACTGGCAGAAACAATATATTAAGATAATTCTTGACACTGATGTGCTCCCTCAAACGGTGGTGCGGTTTCATTGTCATTCTGAAACTCTGCATAGTGAAACTTTGATATTCAACTGCAACACTAACCAGAATTTGATAACTAACTCGCACAAGATTCATTGGTCGTGTAGTCTTTGAAGCTGGCCTGATATTATGCCAGGAACGTTTTTCAGGAGGTGAAGCATAAGTAATGCAAATTTCTTATTTTGTGTCTTTGTTGCTAGACTTTTATGTAACATTCAATGTACCGGACTACATGTTGAGATAATGAAATCTAGTAACAATATAATAAAGAAAGCCTTTCTGGAGTCTGAGGAAGGGTACAATGCAGCTATATAATATTCATTATTTAGTGAACTTAATGACTTCAACTGCTTGACAATTCTGAATGAAGCATGGGTTTGCTTCATATGCACTTTGATAAGGAATAGTTCAAAAGATCACTGATGAATATGTATTTAGCAAAGGCATACGTTCTTCGGATTGCCTTTTTTTAATTTTGCGTGTTTCTGTCCACCTTAGTGAGTTTTCAATTTATCAGAAAAGTGACACTGCTATGGACAAAGAATAAATATGAATAGAATATATTTGCTTTGAAAAACAAATTACAAAGGAAGAGAATACAACTGTATAATCGCCTATAATTTTACATTTTAGATAGGAACACCATTCTGTTCATGGAAATACAGGTTTATTCATTATTTCTAACATGAAGCTCAATTTAGTTCTGCCCAGTCACCAAAATTCATTGTTTTTTTTTGTCCATTATACACCCTTTTTCAGGTCGGCGGATTAAATTGAGGGCATAACGGCATTTTGATACCCAATAAAAATGTATTTAATTTATCGGCATTTGTGCCTAATCTCTTTATTGTACATTTCAGCTTCAGCGAGTTTTTCTTTTTTGAGAAAGTATTTTACCAGGAAGGATACATTGAGATTTCTCTCATTTTCAAGTATGTCCTGGGTGGTGAGTATGTACCGTTAGGTGTCTTGCCCAAGGACACTTACTGGAGAGGGACTCTTGCCGAGATTCAAACCTGTGTCTCCACAGTTATAGAGCAGTGATGTTACCTCTACTCCACCCAGTCGACTTTATCGCTACGCCAATTTCTGACCAGATATCAAGTACTGATATGGTTATATAAATGACTATTCAAGCAGGGTCACAGGAAAATCATACAGAAACCTTCTTTTTAACTATTAGTATGGGTTTACCACTTCACTGTAAAGCTTGGAGAAAGGTTTTAATGCCCAGCTGTCCATGATGGCCATCAGCATGTCTCGAGCCTTGGGTATCGCTCAGTCTGTGTTGCATCTAAGTAACTCTTGAATACCAAGAGTTTTAAGCGATGTGGCATTTCTGATTGTACAGTGGCATCTTGAGACAACTTGGCAGCACTGATTATTGTGGCATGGCTATACACAATTATGATGTGGCAATGTATTGGGATAAGTTATGAATATGTCATGTACCCACCAACCGGTCTTAGTTTAGGGCATATTGCCTACTGCCCATGTGCGTACTCTGAGGGTCTGTGCTGCCTTCCCTGCTGCCCTGGAGCAGTGAAGAGGACACATATGTGGATGAGCTGTCCACAAATGAACCATGAGTGTGAGCAACTACTACCTGCTGGCCTTTTCAGAATGGTGCACCAGTGGAGCACACCAATGATGCAGCTCCCCAACATGACATGCCAAGGTTGTCCAATGGCAACCTTGGTGGAGAAGACGCCAGTAGGTGAATCCGTGCTTTAATATTGTTCTTTTCAAAGAGCTAGTGTATATATGTACTCAAATACCACTTACTAGTACCACAGTTTGGGTCATTGCTTCTTTTACTATAACATTTGACATGATTATTGCCAGGGTCTAGTCCTAAAACAATAAGTATGGGGATACGTCAAGATTTCTGTTCTCCAATTAACTTCTTCACTGCGAAAGACATGCAGTAGTTGTCCTCCACTTTCCTGCTAGCAGATGTGGTGCCGATTGCAGAATTCTCCAGCAGGGAGCCTGCAGGACCACCCCTGTCCACTGTCAGGTGTCCCCCCCAGCTGGGCAGGATATTCCATAGGAAGGAGATACAGGGGTCCTATAGAGCAACTATAGGGTCACTTGACGTATCATTGAAAAGGTCGGGCATGGCTATATGTAAAAATAAATAAATACAAATTTCCTTTTCTTTTCTTTTTTATTCTAAAGCATCACTATTGGTCAAATGAGGAGTCATTGGAAAGGTCAGAGTCTAGGTTTTCCAAAGATACCAAATATGACCACATAGCATGTAAAAATAGAAAAAAGAAAATCATATTTAAATGGAATTTTTTTTTTCTCTGTTCCAAGGCTTTGACATTATGTATAAAGAAAAACAAAGTTTTTGCTGGGCGCTTCACCTCTCTATACTGTTACTTTGACATTATGTGCTTTCAATTATAAAGCAAACAATGGTACTGCATTAAATCACCTTCTCATTTCACACACTGGGAGCAAATGGGAAGGTGAAGTCACAATGTCTTATCATGTATAGGTCCTTCTAAAACATCTAATACGCAAGCCACCGCACCACATGTGATGAGAACTGGGTACATTGGCCCCGGGATCTACATTCTTTACACCCCTTCAAAGTCAAGTTAGGTGTCATTGGACAGGTCAGAGTCTGGCCTTTCCAATGATACCAAACATGACTATGTAAAATGTAAAAGAAAAAAATAATTTTATTTTTGGTCCACAGCAATTGCATTGTCCATTTGTCAGGTATAAAATTAGCAATACCACTGCCGTTACTCGTGCTGAACCTGCGTGTTCAATTTGACATTTGTTTTTAATTATATTTTATTTTATTTTCTGTCTCTTTGAATCATTTGAAAACCAATAAAAGGACTTGAAAGAAAGATATAACCCCTTCATAACCAAGATCAAGTGTACTCCTGCAGGTGCCCCAGATTGAGTAAACTCAATCTTGTTTGATTATGGAGCAATGCAAAGGAATTTCCTGTATCACAAAAGAAATTATTTTTCAAATGGGCTCCAGAATGTGTCCCTAATGTTTCAACATATCAAAGATGACAGAACACGTGTTGAATTTTGGAAAATATATGAGATTCGTTTTATCCTGCACGAAACCACTGAACTCAAGATGTAACCAGAACTATATATATTTACTACGCGAGTAATGGAGTAAGTCATTTTGCATAAAATCGCCGGGTCCTACATGTGGTTTTATGGAAATTCACTTAGTATTGAAGGGGTTAAAATATGAAACTTTAAGAACAAAGTTCTTCATTTTGCCTACAACACGTTGCACTTTTAATAAGCTGCGATAATTATAGTGCCTACTGTCTTTTTACGTAAACTTGAATTTACATTGTCGGTTTTCTGATTATTTTGTGTGATTATTCATTCGTTTTTATTTCTAAATTATAATTTACTTCAAAGAGAAGCTTCAAAGAAGTTATTTTTGGAAATGTGACAGATGCATTGTGACTATTGCAAACTCATCAAGATGCTTAAACATCCTGGCATTTTTAATGGACTTAATTGCTTTTTCATATATTCTGTATGAAATGATTATAACCTAATTTAGAGCAGCCAGATGTTCTGCTAAAAAATATATATATTTTAGTAAGTGGAGAGTGTCAACAAAATAAGGGTAAAAAAAATTAAGGTAAATTGCGAGGTATAAAAAAATTATTTTGTTTCTGCTCTTGGAACGAAATCGAAAAATTGCATATGTGGAGCTCATGCGTGTTATCGTACAAAATTCCTTTCCATGTTGCTTCTTATATATTTTAAAACATTCTCATGTGAGTAGTATTTATGAAACCATGCATAATCAATCAACACTCCAGAAAATTATCTTTACGGACCATGAACAAGGATGGTGCTGGAGGGGTGTACCTTATGGATACATTTCCCATCTGGATCACTTATCTGGAAAGATTATTCAGCATCCACCAAAAATAGTAATTTACATTTGAAAATGTAATTTATCAACACTTCTGAGTCCATTCCTCAATATTACAAATTATCTAATAATTACTCTTAATATTTTCATTTAATTCCTGTTTTAATGCAATAATAGTGAGAAGAGTAGTGAAATAACATGTGACTTTCCAGGCTATTATAGAGCAACGGTCCCGTTCTGTTAGAGGAAGCGTAAGACTACCTTGAATAATAGTAAGGTTGGTAGAGAGGAAAAATGTTTCAAGGGCAAGTATTTTGAACGCTTGCAGCTAACACATAGTTGACAGGATATGCATGAGCGTATCTAGGTCAATGAAATGTTAGGAGAGTAATCTGGGTATTAATTTGAAGTGCAATAGCTTTAATTTATCATTATTTATCAAAAAATGTTGATACATATTTTTAATATTAACGTATCTAGGGAATAAATAAAGGGCCCTGTTTCACTAATGCTGGTAGCTTTCACAAGTCAACTGTTAAGTATAAAGACCTTATTCATTAATGATATCGGCTTCTGTCCTATTCCGGCCAGGCCGCTATCTTCTTTCGCTGATAGGCCGTAAGGGTGGGTCATTGTATTTTAACTGTTTGTATAGGAAATGCAAATGTACTGGCAGCCAGAGCATAACCGGCGACTCAAAGGTTGCTCATTATGCTTAGGGATGTGCGTTTCGGGTTTCGGAATTTCGGAATTTTCACGAAATTTCCCGATTCGTGTTTTCGGATGCGGCCGAATTTCCGAAAATTTTTAGATCCGAAAAGTTCAGATCCGAAATGTTTTCCGAGCCGAAACGAAATATTTTCGGATTTTTCGAATGGGCTTGAAATGTGGCAAACGAGGAGAACAGATTTTCCGAAAAACAAAAATTTTCCGAAAAACGAAAATTTTCCGAAAAACGAAAATTTTGTAAAAACGAACATTTTCTGAAAAACGAAAATTTTTCGAAAAAACGAAAAGTCGATACAAAAAACGGGCAAAATGACACGAAAAATACGAAAAAAGGTCGATATGCCAAAAAATGTGCAATTCCGAAAAACGAAAATTTTCCGAAAAACGAAAATTTTGTAAAAACGAAAATTTTGTAAAAACGAAAATTTTCTGAAAAACGAAAATTTTTCGAAAAAACGAAAAGTCGATACAAAAACCGAGCACAGTGACACGAAAATACGAAAAATGGTCGAAATTCCGAAAAAAAAAGTACCCGAAAAACAGGTCGAACCGAATCGAATCGAAACAGAAATCGGTCGAAACGAGCCGAATCGAAAAGTTTAAAAATCCGAAAAATCGAACCGAATCGAACCGAAAAAAAAATCGGTGCACAAGCCTAATTATGCTAGCTTGCAAATGGTATGTAAAACTACTACAGCATAGCTGTCAAACCTCCCCTCCCCCAGATGTTTCTGTAATTCAGCTTCCATGATTCTCTTGCCATCTATTAAGTTCCAAAAATTCTGGAAATGGTAAGCCATCAACAGCTGGAAGGCCGGAGTTTGACAGCCCTGTACCTGAGGCTCCCATTGTGTGCCTTGTTGTGCTGCAGCGCATGGGAGCTGGGTTCCTCAGTGGCAGCACCCATCCTGAAAAACCTTAATCTGTAAATACTAAAATCCAGCTGACTCTAAAAACTCTTAAGAGGGTGCTCAAGTTGTATTTCGAAATTCCAAAATCAGTATACATAAAATTAAAATGATATTAAATAAAACAGTTTCTCATAGCGCAATGCACTGTTTCCTCTGGCCTCTTGCAGAAGGACATTGAGAACAAATACTTCCACTAGCCCTGTTAGATAACGTACACACAATCTCATTTCTCTCATCTACGTGTAGTCTGGACTGCAGGAGACAATACCAGTGACCGCGCTCTTCTCCTCTGCCAGCATTTGTTGGTATCTCCCTATTTGTTCCTTGCTTCTTCTTTCAGCTCCTTTTGGAAGTGAAGACATTTGAAGTTTTGTAATTTTTTTCCTGAGGATGGATAATCTTTTCTCTGTTGATCACTACATTGCAAGAGCTATCAGTAAGACACAGAAATGTCATTGTTTCTATTCTCACATGAGTGTTTGGGTCCTGCCTGTTAGGGGTCCTACATCAGACATCCCCAGTAAATTTTACAGAATCCCACAAGCACAATGGTTCGGGGGGACTCCAATGTTTACAAACCATATTGTTTATTCTGCCACTAGCTTGATGAACCAAGAAAAATGTATTAAAATGTGTCTAAATAATCATAAAAGGTCCTTCAAAAAATTATAAAAAGGTCTGTTACAGAATTTCTTAAAAAATCTCCTTTTCAAAGGTTTGGGAAACAAAACGTTTGTAAAAAAAAATCCAGAAAAATACAAAAGATGTTCTAAGTAGGGATGAGCTGTTCGGTTCGGATGGTTCGGAGTTCGAACCAAACTTTGATTGTTCGACAGTTCGCGAACTTCGAACTTTTTGGGTGTGTTCGGTTCGAGTTCGCAAAAAAAGAAATTTTGAAAAAAGTATAGAAAATGCTTAAAAAAATACTAAAAAATCTAGAAATAAAGAGACTCTTTACTGCAGAATATTATAAGCAACGGTTTATTAGATATTAAATTAAAAACTAATGTGTACGTGCAAAGATTCTCAACTCTGAATGACCTGTGTTTTTCAAACGTCATAACAGGTGTTTTTAGTCTGGTCTAATCAATTTGATACATTGTAGACTATACTGAGGGGGTGGGGTGGTGTCTGCTTCTGATTGAGATTTGAGAAGTATTAATTTCCCTCCTAAAACTTCTAATATGCTCTATTTCACCGCTGTGTGCTCAGCTCATTTTTACCGCTTTCGCTCATCATGTTTAAATGCGATTTTGAAGCCACATTTTGTTAAATGACCGACATGTTAGATATCGTCCTTTCCGGCACACTCCGCAGATTCATAATATATCATTTTTATATGTATACATCCTGTCCTGGCTGTATAAGAAAAGGAAGGAAAGGGACCTCAGTTAGGAGGAAACACTAACGAGACATTTACATATCAGTTTACAGAGGAGGAGGTTCTACAGCAGCTGTCTAAAGTAAAGACAAATAAGTCAATGGGGCCTGATGGGATCCACCCTAAATTATTAAAAGTGATGTAATAGCAAAACCGTTAACAGATTTATTTAACCAATCCTTGTTAATGGGAGTCGTCCCAGAAGACTGGAAATTAGCAAATGTTGTGCCCATTTACAAGAAGGGTAGTAGGGAGGAATCGGGGAACTATAGGCCAGTTAGTCTTACGTCAGTAGTGGGATAATTACTGGAAACCATGTCAAAGGAAAGGATTGTTGAACATCTAAAAACACATAGATTACAGGATCAGAAACAACATGGGTTTACCTCAGGGAGATCATGCCAAACTAATCTTATTGATTTTTTTGATTGGGTAACAAAAATAATAGACACAGGTGGTGCAGTAGACATTGCTTATTTAGATTTCAGTAAGGCTTTTGATATTGTTCCGCATAGAAGGCTTATCAATAAATTGCAATCTTTGAGCTTGGATTCCAATATTGTTGAATGGATTAGGCAGTGGCTGAGTGACAGGCAACAGAGGGTTGTTACCAGTGGGGTACCTCAGGGGTCAGTACTTGGACCCATTCTCTTTAATATTTTTATTAGTGATATTGCAGAAGGTATTAATGGAAAAGTATGTCTTTTTTGCTGATGACACAAAGATTTGCAACAGGGTTGACGTTCCTGGAGGGATCAGCCAAATGACGAATGATTTAGGTAAACTAAAAAAATGGTCGGAGCTGTGGCAATTGAGTTTTAATGTGGATAAGTGCAAGATAATGCACCTGGGACGTAAAAACCCAAGGGCTGAATATAGAATATTTGATACAGTCCTAACCTCAACATCTGAGGAAAGGGATTTAGGGGTTATTATTGCAGAGGATCTAAGGGTAAGTAGTCAATGTAATAGAGCAGTAGGAAATGCTAGCAGAATGCTTGGTTGTGTAGGGAGAGGTATTAGCAGTAGGAAAAGGGAAGTGCTCATGCCACTGTACAGAGCACTGGGGAGACCTCACTTGGAGTACTGTGTGCAGTACTGGAGACCGTATCTCCAGAAGGATATAGACATCTTAGAGAGAGTTCAGAGAAGGGCTACTAAAATGGTGTACGGCTTGAAGGAGAAAAGTTACCAGGAAAGGCTTAATGATCTTAACATGTACAGCTTGGAAAAAAGACGAGACAGAGGTGATATGATAGAAACATTTAAATACGTAAAGGGAATCCACAAGGTAGAGGAAGGGAGTATATTTAAAAGGAAACAAAATAGCAAAACAAGAGGACATAGTCTTAGATTAGAGGGGCAAAGGTTTAAAAGTAACATCAGGAAGCATTATTTTACTGAGCGGGTGGTGGATACATGGAACAGCCTTCCAGTTGAAGTGGTAGAGGCCAAAACAGTAATTGAATTTAAGCAAGCATGGGATAGGCATAAGGCTATCCTAAACAAAAGATAAATCCAGGTTAAGTATCCATGTAATTGGGCAGACTAGATGGGCCGAAAAGGTTCTTATCTGCCGACATTTTTCTATGTTTCTATGTTTCTATGTTTCTATATTATGAAAAAAATGCAATAAAAATTGAATTTTTAATCATCTGCAGTGTGTAAAGTGTTGTTTTTTTTCACATTTTAGCACATGAGTGTTTGCGGTTATGTTTTCTATGGGGTGCGCTTGTACAAAAATTAGAAATGGGGACTTGTTACATTTTGTGAGGGGAATTACGTGATTTATAGCAAACGCACCCCATAGAAAAAAATCATTAGTGCATCATCGTTCATATTATAATTGCAATGTGAACAATATTGCTGCATTAATAAAAATATCACACAAAAAAATACATGTTTTTCTTTTCTTTTTTCTTTTTTTTACTTTATACCTGGTCATGTTGGGTATCATTCGAAAGGCCATGCTCAGACCTTTCGATTGACACCCTCCATGACCCACTAGATGCCTGGAGATATCGGGGTTCAAATGAACCCCCTATCTCCATCAGGGGATTGGCCTGGGCAATATATATACGCATGATGTGAGCTGGCCTGGGCAATATATATATAAACGCATGATGAAAAGGCATGATAAGGCATGAAAAGGCATGATAAGGCACGCAAAGTGAAATTTTGGTGTGTCTGAAATTGAAACTTACGTGACAACTTTTATTTTATTTTTTTCGTTAATTTAAGTTTGTTCAATACAGTTAATTTAAAATGGTTTAATACAGTTTATTTATATTTATTTTACCTTTACTATTGGTGCTTTTCAAACTTTATTCTTAAGTAAAAAGAAATTTAGCAGTTTCATGTTGTGTCGTTTTTTTTTTTTTGGGGGGTGCAAGTAGCTGGTCTTGCCTAGGGCGCAAAATAGTCTAGCACCGGCCCTGACCGCATGGTCCACCCCTGCACTCTTCCACAATATCACAGAGGGGTTACTGTATGATGGCACTTGCTGGCCTGGCACCAAAGGCCCAATATTTGGCTGCACTGCCACTGACGCCTGTATCAGATTCATATCCTCAGAGGGGTGAGACTGTGTGACGGCACTGTTGCTGACGCTAAAGGCCCAATTTTAGGCTAGGGTCAAACGAACGCATTTTTCGCAGCGAACGTCAAAAAGTGCGTCCGAACGCATTGAGGTGTTTTTTCACGGAAAGCGCTTAAACGGTCATACGATGCGCATTTTTGTGCGTGATTTTTTACGGATCCAAATCAGGAAACTTTGGGTGTCTGGACGTTATGTTGGCCGGACATGAGCAGCGTCTGACGTCTCCTAATCACGTACACATGCCGCTATGCGGACGCAGCACACTCTGTACGTCAGTACTAGCGGTTCAGCGTTCTCAAAAAAATGCTTTAATTTTCCACTTGCGTTGCGCGGCCGGACTTTCGTGCGGCCGTACTTCGTATATTGGCCGTCATTGCGTGTCATTTGCTGCTAGTGCGGCCGTGATTAAGTGCGCCTAAACACACGTTAAAAGTGCGCTAATCTGACCCCAGCCTTAAAGCACCTATTGTTACTTTCATCCAAAGCCTGCATAAGTTTTACAATAATTTAGCCCAAAAAATCTCTAAACCTGTTCTGCGTGTCCGACTCCTAAAACGTCTCCTCTTTTCATACAGACTGCCGCCCCAAGCAGTTGTTTATGGATAGATTAAAGGAAAAGCATTTACCGTCATTTGAAACATAATTTTTTTGTTTTTAAGTGGTTCTATACATCCTAGAAATCCGCCACTTCACGGGCAGGTTATGGGGACCTCCTAGGCACGATATTTGATGGAATTTTTCGTTTTTATTTTAAACCCTTATTTCATGGAAAACTCACTGTCCCTTTAAAAACTTTTTTTTAAAACTTTTTGTCCTTGTTTCCTGTCCCCCAGGGCACTACCCGGACCCCCATACACCTTTTATGGCAAATATCTAGCATATTTGCCCTCTTGGAGGGCACTCTAAAAACTGAATTTTCAGCCCCATTGACTTGTATTGAGTTCGAGTTCGGGTTCGGATTCGAACATTTGGAAAGTTCGGGTTCGGATCCGAACCGAACTCGGGGGGTGTTCGGCTCATCCCTAGTTCTAAGTAATAAAATATTTAAAAAAGGCATTTTGCTGAAAATGAAAAGAATAACAATTATATTACCTTTTAACATTGAAACCTATTGCATTTACCTGTGGAAACATGTCTAACTGAAACACCGTAAATACAGGCATTTCACTGACACTTCGGTGCAGTTCGGCGTTCTGTGACTAGACGAACCATTACGTCTCTAAGGCTGGGGTCAGACTAATGCATTTTTAACGTGCGTTTAGGCGCACTTAACCACGGCCGCAGTAGTAGCAAATGACGGGCAATGACAGACAATATCCGAAGTACAGCCGCACGAAAGTCCGGCTGCGCAACGCAAGTGGAAAATGAACGCATTTTTTCGAGAACGCAGAACCGCTAGTACTGACGTACAGAGTGCGCTGCGGCGGCATAGCGGCGTGTGTGTGTGATTAGGAGATGTCAGACACTGCTAATGTCCAGCCTACATAACGTCCAGACGCAAAAAGTGTTTTATAGAAGATCCGTAAAAAAAATCAAGCACGAAAATGCGCGTCGTCTGACCATTTTTGTGCATTCCGTGAAAAAAATACGTCAATGCGTTCGGACGCACTTTTTGACGTTCGCTGCGAATAATGCGTTCGTTTGACCCTAGCCTAAGGGACTATTTTGTTTCCGCTTAAGACTGACGAAGATTGTCAAACTTCACTGGACTGCGTGAACTGCACTGTATTTCCCCATCAATTCGCCTGTATTTGGTAAAGTGACAGTTTAGTGAATGGATCAATTGGCCTGAAATTGCACCAAACCGTGAAATTCACTGTTCGGTACAATTCAGTGACCAATTCGGAGGTTAACGAATAACCCCTTTTGTGTGAGGATGCCGCTCATGAGATACCGTCGTAGCATGGTTTGAACAAATTGATTAAAAGCTAAGTTTTAGCAATACCCGTCTAGACTTTGACCAGTCCCAAACTCCCCTATAAAATAGGACTCAATCAGTATGGTAAACAGGAAGGCCCAAGACAATTTTCTTCTGTTCTGCCGATCAAATGACCTTATGCTCTTATCCTCTCTTATCAGAATTATGGATATACATAATACTTTAAACAATTTTTTTGCATACTATAATGTTTGTGCCGTTTGCTGTCATCTTGTAGTCGATCTTGCCCTGGAGCCGCGAACCGTAAGTTTAAATCACAGAGAATTGGACATTATAGTCCTTGGTCAAACAATAAGATGATATTTAGCCTCATGAAAGCCACTGTTTCATTTCCAAGATGTACACGATAGCCCATTCTTCGAAAGCTCACCACCATGCAGTCTCTTCGTTACCTCACCATGATCACAGAGAGCTCATCTGTTCAAAGGGACTTTCAAATCAGCCCATTAACATTACCTTTCACCTAAAATATCTGCGATCTAACAAACCTGTCTCTTTTGATGTCAATCTGATGCACAGAATATAACCCTCACATTTCATCTCTTTCCCTTTACTTCATAATCATGTGAACAGAGTGCTCAAGTGCTGTCTTTATTATTGTCTTACCATGGCACTCAAATCCTGTTTTTATATCTATGCTGAACTTTACATATGGTATCACTGCTAGGTGATTTTGTAGTTTCCCATGTGATGATTTAATCTACTCCCAGGGGTAGAACTACATTTCCCATATACTCCTCCTGGGCAAGTGAGGTTTCTTTTTACATTCATAAAATGATCTAGCTGAGGAACAGGATTCCCAGAGGAGCCACGGTTTCTTAGCCATTATAAATATAGGAACCTTCACCAGTGGGTGGGAGTTGGCATCTGCACTGGCCAAAATGGAATTTCTTAGCCATTATAAATATAGGAACCTTCACCAGTGGATGGGAGTTGACATCTGCACTGGCCAAAATGGAGTCTGGAGCAAAACCCCAAAATGGAATTAGTCAAGTGCAGCTCAAACAAAAGCAAATAAAGTAAGGAGAAAACCTATGAGTCTCAAAAAGAGTTGCAGGAAATGTAAATATATTCTACTGCTAATAAATATAAAAATTCGCAAGAGTCTTCTTCTACTTGCACTCTGGGCCAAGCCGCATATAGTAAAGTTTTTACTTTAAAAGCCTTTACATAATAAAGATATATCAATCCTAACATTCACAGTCAAGCAGATTCAATATCAGGGTGCTCTTGTTGTGGTTCTACAGACGAGCCACAAAGAATTTCTCCATCAGAGTTAAATGAAGGATATAAATGTAACACGTAGGGACCATATAGTGTAGTAAAATGTAACACTTTTAAAATCATAAGAAATAAAGATGGCTCCTTCAATGTAATATTGTCAGTTTCTGAAAAAAACAAGACACACCAAAAGAGCTTGATTTCAATAATCTGCTGAAACGTCGCTCAAACGTTTCAGATGCTGACAGAGTCTGTACAACAGCGGGGATGGATTATATCCATGTAAGCCGGCTTGTTCCATGCTACGGAGAAGGAAGCCCAGGGAAAACCTTCTCTAAGTAATATAGAAACATAGAAAATGTCGGCAGATAAGAACCTTTCGGCCCATCTAATCTGCCCAATTACATGGAAACTTTACCTGGATTTATCTTTTGTTTAGGATAGCCTTATGCCTATCCCATGCCTGCTTAAATTCAATTACTTAAATTCAATCACGTGCCCGCTCGACCCCATTCCCTCACATCTAATTCCTCCCCTCTCCTCCTCCCTGCTCTCACACACATCTTCAACCTATCTCTCTCCACCGGCTCCTTCCCATCCGCCTTCAAACATGCGCTAGTTACCCCTTTACTAAAGAAACCATCGCTCGATCCCAACTCTCCATCCAACTACCGTCCTGTATCCCTGCTTCCCTTCACATCCAAGCTCTTAGAAAAACTAGTCTTCAACCGCCTCTCCCTCTTCCTGTTATCCAATTCCCTACTTGACCCCCTGCAATCTGGCTTCCGTCCCCTACACTCAACTGAAACCGCCCTCACCAAAGTCACCAACGACCTCCTAACTGCTAAAAAACACGGCCACTATTCTATTCTCATCCTGCTTGACCTCTCGGCTGCTTTTGACACTGTTGACCACCACCTCCTTCTGCATACCCTCAGCTCTCTTGGTCTCTGTGACACTGCACTCGCTTGGGTTGACTCCTATTTATCCCAACAGGTCCTTCTCTGTGTCCTTTGCTGGTAACTCCTCCTCTTCATTGCCTTTATCTGTTGGTGTACCTCAAGGCTCTGTCCTTGGTCCTCTGCTCTTTTCCATCTACACCTCCTCCCTCGGCAAAATCATTAACCACTTTGGCTTTAATTACCACCTCTACGCTGATGACACTCAGATCTACCTCTCTACCCCTGATCTCTCTCCCCCTGTCCTTTCCAAAGTCAGTGACTGTTTATCTGGCATCTCCTCCTGGATGGCCTCGCACCACCTAAAGATCAACATGTCCAAGACTGAGCTCCTACTTATTCCTCCCTCTAATGCCTCCCCACCTCCTGACTTCTCTATCACGGTGGAGAGTATCACCATCTCCCCATCAAACCAAGTTCGCTGTCTTGGAGTTACACTTGACTCTGCTCTTTCCTTCATCCCCCACATCCAGTCTCTTTCCTCCTCCTGCCGATACCAACTGCGTAATATTTCCAGAATTCGGCCATTTCTTACCGCTGTCACCACAAAAGAACTCATACACGCCCTGGTAATCTCCCGATTTGACTATTGCAATAATCTCTTATCTGGCCTCCCTCTCTCCCACCTCTCCCCCCTACAATCAATCCTGAACGCCTCTGCCAGGCTAATCCACCTCTCTGCCACTCCCCTCTGCGAGTCGCTTCACTGGCTCCCCATCCACTGCAGAATTAAGTTCAAAATCCTTATCCTTGCCTACAAAACCCTCACTAACTCAGCTCCCCACTACCTCACTAATCACCAAATACACCCCAGCCCGCTACCTAAGGTCAAACAGTGACCTGCGCCTAGCTTCTCCCCGCATCACCTCTTCCCATGATAGACTGCAGGACTTCACACACGCAGCCCCCATTCTCTGGAACGCTATCCCTCGTACGGTCAGACTTTCCCCTAACTTCTCTTCCTTCAAACGCTCCCTTAAAACATTCCTATTTAGGGAAGCCTACCACCCAACTCACTGACGCAACCATCAATCACTCTCACCTTGCAGTCCTCTCCTCCTGTTTCCAACCCCAACCCCTCTAGATTGTGAGTTCCTACGGGAATAGGGCCTCATCTCCTCCTGTACTGTTTGTCAAATGTTGTTCAATGTATTGTAACCCATCTATACTGTGCCTATTGTACAGCGCTGCGGAATATGCTGGCGCTTTATAAATAAATAATAATAATAATAATTACTGTTTTGGCCTCTACCACTTCAACTGGAAGGCTGTTCCATGTATCCATCACACTCTCAGTAAAATAATGCTTCCTGATGTTACTTTTAAACCTTTGACCCTCTAATCTAAGACTATGTCCTCTTGTTTTGCTACTTTGTTTCCTTTTAAATATACTCCCTTCCTCTACCTTGTGGATTCCCTTTACGTATTTAAATGTTTCTATCATATCTCCTCTGTCTCATCTTTTTTCCAAGCTATACATGTTAAGATCATTAAGCCTTTACTGGTAACTTTTCTCCTTCAAGCCGTACACCATTTTAGTAGCCCTTCTCTGAACTCTCTCTAAGATGTCTATATCCTTCTGGAGATACGGTCTCCAGTACTGCACACAGTACTCCAAGTGAGGTCTCACCAGTGCTCTGTACAGTGGCATGAGCACTTCCCTTTTCCTACTGCTAATACCTCTCCCTATACAACCAAGCATTCTGCTAGCATTTCCTGCTGCTCTATTACATTGACTACTTACCTTTAGATCCTCTGCAATAATAACCCCTAAATCCCTTTCCTCAGATGTTGAGGTTAGGACTGTATCAAATATTCTATATTCAGCCCTTGGGTTTTTACGTCCCAGGTGCATTATCTTGCACTTATCCACATTAAAACTCAATTGCCACAGCTCCGACCATTTTTTTAGTTTACCTAAATCATTCGTCATTTGGCTGATCCCTCCAGGAATGTCAACCCTGTTGCAAATCTTTGTGTCATCAGCAAAAATACATACTTTACCATTAATACCTTCTGCAATATCATTAATAAAAATACTAAAGAGAATGGGTCCAAGTACTGACCCCTGAGGTACCCCACTGGTAACAAGACCTTGCGCCAAATAAACTCCATTTACTACAACCCTCTGTTGCCTGTCACTCAACCACTGCCTAATCCATTCAACAATATTAGAATCCAAGCTCAAAGATTGCAATTTATTGATAAGCTTTCTATGCGGAACAGTATCAAAAGCCTTACTGAAATCTAAATAAGCAATGTCTACTGCACCACCTGTGTCTATTATTTTTGTTACCCAATCAAAAAAATCAATAAGATTAGTTTGGCATGATCTCCCTGAGGTAAACCCATGTTGTTTCTGATCCTGTAAACTATGTGTTTTTAGATGTTCAACAATCCTTTCCTTTAACATGGTTTCCATTAATTTCCCCACTACTGACGTAAGATTAACTGGCCTATAGTTCCCCGATTCTTCCCTACTACCCTTCTTGTAAATGGGCACAACATTTGCTAATTTCCAGTCTTCTGGGACGACTCCCGTTAAACAAGGATTGGTTAAATAAATCTGTTAACGGTTTTGCTATTACACCACTGAGCTTTTAATAACCTAGGGTGGATCCCATCAGGCCCCATTGACTTATTTGTCTTTACTTTAGACAGCTGCTGTAGAACCTCCTCCTCTGTAAACTCATATGTCAATGTGCAACATATAATGCACCAGACAGTGGTTACCATGGTCTACCATAAAAGGCATGTTCCTCAAAAGGCACCAACGCATTTCACAGTATGCTGAATACTTTCTCAAGATTAACCCATTGAAAGATGAGATGTCCTTAAATAAACAGCACGGTTTCAGTCTCATTCCCAATGGAATCCAAAGTGAAAAATACAAATAAAAAAAGTACTGGGCACTCATGGTGAGGTCTGTTCAGGAGATTTATTCACAAGATGCAACACATATCATTTCAGCTTCTCAACAGGAGCCTTCGTAACAGCTTAACTTCAGAAAAGCTCTGGTTTAGGAGCCGAGTTATTGTATGGTGCATGCTTTGACTAAATCTCCTGAACAGACCACTGCCTAAATGCCAAGATCTTTTTGTATTTGTATTTTTTTGCTTTGGATTCCAGAAGGAATGAGAAGGCTGGTTACACAGCCGAAACATTCTGGTTGAGTGAATTGAAATGAATTGCTTATAGATATATTTGATATCCACCAGTGAAATATGCTTACTTTGGGTCTACATGCAAAAAATTGATTCATGTAATGCCATGGTATTTGCCCATACCTGGACATATTGCCCATATGTGATACACCTGACCAAATTTGCAATAGCACAGGTCTGTGGGGATCTGAAATGGCATCAATGCTTGGTTTGATGTAGCCACTGCTCAACTTTGCAATAATAATATTAATGATTCCCCAAATGCCTTGCAATGTGGAAAAGGGTCATGGCCGCCCTCAATAGGATTTTCCATTTGGCTCCATACAGACTCACAGGGCTATTCAAAGAATGATGAAAACCAGAAGAATTGGCAGGAGAAGAGAACAATCTAGACCAAATAGCCGATTTGGAAAGTGAGATAAATGGGAGAATTTTTCTGGTTTGGCTAGTTTGATCTAGAATTTTCACTTCTCCAGTCATTCTCCTGGTTTTCACCTCTCTCTGAATAACCCTGAAAGGCTATTATTTTCAAATAAACTTCTAAGATTCTAACAATGGAGTGCGTGTAATGTTACATAATTTAAAGAAATCTTCCACATCAATTTATTGCCTTTACAATGAAACAAATAATTGGATTTGATGCTGGAGAATGGATATCGGTATCCCTCTATTGCTCTCTGTATTGTGCTGACTCATTCTCTGAAAAGTCTAGACAAAACTCTTTGTTCATTTAAGTGGGTTGTTGCAATATTATATTGATTTTGCTTCATTCAGAGCTTTCTTTTGTTTCTTTAGAACTGATATTATTAAAGCCTATATTGGGATTAACTGCAAAATGTTTTAAATGTCTGAATTACAGGATTTATTTCTTCTTTTTTCTTATTCTTTTGTATTCATGCACTTTTGTTAAATTGAAACTAGAAAACATTTTATTTTATTAATGTCTTTCGCATTCCATTTAGCATAACATGACAAAAGCTGCAATAGTAGTTTTTTTTTAAAACATAAAGACCAATTTCAGAGTGCTGTTGTATCATGCAATGTGATTGAGATTATTTCAAGATTGTTAATGGTGCTATTAATTAATATTATTTAATTAATTAATTAAGTAATGATTAATCATTCTAAGGACGACAGTTCCTTATCCAAAAAATAGAAACAATGTTAAAAATAGAAAAGAGCTATTTTATAGAATATATAGTTACATTTCAATGAGACTTTTATACCTTGAATCTGTAGACAGTTTAAAGACATAAAGATCAAATCAAGTCATGAAAATTGTACACAATACACCATTCGAGAATGAGCATGACCTCCTTACACAGGGGTCACTGTATATGGGTTCTATGTTAATGATAATTAATTTCGACCACATGAAAACACACAACTCTAACACCAATGAGTTAAGGAATGTGGGTGGGAGTAAAGTTTAAAGTACAAGATCCATGTTTTAATCAGAGGGAACAAAGATCTACTGTTCCATCTGTTATTCCAATTGAGCTTTCTGTACCATGAGAGGTTACCCATTCCTCCAGTGGTCAGGGATAGCTCCTGTTTTGCATCTCTTCTGAGGCAGCATTCACTGTAGGTACCATATTCGGGTAACTGTGCATTGTGCTTCCTTTCTGTACTTCCTTGTAAGGACAGAATCAGAAGGTTCTATCCTTCTCATCTTTCGTCCAATAGGGTTAGTAGTGATGGTTTAAAAGAACTTGGTCATTGCCCTCTTATGTTTTCTCCCTTTAGCACATAACAGTGTTTCTCTGTTGGATCTTCTGGATGCTTGGCTTGCTTACCTTTGTTCCTTCTCCCTCCTGCCCTTCACCTTGACCACTTTACTAGTGTGTGTGTGTTACTCTCCTGTCCTTGAGCTTGTTCATTATAGCTTTTCTTTCTGTCTTTGCTCTGCCTCTGTGGGTCTGTCAGGGTTATCCAAAGAGATCCGAATTGCTTGAGAAAGGTAACCGAATGCTGAAAATCAGCGTTCGGTTACCTTTCCTGGCCATTCGGCTATCCAGAGAGCAGGCAATTCGCCAAATCCTGGCGAATTGCCTGAACATACGGTGCCTGTTCGGTTCCTGTTCGAGGGCAGTGAAATCCCCATGAAAAAGCACTGCTTCGGCTATTCAGAGAACACAAACCAGCAGTGAAAGGTTCCCCTAATGCCCTGTCATTCGGTGGTTTAATTCGGCAGGTTTATTCAGGAGAATCCCATAGGCTTCAATGTTAAAAATATTCCCGTTTTAATTCAATATCTAATAAACCGTTCATTATAAAATTCTGCAGCAAAAAGTCTCTGTATTTATAGATTTTTTAGGATACTTTAAGCATTTTTCAGATTTTTTTTATTTTTTTTAAAAAGTCAGTTTTATTTTTTTTATTTTTTTCAGTTAACTTATTTTTTTTGTAACAGCCCTCTTTATGATCATTCCCTGGACCTCCTGTGAAAATTTCAGACATTTTCGCTCAGTAGTTTCTTTGCAAACAGCGTTTCATTTTCCCAGATTCATACAAATGGTTTTTCTAATTTATTCACTGCCTCCTCCACGTCACAGCTGCTTCGGCTCTGTGTGATTCGGCTCCTGTTCGGCTCCTGTTCGGCTTTTTCGAAGGTTAATCCAGATGTTTTTGCTTGTTTTCAGCATGCATTCGGTTAGTTTTCGTCAGGTTTTCGGCAGCTTTTCCCTGCAATTCGGGGGCCCTGTGCTGTTTGCTGAATACACCGCAGGGTCACCGAAATGCAATCGGCAAAAGGAACCGAATGGAAGAGAACGAAAAGTCACCGAACGTGCGGTGACTTTTCGAATCTCTTTGGATAACCCTGTGTGTTTTGTGCCATTGTGAATCGATGACAACCTAACATTGCTTTCCAGGTGCTTATATTGCAATTAACAGATTGGCTTCTCTTTAAATAATATAATTTTATAGTTATAATAGTTTATACAAATTTCCTGCTTTTTTTATTAAAAGGTTAATCAAATATCATTTTGTTTGCAGTTGAATTACTATATAATTGTTAGAATTACTCATTATTGCTGCATATGAAACTAAGTAATTTATTTCAATATGAACCGTGAGCAATAGGTTATTTAGTAATTCTGAATTAAATAATGCTTAATACATTATTCTAATGGGGCATTTTCATAGAGAATGTTTTTAATACTCCCTGTTTGACTCAAATCTCACAAATTAATATGATATGGTAAATCACTAAACACTTTACCCCTTCACTACAGTGATCGTGTGTACATGATCAACAGAAGCTGGCACAGCAGCCGAGACCATATTTACATGATCTGATGCTTTGCTGTATCAGTACACATGAAATGTGTTTGTTGCAAAAAAAATCTTTTGCATTTGGGCTCCAGAAGGTCTCCTGAAAGTTCTAGCACCATGAGCATGATACCTGTAATGTTAACACTTTTTAAAATCAGGACGGAACATGTCTGATGGAATTTTCCCCGGCTGATCCTGCACAGAGCTCAGAACTGTAGTAACTCCTTTTGGCCAGTAGATGGTGACATCTGCCTGCCAGATAGGTTATTACAGTAAGGAATGCATTAGGAATATTCCCAATATTTCTATCTATAAAATTAAGTAAAAAATATTTTAAAAAACCCTACTGCTTCCTGATATTGTTTTTTTTAATGCCAGGTGTTCTAAAACGATAGGTCAATCACAGTTAGTGTCAAAGACCAGCTAACCCAGGAGGGCGAGGGTACGAGCCCAGGGGTGCAGTGACACAGGAAGCACAAATGGGTTAAACAAGGTGGTTTAATTGGGTATAACAACAGATGAGGGGCAAGGCTGGAAAAGGGCTGACTAACAAATACAAGAGGAACTGAGAGATGGGAATGTAAGGGGTTAACCAAAGAACACACATGACTCAGGACAGAGATGGGGTTAACTGACAGACAGGGCAGGAACAGGACTGACAACAGATACAATGGGTGCTTACAGAGATAGGACAGGTAGGGGTTGATAGACTGATCGATAAGGGTGATGGGAGTAGGAGTCCAGGGAACTGGGAATCTGGCAGCAGGATAGGGAATGGTAGCTGATGAGGGTCTTGATACACAAACGAAAGTCTTTGATGCAAATGGGGTCACAGCAAATAAAGTAGCCAATTGCGGTATCCAATAGGGGTATTCTAAAAGAGTGGTCGTGGGTATTCTGAGGGTCAATTGCTGGCAGAAAGGGGCAAAGTCCAGTTAATCAAGGCAAGAGGGTCTGGTACACGAATTGTCAGATATAAGTAAGCAGCAGATAAACAGACTTCTTACTCCACAGGCTCCACACTGGTCACTGGACATTAGATAATGCTGAAGCACCTAGGGAAGGGTTCGGCTTCATTAAGTAGTAAAGCAGAACCATCGATTAGGTGCACCTTGGTTCGCTACAGCTTGCAGGGGAAACCAGTTCTCAGCAAGGCAGCACCTTTCAAGTGCTAGGTGGATTCGAGGGGGTGCAGCAGTGCCAGATTTGCCCTTCCTGTGCCAGCGAGGGACGTGACAGTTAGCATGCAGTGAATTTTGTTCTTTAAAATTAGTTAATATAAATCAAGCTTTATGACCCTGTCATGATGAAGCATGTCCTACCACTTTATAACCATATTAAGTTTCAGCCTCCACAACTTACATTACTTTCATTTCCCATTTTCTCGAAAAGGCGGTATCCGAGGAACTAACATTAGGTATGTTTGCAAAGTTAGTTACCGCTGTCACATGGAAAAAGATAAAAGTAAACAATAACTCAAATTCAGACTTTATTCTGTAGTAACGGGAACTAGCCTATTCTTTGTATATAGCTGATACTTTGTATTTCCTTATCAGATTTTGTGTGTCACTACAATTATTGATAAACACATAGCAAATATTAAGTGCACAGAGCTAACGGCATCAACGTGGACAGGCAGAAAATGATTTCCAGAGGTCACTAACCTCCCTGCATTACATCTATTAAATATTTCAACATTGATGCAAGCAAACTGTTGCTTACTGACTTAATTAGACATAGATTACATCGGAGACTGTTTCTAAACCTGAGGTGGGAATTGATTATCCATAATACTTTTCACAAATTCTTTGAGCTATTACATTTTCTCATACGCTGGAGATTCTCCTGCTCAGTGTTTCTTGCCTGAACATCTGGAAATACATCAAGAGAGTCAAAGGAACTGGCAAGCAAACCCAAGGAAAGCTAATTGTCAAGCGCTCCTGACGTTCACTTTACGGTTAGAACTAAACTGTGACCATCCGATAAATTACAAAATCTGGAACTTAAACGGGAAGAGAGTTCATAAATTGCCTGAAGGTTAATTACTTTACCATTGTATGTAAGTGTCTGAGGGAGTGTATGCTTTGGATCCAAAATCTATAAAGGGCATTTAGTGTACCGATATACATTGCATTATTTAACACAGTAGTTGATTATGAATAATTCTGTAAGCGTAGAGTTCAAGTTTTAGTAATTCGCTCTCGTGGTAATACAGATTTCATACATTTAGCATTAGAAATAAAATAAAAGTTTAATAACAGCAGCGATACCAACTCACAGTTGATTAAGCATTGCCATCTGTGTGAGGCTCCGATTAATTACTCCTGGTCACAGAGGAGGCATGCTGGACTGCTTGTTTCGTCACTGTTAATTATTGTCATATGGTCCACGGAATTGGGGTCACTTGCACTCCTCTTCTCAAGCGCACATTCAGTTTCCAAATGAGTAATTTCCAGAACCTAGTATTACTTCATTTTGATTAAATGTAAAGATAAGTCTTCAAGTCTTTGTGTATGTGGATTCTGTTCATTCTAATTTGTTAACCCCTTTACTACCAATATCGACTATTGACCTACTGGTGCCCCAGGTGCCATGATATCGAGTTTGGTCGATATCAAGTTGCTATGGTGTTTTACTGGAGCAACGCTGTCATGTACCCCCTTCATAAGCTTCCCGGGGTTCGTTCTCGCCGCTGCATGTGACCACGGCAATCCGTCATGCAGCCGACGCTCAACATACAGAAGGGGATCCTCCAGCTGACCTGCCCCTCATGATAGTGAATCCACCATGTGCATGACCAGCGCTCACTGTAAGCATCACCAAATATGTCTGCGCTCATCAGTGACATGGGACGCATCTGTACCTGGAGAATGTGTCGTCCGATCCTAATTGACTCTCCATAAAATAAGCAACAAACAGTGAGTCATTGCTCGTTTATTCCGCCTCTATACTCTAGCTAGTACTGTGTTACCGTGAGTCACTTGCTTTACTGTTACCAACCAATTGCTTGTTTACTGACCTTGCCAGAATGCCGCCAGCTGTTGATACCCTCTTGCCTTCCTCTGACTCTGAATGCCACCAGCCTTTCAGACCCTCTTGCCCTCCTCTGACTCTGCCTGAATGCCATTAGCCTTTGAGACCCTCTAGCCTTTTTCTGACTCTGAATGCCACCGGCCTTTGAGACCCTCTTGCCTTCCTCTGACAGCTACAAGATTTGAGCGAGCTCACACTCGCAAGATCAGAGAGGAATCACGGAGGGAGCCTAGGAGCACTTTGTTCCCAGTCTCACTATTCTGCCGGTGAGAAGACGAGACGTGAAGTGAATATGGGTTTTTTGTGGGGGTGTTGCCAGGGTATTAAGTTATTTTGCTAATGCAGAATCACTTAACACCAGCTTTGAGGAGAAGGTATTTCTCAGTAAAATACCATCTCCCGGGAGGAAGTGCAAGCTACTATGGAACAGCTTGTGCTTCCATTCGTAGGTGTAAATCAGTGTTTCCTAAACCTAATTTTACAGATCACCTTGGGAGAAATGCAAACTGAATCCTGCAATCACTGAGCAGCAAATCATATCACCTGTGCTGTGCTTCACATATCTGGAAAACCTGACCTGTCAGAGGGTCCTGAGGACAGGTTTGGGAAACACTGATGTAAATTAACATCTCACATACTAAGTACAGGAGACGTTAACTTACAGTAACCTCGTGCAGGGAACCTCAGCACTCGACCCGCAAGCCCAGCTTGCAGCAAGTGTGGAATATCGATTTCCAGATTGTGCCAGCATTGCAACTTTAATTTTTGAATGATTTCTACCATCCCTACACAGAATTAAATAAATAAATTGTGAACATAAAATCTGTGAAGTTAGAGAAAAATAAAAAAACTTCTCTTTAGATAATGGCCAAACTTGGCTTAGTCATGGATTTAATGAAAAAGTCGAGGTCGCACCCGCTCACCAATTGAAATGCAACCTTTTAATTAGAAGATTATTCATCAAGAGTGTAGTATGCTGACTGATAATTATGTGTTTCAGCATATTCAGTGCCACAGCATAATTAGTTGTGCATATCTTTATGTGAGCTTGTTAAGTAATCTCCTGGAGGGTTCATTTGACAGGGTGCTTTTTTGATTAGGCAATTTAATGTTATTCCCTCTTAGAATAAAGCATAACTCCAGCACTAATAGAATGAGACCTAGTTTTAATCAATAAGTCGTTTGGTTGAAGTCGCAGAAAATTCGACTTTTGGTAAAATCTCTTCGCAAAACAAAAAAATAACAAAGCAAACTTAGACGTGCTACCTAGTAATGCTTTTAAAATCAGTCGTATGAAGAAGGGAAACCAATATAATGGATAACAAGCTATTAGGGAGCAAATAAAATAAGAATTATGTCTCATTCCGATTTCACGTGGCTCTGTACTGCTGCCATTTGATGTACGTATTCAATGCATCCTTTCCTTGATGTAAAAAAAAAAAGCACCATTTTTGGTTTTCAGATACGCAAAACTAAAGCATGATATTAAGAGAAAAAAAATATTTCAGAGATCATAACACCCACTTGTCAGAGTCTGAGATCTGTGTATCGAGGTAGGGCCCGATTCCACTCCAGCCACTAACTTTTAGTCTAGGGTCAAACGAAAGCATTTTTACACGCGAGCGTAAAAAAGTGCGTACAAACGCATTGACGTATTTTTTCACGGAATACGCGACAACGGTCATACGATGCGCATTGTCGTGCGTGATTTTTTTACGTATCCAAACCAGGAAACTTTGGGTGTCTGGACGTTATGTTGGCCGGACACGAGCAGGGTCTGACGTCTCCTAATCACACACACACACCGCTAGCGGACGCAGCGCACTCTGTACGTCCGTACTAGAGGTTCTGCGTTCTCGAAAAAATGCGTTCATTTTCCACTTGCGTTGCGCGGCCAGACTTTCGTGCGACCGTACATCATATATTGGCCGTCATTGCCCGTCATTTGCTGCTAGTGCGGCCGTAATTAAGTGCGCCAGAACGCACGTTAAAAGTGCGCTGGTCTGACCCCAGCCTTAACCCTTTCAGTCCCTGAGGTTTCACTCTAAAATCACATCTTCAGCATGAAATCACTGACACTTTCCAGACTACACTAGCGTGTCTTATGTCCTTAGATACAGATTTATAGGAAATGAAATAATTTTTCCTATTTCCATTTAATGGGCCTGAAAGAGTTAAGAGTGAGTAGTTATGCATAATGTTCCCGCTAATATAAGTTGCCCTGCTAATGCAAGTCAAGTCGCAACTCCTGTTGCAACTACATATGAGACAAATAACTAATTAACTGCAAAATTACTTAATACTATAAATTGAGAAATAAATTTGTTGTGTAAATATATATAATCATATGTGGATATCAAGATATATATTTAAACAGGCTCGTCACAGAGATACCAGGTTTTGTGTCCATATAAGAGATATGAAGAAAAGTATGGAAAACATAAAACAATACTAACCATACACCCACTCAGAAAAGTCAGAGGAGAAAAAAAAACATGAACGAAGTGCCTCATATACCGTCAACACATATAGAGAACTATTATATAGCGTTAAACCATTTGTCAGGAAACTGTACTAAATATACCTGAAACATGGGCAAACAGTCCAACATCTTATGTGACATTTCTTCATACATGCATAGAGTGCCTATATATATATTTACATATATATATATATATATATATATATATATGTATTAGGATCAATGTGGTTGGTGGTACCTCTGGTGAGGAATAGTTCTTAGATTCCTAAAATCAAATATTTACCTCTCTTCTATGGTGAAGAAGAGGGTGTGATCCACTGCCTCCTGCTCCATAAAGAGAAGAGAGAAGGACATGGAGAGCAAACAGCTCTTCGGGGTCCTTCTGCCAGCACTGTGTGATCACAGGCGAATTTACTTGGAGTTCCATTGTACCCAAGGAGAGAACACCAGCAGTAGCACAGAGTGTTGCTGCTGGGGTCCTGTTGCGGTTCCCAACATTTACGAGTTGTGCTGCTAATGTAGCAGCTGGCTTGTGATTTAACCAGAATTATGGAGCTGCAAAGTGCTGGAAGGAGGTGGATTAAATTTAACAGGGTTATTCAAAGAGAATCGAAAAGTCACCGCACATTCGGTGACTTTTCGTTCTCTTCAATTCAGTGCGATTCGGCAATCCCATTTTGGCGACCCTGCTGTGTATTCAGCAAGAGCCACAGGGCCGTCGTAGTGCAGGGAAAAGCCACCACAAACCCGCCGAACACTCACCGCAAAACCCGGTGAACGCACACCGAAACCCACAAAAACATCTGGATTAACCCCCGCCGAACACGCAGGAGCTCTTTGTATAATCCTGTAAATCTTGGCAACTCCCTATTATCAACTGACCCAGAATAGGGGCCATAGTTTGATTTTTGACACCTACAATTAACATGTTAAAGGTAGAAAATTAAAGGCAAATATGCATCCTGACTTAGAGTGACTTATATCCCTTCAACCTTCAATACATCTATTAAAATACTCTAGAGTTTTGTTTGCGTGGTTGTGGAGCTCTTAGAACCTTTCTTTTATATGTTGTGAGACTTTGTGGCTATATGGTGGATTTGGCAGGATATTATGAACTGTTATTTGATTCATGATCTCTTTATCCCCTTCACCGACAAGCCCTTTTTATTTTAGAGGAAATGTTTACCAAAACATGTATTTGGACCATGGGATACAAAGTTAACAATTAAATACAGGGTAAAATTTCAATTTTTAATAGGAATTTTTGTTCTGAGCTAGTTAAAAAATTAAAATGATGTTAACTTGCTCATTTTTCATGTATTCTTTTATCTTTTATAGAAATATTATTGGGATGAAAGGTTCTAAACTCTAGATGGTGTCCATTATCTTGCACAATGTCACTTGGGGTCTGCATTATAAGCATGCAGACAGAAATAGGTTTTGTGTCAAATCCAGTAAATGTGAAAGAGATGGGTAATAAAAATGGTCAGATATCCTTGGTTTATGGGGATTTGCAGCGATCATAATGAGATTATTAGCAATGCATCTTTCAAAAACTATCAATCGAATATGAAATAATATCTGTATGTGACATAATGCCTGTATATGGAAATTACAGTAACACCTTGTACCTGTACTTTACGGGAATTTTCTGGAATAATAACTCCCTGAATCGAATCCCTCTACAGTAGTGAGTGACACTAGAGCTCTCCCTGTATTCTTCCCTCTCCATGGATGTTGTAATGCAGCAGCAAAGTTTCTGAATTTTTTGTTACGATGGCCATGAGAGTTGCTCCTTGCAGCTTCTTCACAGTACGAGAGGGTGAAAAGGAGAGAGATAAAACAGTGTATTTTTGTTTCTCCACAGGGGCACACTAATCCTGATTTAAAAAGGATTGCAAATGGCGTTTGGTATGCTAATGCGTATTTTTCAATGTATTACAGTGAAAAATCGAGTTATCTCGATTTTGGAAATGAAACAGTTAATAAAGTATGAAAAAGTAATCTGTTTACTTTCTGGTACATAAGGGCACAGATGACTGAAGCTCCTAATATTTTTAGGGAGTGCAGCCTGTACCAGTAAAGCAATTTAGATAACCAACAAGGAGGTGTGCTGGACCATCTTACATTGTTACTCTCCTTGATAGTAACACTGAAACCTGAACAGGTGGAATCGCTGACTGGTCATTTTATTACTAGAATTAAAAATCCCTGTCGAATGAACTTTTGAACGTCTTCCCTTTAATGTATGGGAAATATTATTTTACGTAAAGGCTCTTAAACCTACATTTCCTGTGGAACGCCTACGTTAAATAATGATCCTCGCCGCTATATTTTCTCGTTAAGTTAACTTAAGTGAACTATGAAATGTCAAATATTAGCATACAATAGAATATCTCTAGAGAAAAATCAAGCTCAACTGAACACGTTATTTTTATAGTACAAGGTTCAAAGCCTTGCCAGTAATGTATTACCTGTAGTTCCGCATAAATAGAAAATGGTATTTGATCACGAATCCATGCTTCCATGTGCATTGCAAAGAGGAGATACGAGGTTGGGTGCCAAAGCCAAGGCCTTTGATAGCTTCTTCCCTTCATCACCGGAGACTATGCGAGACAAAATACAGTGATTATTCAATTCAAATAAAGCTGCTGCTTCTCTTTTAGTCACCCGATAAGAAAAGAAATAGTGCTGATTAACTCCAGCATCCGGCTTGTAGCCTTATAAGAAGGTTTAAGGTCAATCATCCACAGCCCAGCTCCTGGAATGCTGCGATCAAAATGCTCTATTTGAAATCTGTCATTTTTTCCCATCAGGCAGGGGGGTAAATGAATGCAACCATACATCAATTTCAAAAGCTCTGCATCAAACTAACCTGTATGAGAATGGCAAGAGAGGAGCACAATAAGAGTTGCCAGACCCTCCACGTTTTCTTGAACACATGGAATTTATTCATGCTAATGGACAGTACATGAAAAAATGCAACCCCGCAGCATGTAGAATTCATATGTATCAAGTATGAAATCCTAGAGGAATCCCCTATGAGCACCTGGTTTCCCTGCCCCGTCACATGAATTATACTTGATGCAGGGCAGCACAATCCATGTACTCTCCCTCTGCATGAAATAGTAATATTTGTCTTGGAAAAATGGCTGATCTGGTAACTCTATTCAGACAGAGCTGATCTGACCCCAAAATTGCACCAAACAGGGAATTTTCCTGTACGGTGACATTTCGGAGGCATTCGGCAATTCGGAGAGCAGACAGTTCGCCAAATTTTGGCAAACTGCCATCAAGTACGGTGCCTGTTTGAAGGCAGTGAAATCCCCCATAGAGAAGCAACGGTTAATCTATTCAGAGAACACGATCAGCAGTGAAAAGTTGTCGAAATGCCCTGTTGTTCGGTGGTTTCATTCGGCAGGTTTATTCAGCTGAACCCCATAGCTTTCAATGTTAAAAATATTCCCGTTTTTATCCACTATCTAATAAACTGTTTATTCTTTTAATCTGCAGTAAAAAGTCTCTTTATTTATTGATTTTTTTTTAGGATCTCTTAGGCATTTTTCAGGATTTTTTCGCAGATTTTCTTTTTTCTGTAACAGAGCTTTTTATTATTATTCATTGGACCTTATATGAAAATTCCATGCATTTTCATTCAGTAATTTTTTTTGCAAACCGCGTTTCAATTTTGACACTCATTTTGTTTTTTGTTGGTTTTTTTTACCCAGTTTTGCGGCAGTTCCGGCGGGTTTTCGGTGAGATTGCAGCGGGTGTGCGGTGGGTTTGCGCAGGTTTTCCCTGCACTCCGGGGACCCTTTGGTGAATGCTGGGGAACATTGATTCCCTGAGGTGCAGAGAAGTGCGGGGAACGAGAGGGCACCGATATGTCGGCAGCACCTGAATCTCTGAATAACCCCCTATCAGGGTTATTCAGAGAGCGTGAAAAGCAGGAGAATGACTGGAGAATGAAAAATTCTAGGTCAAAATAGCCAAACCAGAAAAATTCTCCCTTTCATCTCACTTTCCAAATCAGCTATTTTGACCTACAATTTTTGATTCTCCAGTCATTCTAGAGTCATTCTCCTGCTTTTCACGCTCTCTGAATAACCCTGTATGTATTTCAAAGATTGGCACCTCCAAACAGACAGGCCGACAGGTCAGTGTTTCCATGTATCCCCCAAATAAAGTTTTTATATTTGCTACATAGCAGTTAAAATGATCTCTTCACCTTACAACAGGTTCATTCTCTTTTCTATCTGAATTAATTTTAATTTGATAAGATCAGAAGAAAGATGTGTAATACAACAGAAAGAGAAAGTTATCCAATTAAGTAATATGTGAACTGCAAAGTCGTAGGAATAATTTATAGAATGACTTGAACTTGGCATAAATTATAGATAGTCCAAACCTCATGAGAGTAATGTAAAAGCATAGCACAGCACACTGCTTGTTAGAAATGCAGCAGACGATTCAAGTAATGATAAAACCATCAGCATTGTAGTTAATCGTTTATTAAATGTCCACAACAGTGACCCTTCCAATTTCCAAATTCTGGCTCCCCGATCATGAAATTAAGAGTGGGTCTTTAAAGTATAAACCTTTAGCAAGATAAATTATGTATCACTTCAAGTGCTAGCAACTATTTTAAAATTTAAATGGCTCCTTACAAACCAAGTCGAATCCTAGTTGCTAGAAAGTCATATATTAAAACCGTTAAACCCTTCACTGGCATGTTTTTGTATTTTAAAAAAGAAACGAAAACAACTAGTAATTTCAGGTGAAATACCGCATATTAGATCAAGACCACACAATTACTTTAAATACAGTTTGTTGTCCACAGACAGACAGAAATTAAATTTAATTAAATACACTTCAATGTATGTAACCCTTTCACTACCAAAACATGTAGGGCCACATTACATTCTTGACGTTAACGTTAACGCTCACTTGCGAGAGCATTAACGTTAGCTGCGGTGTCTACCGCATATTACAATCCAAACGCAAACGGGTTAAGTAACCCATACCTGCTCATGCTGCTTGTCAAACATGAGGTAGACTGGTGGGCCTTTATTTATGCACCCCCAGAAACAAAATCCACTTTGGGATCAAAACAAAGACACGGAGCGGAGTCTTGCTGCAGGGATGACCTGGCTGGAAGTACATTGAAACATACATAGTGCAGGAGGGGTGTGGTCGCGCCTATTCCCCGAAGGCCCACCATTCTACCTCATGTTTGACAAGCAGCATGAGCAGGTATGGTTTGCTATGTAGCAGCCTGTGGTTTCATTTTGGTTAGGACTCGCCCTTTTAGAGGTGCCATGACGTTGGCGGGCGAGCCAGTCTTATAATGGCCATTAATAAGAAACCAAACCTATAATTGCGTTTAGTTTCACACGGTATAATTGGAGTAAGCGCAGATGACATTTTTTTCTTTGTTATGTTCTACACATGTTGTTGGGCTGGATGCATTTGGTGGTTACAGCCAACCCTTCGGGGAATAGGGGCGACCCCACCCCTCCTGCACTATGTATGTTTCAATGTACTTCCAGCCAGGTCATCCCTGCAGCAAGACTCCGCTCTGTGTCTTTGTTTTGATCCCAAAGTGGATTTTGTTTCTGGGGGAGCATAAATAAAGGCCCACCAGTCTACCTCATGTTTGACAAGCAGCATGAGCATGTATGGTTTGCTATGTAGCAGCCTGTGGTTTCATTTTGGTTAGGACTCACCCTTTTAGAGGTGCCGTGACGTTGGCGGGCGAGCTAGTCTTATAATGGCCATTAATAAGAAACCAAACCTCTAATTGTGTTTAGTTTCACACGGTATAATTGGAGTAAGCGCAGATGACATTTTTTTCTGGGTTAAGTAACCCGTTTGCATTTGGTACCTTGCGCTTTTCAGCGCGAGGTTACTGTACTTTGCGCTGTCTATACTTAACATGGGGAGCTCAAAGTGTTAATCAGCATTAGGATTACAATCTACTAGCGCTGATTAACGTCTGGCTCTGGTTAGCAAAACAGCCACAGCCAGGACTTGGTGTTAACGGATTCAGCTTCTGCAGAATCCGTTAACACCAGCCTAAAAAAACAAAAACAGACTCAGATACTCACTTCCTGTCTCGCGGCTCCGACCTCGGCTCCGACCGCCTCCTCCGTCCAGCGGGAGCAGGGAAAGACTGGGGTAAAAAGTCCCCCCCCCAGTCTCTCCCTGCGTATCACTATGCCAACGGCCGGATCTCGGAGGCGAGATCTGGCTGGTCATGTGACCGGCAGGGGGGAAACTCAATTGAGTCCTATGGACTCCATCGAGTGGATGCTCGCGGCTGCGTTCACCGTGCAGTAACAATGCAGGCAGCATTGTTTGCGCCTGCATCGTAATCTAGTGTTAAAACGTGGGCGCAAGGGGGAGAACTGCAGGCGCAGTTTTTCCTCTCTTGCGCCCGCGTTTTGGCTCTAGGATCGTAATGTGGCCCGTAGTGTATATATGATTTTGCATTCAGATCCAAGGGCAATCAAAAATAACATATACCCCCCCACTGCTGAGATCAAGATAATTCAGGACTTCAAAGGCACCGTCAGGTACCGATATCGAGTTATCTCGATTTCCAGCTCTGAAGGACAAAAACTAATTAAATTTGTTTGCTGCAGACAAATGTAATTTTCTTTTGGACTGTAGAAGGTGCCCCCAAAGTTTTAGCCCGGTGGGCATAATATACAAGGTACTAAAACTGTTTAAAATCTGCTGAAGAATGCCATTACATATCAGGCTTTCAGCAGCCGATGCAGGGAACCACGAGCTGCAGCTGAAACTAGTGTAATTCCATTTGACCAGCGGATGGCACCATCTGCCTGCCTGGCAAATAGGTTATTACAATAAGGGATACACTGGGAATGTTTCCAAATATTACTTAATGTATAATGAACTAAAAAAATTTTTTTTAAAAAAACACTGGTTCCTGACAATGTTTTTTTTAAAATTGCTTGGTAGTGAAGGGGTTAAACCTCATTTGCATACTTATGTCAAAACAATATCTGCGTGCTCCCTAGAATTTTTTTTTATTAACTGTGAGATCTCACTCCTGTCCCCCTGTATTACTGTAAAAAGTCACTAAGACAGACCCCATCCTCAGTGTAACAAGAAGAAACTTTGCTGCTGCATTACAACAGTCAAGGACACGGCAGAATACTGGGATAGCTCTGGGGTCACTCCCTACTGCACAGTGATAAGATTCAGAGGGCAATAATTGCTGAAAATCCCTGTCTGTATGGTACAGATTGCACCAAAAAATATTATTTTCCCATTTAAAGGAAGAGTGGGAGAAAGTAGTGTATTATATATAACTCTCTACCTACTTGCTTCAAATCATACTTTTTTTTATATTATATTAAGTAAAAGGCACTAAAGAATGTCCTTGAAAATAAATATTTTCCAAAACCCTTTTTTTTAAAAACAAGACATAATGCAAATAAATGCTATCTTCTGTTAATTTATGCCGCTCTTATCACAGTTTTATGTATTTGAAAATATTTGTTCTAAGAACATGCATGCATGAATGCAGCCATTTCCCTTTAAACAGAAAGTGTGTTTATTCTTTGTAGATTTACCATCTGTTCTTAAATTTAGAAGTCATCAAAAGTCAACAAAACTCTGCTCTGGTTACAAAATCTTTCTCAACTTTAAAAGTACACACAAATCTCAAAATGCATTTTATTGATCCATAACTGTGTTTGCTGTATTTTATGGTGCTGCTACTATCCTACAAATCTGATGCTGCCTGCGTCACCCAAAAAAAAGGATCAAAATATTATTTTACTCAGTAAACCTGCACAAACATTGCAGAATGTAAAGGGGAGAAATGAAACATAAATGTTGCAGTAACGAATACCAATCTTTCTTTTTTTAATAATTTTGAAATTCTTTAAATAAATTTAAATCTTTAAACATACTCGTTGTTATATTTTTTTTATCTCTGTGTATTTAACCCCTTCACACACAAAGTGGAGTTATCTCGATTTTGCACTGTAATACGTTGAAAGCACTCATTAGCATATCAAAACCCAATCACACTTTTTTTAAACCAGATTACTGTGCCCCCTGTGGATAAACAAATTCCACTGTTTTAACTCTCTCGCAGAGATAAAAGAAGCTGCATATAGCAGCCCCAAACCTCACTGTAACAAAAAGCCAAACACATTACTGTTGTAGTACAAGTGTCAGGGAGAGGTTAGAATACATGGAGAGCTTTGGGGTCACTCACTGCTTTGCAGGGATAGGATTCAGTTGGTTATAATGACTAGGGATGAGCCGAACACCCCCGTGTTCGGTTCGCATTCCAACTCGAACAATTTCAAAAGTTCGAGTTCGAACGCGAACTCGAACCGAACTCAATGCATGTCAATGGGACTCAAAAGTTAGATTTTTAGAGTGCCCTCAAAGAGGGCATATATGCAAGATATTTGCCATAAAAGGTGTATGGGGGTCCGGGTAGTGCCCTGGGGGACAGGAAACAAGGACAATATTTTTAAAAAATAAATTTTTAAAGGAACAGTGAGTTTTCCATAAAATAAGGGTTAAAAATAAAAATGAAAAATTCCTTCAAATATTGTGCGTAGGAGGTCCCCATAACCTGCTCGTGAAGTGGCGGATATGTAGGATGTATATAAACATTGCCATCAGAGACCCACACACAACACCTAGCCACCCTTAAGGGGTTAAAATGCACAGGTACTGGCTACTATCCTGTTAGATGAGGGAATGTATTATATGTATTAAAGCAAGGTATATATGACAATGGATAGTCAGAGACTCTAGGGACTCAGCTTGTACGCTTTATGATAGACATTTCTAACACAATAATAATTGTATGCTCACATAGGCCCTTTGGGAGAGGTACATGACATACAAATACTGGAATATTACGTTTAAATCTAAGGAGTGTGATAAAGATTTTATTAAGCCCTTGATGACAAATGACGTAACATCTACATCATTAATGATTGGCTTTACAGAGCCCTGGTCCTTAAGGGGTTAAACAGCATATCAGAGGATCATATAGTAGAAATGAACACTTCTTAGAATTCAGAACAAGCACAGTGTTTGTTCATACATGTGCAGGCCACTCTCAGTCTGCAGGCAATGTATCAAATATGTATCAAATTCATGAGACCAGACTAATTAGAAGCACATGTTATTTCCAAACACTAATTAAACACCTGTTGTTTATGCCGTTTGAGAGCACAGGTCATTTAGAGGTGAGAATCTTTGCACCTAGACATTAGGTAGTTTTTAATTCAATATCTAATAAACCGTTGCTTATAATATTCTGCAGTAAAGAGTCTCTTTATTTCTAGATTTTTTAGTATTTTTTAAGAATTTTTTAAGCACTTTTTATAATTTTTTCAATTTATTTATTTTTTTAACTCGAACCGAACACGCCAAAAAGTTCGAAGTTCGCGAACTTTCAACTGCCAATGTTCGAGTCGAACTCCGAACTGATCGAACCGAACAGCTCATCCCTAATAATGACTCAAAATCCCTGTACAGTACAGATACAAGGTGTTACTGTAATTTCCATACACAGGCATTATGTCACATACTGATATTATTTTTATATCATGGTGGTATTTTTGAACGCAGCATTGCTAATAATCTCATTGTGAACTCTACAAATCCCCTTAAACAGGAGATATGATCATTTTTATTATTTGTCTTTATCACAGTTACAGTATTTAACACAAATGCCATTTCTGCCTGTATGCTGATAAATCAGACCTCATGTGACACTGCGCAAGACGAGGGACACCACCTTGAGTTCAGACTCTTTCAGTCCAACAATATTTCTGTAATTAATAAACAAATACATGAAAAATGGTAAATGACCGAATTTACATGACTTTAATTGTTTAATTATCTCGGAACAGCAATCTGTGTGCAAAATGTCTACTTTACCGTTTATATTGAATTGTTAACTTTGCATCTCGTGTTTCAAATAAGTGTTGGGATAAAAAAAAAACATACTGTGGAATCCAAGACGGACCCAGTTAGCAGTCACCTTCACACTATCCATGTGAGCGGCTTAGAAAACCCTTGTGATCAAAAACAACTCTTGGCCACTCACTGTTGACCTGGTACATGGACAATACAATCTGATAAAATATAACTTTTGTTTGTTCAATTAAAACAATTGTGTCATAACATGAATCACACACTCATAAGGAAGATAAAGTTAAAATTAAAAGATTCTGATTACGACTCGTGCAAAGTGATTTCGTTTGGTGGTAACTCTTCTACCTGTTATTGCCAACGTATCACTGATAAGGAGTTTCAAGGCATAAATAGTAGTTTCACACACCTTGAAGCCCTTTATCATTGATACGTTGACAATAACAGGTGGACTAGTTACCTCCAAACAAAATCACTTTTGCACGAGTCTGAATCAGAATCTTTTAATTTTAACTTTATGTTCCTTATGACTCTGAGTGTGTGATTCATGTTATGACACAATTGTTTTAATCGAACAAATAAACGTTTTTTTTTTTTTTAAATATAACAAAAATCGCTTGGTAGTGAATGGGTTAAATGAACCTGAAAACCTGTATAATTTTCCATAGGGTGATATAAAACACGATAACCTTGAAGGATAATTTTACGGGGAGAGATACTTTTCACAAGCGTTCTCAGTAATACAGTGATGGAAAACCTTCTTAAAGACTCACTATTCGTGTCTCGGTAGACGAAAATATAAAAACTGTGATACCGCAACAATATACATAAATTAAGAGTAAGCCATTTCAGTGATATGCAAATCCTCTGGGAGTACAATTTAAGTATCCATTTCTCTCGGAAAAAAAATTGCACGTCTGGCTTATCTTTTATAATAAAAATAAATGTTTCCTTAGGCACTTTTTCCTGAGTTTGTTTTACATTCTGTGTTGATTCAGCTTTTATATTAAAATGACACATCAGTTATAGGAGCACATCTCTCTTCAATTTTTCATCAGCGTAGAAGCCTTATTCATATTCGTCTAATCTCCCTGATCTATAAAGTGTCGAAAACCAGCCATTTAGGGTCAGCTGCTTCCCCACCACTTACTTTGATATGTCTGATAGGCTTCAGATCATTTATTATACATTCTCCCGAGTACACTTGTTTTAGTCTGGTCAGATGTTTTCATTCAGTTCCAATTTATTCTATCTAATGAGACAACTTATAGTTGCAGTCATGTTGACAGTAAAAGTAATAGCTTTGCAAAACTAGTAACCTGTTGCTATATATATTGCATCTGTGAAAAATGGATTGTCCCAGTTCTGTGAAGATTCCTTTTTTTTTTCTATTGAGCGCTTGCATTCTACAATAAAAGATAGAAGTAAGAGAAGTGCATACTTAATCGCAGGATGTTCGGATAAAAACAAGGACAATTAATCTTTGTCTTTCGCGGCGTAAAAAAAGCATCAAAATAAACTTGTGTGAACTATGAAAAAAGACAGAGTTGAAAGAAAAAACTTTTATTGAAGTCCATTTTGCAGTTAGGCACATGTTTTCACATATAAACTATAGTTAGTGAATCGATTGCTATGTACTTTATTTTCCAATAAAGTTTACATTGATGTATACCTAAGGGATTATTCAGAGAGCAAATTAGCCATGAAATTGCACCGAACAGCGAATTTCCGAGTATGGTGCAATTTTGTGGCCATTCGGCTATTCAAAAGGTTGGCAATTTGTCAAATATTGGCGACATGTGGTGCAATTTGGCGGCATTGAAATCCCTCATAGAGAAGTAATGGTTAATCTATTCAGAGAACGCCGAACAGCACCGAAATGTCGGTGTAATGCCCTGATGTTCAGTGGTTTCTTTCGACAGGTTTAGTCAGGCGACTCCCATAGGTTTCAATTAGGGGCGGACTGACAACTCATGGGGCCCCCGGCAATAGGAAATCATGGGGCCCCTTGTGCCACACCCACAAACCACACCCACATTAGGCTCCACCTACATTTGTGTTATAGCATTTATTTCTCTACACCATTTATTACTATAGTCACTAGTTTATGAATAATCTAGCACCACAGCAATAAAACTCACAGTAATGTGCAGTGTGTATGAGTGTATCACAGTGCACCACAGCAAAAAACTCACAGTAATGTGCAGTGTGTATAAGCGTATCACAGAGCTCCACAGCAGTGCTGTGTGTATGAGCATATCACAGTGCTCTACAGCAATAAAACTCACAGTAATGTATGGTGTGTATGAGCGTATCACAGAGCGCTACAGCAATAAAGCTCACAGTAATGTGCGGAGTGTATGAGCGTATCACAGAGCTGCACAGCATTAAAACTCACAGTAATGTGCGGTGTGTATGAGAGTATCACAGAGCTCCACAGCAATAAAACTCACAGTAATGTACGGTGTGTATGAGCGTATCACAGAGCGCTACAGCAGTAAAGCTCACAGTAATGTGCGGAGTGTATGAGCGTATCACAGAGCTGCACAGCATTAAAACTCACAGTAATGTGCGGTGTGTAAGAGAGTATCACAGAGTTCCACAGCAATTAAACTCACAGTAACATACCTATAGTTTATTCAAACCCCCCCAGCATATCAATTTGTTTGAATTCTTACTCCCCCAGCATATGAATTTGTCCTTTTACCCCATCATATGAATTTGTCCTTTACTCCCCCAGCATATGAATTTGTCCTATTACCCCCACTGCAGATTAATTTGTCCTTTTACCCCATCATATCAATTTGTCCTTTTACCCCCAACAGATGAATTTGTTCTTTTACCACCCCAAAGCGTATGAATGTTTGTCACCCCCAGCATATGAATTTGTTTGTCAGCCCCCCAAGCATATGAATTTGTCCCACCCACCCAAGCATATGAATTTGTCCCACCCTCCCAAGCATATGAATTTGTCCCACCCTCCCAAGCATATGAATTTGTTTGACCCCCCAAGCATATGAATTTGTTTGTCCCCCCAAGCATATGAATTTGTCTCCCCAGCATATGAATTTGTTTGTCCCCAGCATATGAATTTGTTTGTCCCCAGCATATGAATTTGTTTGTCATCCCCCAAGCATATAAATTTGTTTGTACCCCCCCACACTAGTTTACACTACTGAAAAAAATCAGTACATACTACAAGCTCCCTCAAGCTGGCTGGCTCCGCTGGACTGTAGTGCACCCTTGTTACTCCTCTTCTGACGCTGCATGCCGTGCGCACATCACGTGAGGGGGCGGTGCCAAGGCAGTGTGCCATGTCTGAGTGTGGAATATGGGACTGAGACAGGCGCGCTACGGTGCCGCTGCGGTTTTAGAGTGTGCCGCTGGGCCCTGGCTCTGTCTGCCCGGAGCTGAGGTAAAACGGCAGGGCCCAGTGTGCCTGCCAAAAGCGGGCCCCTAACAGCCCACGGGCCCTCGGGCAGTGCCCGATGGGTCAGTCCGCCCCTGGTTTCAATGGAAAAAAATTATGTTTTTCTTAAATCTTTATTCAACCATTTATTCTTTTCAATTGCAGCAAAAAGTTACTTTATTTATTTTTTTTAGGATTTTTTAGGCATTTTTGAGATTTTTCAGAGAAATTTATAATTCAGGTTTTTTTTTGTTTACATGAAGTGTTTATTTTATTCTGTAACAGACCTCATACGATCGCTTCAAAAGTTGCAATTTTTTTTGTTTAGTTTTTTACCCCTGTTCAGCGGCTTGTTGGCGTTTTCCGACAGCTGGTCAGCGGTCTACTAGGCGGGTCATAGCTTTTTTTGGATCGATTCGGCGGTCCATATAACGGATTGTTGGAAGCATTCAGTGTTTTTTCTGATCGATTTGGTGGTTTTTCAATTTGTTCTGCAGTTGTGCGGCGGTTTTCCAATTCGAATCGATGATTTTGCGGCGGTTTTTCTGATGCGTTCAGCGGAGCGATTCACCGCACTTCAGGGAATACTGAAATCATCGCAGGGTCAGAAAATTGAACTCACCAAAATTAGGCAAATAAGAGAGTACCAAATTTTGGTGAACTGCCTGCAATTACAGTGCCTGCTCGAAGGCAGTGAAATCCCCCATAGAGAAGCAATGGCTAATCTATTCAGAGAACACCGAACAGCAGTGAAAGTGGCCGAAGTGCCCAGTTGTTCAGTGTTTTCATTCGGCAGGTTTATTCAGGCAAATTCTAAGCTGTAGAATTTAGAACCAGCTCTATAAATGAAACTGGAAATAAATAAATAAAATCAGCAGTAGTATAATAATATTTAAATAAATACATATAAAAGAGTGAAGATACTGATTAAAAGAGCAACTTTGTACTCTGTCAATGCATATTCTCTCCAGTAAGGCAATATTTCTTAAAATAATTCTGTCTTGTTCCAAATGCAGATGCCTTCATGATGAGAAAAGAACAAAAGATAGCAGAGAGCCGAGTTATCTGACTTTTTATAGAATGTCCAATATTTAATCCATAAAAGGAAACAATTAGAATCAAACTGAGAGCCATCGATAAAAACAACATTCCTCTGGGTATGAACTGAAGGTCTTCATTTCTGATGGGGTGCACATTACGCATTTCACCCTCAGCTTTGTCAAGTGCCCACTGCTTTCATCCATATTTCAGTTTATGGCAAAACAATTCAGGTGCACAGTGATCTTTTACAAAGCTTATATTTATAATGTTTGAATAATTGATTTTGTGACATAGAGTACCCCTATAAACATATTAAGCACTGGTAGCACTTATAAATAAACATAAAAAAACAAGTTCCCTTTTCTAAGTGCTTTTCTTGCCAAATGATAAAAAAAGAAAAAACTAATAGAAAAAATAAGAAATATTTGTTAGCACACTTGTTGCATTAAAAATGTTTTTTTTATGGATAAAAAAAATCGGAAAAATTAATATCTAATAACAGCCATAACAGCTCTGAGCCCGCACCAGGTGGCACCACCCCCCTAGGGTGACACATAAATTTATTTTTTTAACTTTTGCAAAGTATTTTACCAGGAAGGATACATTGAGATTTCACAAATTTTCAAGTATGTCCTGGGTAGGCAAGGCCTAGGCTGGCACTTTCCAGGGGGCAGCAAAAACCTCACCACTAAAGGGGTTACTCACAGAGCACAAAAATTACGCCAACATTTTGGTGTTCTGCTGTTCCCTGCACTTCGGGGAATAAAATTTCCCCACTCTGCAATGAACTCACCATTCACCGCAGGGTCCCCAAAGTGCAGGGAGTCGGCCGCTAAATGCCCCCACCGCAAACCGGTGGCCTGCTGTTTTCAAAAAAACTACTGGACGAAAATGTCTGGAATTTACATATAAGATCGTATGACTGATAATAAAAAGTTCTGTTACAGAAGAAAGAAAAAACGCTATTAAAAAAAAGGGGGAAATTTTTTTCTGAAAAAATTCTGAAAAATGACAAAAAGGTACTAAAAAAATCAATAAATAAAGACTTTTTACTGCAGATTAAAACAATAAATGGTTTATTAGATATTGCATAAAAACAGGAATATTTTTAACATTGAAACCTATGGGGTTTGCCTGAATAATCCTGCTGATTCAAACCACCGAACATCAGGGCATTTCCCTGACATTTCTCTGCTGTTTGGTGTCTCTGAATAGATTAACCATTACTTCTCTATGGGGATTTGCACTGCCTTCAAACAGGCACCGTACTTGCTGGCAGTTCGCCAAAATTTGTGTGTGAGCATATCAACAGAGCAGTGGTGTACTTAGGGGAGTGGCGGGGGCTGGTCACCCCAGGTACCAGTGATTATTGGGGTGTCATTATGGGGTACTAGGATGTGCCACTGTCACTGTGTGTCAGCTTTGATCTGTGTTCTCAAACAACTAGCAGCGAAGCAGGGCGTTTGCATTAGGAATAAAATAGAATAGAATAAAAATCCCCCTCTCCTCCCTCCATAGCTCTTCCCCTGCCCGCAGCAGCTCTAGGAGAGGGGAGGGAGATGTGATTTGTGTGCAGAGAGAGAAGATGACAGTAAACGGTGGGTAAAGGGGGGGTATCAGCAGAATATGAAGCCCTGTCTGCTTACTGCTGTTTAAAGTGGAACTTTCCTTAATTAACCAGCACTGCAGTGATAGATATTTGTCATTGAGCTGCCTGGCTCCTGGTGAGGTCCTGCATAGAGGGGGGTCAGGCTGCATTCACTGCATCACCAGTGAATAGGCAGCCCAGGGTAAACAGGGACAGGGAAGAGGGAGTGTGAAAAAAGTGGAAAAGTAAAGAAAAAATACCATAGCAGCATCTTATACCTACAAAACACACACCCATTCTCTGCTCAGCAACTCCAATCCACTAAACCAGCCACCCAGCACATACACACAACTCCCATCACACAAAACCAGCCACCCACACACACAACTTCCACCACACAAAACCAGCCACCCACATGCACAACTCCCATCACACAAAACTAGCCACCCACACACAACTCCCTTCACACAAAACCAGTCACCCATACAACTCCATCACACAAAACCAACCAACCCACAACCCCATCACACACCAGCCACTAACACACAACTCAGCCACCAATGCACAACTCATATCACACAAAACAAGCCACCCCAACACACACACAACTCCCATCAACAAAACAAGCCACATGTGTACTTTTGTTCATAGCATGAGGATTGATATGCTGTGAGTTTGCAAAATCACTTAAAAATAACAATTATTAAAAAAAATTTACACTCGCCTCTTATTGCACAGCACAGAGGACACATGATCCACCATCGGCAGATTCATAATATATCATTATTATATGTATACATCATGTCCTGCCAGAATGCTATAACTAAAAATATTTTTGAAAACATTAAAAAAAGTGCATCTGATTTTTTTTAAAAACATTTTTTACATTTTAAAGTTGGGGGGGTGCCAAATATAGGATCCACCCCGGGTGCCAAATGTTCTAGGTACGCCCCTGCCTGTCGAACTGAATCACCGAAAATCAGGGCATTTCCCAGACACTTCGGTGCAGTTCAGTGTTCTGGAAATAGATTAACCATTACTTCCCTATGGGCCAATTTCGTTACCACAGAAGATCGTCGAATTGCAGCAATCTGTGGCGAACTGCACCATATTTTGCTGTCAATTCAACAGTATTTGGCGAAAAGACAGTTTAGTAGACATGTGCATTCGTTTTAGTACTAAAACGATTTAGTCCGAATTTTGGGATAATTTAGTTTTCGTATGACTCAAGAGAAACGAAACTGCTCAGTACAAAAAACGAAAGAAACTAAAATAAAATGCACTACATTTTAGTTTCAGTCCTTTTTGTGATATTACATTGAGTGAAGGAGACCAGCAATGAAGAGCGCAACATCGCAAGTTCTGCACCCTCCACATGCCAATGCAGTAGGATGTTCTATACAGAGAGGGGCATTAATTAATGCAGGAGGATGTTATATACATTATACAGAGAAATATATAAATTGAGGAGGATGTTCTATACAGAGAGGGACATTAATTCAGGAGGATGTTCTATATATTATACAGAGAGGGGTATTAATTAATGCAGGTGGATGTTGTATACATTATACAGAGAGGTATTAATTAATGCAGGAGGATGTTCTAAACATTATACAGAGAGGATCCTTTTTTTCAGCCCTTTAAATCCAGTGGCTGTGAGCACGGAGATCGACTGCTTGTTACATTATCTCTCAGTACAATGTATCAGGCTCAGCTGTTACAGTAACTGACTAACAGCGCTCAGAGTTTCGCTAAAACAAGGAAATAATATTGTTCCAACCTCTTATATATAAAAGTATTATTTACTAGTTTTACTGAAACTCTGAGTGCTGTGATGAGCAGCAGTCAGTTACTGTAACAGCTTTGCCTGACACGGGGCAGTATTACAATGTTGGTGCTAACTTAACCAGAGCTGTTGTAAACTGAAAACCTCCATAGGCTATAATGGCTCTGGGAAGTTTACAACAGCTCTGGTTAAGTTAGCACCAACTATGTAACATGGTGCACATTGTGCTGAGCGTGAGAGATACTGTAACAAGCAGCGATCTCAGCCCTCTGAGGAGCCACTACAATAGTAATTGTATCCATTGGTTTTCGGATGAATGAAATTAGTTTTCATACTAAAGAACTGAAAACGAATTTCTTTAGCAACTAAATAAATTGCATTTTAGGACTAATCCATTAGTTCAAAACGAAATTTTGTGCTGTGCACATGTCTACAGTTTAGTGAATAGACGGACTGCCACAAAATTGCACCCTACGTTAAAATTCCTTGTTTGGTGCCCTTCGGTGGCAAGTTCATCGCTTATTCAATAACCCCTTTATTTTTCTGTTCCTTTTTTAAGAAATTTAAATGTTGTCAATGACACAAATCAATCAAGAATCATATGGATGGAGTGTGCATTAACAATTCTCCCAGTGCTCAAACAATTATTACTAGGGGAGAATTAAACACTGCAAATTCAATGAGGTTTACGTATGGACACATAAACTGCTAATATAAAATTGCAGTCTAACCGATGAAGGAATTATTTAACCCAACTTTATTTATTTTGAGAAAGGATTTTACCAGGAAGGATACATTGAGATTTCTCTTGTTTTCAAGTATGTCCTGGGTGGCAAGTATGTACAGTTAGGTGTCTTGCCCATGGACACTTACTGGAGAGGTGCTCTTGCTGGGATTGAACCCATGTATCCACAGGCTCTCTCCACGCAGAGCAGTGATGTTACCTCTACTCCACCCAGCCGGTACTTGTAATAGCTATAATTGACACCCATGTAACCTGACTGAGCAGTTGGCTTAATTGATAGTACTGAAACATTTATATAGGTCTCTTCAATAAATTAAAGGGATACTTTAGGCACTGTAACCAAGCAGTATAATCTGAACGATTTCAGTGACCTGAGTGCTCTCACCCCTCTCTTCCCTCTGGGGGTTGGCCTCCGGGTGCAGGGGATTATTCCTGCACAGAATCTGAGCTTTAAATTCAAGTTCCTGGATATTGAGACCCTCATGACCAACCAACCACCAGTGGCTCTCAGTGCACTCTGGCATTGAGCACCACTGTATTGGCTTGAGTGTCTAGCCCCCATGTGGTCATGTGACTGCTGCAGCTTACAGGAAGCCAGCAACACATCACATTCAGACCAGCTGCTGAGGGAGCCTGGAGCTGGTTTTAAGGTGAGTTTAAAATGAAACTGAAGGGCTAAAATTGGAGGGGGTCACAAGTGGTCAATGTTTAACCCCTTCATTTCACCCATCCTTTTTAACTCTAGAGCAGCGGTGGCGAACCTTGGCAACCCAGATGTTTCGAAACTACATGTTCCATGATGCTCCGACAGGCTTAAGGCTGGCAAAACGTGATGGTACATGTAGTTCTGAACCACCTGGGGTGAAGGGTTCATATACCGTCCAAAGAGTATCCCTACAAGCGATAAAACAATATGTAGAAACATAGAAACATAGAAACATAGAAAAATGTCGGCAGATAAGAACCTTTCGGCCCATCTAGTCTGCCCAATTACATGGATACTTTACCTGGATTTATCTTTTGTTTAGGATAGCCTTATGCCTATCCCATGCTTGCTTAAATTCAATTACTGTTTTGGCCTCTACCACTTCTACTGGAAGACTGTTCCATGTATCCACCACCCTCTCAGTAAAATAATGCTTCCTGATGTTACTTTTAAACCTTTGTAGAGTTACCAAACATAATTTAGAAAAAGGAGGGCATTTTATTTAGTTTAGCTGTAGGACCAAGAGGACAGACTAATCTTATCAGACATGGATGCTTTACTACCTTGCAGGAAAATTATTTAAATACAATTTATTTATTTATAAATTATTTTACCAGGAAGGATACAATGAGATTCCTCACGTTTTCAAGAATGCCCTGGGTGTTTGCATAGTTCAGATTGCAACTGGTATCATATTATATGTGTTAATGTTTGTCTGTTTTTTTAATGCACTGAGATATAAAGAAATCAGAATCTTATTAGAAGTGCTGAGTTTATCTGGATAATAAGTGGTAAGTCAATGCAATGTCATTCTCTTTGAATGTCAATTTAGTTTTATAAAAGGCTTAACACCTGTCAATTGGAACACATTGGCTCGGAATAACAATGAACGTCTCATCCTCCTTATTGATTTCAGCTTTTTGCTATGTATTAGGAAGTGTGCTTATATCCTCACTGTCCATCTACGTGCATATCTTTAATTACAGAATCTCATTAGTTGAATAAAACTTAATTGTATATCTGTGCGGCTCCCAAATAACATTGAGATTCACATTTTCTGTAACGGCTGCAGTCTTGGTAATACCATTCAGAAAAAACTGTCGTTCCTGATCCCCACTAGGGCGGCTGCAACTACCAGATGTATCCAGGCCAGTAACATGTATAAAACATAACAAGAAAAAAGTTTCATCTGCACTTATCCCTATAACACCATGTGAAATAAAACACAATTAGAGGTTTTGGTTTACTTGAATGGCCATTGAAGTTTAAGCAAGTCACATATACTTATGCTGCTTCTCAGCCATGAGGAAGACTGGTGGGCTTTCATTTATCCCTCCCAGAAACAAATCCACCATGGGATCAAACACAAAATCATGGAACGGAATAGCTGCAAAGACGACCTGGCTGGAAATGCAACAAAATATGCATAATACATAAAAAACGGTGTCACACCTGAACCCCAACGGGGAGGCTGCAACTACCAGATGTATCCAGCCCAGTAACATGTATAAAACATAACAATAAAAAAGTATCATCTGCGCTTAACCCTATAACACCATGTGAAACAAAACTCAATTAGAGGTTTTAGTTTACTTGACTGGCCATTGAAGTTTAAACTCACCTGCTGCGCCAAGGCACCTCCAGTAAAGGTGAGTCTTGCCTAATGAAAACAAAGGCTGCTTTGTAGCAAGCCACATATGCTCATGCTTCTTCTCAGTCATGAGGAAGACTGGTGGGCTTTCATTTATCCCTCCCAGAAACAGTTCCACCCTGGGATCAAAAACAAAACCACAGAATGAAATAGCTGCAAAGACGACCTGGCTGGAAATGCAACAAAATATGCATAATACAGAAAAAACGGTGTTGCGCCTGAGCCCCACCCGGGCGGCTGCAACTACCAGATGTATCCAGCCCAGTAACATGTATAAAACATAACATGAAAAAAAGTGTAATCTGTGCTTATCCCTCCCTATAACATAATGTGAAACAAAACACAATTAGAGGTTTTAGTGTACTTGAATGTTACTATCATTGCTGATATGTTGTAGCTTTTGTAGAAAATCTAGCAGAAAAATATGATTTAAATCACATGTTCATGCTGTCTATCAATATGTTTATTTGTCCTTTCATCTTACTTGGTTTTTTTTTTAATACATTGAGAATCCCAGCTGCAGATTTTGTATCTGATGTTCTAGCTATTCGTTGTTACACATAAAAATGAAGATTGCATTCGCCGTTTCACGTTCATAAATCACAACTGAGTTTCAGCATAAATAATTTAACCATAAATCACAGCAACCACAATGCATTCAAATATAGAGATGCTTTAATTGCATTAAATTAAATAACAACGTAAATCTATTTAATGATTGTCCATTTGTGTCTTTTATGGTTTATCAGTCACTCGGTCTCGGTTTATAGGACTTTCAAATTGAATATAAAATCTGTAATCACACATAGCATATACATTTGGCTATCTGGGCTATTAACTGTTGTTATTCTTCATTTTATCATTATTATATCTGGCTGTGATCTGAATTATATGCAGAGCGATTCACAATGACCCCTAGAATTCTAGATTCGGACTCTTCTCCCTGCTCAAAAAATTCTCACATTTTCTCTCTTCTCTTAAAAGATGACAACTAAATAATTTGAAGGCAAATATATCTGCCCGTCATAATATTTAACAAATCAATGTTTTTTCTGTGTTTCCTCTTTTCATCATACCCCATTTCCTCCTGACAGGCATGCTAAGAGGGGTGAGGGGCTACATAGACAAATGTGACATTTTCCCAAGTATTTTTCACATGAGGCTAATATCTGCAAAGAAATGTACAGGGTTATTCAAAGAGATCCAAATTGGAGCTGAAAGGGAACCGAACACTGAAATCCAGTGTATGCTTACCATTCCTGGCCATTCGGCTATCCAGAGAGCAGGCAGTTTGCCAAATGTTGGCGAATTGCCTGCACATACGGTGCCTGTTCGAGGGCAGTGAAATTCCCATAGAGAAGCAACGCTTCGTCTATTTAGAGAACACCGAACAGCTGAGAAAGGTTGCCGAAATGCCCTGTCATTCGGTGGTTTCATTCGACAGGTTTATTCAGGAGAATCCCATAGGCTTCAATGTTAAAAATATTCCTATATTAATCCAATATCTAATAAACCATTTATTATTATATTCTGCAGTAAAATGTCTCTTTATTTTTAGATTTTTTTAGGATCTTTTAGGCATTTTTAGGGATTTTTTTGTGAAAATTATTTTCCTTTTTTTTTAAATAGTTTTTCTTTTTTCTGTAACAGACCTTTTTATTATCATTCATTGGATCTTATGTATAAATTTCATACATTTTCGCTCTGTAGTTTCTTTGCAAACAGAGTTTCACTTTTTAAGCATTCAAGCATACTGGGTTTCTTTTAACTCCATTCGTCTGCGGTGTCAGGTTTTTCCGGCGGCTGCTCTGCACTGTGATCGGCGGCTGCTCGGGTTTCTCCGGTGTGTTCGGTGTGTTTCTGCGGGTTTCGGTGTGTCTACGCCGGGATTTGCGGTGAGTGTTCGGCAGGTTTGCGGCGGCTTTTCCCTGCACTACGACGGCCCTGTGGTGCTTGCTGAATACACGGCCGAATCGCACCGAATTGAAGAGAACGAAAAGTCACCGAACGTGCGGTGACTTTTCGATTCTCTTTGAATAACCCTGGTAATTTCACAAAATAGTGCTTTACGCCACAAATTGAAAATTATTTTATAAATTGGTTCAACGTGTAGAAGCCATTTAAGATTATTACTTTATAGCAACACCGGATGACATGTGAACATGTGCGTGTGTGTGTATATATATATATATTTATTTGAGTTGTCGTGGTGGAGGGAAAAAAATGAGATTAAAAGCCTTCACACTGCAAATTATAAAGTTTATTATTGCAGAGGCCATTTACACATCCCAGCAGACCCAGGATGCAAAAATAAATGAGAAATTACAGACGTCATTTGCATGTCTAAGGCTAGGGTCAGACTAGCGCAGTTTTAACGTGCGTTTAGCCGCACGAAATCACGGCCGTACTAGCAGCAAATGACGTCCAATGCCGGGGAACATACGACGAACGGCCGCACGAAAGTTCGTCCGCGCAACGCAAGTGGCCAACGAACGCATTTTTTCGAGAACGTCAAACCGCTACTACTGACGTACAGAGTGCGCTGCGGCCGCATAGCGGCGTGTGTGTGTGATTAGGAGACGTCAGACGCTGCTCATGTCCGGCTAACATAACGTCCAGACTCAAAAAGTGTTTCATTGATGATCCGTACAAAATCACGGACGAAAAGGCGCATCGTATGACCGCTATCGCGTATTCCGGGGGAAAATACGTACGTTCGTTCGACCGAACTTTTTCACGGACGACGTGAAAAATGCGTTCGTCTGACCCTAGCCTAAGGCTGGGGTCAGACGAGCGTAGTGTTCACGTCCGTGATTGCGCCTAAAAGTACGTCCGTGATAGCATGAAAGAAAGTCCATTGGAGCCTGACACATGAAGTACGTCCGCACTGAACTGCGGACGCATGACGGATGCTGCAAACGGACGCAGGTTAGGCAAGAACGTAATACTGCTAGAACGGACGTGCGGAGTGCGCCACGTCTGCAACGTCTGCATAGCTTTGTGTGTGAGTGATGGAGCGAGGTCAGATGGTCTGCATTTATACGTCCAGCATTTTTGACGGACAGAATGTTTTTTCATTGTAATTTATTTTTCCCTCCTACATCCGTCAAAAATAACTTCAGTGAAAAAACGGACTGTGTGACCACTACTGCGTCATCCGTACTGACGATGTCCGTACTGCACGGACGTACAGTCCGTAGAAATCACGCTCGTCTGACCCCAGCCTTACCCAGAGTTCTGTGCTGCATATTGGAAATGTAACACATGAGCTGTGATGCATTTCTTTGAATTGCTGTGATGTGTAAATGGCCTCTGCAATAATGTGTGCCCTATCCAAGTGGCTCCAAATTCAAGCATTTCCCTGAACATGTCTTTTTTTCAGTACTCGTTCTTTGTTCAGTGAACATAAAGAAGTTTATGGGAGCACTTCAGTGACTCTGGCATAGCACCCGATGTGCCGAAACAATTTATACCGCTTGGAATACGCTTTTTCCTTCAATAAAAGAAAGGATTTCGAGCAAGATAATAGATAATGAATAATGTAGCAGGTACTTTTTTGCCAGCAGATGGCACCCTCTGCCGGTTAAATAAAGCATACATTTTGAAAATGCGCTTTTAATGCACATTTTCTATACATGCCTGCTTCAAATTTGGATTCGCAATACCCACTGTGTCCCGGAAAACCTCTTGGTAGGTAAAGGGTTAAGGTCTTATAAGATTTTAAATCGATGGTGCTGCTTCGGAGATGACCATACCATATGCAAATCGGACTGCTATCACCCAGAAAGTGCAGCTAGAACTGAAATGCAGACATTTCAGTGCACTCTCGTTCCCTGCACATCAGGGAATCAAAGTTCCCCACCCTAAAGTGATTTCAGCATTCACCGCAGGGGCCCTGGAGTACAGGGAAAACCCACTGCAAACCCACCGCAATCCTGCCGAACACCCACTGAAAACCCGCCGGAACCACCACGCTGAACACACCAGAAAAAGTCGACGAGCTGCTGATCACAGCACAGACCACGCTAGAAAAAGCCGACAAGCGGGTTAAAAAAAACAGTACGCTTGAAAGTTTCAAAACTGAAACGCTGTTTGCAAAAAACTACTGAACGAAAATGCCTGGAATTTACATATAAGATCCTATGAATGATAATAAAAAGGTCTGTTACACGCAGGCCTCAAAATTTCCACTCGCCTGCTCGCCTTTGGCGAGTGGAAATTACATGAAGGCGAGTAGGAATGCAGAGGCAGGGCAGGATAAGGGGTTAGGTGGGGCAACTAGTGGCGAGTAACTCGTAAAGCCTGGCTAGTAGCTTGGGACTTTAAATTGTGAGCCCTGTGTCACAGAATAAAGAAAAAACGCTATTAAAAAAAATGAAAAAAAAAATGCTTAAAAGATCCTAATAAAATCTATGAATAAAGAGCCTTTTTACTGCAGAATAATATAATAAACAGTTTATTAGATATCAGATAAAAACGGGAGTCGCCAAAATTTGATGAACTGCCTGATCTCTGAATAGTCGAATGTCCCCGAAATATCACTGTACGGCAGGGGCGGATCCAAAGACTAGTCTTGGGAGGGGCACTGACAGAAAATAAGGTGTTTTAACAGAGAGCCCGACTCACGAGAATTTACAGAGGGCCCAGCTCACAAGAGCTTACAATCTAGAGGAGCAGAGGGCCCAGCTCACAGGAGCTTACAATCTAGAGGAGCAGAGGGTCTGGCTCACAGGAGCATACAATCGAGAGGAGCAGAGTGCCCGGCTCACAGGAGTTATAAATCTAGAAGAGCAGAGGGCACCCAGGAGTTTACAATCTAGAGGAGCAGAGGGCACCCAGGAGCTTACAATCTAGAGGAGCAGAGGGCACCCAGGAGTTTACAATCTAGAGGAGCAGAGGACACCCAGGAATTTACAATCTGGAGGAGCATAGGGCACCCAGGAGCTTACAATGTAGAGGAGCAGAGGGCACCTACGAGCTTACAATCTAGAGGAGCAGAGGACACCCAGGAGTTTACAATCTAGAGGAGCAGAGGGCACACATGAGTTTACAATCTAGAGGAGCAGAGGATACAAAGGAGTTTACAATCTAGAGGAGCAGAGGATACGCAGGAGCTTACAATCTAGAGGAGCAGAGGGCACACAGGAGTTTACAATCTGGAGGAGCAGAGGGCACCCAGGAGCTTCCAATGTAGAGGAGCAGAGGGCACCTACGAGCTTACAATCTAGAGGAGCAGAGGACACCCAGGAGTTTACAATCTAGAGGACCAGAGGGCACCCAGGAGTTTACAATCTAGAGGACCAGAAGGCACCCATGAGTTTACAATCTAGAGGAGCAGAGAGCACTCAGGAGTTTACAATCTGGAGGAGCAGAGGACACCCAGGAGTTTACAATCTAGAGGAGCAGAGAGCACCAAGGAGTTTACAATTTAGAGGAGCAGAGGACACCCAGGAGTTTACAATCTGGAGGAGCAGAGGACACCCAGGATCTTACAATCTAGAGGAGCAGAGAGCACCCAGGAGTTTACAATCTGGAGGAGCAGAGGACACCCAGGAGCTTACAATCTGGAGGAGCAGAGGACCCCCAGGAGTTTACAATCTGGAGGAGCAGAGGACACCCAGGAGTTTACAATCTAGAGGAGCAGAGGGCACACAGGAGTTTACAATCTGGAGGAGCAGAGGACACCCAGGAGTTTACAATCTGGAGGAGCAGAGGACACCCAGGAGTTTACAATCTGGAGGAGCAGAGGACACTCAGGAGCTTACAATCTAGAAGAGCAGAGAGCACCCAGGAGTTTACAATCTGGAGGAGCAGAGGACACCAGGAGTTTACAATCTAGAGGAGGAGAGAGCACCCAGGAGTTTACAATCTAGAGGAGAAGAGGACAGCCAGGAGTTTACAAACTGGAGGCAGGGGTGGATCCAGAGACTAGTCTCGGGAGTGGCACTGACAGAAAATAAGGTGTTTTAGCAGAGAGCCCGACTCACGAGAATTTACAGAGGGCCCAGTTCACAAGAGCTTACAATCTAGAGGAGCAGAGGGCCCGGCTCACAGGAGTTTACAATCTAGAGGAGCAGAGGGCCCGGCTCACAGGAGTTTACAATCTAGAGGAGCAGAGGGCCCGGCTCACAGGAGCTAACAATCTAGAGGAGCAGAGGGCACCCAGGAGCTTGCAATCTAGAGGAGCAGGGGGCACCCAGGATCTTACAATCTAGAGGAGCAGAGGGCACCCAGGAGCTTACAATCTAGAGCAGCAGAGGGCACCCAGGAGTTTACAATCTGGAGGAGCAGAGGGCACCCAGGAGTTTACAATCTAGAGGAGCAGAGGGCACCCAGTAGCTTACAATCTAGAGGAGCAGAGGACACCCAGGAGTTTGCAATCTAGAGGAGCAGAGGGCACACAGGAGCATACTATCTAAAGAAACAGAGGACACCAAGGAGCTTACAACCTAGAGGAGCAGAGGGCACCCAGGAGTTTACAATCTAGAGGAGCAGAGGGCACACAGGAGTTTACGATCTACAGGAGCAGAGGACACCCAGGAGCTTACAATCTAGAGGAGCATAGGGCACCCAGAAGCTTACAATCTATAGAAGCAGAGGGCACCCAGGAGTTTACAATCTAGAGGAGCAGAGGGCCCGGCTCACAGGGGCTTACAATCTAGAGGAGCAGAGGGCACCCAGGAGTTTACAATCTAGAGGAGCAGAGGGCACCCTGGAATTTACAATCTGGAGGAGCAGAGGGCACCCAGGAGCTTACAATCTAGAGGAGCAGAGGGCACCCCGGAGTTTACAATCTAGAGGAGCAGAGGACACCCAGGAGTTTACAATCTAGAGGAGCAGAGGGCACTCTGGAATTTAAAATCTGGAGGAGCAGAGGGCACCCAGGAGCTTACAATCTAGAGGAGCAGAGGGCACCCAGGAGTTTACAATCTAGAGGAGCAGAGGACACCCAGGAGTTTACAATCTAGAGGAGCAGAGGGCACCCAGGAGTTTACAATCTAGAGGACCAGAAGGCACCCAGGAGTTTACAATCTAAAGGAGCAGAGAGCACCCAGGAGTTTACAATCTGGAGGAGCAGAGGACACCCAGGAGTTTACAATCTGTAGGAGCAGAGGACACCCAGGAGCTTACAATCTGGCGGAGCAGAGGACACCCAGGAGATTACAATCTAGAGGAGCAGAGGGCACACAGGAGTTTATGATCTAAAGGAGCAGAGGACACCAAGGAGCTTACTATCTATAGGAGCAGAGGGCACCCAGGAGTTTACAATCTAGAGGAGCAGAGAGCACCCAGGAGTTTACAATCTGGAGGAGCAGAGGACACCTGGGAGTTTGCAATCTGGAGGAGCAGAGGGCACCCAGGAGTTTACAATTTAGAGGAGCAGAGGGCACCCAGGAGCTTACAATCTAGAGGAGCAGAGGACACCCAGGAGTTTACAATCTAGAGGAGCAGAGGACACCCAGGAGTTTACAATCTAGAGGAGCAGAGGGAACCCTGGAACTTAAAATCTGTAGGAGCAGAAGGCACCCAGGAGTTTACAATCTAAAGGAGCAGAGAGCACCCAGGAGTTTACAATCTGGAGGAGCAGAGGACACCCAGGAGTTTACAATCTGTAGGAGCAGAGGACACCCAGGAGTTTACAATCTGGAGGAGCAGAGGACACCCAGGAGTTTACAATCTAGAGGAGCAGAGGGCACACAGGAGTTTACGATCTAAATGAGCAGAGGACACCAAGGAGCTTACTATCTAGAGGAGCATAGGGCACCCAGGAGCTTACAATCTATAGGAGCAGAGGGCACCCAGGAGTTTACAATCTAGAGGAGCAGAGGGCACCCAGGATCTTACAATCTAGAGGAGCAGAGGGCACCCAGGAGTTTACAATCTAGAGCAGCAGAGGGCACCCAGGAGTTTACAATCTAGAGGAGCAGAGGACACCCAGGAGCTTACAATCTGGAGGAGCAGAGGACCCCCAGGAGTTTACAATCTGGAGGAGCAGAGGACACCCAGGAGTTTACAATCTAGAGGAGCAGAGGGCACACAGGAGTTTACAATCTGGAGGAGCAGAGGACACCCAGGAGTTTACAATCTGGAGGAGCAGAGGACACCCAGGAGTTTACAATCTGGAGGAGCAGAGGACACTCAGGAGCTTACAATCTAGAAGAGCAGAGAGCACCCAGGAGTTTACAATCTGGAGGAGCAGAGGACACCCAGGAGTTTACAATCTAGAGGAGGAGAGAGCACCCAGGAGTTTACAATCTAGAGGAGAAGAGGACAGCCAGGAGTTTACAAACTGGAGGCAGGGGTGGATCCAGAGACTAGTCTCGGGAGTGGCACTGACAGAAAATAAGGTGTTTTAGCAGAGAGCCCGACTCACGAGAATTTACAGAGGGCCCAGTTCACAAGAGCTTACAATCTAGAGGAGCAGAGGGCCCGGCTCACAGGAGTTTACAATCTAGAGGAGCAGAGGGCCCGGCTCACAGGAGTTTACAATCTAGAGGAGCAGAGGGCCCGGCTCACAGGAGCTAACAATCTAGAGGAGCAGAGGGCACCCAGGAGTTTACAATCTAGAGGAGCAGGGGGCACCCAGGATCTTACAATCTAGAGGAGCAGAGGGCACCCAGGAGCTTACAATCTAGAGCAGCAGAGGGCACCCAGGAGTTTACAATCTGGAGGAGCAGAGGGCACCCAGGAGTTTACAATCTAGAGGAGCAGAGGGCACCCAGTAGCTTACAATCTAGAGGAGCAGAGGACACCCAGGAGTTTGCAATCTAGAGGAGCAGAGGGCACACAGGAGCATACTATCTAAAGAAACAGAGGACACCAAGGAGCTTACAACCTAGAGGAGCAGAGGGCACCCAGGAGTTTACAATCTAGAGGAGCAGAGGGCACCCAGTAGCTTACAATCTAGAGGAGCAGAGGACACCCAGGAGTTTGCAATCTAGAGGAGCAGAGGGCACACAGGAGCATACTATCTAAAGAAACAGAGGACACCAAGGAGCTTACAACCTAGAGGAGCATAGGGCACCCAGAAGCTTACAATCTATAGAAGCAGAGGGCACCCAGGAGTTTACAATCTAGAGGAGCAGAGGGCCCGGCTCACAGGGGCTTACAATCTAGAGGAGCAGAGGACACCCAGGAGTTTACAATCTGTAGGCGCAGAGGACACCCAGGAGCTTACAATCTGGCGGAGCAGAGGACACCCAGGAGATTACAATCTAGAGGAGCAGAGGGCACACAGGAGTTTATGATCTAAAGGAGCAGAGGACACCAAGGAGCTTACTATCTAGAGGAGCATAGGATACCCAGGAGTTTACAATCTATAGGAGCAGAGGGCACCCAGGAGTTTACAATCTAGAGGAGCAGAGAGCACCCAGGAGTTTACAATCTGGAGGAGCAGAGGACACCTGGGAGTTTGCAATCTGGAGGAGCAGAGGGCACCCAGGAGTTTACAATTTAGAGGAGCAGAGGGCACCCAGGAGCTTACAATCTAGAGGAGCAGAGGACACCCAGGAGTTTACAATCTAGAGGAGCAGAGGACACCCAGGAGTTTACAATCTAGAGGAGCAGAGGGACCCCTGGAACTTAAAATCTGTAGGAGCAGAGGGCACCCAGGAGTTTACAATCTAGAGGAGCAGAGGGCACCCAGGAGTTTACAATCTAGAGGAGCAGAGGACACCCAGGAGTTTACAATCTAGAGGAGCAGAGGGCACCCAGGAGTTTACAATCTAGAGGACCAGAAGGCACCCAGGAGTTTACAATCTAAAGGAGCAGAGAGCACCCAGGAGTTTACAATCTGGAGGAGCAGAGGACACCCAGGAGTTTACAATCTGTAGGAGCAGAGGACACCCAGGAGTTTACAATCTGGAGGAGCAGAGGACACCCAGGAGTTTACAATCTAGAGGAGCAGAGGGCACACAGGAGTTTACGATCTAAAGGAGCAGAGGACACCAAGGAGCTTACTATCTAGAGGAGCATAGGGCACCCAGGAGCTTACAATCTATAGGAGCAGAGGGCACCCAGGAGTTTACAATCTAGAGGAGCAGAGGGCACCCAGGATCTTACAATCTAGAGGAGCAGAGGGCACCCAGGAGTTTACAATCTAGAGCAGCAGAGGGCACCCAGGAGTTTACAATCTGGAGGAGCAGAGGGCACCCAGGAGTTTACAATCTAGAGGAGCAGAGGACACCCAGGAGTTTGCAATCTAGAGGAGCAGAGGGCACACAGGAGCATACAATCTAAAGGAGCAGAGGACACCCAGGAGCTTACAACCTAGAGGAGCAGAGGGCACCCAGGAGTTTACAATCTAGAGGAGCAGAGGGCACACAGGAGTTTACGATCTACAGGAGCAGAGGACACCCAGGAGCTTACAATCTAGAGGAGCATAGGGCACCCAGAAGTTTACAATCTAAAGAAGCAGAGGGCACCCAGGAGTTTACAATCTAGAGGAGCAGAGGGCCCTGCTCACAGGGGCTTACAATCTAGAGGAGCAGAGGGCACCCAGGAGCTTACAATCTAGAGGAGCAGAGGGCACCCCGGAGTTTACAATCTAGAGGAGCAGAGGACACCCAGGAGTTTACAATCTAGAGGAGCAGAGGGCACCCTGGAACTTAAAATCTGGAGGAGCAGAGGGCACCCAGGAGTTTACAATCTAGAGGAGCAGAGGGCACCCAGGAGTTTACAATCTAGAGGAGCAGAGGACACCCAGGAGTTTACAATCTAGAGGATCAGAGGGCACCCAGGAGTTTACAATCTAGAGGACCAGAAGGCACCCAGGAGTTTACAATCTAAAGGAGCAGAGAGCACCCAGGAGTTTACAATCTGGAGGAGCAGAGGACACCCAGGAGTTTACAATCTGTAGGAGCAGAGGACACCCAGGAGTTTACAATCTGGATGAGCAGAGGACACCCAGGAGTTTACAATCTAGAGGAGCAGAGGGCACACAGGAGTTTACGATCTAAAGGAGCAGAGGACACCAAGGAGCTTACTATCTAGAGGAGCATAGGGCACCCAGGAGCTTACAATCTATAGGAGCAGAGGGCACCCAGGAGTTTACAATCTAGAGGAGCAGAGAGCACCCAGGAGTTTACAATCTGGAGGAGCAGAGGACACCTGGGAGTTTGCAATCTGGAGGAGCAGAGGGCACCCAGGAGTTTACAATTTAGAGGAGCAGAGGGCACCCAGGAGTTTACAATCTAGAGGACCAGAGGGCACCCAGGAGCTTACAATCTGGAGGAGCAGAGGACACCCAGGAGCTTACAATCTAGAGGAGCAGAGAGCACCCAGGTGTTTACAATCTAGAGGAGCAGAGAGCACCCAGGAGCTTACAATCTGGAGGAGCAGAGGACACCCGGGAGTTTACAATCTAGAGGAGCAGAGGACACCCAGGAGTTTACAATCTAGAGGAGCAGAGAGCACCCAGGAGTTAAAATCTAGAGGAGCAGAGGATACCCAGGAGCTTACAATCTAGAGGAGCAAAGAGCACCCAGGAGTTTACAATCTGGAGGAGCAGAGGACACCCAGGAGTTTAGAATCTGGAGTAGCAGAGGATACCCAGGAGTTTACAATCTAGAGGAGCAGAGAACACCCAGGAGTTTACAATCTGGAGGAGCAGAGGACACGCAGGATTTTACAATCTAGAGGAGCAGAGAGCACCCAGGAGTTTACAATCTGGATGAGCAGAGGACACCCAGGAGTTTACAATCTGGAGGAGCAGAGGACACCCAGGAGTTTACAATCTAGAGGAGCAGAGCGCACCCGGGAGTTTACCATCTAGAGGAGCAGAGGACACCTAGGAGTTTACAATCTGGAGGAGCAGAGGACACCCAGGAGTTTACAATCTAGAGGAGCAGAGGACAGCCAGGAGTTTACAATCTGGAGACTAGTCTCGGGAGGGGCACTGACAGAAAATAAGGTATTTTAGCAGAGAACCCGACTCACGAGAATTTACAGAGGGCCCAGCTCACAAGAGTTTACAATCTAGAGGAGCAGAGGGCCCAGCTCACAGGAGTTTACAATCTAGAGGAGCAGAGGGCCTGGCTCACAGGAGTTTAGAATCTAGAGGAGCAGAGGGCCCGGCTCACAGGAGTCTACAATCTAGAGGAGCAGAGGGCACCCAGGAGCTTACAATCTAGAGGAGCAGAAGGCACCCAGGATCTTACAATCTAGAGGAGCAGAGGGCACCCAGGAGCTTACAATCTAGAGGAGCAGAGGGCACCCAGGAGTTTACAATCTGGAGGAGCAGAGGGCACACAGGAGTTTACAATCTAGAGGAGCAGAGGGCACCCAGGAGCTTACAATCTAGAGGAGCAGAGGACACCCAGGAGCTTACAATCTAGAGGAGCAGAGGGCACACAGGAGCTTACAATCTAAAGGAGCAGAGGACACCCAGGAGCTTACAATCTAGTGGAGCAGAGAGCACCCAGGATCTTACAATCTGGAGGAGCAGAGGACACCCAGGATCTTACAATCTGGAGGAGCAGAGGACACCAAGGAGCTTACAATCAAAAGGAGCAGGGAGCACCCAGGAGTTTACAATCTAGAGGAGCAGAGGACACCCAGGATCTTACAATCTGGAGGAGCAGAGGACACCCAGGAGTTTACAATCTAGAGGAGCAGAGAGCACCCAGGAGTTTACAATCTGGAGGAGCAGAGGACACCCAGGAGCTAACAATCTAGAGGAGCAGAGAGCACCCAGGAGTTTACAATCTGGAGGAGCAGAGGACATCCAGGAATTTACAATCTGGAGGAGCAGAGGACACCCAGGAGTTTACAATCTAGAGGAGCAGAGAGCACCCAGGAGTTTACAATCTAGAGAAGCTGAGAGCACCCAGGAGTTTACAATCTGGAGGAGCAGAGGACACCCAGGAGTTTACAATCTGGAGGAGCAGAGGACACCCAGGAGCTTACAATCTAGAGGAGCAGAGAGCACCCAGGAGTTTACAATCTAGAGGAGCAGAGGACACCCAGGAATTTACAATCTGGAGGAGCAGAGGACCCCCAGGAGTTTACAATCTAGAGGAGCAGAGAGCACCCAGGAATTTACAATCTAGAGGAGCAGAGGACAGCCAGGAGTTTACAATCTGGAGGAGCAGAGGACACCCAGGAATTTACAATCTGGAGGAGCAGAGGACACACAGGAGTTTACAATCTAGAGGAGCAGAGAGCACGCAGGAGTTTACAATCTGGAGGAGCAGAGGACACCCAGGAGTTTACAATCTAGAGGAGCAGTTACAGACTCATATCTCAGAGCTTTATTACTGTGCAGCTCTAGCTTTGTTATTCACCCTGGAGGAAGGATCAAACTCTCAGGGACCCATTACTTACCTCCCTGGTGTCTCTGCATGGAGGCTTCAGCCCCTCTCTCCTCTAATCCTGTTGCTCAGTGCAGCCTCAGGTCCAGCCCTTTCCTGTGGCTGTCAGGCAGGCATGGAAGGAGACAGGCTCAGCCACATGGTCACCGGGAAAAGGATCACCACGTGACACGCCCCTAACACATGACTGGGAGTGGCAATCCATAGTGCTTCTGCGCAGTGTGTGCCTCTGCAAATCACGATGTCTGCATTCACTGCACACATCGCGATTTGAGTTCTGGAGGTCAGCCTGGCATCTGCACTGCTGGGGGGGGGCAATTGCCCCGTTGCCCCCCCTGGATCCGCCCCTGCTGTACGGGGAAATTCCCTTTTCGTGACATTTCGGGGCCATATCGACTCTCTCTGAATAACCCCTTTAGTATTGCATTGCATAGTTACATGAAGTGTCGAAATTCAACTATACCATACTACGGCCTCTATTACACGCTTTGCGCGGCGCATTTGCGCGAGGACAAAACCATTTGCGTGGAACGTCGTATTTCGACATTCGCGCAAACGATGCGTGTAATCGTCTACCGCGATTGACCCTGCGCGAACCCAGCGCGAGCGCAAGTTCGTGTGCGCATCCAATACTTAACATTGTGAGCGCAAAGGCGTTAGCGTGGATGGTATTACAATCTTCGCGCAGAGTCGTACGAGCGACGTTTGCGCGAATTTCCGTAACGTCTTTGAAAACTTGGTGTTAAGTTCAAATATGATCGTTGTGGCCGAAACGAAATAACTCAGCAATAAAAAAGAATACAGCAAAGTACAGTTACACATTCTACACATACCCAGACATCAAAAATTAATAATTTGTCAAAAAATATTTTTGCTGCAGCACATATACGCAGATTGACTTTGACAGGCGCAACAACCTAACTTTAGAAAATGGTGGTTCTTAATTCTGATTCCCGTGAAAATACAGTCTGCCCACCGATCCCTGCACGCAATGTTCATTTGCGCACGAATTTGCGTGTCGGATTTGCGCACGAAAAAACATGAAGGCTGAAAAAATGCGCTCGGATCGGAATGGCGCGTTAATTTTCGCGCGATAACGTTTTATTGCGTGCGCAAAAAAAAAATTACGCAAAGCGTGTAATAGGGGCCTACATAGTGATCTGCTTAATATTACATTGGCCTCCTCTGTGCAAAATGTTCATAACAGCTCAGAGCCTCTAGGAGTTAAAACTATATCTCTAAGCCTTGTAACCAAGTAAATAGATTCTATATTTTACAAGGAAAATATGTAAAACAGAATTTAAATCAAATGCAAAATACACTGAGAAAAAATACATATACAGTATAACATTGAGAAATAACCCTATAACCCGAAAAAGTAATGAATACCTTCATTGATCATTGTTAGTTTAAATATCAAATATCTCCTGTCATTTTTTGCTACATATTTATTGTAAGTGTTTTTTTCATTCCGAGAAAACTGAATTATTTGATTTTCTAAGAAGACACCTATATTTACAACTCTCCAGTTTCACAATATATTGTTCAAGATAATATTCGTCCAGTGGGGTTTTGAATATTTGTCATGAGGTTTGCATGTATATGGAAATTCTGCCTAAATGATACCTCTAGTTCTGCGATCAATATATATAAACAGAGAATAAAAAATAATGGAGACTATTGAAAAATAATGATACATAGTTAACATCAAGTTTCTCATATTATGAGAAATAAACTAATGTTTATTCAAATACTGTACTTTGAAAAGCAAGAGTCCTGTTTCAATAACCATAAAATGAACTGTATGTATGTATAGGCTGAAGTACAAGTCACTGTAACAAAATGCATTGAAGTTCCATAAAGACTTAAATATGCTAAACGAGGTAAGTGATACTACACAGAGAAATATAAATGGAGCAGAAATATTTTTATAGGATTGTACATTTCTTTCTGATACAATTTTATAAATGGCATCTAAAAGAAATAAAGCTCGATCAGGTTGGTTAACAGGTAACTGGGGAAAATATCATTTTTTTTCTAAATCGTGAAGAAAACACACACACACACAGTATCTCACAGAAGTGAGTACACCCCTCACATTTTTGTAAATATTTTATTATATCTTTCCATGTGACAACACTGAAGAAATGACACTTTGCTACAATGTAAAGTAGTGAGTGTACAGCTTGTATAACAGTGTAAATCTGCTTTCCCCTCAAAATAACTCAACACACAGCCATTAATGTCTATACCGCGATACCGCAACAAACGTGAGTACACTCCTAAGTGAAAATATTGGGCCCAAATTGTCAATATTTTGTGTGGCCACCAATATTTTCCAGCACTGCCTTAATCCTTTTGGGCATGGAGTTCACCAGAGCTTCACAGGTTGCACTGGAGTCCTCTTCCACTGGAGTCCTCTTCCACTGGAGTCCTCTTCCACTGGAGTCCTCTTCCAGTTCAGCTCTCTCTGATTTTTCCATCACTATCCATTACCAACACACAAAGCTGTCATCAGCAATCTTGGGACCCCTTACTGAACCACTGGTTTGGGCCCCCCTTCCCTCAATTTCCCATTTCAGTAAACTGATTAAAAACAACATAACAAAAATGTTGCCTCTTCTTCTGTACATGTTATTTAACATGCAGTGTGCTAAACACCTGGTGATCCACAATGGTGGTAAGGGTAATCCCTGGTGGTCTGGCACTTACCTGGCCTCTAAATACACAGTTTGCTAGACACCTATGAGCTGGGAGATACGTGTACAAGAGTAAAATAGTGTATGCGTGTCTTAGTAATGCCCCCTTGGATGACTCCTCCTCTCCATCCACAAACAGCAAACAAGAATATAAGGGTGCACTACAAAAAAAACATACAGAATAATCATAGCGTTACACTGCATGGAAAAACAACAGAGAATCCAGCAGGTCGGCGTAGTGATTCGCAGAGCAAGACTGAGGGACTTTTTCCCCCGGTCTCTCTCTGCTTCAGGGGACAAGAAGAAGCGTATCGAGCTGCCATTCACGCTGCGGGGTGGGAGGATGAGAGGTGAGTATCGATTTATTGGTAATTTTCTCAGCTGGTGCTGACGGATTCCACCGAAGCTATAGGGCAACTCTTGAGGACAATTCAAGGATCCTAAGGGACAGTATTATTGAGGGGATACACACACTGTGTACCTGCTCTCTTTCCCCTGTATCCACAAGCTCTCTACCTCTAGTTTCCACAGGATCGTGTGTGTATTCCTGTCTCAATCGTATGTACTTACATTGACTACCTCGCTGGGACCGTATTAAGGATCCCAAGGGACAGCACGTCTGACAGGACACCCACCCACTGAGTATCACATTTTTTACCTCTATTTCTTTTGTGTGTTTTATTACTGTCTTGTTTTTCTGTGTGTCTGTCTTTTTAATATTATCAGTAAAAGTTATGTTTTACTTAGCAGGCTTTGGACCTGCAGCTATACACTGTCTCTTCCCAGGTACCAATATTGATTTTGGGTTACCCCCACTTGATTTCTGAAGCTACAATGTCTCTATTCAATGTGATAAAATTATGGCTGACTCCACTAACTCTCACACTCAACAGTGGTCTATTTGAAAGGCAGAGGGCTCCCTCTACTGGGTGAAAAGTGCTACTACATGTTCAATACAGCTTGGAGTCCGTGTTTCTAAAAGGAAAAATGGATCTCAATGCTTTACAAACAATTTAAACACGTTGGCTGTCATGTCTGATTTGGTGAAACTTTACAGCCACATTCTGGAGCACATTTACAGATAAATGTCTTTGCAAAAAACAAAATTTGTATGCATTGTACCAGAATAAGATCATATCAAGAATACTCAATCTAGACTGCTTGCACATTCTTTCAAAGATCAATTATACTTAAGCATGGTAGTGAATGTGGTTAAAGGTATATTCTTACACTGTTCATCTGTACCCTAGGGGCCCTATTACATTCTATTACATTCTTCACGCAAAAATGCACAGTAAACGCGTGAATTTATGCGCAAAGCGTTAAACGCTAACGCGCCTAAATTAGCGCTGGTATTACAAGCCTCGCACATTATTTCATCCGTCAAAAAATAACGCACGTAAAAAAGACGAGCAAAAACTCGCGCACATTAACGTCATGCGATTCAGCCAATCAGAATAAAGAACGTTACGTTTTTGCGGCTGTCAAAGTCAATCTGCACATATATGCTGTCAAAAAAACACGCACAACTTCTCAAATGTATTGGTTTGCTATGTGTGGAATGTGTAACTATACTTTGCTGTGTATTTTTTTTCGGGCTGGTGTATTTGGTTTCGGCCAGGTTGATAGAATTTGCCATTAACACCAGCTTTTAGGAGCTGCTAAAATTATGCGCGCAAAGGCTGTGCGTTATAAACTGCGCACAGATTGTAATACCATCCGCGTACCAGCACACAAACGCATTTGTGCTCACAATGTTAAGTATAGGACGCCCGAAGTACAGTAAGCTCTCGCAGCGTTCGCGCAGGTTCACCCGCTGTAGACGTATACGCGCTTTTGTTGCGCTGAGATTGTAATACGACGTTCTGCGCATTAATGCGTTAATTCGTTATTGCGCGGGCGCAAACTTTTGCGTGAAGATTGTAATAGAGCCCCAAATGTATTATGTCCTCTGCGATCTGTGCCATAGTTTCCTTCAAACCAACGAAAAGCCTTGAAAAAAATTAGAGTTTTCCTTCTTAGCGGAATAACAGGGCAGCTCTTGCTTGTTGTTTCCGCTGTCATCCCTCTTCCTTTATCCTCTAGTTAGGCTTGTTTCATTCCTCTCCTCTCACCCTTCACACCCTGAACTCAACAAAATAAATTCCAACCTTTCCTTTGAACAAAGAAGACAAAGAACATTAAGCCGATGTCTATAACCACTGATGGAATTTAACCTGGACCTGTAAAGTCATTCCCCACTCACTAACTATAACGGCTCCTGTTCATTTCCAACCGGCTGGCTGCTTTAAATGAGACATCACTACCATAAAGATAAGGTTTATGACAATTAGAAGAATATATGGAATTTTAGTTAAAAAAAATCCCATTTTGTTTATGTTTCCAGTTCCAGAAAACATTATGGGCTCTATTACATTCTGCACCGTAAACGCGTGAATTTTTGCACGAAACGATAAACATTAACGCGCGTAAATTAATGCTGGTATTACAATCCTCGTGCATTATTTCATCCATCAAAAAATAACGAGCGTAAAAAAGATGCGCATTAACGCCGCACGCAGAAATCGGTGGGCAGACAGTTTTTTCACGCGATTCAGCCAATCAGAATTAAGAACCACAATCGTCTCACGTTAAGTTTTTGCGCCTGTCAAAATCAATCTGAGTATATATGCTGCAGCAATAGTAAAAACACGCACAACCTCTCCATTTTATTGTTGGGGTATGTGTAGAATGTGTAACTATACTGTGCTGTATTTTTTTTTCGTGCTGGTGTATTTGGTTTCGGCCAGGACGTTCAGATTTGCCATTAACACCAGCTTTTCAAAGACGTTAAAATTATGCACAAACATTGTCCGTTAAATTCTGCACATAGATTGTAATACCATCCGCGTACCAGCACACAAACACATTTGCGCTCACAATGTTAAGCAAAGGACGCGAAAAGTACATTATGCTCGCAAAGGGTTTGCGCAGGTTCACGCGCAGTAGGCGTTAACGTGCATTCCCTTTTTTTTGCACAAAAAATAATAATCTCTTTTTTATTATAATTTTTTTATTGTTTGTATAACATACTGCCCTTGAGGAAGTCTAATTTATAGATGAAACGCGTCGGGCTTTTAGAATTATTTTATATTGTTTTATTAGAATAAAAATCCTTTAAATGATTTGGATTTTTTTGAATCATTCCTGAGCGAGCAATTGGTTTTTTCCCTGACCATATACAGTACACCAGTGACATCTGAGAAGTACTGAAGCCTCCGTGTTTTTCTTCAATAAGTGATCCCATGGGAAGATGGCATAATGTCATTGTTCTCTTTTTAGAAAGAATGTGGACATCATTGTGTACTTAGATAATGATGTCACTGGTATTCCCCACTGAGTTTGATAATCTAGAGCAGGGCTGTTAAACTCATGGTCCCACAGATGTTGATACCTGCAATTCACAGAATTCTTTGGATGCTATAGATTGTCAGGGAATCATGGAACTTGTAGTCCAGAAACACGTGGGGGCCTGAGTTCAACAGCCCTGATTTATAGACTACTTCACCAATGGAGAAGCTGCTGCTCGTCATAGAATTTGTAGGGTAATTAAATGAGGTGGAGGATGTATGGGACACGTCATCCTCATTCCTGAGTGAATATGCACCTCACTCAGGAATCCTTCAAATGATAGAGTATACCCAAAATAATAATTTTTTTTGGAAAGAGTGGGCACTTATCTTTCCAGAAAATGTTCCTTTGGGACTCTTAGGCATAAAAATAACAGTGAAATTAGCTCTAAATGACCTGCTACTTCCCTGCAGAGTACAATTCAGTGGTATGACACGTTTGAGATGATGCCGTGGGTACTTACACACTATCAGGGTAATTCAAAGAGATTCGAAAAGTCACCGCACGTTCAATGACTTTTTGTTCTCTTCAGTTCGGTTCGTTTTGCCGATCCCATTTCGGCGACCCTGCGGCGTATTCAGCAAACACCACAGGGTCCCCGAATTGCAGGGAAAGGCCGCCGCAAACCCGACGAAAACTAACCGCAAAACCCGGCGAATGCACACCGAAAACCCGCGAAAACATCTGGATTAACCCGCAGAAAACCCCGAAAAAACCCGAGCAGGAGCCGATCACACGCATTGCAGCCACCGGAAAAAGCCGACACCGCAGACGAGTGAAGTGAATAAATTAGAAAAACAGTTTGCTTGAATGTTTGAAAAGTGAAACGCTGTTTGCAAAGAAACTACTGAGCGAAAATGTCTGAAATTTACATATGAGGTCCAGGGAATGATAATAAAAAGGGCTGTTACAGAAAAAATAAGTAAACTTAAAAAAATTTTTAAATTTTTTTTTATTAAAATATCCTAAAAAAATCTATAAATAAAGAGACTCTTTACTGCAGAATTTTACAATGAACGGTTTATTAGATATTGAATTAATACGGGAATATTTTTAACATTGAAGCCTATGGGATTCGCCTGAATAAATCTGCCGCATGAAACCACCGAATGGCAGGGCATTCCGGGAACCTTTCACTGCTGGTTTGTGTTCTCTGAATAGCCGAAGCATTGCTTTTTTATGGGGATTTCACTGCCCTCGAACAGGCACCGGACAGGCACCGAACAGGCACCGTATGTGCAGGCAATTCGCCAGGATTTGGCGCATTGCCTGCTCTCTGAATAGCCGAATGGCCAAGAAAGGTAACCGAACGCTATAAATCAGCTTTCGGTTACCTTTCTCAATACGGATCTATTTGAATTACCCTGTATGACTACTTCTCCCTCCTTGCTCCAACATGGGAAAAAAGAAGGTAGGTTACGGCATTGCCATTGTTCTCTTTCTAGATGCAAAACGGATAAAGGCACTGCAGTATAATTTTTAAAAGACAATTTAAACTTTTTTTACACTGCACAGTTACGTTTTTTATTATTATTATTCGAATAGTCAGACAAAGGACTTCACCCCACCTTTAAATTCTCTCCAGGTCTGCAGAAGTTAAAGAAGATTTCTTGATATCACGACAGCGGCGCACCCAACCTGACACTCTGCAAGCTGGTCAACCAGGAGAGAGGCAGGAGGAGAGTACCATGGAAGCAAATGAATGGTAAGTATGGTAGAGAATGTGTGCTGAGCGTCGTCCGCACTCTATAGGGAAAACAGACAACTCTTGCTGCACGTCTTCCACACAAGTGGTTAAAATGACAGTAAAACATGACTTATACTATTATTTTTATTCATACTACATAAGAGACAGACTATAAACAAACTAGGTCACGATATTCCTTTTTAGCATCTACTACAGATGATTGTGCTACACGGATATAATGTATGAACACATCCAAATCTATATTTCACAGATGTATTAATAAGCGGTATTTCTTTCTTACTTTGCCTTCATTCTAGCGGTTCATATTTACACCCTTATATATTAGCTTTTTTCAATGTTGCGAAAACTCGAAAGACATATTTTAACGAAATTATATCTGGAGTCACAACATATCATAGACATAAAAGAACACTGTATATATTTTCTAATTTTGAACTGAATGGGTACCGAAAAATAGAGAATACTGAGGTCTATAGAATTAAGGTGTTTATTTCAATTTGTCGCTAATACATTGCACCATATTTTCATTTATCCTGACTTTTGCAGGGAGTGTTAGCAATTTCTCCGTGTGCTGTTTTCATTATTAAACATGAAGACTATGATTGGCTTGTTAGGGTATGAGAGCAAGCACTTTTCTTCATGATAATACAAAATCAGTGGGAGATATATGAACATAATTTCACCTTTATTTACTGTAGAGCAGCGAGAGGGATGTAGGCATATATTCCATAATTGAACATGAAAAATACTCATTCATTTCCGAAGAAAGGTTATTTATTGTTATTAGATGTAAATGAAACATGTAGAGAAACTGTCAAACTGAACCATTACTTTCTTGTTTATTTTACATTTGTTTTGGACCAAAACAAACGTGAGAATAAAAATCATTAGAACTGATATAGCAAAGCACTGTATTTGTTAGTAAATTTGTAATTGGTAAGTGTATGAAGTCTGATCTGTACAAGCTCCGTGCCATTAAATAGTGAAATTTTTTTAATGTCTATCAAAAACCTTTTTTTCCTTGGGTGCAGTAATTCTGATTTTGAATAATTAGCTAGAAAAAAACCTTTATATGACACTGTTTTAATATTCTGTTCTTGCTCATCTTGCATTTAATATATAAAAGTAATAAATGCTATTCTATTTTAAATGGTAAAAGGGATTCAATTACAGAGAAATTTGGCATGATATATGCTGCAGACAACAGACACCATCAGTTGGCACCTTGCGCTGCGGCTGACGGCATCTCCTAGAGTCCTTAAGACACCAATGACTCCAGTCCTCTGTAATATCATGCATTTCACATTGCCAGGGGAAGGACAATGGGAACTGTTTGTTTTCAGTGACCATCCGCTTAGAGGGAAAGGAGACGGGCGACAGGCAGACCTGTCCTTTGGGTGGGACGAGCAGGGTGCAGGGTCCCACAGCACTGCTGACACCCTCCATTTGTTAAAAAGTGTTGGCAACCACCACTTCTCTATCTGTGGGAGAAGAAATGTCTATCTATGGAGAGCTGTTGAGGGGATGCCTATCAGGGCGTATCAATGTGTGTATCTGTGTATGAAAAAAGATGGCATATAAGGAGATGTGGTTGAAGTGCGACAAGGGGTCCCAAAAACTGTTCTCACCCGGGGCGTCACAAATGCTAGAGGTGACCCTGGACTGAGATCATACAGTCCTTGAACCTTGAAGTTAGCACCAGAGGTGGGAATGACATTTTTTTGGTGAAGTTTTATTGCACGTTAAGAGTCACAAAGAATTATTTTTTTTTCATTTCCCGGCACAAGTGAGATGTTTGACAAAGAGAAATATAGAAAAAGAGAACCTTGCACTCGCAAGTTTACAACCTAAAGGCCCTATTCCTTGATGTCCGCCATTGTACGTCACTATTCCAGGGCAGGCACTAAATCAGCAGCCTGCCCTGGAACATCCCTTTAACCTAGATGATACTCGCAGTAACGTTTTCGCACCGCCTCGAGTTTCAACTCCTGGAGTCCATAGGACCACCATTCTAGCCGTGGGATAAGATTTATTGTGCCATGCGTATCTGATTTATTGGGGGTTTTAGCTGGTGTTATCTGATTCCTCACCAGCTTATAGTGGTGGTTAACTTTTCCGTTACCGCATCGGTGCGGTAATTAATGCTAGGACTTTGCAATACCTTACTTACACTAGCGCTAATTACTGATTACATGCCCCATGTTAAGAATAGGGTGCGCAAAGTAAAGTAAGCTTGCACAAGCTGGTGCAATCACCAATTCGTTAACGGATTTTTAGGAGGTTTAGCGTTAGAAAGGTAATATGGAGGCATACGTTAAAGTCACTAAACCTGATGCTACCTCTTACTCCCCCGAACGCTACAGTTAGCGTTCACTAGAGAACAGTGCCCTAAGAGGGGTAGGGTTAAATACAAGGTGAAGGTATATAACAGTGAAGAGAATGAGAGATAAATGGATGCATGGGGGCTATGAGAAATTGTGGTTATTGTAGAGTAAGCTGGTAAATTCTCTAAAATAGAATACTTTCAGAGACTTAAAAGGGGTTGCATTCAATAAATCTTGAACCAACTTTTGGTATTTGTATGTGTGTATATGTATGCCAACTGTCTGTGAATGTGCACATATGTGGTGCAGTAGACATGTGCATTCGTTTTAGTACTAAAACGATTTAGTCAGAATTTTGGGATAATTTAGTTTTCGTATGACTCAAGAGAAACGAAACTGCTCAGTACAAAAAACGAAAGAAACTAAAATTAAATGCACTACATTTTAGTTTCAGTCCTTTTTGTGATATTACATTGAGTGAAGGAGACCAGCAATGAAGAGCGCAACATCGCAATATCCGAAGTTCTGCACACTCCACATGCCAAATGCAGTAGGATGTTCTATACAGAGAGGGGCATTAATTAATGCAGGAGGATGTTCTATACATTATACAGAGAGGGGTATTAATGCAGGAGGATGTTATATACATTATAGAGAGAAAGGTATAAATTGAGGAGGATGTTCTATACAGCGAGGGACAGTAATTAGTTCAGGAGGATGTTCTATATATTATACATAGAGGGGTATTAATTAATGTAGGTGGATGTTGTATACATTATACAGAGAGGGGTATTAATTAATGCAGGAGGATGTTCTAACATTATACAGAGAGGATCCTTTTTTTCAGCCCTTTAAATCCAGTGGCTGTGAGCGCTGAGATCGGCTGCTTGTTACATTATCTCTCAGTACAATGTATCAGGCTCAGTTGTTACAGTAACTGACTGTAATAACGCTCAAAGTTTCAGTAAAACAAGGAAATAATATTGTTCTAACCTCTTATATATAAAAATATTATTTACTAGTTTTACTGAAACTCTGAGCGCTGTGATGAGCAGCAGTCAGTTACTGTAACAGCTTTATTTTATTTATTTATAAAGGATTTTACCAGGAAGGATACATTGAGATTTCTCTCGTTTTCAAGTATGTCCTGGGTTCAAGAACATTGAAGTGCCTGACACGGGGCAGTATTACAATGTTGGTGCTAACTTAACCAGAGCTGTTGTATACTGAAAACCTCCATAGGCTCTAATGGCTCAGGGATGTTTACAACAGCTCTGGTTATGTTAGCACCAACTATGTAATATGGCCCATATTGTGCTGAGAGTGAGAAACTCTGAGCGCTGTGATGAGCAGCAGTCAGTTACTTTAACAGCTTTGCCTTACACATTGTGCTGAAAGTGAGAGATACTGTGACAAGCAGCGATCTCAGCCCTCTGAGGAGCCACTACAATAGTAATTGTATCCATTGGTTTTCGGATGAATGAAATTAGTTTTCATACTAAAGAACTGAAAACGAATTTCTTTAGCAACTAAATAAATTGCATTTTAGAACTAATCCATTAGTTCAAAACGAAATTTTGTGCTGTGCACATGTCTATGGTGCAGTATAAGTTGTTAATAGTATCTGTGTATAATGTACATGTTTAATAAGAGGTGTATGAATGGCTGTATACAACAGATGCATTTTTTAAGGTGTTTATTATAGCATTTATTGTGTAGTATATAATGCCAGTACATAATCTAGATAAATGCAATACAAGGTGCATTTAGTACTTGTACAGTATATAGTGTCTGTGTACAATATGAAAACAGATACGTGTTCCATGCCTGGCCTCTGGAGCTCACACTTACCATGGCTGGACATGATGCTGCTGTTGCTCCTATGGCCTCGCGCGCCTCTCATAGTACATGCTGGGCTGCTCTTGCAGCCGACTGCCATGATGCTTAGGCTCAGAGAGGCTGCTCAGTGAGTGGTTATGAGCTCTGTGCTGTATATCTGCCAACCTATATATCTATACAGCCATACACCTGCCCACCTTTATATGTACACAACTGTACATATCTGCGCAATTGCATATAAGTGCCTACTCAGCTGTATAAAACAAAACTTGTTTTATTTTCACGCAATTTAAAAATAGATCCAACAAAATATCCTGCTAACAGCTCATAAAGAACTTAATCCAAATCTGTTCTCATCTCATAAAAATGTTACAAAACTGTGGACCTATATGGCTCTAGTAATATCAGCAGGTTTGTGTTCTGTGCCCTATATGTGTATATAAAAACATAAATCCACTCCAGCACTCTGCTCCCACTACTCCTGGGTGGCAGTGCACTTCATGCTGCATTATTTGTTTATCTAAGAAACAGTTACACAAGAGTATATATTTGTAGAATCTAGCCTTCTTTGTGTATTCCTTGAGAGGTGCAGTAACAATTTATACCTTTTCATCCAGTTTTTCCATTTTCATCACCGGCCTCTTGTCAGATTATTTGGTTCCATTCGGTTTTATTTGTGTTTTTTGGAGAACACTCTCAAAGACCCCTAAACATTTGCAGTAACTATTTTATTTCTAATTGGAGCAATACGTCCATGGATGGCTACATTTCTGTTCAGTTCATCAAATCTTTGCATGGAGAGTCTCATTTAAATTCTGAAGTATAATACCAGGTGCTCCTCGGGACGCAGAGCAGAATATAAGCATGGGATACTTAGCCCTGGCGACATGTAAACTTGAAGTGATGTAGTCCCCAGGAACTCTGTATGGTTAATGAGTTTTTTTATATATATTTTTAAAAGAATGAAATATAAGTTAATTCATTTAGCACAATGAACAAAGATCAAATAAAAATGTTATATTGATTTTCCTGTTGTCTTGATTCCACCCATATTTCACCTACTAGTGTCTCTCATTCTAATCTAATGTCCCCATTAACACAAAACTCCAGATCATAAAATTATTTTGACACTGAGGCCACCACGACTTAATAATCAACAAGTGTTGAGGAGACTTCTGATCCTCTTATGTATTATCTCATGTTGTGTCGACTTTCTTCTGGCATTTTGTGGAACATTTAAATATTTCCCCCTACTGAGAACATAATATACTCCATATATTGTATGTAATTGTGTATAGCATAAGCATATATGCTGAGCACTCTCTCTCACCACATAAAAGAGAATTAAAACATTGTACTTCCACACCATCTCCAAGCAACTCAGATTCATCATAAAAAAATATTTTTCACAAAAAGGACAATAAGGCATATAGATTTAAAATAATGCAACATTTATTAAGTAAATGTAAGATAATAAAAGTCAATTTGCAGAATATAACAGGTTGATAGGGGAATTGGAAGCCATAATAAGACATAAATATTATTATAGATTTGGCATTAAATTAGCCATGATGTGGTCGACCTCTGGACTCACAGAGAGTCATCCTTCAGCTGGCAGAAGAGGAAAAACCACCTGTGGGGGGTGGAAACCCCTGGGGAACCATGCATGAAGAACTCCGCTTCCCTCAGGGCATTAAGGGTTGGTCAGTTTAAGGGGCAATTGCTTAGAAAGACACATGTACTGTAGACCGACAAACATATAAAGACAGAAAGAAAGAGACGGACATAACCTGCTGAGCAGTAGTCAAATTTCTCCTACCCCCACCCTCCTCCTCCCTCTATTGCAGCCGTGCAAAGCTTAGGGGGATGTCCTGGATGGCTGTTCCATGTATCCACCACCCTCTCAGTAAAATAATTCTTCCTGATGTTATTTTTAAACCTTTGCCTCTCTAATCTTAGACTATGTCCTCTTGTTTTGCTACTTTGTTTACTTTTAAATGTACTCCCTTCCTCTACCTTGTGGATTCCCTTTACGTATTTAAACGATTCTATCATATCTCCTCTGTCTCTTCTTTTTTCAAGCTATACATGTTAAGATCATTAAGCCTTTCCTGGTAACTTTTCTCCTTCAAGCCGTACACCATTTTAGTAGCCCTTCTCTGAACTCTCTCTAAGATGTCTATATCCTTCTGGAGATACGGTCTCCAGTACTGCACACAGTACTCCAAGTGAGGTCTCACCAGTGCTCTGTACAGTGGCATGAGCACTTCCCTTTTCCTACTGCTAATACCTCTCCCTACACAACCAAGCATTCTGCTAGCATTTCCTGCTGCTCTATTACATTGACTACTTACCCTTAGATCCTCTGCAATAATAACCCCTAAATCCCTTTCCTCAGATGTTGAGGTTAGGACTGTATCAAATATTGTATATTCAGCCCTTGGGTTTTTACGCCCCAGGTACATTATCTTGCACTTATCCACATTAAAACTCAATTGCCACAGCTCCCACCATTTTTTTAGTTTACCTAAATCATTTGGCTGATCCCTCCAGGAACGTCAACCCTGTTGCAAATCTTTGTGTCATCAGCAAAAAGACATACTTTACCATTAATACCTTCTGCAATATCACTAATAAAAATATTAAAGAGAATGGGTCCAAGTACTGACTCCTGAGGTACCCCACTGGTAACAAGACCTTGCGCCGAATAAACTCCATTTACCACAACCCTCTGTTGCCTGTCACTCAACCACTGCCTAATCCATTCAGCAATATTGGAATCCAAGCTCAAAGATTGCAATTTATTGATAAGCCTTCTATGCGGAACAGTATCAAAAGCCTTACTGAAATCTAAATAAGCAATGTTTTACTGCACCACCTTTGTCTATTATTTTTGTTACCCAATCAAAAAAATCAATAAGATTAGTTTGGCATGATCTCCCAGAGGTAAACCTATATTGTTTCTGATCCTGTAATCTATGTGTTTTTAGATGTTCAACAATCCTTTCCTTTATCATGGTTTCCATTAATTTCCCCACTACTGACGTAAGACTAACTGGCCTATAGTTCCCCGATTCCTCTCTACTACCCTTCTTGTAAATGGACACAACATTTGCTAATTTCCAGTCTTCTGGGATGACTCCCGTTAACAGATTTATTTAACCAATCCTTGTTAACGGTTTTGCTATTACACCAATGAGCTCTTTTAATAATTTAGGGTGGATCCCATCAGGCCCCATTGACTTATTTGTCTTTACTTTAGACAGCTGCTGTAGAACCTCCTCCTCTGTAAACTCATATGTAAATGTCTCTTTAGTGTTTCCTCCTAACTGAGGTCCTTTTTCTTCCTTTTCTTCTGCAAAGACTGAACAAAAATATTCATTGAGGCAGTCAGCGAGACTTTTATCCTCTTCTACATACCTTCCTTCCTTTGTTTTTAATCTAACTAATCCTTGTTTTACTTTTCATTTCTCGTTTATGTATCTAAAAAATGTTTTGTCCCCCCTTTTTACTGACTGAGCTATTTTCTCTTCTGCATGTGCTTTGGAAGCTCTTATAAATTGCTTTGCCTCTTTCTGCCTAATCTTATAGAACCTCCAAAGCAGCAAAGTCTTATCTAAAGTATTTAAGCACCAAGTCTTCAGACACATCCAAATGAGGCGCAGATCTATACACCATACAGAGGGATACAGATGAAGCTCTGTCAGAGCCTCGGAAGTGTCTGAGAGATCATAGAATGCTCAGGCTGTTACACCAGCATCTAACTGTATGACATAACAGAAGCTGCCTGTATGACATCAGATTGTCTTGGCTTTCAATACACAACTAAGGAGAGTTGTTGCAGTGGGGGGATGAGAGATGAATAATATTAATATAAAAGGGGACTGATGTACAAGTGGGAACTACACTATCAATAAGCATTTTCTAACAATACAGGATAAACATCACATTCATAAAGCCCTCTTCCTGTTTCCCTGAGATGACATGGGGCTCTATGCCACACTTATCCAGACCAGGGTTATCTCTCCCCATCATCAATGTCTGTTAATCTCTCTCCTCAATTTAAATTAAATATTCATGAACCTGCACTTTTTATATACTATACAGTCATTCTCATTTCTTGCCCGTTATATTTCTCCTGACATTATTTCTATAGTTGATTTAGTCAATAATTCTAAGATGTTGTGATTGTGAACTGACAGGTTTCATGTTGGTCTTGTTTCTGATGTTTCTATCATCAGCGGTGGGCAGTGGCAACTCTAGGAACAATATTAAGGGGGCACATAAGATACCACAGTCAAAAGGGGGGCACTAATCATTTTCGCCACTAAATCAAACCACTGAAAAAAACCTAAATAAGTATATATAACTAAGATTCCATAATCCCAGAGTAATGTGATGCAATGATACCTTTTCGTTTTACTACCTGGTACAAAAAATGTATATTTTATTCGCCGCAATTCGGTGGTTTTTGCTGACATCCGATAACTGCTTCAGCAACTCCAATTTTCGTCAATTACGGTGACCATTCGCTAAATAGGGAATTCACCATATTTTTGACAAAATTGATTCCCCGAAATAGAAACATAGAAAAATGTAGACAGATAAGAACCTTTCGGCCCATCTAGTCTGCCCAATTAATGTGACAAAAAGTAAAGGATCTAAAGCTGAATTGACCCTTTAGATTCTAACATCCATAATAACCCCTAAAATGCCATAAACTCAGGGAAATACAGTAAAAATAATTAACAGTGTGGCATGTAGCCTACCCATTAACCCTAAAATGCCATTAATCAAGGGAAAACATGAAATGAATAGGCTGAGGCATGTAGCCAACACATTAACCCCTAAAATGTCATTATTCAAGTGAAAACATTACATGAATAGACTGAGGGGCATGTATCCTATCCATTAACTCCTAAAATGCCAGTTATCAAGTGAAAATGAGAAATATATACACTGTGAGGCATGTAACCTACTCATTAACCAATAAAATGCCAGCAATAAAGTGAAAACATGAAATGCATACAATGTGAGACATGTACCCATTAACTCCTAAGGCTAGGGTCAGACGAACGCATTTTTCACGTTGTCTGTGAAAAAGTGCGTTCGAACGAATGGACGTATTTTTTCACGGAATACGCGATAGCAGTCATACGATGCGCATTTTCGTCCGTGATTTTGTACGGATCATCAATAAAACCCTTTTTGCATCTGGACGTTATGTTGGCCGGACGTGTGCAGCGTCTGACGTCTCCCAATCACGCAAACACGCCGCTATGCGGACGCAGCGCACTCTGTACGTCAGTAGTAGCGGTTTGACGTTCTAGAAAAAATGCGTTCGTTTGCCACTTGCGTTGCGCGGACGGACTTTCATGCGGCCGTTCTTCGTATGTTACCCGGCATTGGACGTCATTTGCTGCTAGCACGGCCGTGATTTCGTGCGGTTAGACGCACGTTAAAAATGCTTTCGTCTGACCTTAGCCTAAAATGGCAGTAATATATGAAAAAATAAAATGTATACTGTGAGGAATGGAGTATGCCCATTAACCCTTAATATACAACTAAAACTAAAGTAATACACAATGTAATATATAGTCCGACCATTCATTTTCACCCTGTGAAAAAAAACATTACATTTTTATTTTATTATTTATGACTTTCTCTTTAAACTAAATATGGTCATGTTGGGTATCATTGGAAAGGCCAGACTCTGCTCTTTCCAATGACACCTCGATCACCATGTATTAACCACGGGGCTGGAGAAACCGCGGTCCGAAGATGTGGGGAAAGCTGGATGCTGAATCCTGGTGGGGGGACACATGGGGGCAAAGAATAACCTAGGAGGGGAAATTGCACCCCCTGGCCCCCCTAGAGGCGCCTTTGGCGGTGGGGTTTGACCAATCCTCCTGCGAGTCCTTTGGGAGCTACTTAAATTGGCATGCTTTGGTGTGCTCACGATTGCAATCACTTATAAGCATGTAGCTGCCTTGTTTTTTAATTGATAGGGTGGTAGGTCATATGTGGATGAGGTACGTGTGGAATAAATAGAATATATTAATAATACATAATTTAAAACAACCAGAAATGTTCGGGATAAGTTTGGGTTTCTTAATCTTCAGTATTTTTATCTCTACAAGTTAATTTACGGGTTTTTAGGTTTTTGAGTGCCACTTAGTTGATTCCATCAAATAAATACACAACATTACAAGATGTGTTCAATAGTGATGTGAGACATATGCAAACTAAGTCAATCTTTAAATCTTTATAAAAACAAGCCTGGAGTGTAATGATTTTTAAATATAAGCATAATTATGCAGCAAAGTGGTTTTTTTTTGCCTTTGGCTCAAATACTACAACTCTGCAAATATAATAAGTAATATTTTGAACAACCATAACAGCTTATTGATTAAACAATACATAAGAAAGCTACAGCACAATATAATGTGTGCGCAGTCATATTACCAAGGATCAAAAGCACTTTTTTTTTTTAATTGTACAATTTTTGGTAGCAGAGAGCTGGCTATAAAAAGCGACACACAATAAAACTAATTATCCTCAGATGCTACAGAGACCAGATTTGAAGGCCAAGGCCAAGGATGTCACCAGCACCGGGGAAAGTTAAGCATGCAGTGAACTGAGATTTGCAATTAGTGTCTTTTGCTGTGTTGGCCAACAGTGTACATCTCCATCTGTGCTATCGCAAGGCCATACGCTTCCAGCTCATCTAGCAGCAGTGACACCTGCTGGAAAATATTATATATTTATGTGTCAGACAAAATAAGGCACTCTCCAGGATTCTAAAATAATATTGCAAAAGAGTGACAGCCATACAAATTGCGTGACTGTGCCCCGCTTGACCAATGAGACCAAAGCGTAGACTTTCAATCTAAGAACTACCAGTGCCGTTGGCCAAATAATTCATAATAACGCTAAATTAATACGTGGCTCAATCTGATTCTGTGTAAATATTCCACAGGGTCTCTTTAACCCAATTTCATTTCAACAGTGCAGTAACAGATGTTCATCTGATTCTTCTTTGTGCTAGAGGCATGATGGGATGTTGGGGGTATAAATGGAAACTATGTCCTCTAAGACAGTGTTTCCCAACTCAGGTCCTTAAGTCCCCCCAACAGGTCAGGTTTTCCAGATATCTGAAGCAGAGCACAGGTGTTATGATTTACTGCTCAGTGATTGCAGGATTCCGTCTGCATTTCCCCAAGACAATCCTTAAAATCTGGCCTGTTAGGGATATCTGAGGACCGGAGTTGAGAAAAACTGCTCTAAGACATTGAGGACCAGGATTGGGAACCAATGTCCTAGAGCAGTTTTTCTCAACACCAGTCCTCAAGTACGCCTAAGAGTCCAGATTTTAAGGATTACCAGACTGAATACTGTAGTCCCTGAGCAGCAAATGCTAACACCTGTGCTGTGCTTCAGATATCTAGCAAACCTGACCTTTTAGGGGGACCTGAGGACAGGGTTTGGGAACCACTACTCTAGGACACTAAAAACTAAGCCTGAGAACCAATTGTTTTCCTGAGCTAAAAGTTAGCTCTTTCAATGTTGGTCAATATATGTTGAGAAACTGTTCACTGCTTTAATCAAAAAGATTTAAAAAAATGAAAGGAAAAAAAAGCAAATATACCTTGGCTTGCAGGCATAGCTAAAGTCCGTTGAAAGCCCCATTGACATGATTATGGTTCTTAAGTGTACATTGGAATTTTGCCACACGATGAGCATCAGAAATAGTTCCCATTGTGAATAATACGTGTTGAGACAGTACATTAGACATGTGTGTTTCGTTTTGTCCGAATTCGAGTTCTTCCGAAAATTCACTATTTTTCGTTTTCGGAAGCATTTCCAAAAACGATACTCGGCTGTCCAAAATTTCGAATTGGTCCGAAAGAACGAATCAAAATGATCCGTACTGATCCGAAAAGATCTGAGACGATCCAAAACGAAAAATACCGCCGTGCACATGTCTACAGTACATTATTTGTACCAGGTTTGCTGCAATGGCCCAAATGGCCAGTATAGCACATACTCTGTATGCTCTGTAAAGTCAAATATAACAATTTTATGGAGCTTCATTCCACTTTACACAGACAAACACTTTGGGCCCTATTACATTCTTCACGCAAAACTGCTTGCGCAACTCGTGGATTTGTGCACCCAGCGTTAAACGTTAACGCGAGTAAATCAACGCTGGAATTACAATCCTCGTGCATTTTCTCATACGTCGAGCAATAACGCGCGTAAAACGAAAAGGAAAACAAACGCGCACGCAGCAACGTTGCGCGCAGAAATCAGTGTGCGGACTGTTTTTTCACGCGATTCAGCCAATCAGAATTAAGAACCACAATTATCTCACGTTAAGTTTTTGCACCTGTCAAAGTCAATCTGCGCATATATGCTGCATCAATAAAAAATGCACACACAACTTCACAAATTTATTGGTTTGTGTATGTTTAGAATGTGTAACTATACTTTGCTGCGTTTTTTTTTGGGCTGGTGTATTTGGTTTCGGCCAGGTTGATTGAATTTGCCATTAACACCAGCTTTTAGGAGTTGCTAAAATTATGCGCGCAAAGGCTGTGCGTTGCAAACTGCGCATAGATTGTAATACCATCCGCGTACCAGCGCACAAACGCATTTGCGCTCACATTGTTAAGTATAGGACACGCACAGTACAGTAAGCTCGTGCAGCGTTTGCGCAGTTTCACCCGCGGTAGACGTATACGTGCGTTTGTTGCGCTGACATTGTAATACGACGTTCAGCGCAAAAGGGTTTTGCCCCTCGCGTTAATGCGTTTTTGCAAAGATTGTAATAGGGCCCTGTAAATTTTATTTTTATACTTACATTTTTATTTTGGATCAGAGCTTTACTACAGCCATTAACCCCTTTACTACAAAGTGAATTTCCATAAAACCACTAGCAGGATCTTTTGTTTTTAGGGAAAATGACTTTCCAATACCCACACAACGAATATATACAGAGGCTGATTGACGTTGCTTCAATGGCCCCACCATTCCTGAACCACTGGCACCAATGATCCTGCTGTTCAGTAAAATTCCTCTTGTCTTCCTCAACCAACCAATCCCTCTAGACTGTAAGCTCCTATGAGCAGGACCCTCTACACCTAGTGTTTCCATCCTATGTCCGTTTATCTGTATCTTGTTCCCTTTGGTTATTGTAAAGCGCTGCGGAAACTGTTGGCGCTATATAAATGATGACAATAATAATAAGGTGTCCCTCTGTATATGTTCACTGTAGGTAAGCACTAATCAGGCAGGGGGTTTCCTCTGCTGACCGTAAAGCATTGCTACATATACATTATAGCTTGAGCTACGTTATTCCACGCAGTAAAAGCTGGTCTAAAAGCTTCTCAGACAATTTCAACACAATGGCTGACAGGTGCAATTGTTGAAATTTCTGGGGTCGGTTCTTGAGCCCATTTGCAAAGAAATTTCATTTGCAATAAAATGCATTCCTCTGCATTGCTCCAGAATAAGACTACAGCGAGTATATGCGACATCAGGCGCTCTTAAAGATCGAGTATACTCAGTCCTAGTAGTGAAGGGGTTAAGCAAGATGTTCTGTATTGATTTGCAGTAGACATGTGCATTTCATTTCATCCGAATCGAAATTTGGACGAAAATCCAATTTTAGTTTTCGGAATCAATTCCGAAAACGAAAATCAGCAATCCGAAATTCCAAATCGGTCCAAAAAAATGAAACACAGTAATAACGAAAAAACTAAACGAAATTGATCAGAGACGAAAGATAAAAAAATCAATGCAATTCAAAACATAGTAATGGGTTAATGGCATCTCACAGGGCACAGTTTATATCCCAGTCAGGGGTTAATGGGCATTAGGCATCTCAAAGGACACAGTTTATATCCCAGCTAAGGGTTCATTTCTGCTCTCCATGGTGCTGAATGGGTTTATAAAATACAAAATAAAAATGAAATTGGTGATAAAAATGAATTACGAATGGATCCAAAACACGAAATAACTAATAAAAATGAAAAACAAATCGATCCAAAAACGAAATACAGATCATCCGAATTAATGAATCAGTCCAAAATACTTAACCAAATCGATCCGGAACTAAAACAAACCCGTAACGAAAAAATCCGAAACGAAAATTTGGGCCATGCACATGTCTAATGTGCAGTTTGCCAACTACTTTTGTATTTGTTAAATCGAACAAAATAAAAATAAAATAGTCTTGTATAAAATATCTGTGTTTTTATGTAGATCAGTTAAGTGGTGAGAAATAATTTAAACGTTAAAATATCTTAATACCTTTACAATCAGCTGGATTTAGACTAGAATAGGTAAGACCATATCGCTTATTCGGAAAGCTCTGTGTCACATGCTGTTGGAAATGTACTACAATGGATTTGAGATTTGTTCAGTTAATTTTGGTGGTTTTGAATGATATTGTTGTTTTCTGGATTCTTCTTAATTTAGCAGACTTTATAATTACATGGCAGCTTTCCATACAGGCATCAGTGAGCAAATGGCAGTAACTTAAGTAGCACAGATGCAGCGATTAGTATAAGGCAGGGACATCACAATAGCAGTTTTAATTATTTTCTCATGTTCTAAAATGCTATTTTCACATAGATAATGATTGCCATAACGGATTCTATAAATTCAATCAACCCCTGTGAGCTGCAAAATGCTCAAACAAAACCCAATGCAGGTGTACCCGCAATGGATTTCTCTGTTACACCTGACATTTTTAACTATTAAAGGATAAAATTGGATGTTAGAATGTTTTCTTTAATAATCAATGTAGATCATATTTCGGTGTTTCTAACCATTTTCCTACCAAGTGGTTTTTCATAAAATCTACTGCAGGTATCCCAGCAGTTAGTGCTTGCGTTCCAGGGTGAGGTGCTCAGCTAGCGCCTGCCCCGGAACATCACGGTAAAATTGGTACATTACAGGGAAACCTGTAGGTGCAGATTTTCCCAGCTGGCGTCCCCATTTTAGTACGTGAAAGGTATTTTAATATGATAGGTAGTTTTTAATTCTTGCATTAGTGTGAAATTCCCCCTCCCATTTAAAGTGTCAAACCCTGCAAGTCTTTTATTGCATAGGATGTTAGCCTGTGGAATTTAGCCATTTCCTTTGTGTGCAGGAAAGGGTGTGTGAACAGTGTAAGCTAGAGAAAAGCTGTCTCTGAATCAAATGTAGTAATTTTTGTCTCACTCTTGGTTAAACTCTGACGTAGAAATGTATCTGTATGCTGATTAGCTATAAGTTCTTTGAAATCTAATAAAAAGTCTGTCTAAGGAAGGATATTTTAGACATGACTGACGCTACATTGCTTTGTGGCTGATTTTGGTGCCTCTCACCATGGTGTAGCGCCGTGCCCGTGTTCAACTTTGATATATGAGAAGAAACTTGAAAAAGGTTTATTGAAATTTCATAAATGGTAATTATTATAGGGAATTTGTTTTTGTTTGCTTAAAATTCTAATTATCAGTTGTTAAAAGAACATAGTGTAATACTGTAAAAACAGTGATCATAACACGCAGCCCCTGCTGAAATCTCACTCACAGGGTTTAAGAGGTTTCAATGCACATAGCGTTGTCTTTCCTTTGGGTACTTTGTTAGCAGAGAGCCCAGGGTGCTGTCCTGTGGGCAGGTAATTCCACCAGGTTCCATATAGCTCCACTGCTCCTTAAATAAGTGCCAGGGCTCCACTCAGAAAAAGGTTCCACTTAGAGAAATATTCTCTAAGTGGAACCTTTCTCTGAGTATAGCTATATGGAACCTGGTGGAATTACCTGCCCACAGGACAGCACCCTGGGCTCTCTGCTAACAAAGTACCCAAAGGAAAGACAACGCTATGTGCATTGAAACCTCTTGAACCCTGTGAGTGAGATTTCAGCAGGGGCTGCGTGTTATGATCACTGTTTTTACAGTATTACACTATGTTCTTTTATCATCCTTGTTCCCTATAGATCTCTACCTTTTTCTGTATTGTTTTATTGCACGTCGCTTGGAGGAGACGATTTAGAGATCTATAAGGTTGTACACCACCATTTGTTCACTGCCTTGGGAAAGAGCACATTCTTTGTTTGCTGTAATTATCAGTTGTTGTCTGAAGTGGGATTTGCCATTCGGATGTATCCTTACATTTAAATGTATCCTTACATTTGAATGTATCCTTACATTTGCTTGTTCAGATTTTGCGAACTTGCCTCCAGGCTTGTTTTTTGTTTATTTTCCTTGAAGTTAAAGCTATGGTTCAGAGCTTGTTGATTTTTTTTTTGATTTTTTTTTCGTGCAAGGTTGTACTCTTTGTCTTGGTTTGTTTTTGTCAATTTATGTATTGTAGTAAAGGAAAAATCGTTTGAGGACCTCACATGTGTTGTTTGAACTCGCCCGCTGTGCTGAGTATAGTGTATTGTATATGCTGGAAATTGAACTGATAAAAAAAGACAAGAGATGTTTCTAGTTGTATTGTCTCCGTTCTGTGTCTATCTTTTACTTAAATTCTGGTGTTTTTGGTAGTCCATATCTTGTAATTGTGAGCATTTTATTTTAATTGATTTAGGTTTGGTTTCTTCTCATATAGCAAGATAGACAACAAAATAGTGTTGCTTCCGTTGAGAGCAATTTTTCTTTTGCATTCTTGCCATTTTTTTTATTTTTATTTTTTTTATTTTGTTTCTTGCCATTGATTACGTCTGTTTATTTAAATGTTTGTCTTTACTAACCATTAATGTATGTGTTTATCTTTGATGTTTTGTATTTCGTAGTTTTGATATTGTGTTTTTCATATGCAATTTATGTATAGGGACTGCCTTTTTTACCACAGGTTGCTTCGTATGTGTTTTTACTGCTTTGCCTTGAGTAAAAAAAAAAAAAAGACAGGAAATGGAGACAATTTCAATCGTGCTTGCTAATTTTTTTTTCCTTCTCATAAAATTTTGTAGGAAAAGTTCTTTCTTTCTATTTGCAATGTGTAGTAGTTATAATGATGTACAAAGGAAAGATTTATTTGGTTGTGAGTTCTGGAATGTGTCGAATTTTCGTGCTATAATGGGAGAGCTGTGATTGTAGCTGTTTGTGCTGGGTATTTTCGTGTGATTCAAATGTGTATTTTATTTGGTATATAGCGTATTGGATGGCTGGGATGATTGCAAGATTTTATGGAGACAGATGTGGAATAAAACGTAATTATAGGAGCTGGATTTACTGTAAATGGATGATATAAGTTGATGTATGATATATATAAAAAATTAGTGTATCACGGTGATGGGCGTCGTCAATCTGCCTTAATATAAGTTATACATTTTCCCAAAAGAGGCGTGGTCGGTTATTTTCCTCTGGTCTTTGTTTGAGTCCAGCACAAAGGGATCGACCACAACTTAATTTAGGTTATATGTTTTGCCAAAATGGCTGACTGAGATCATTTACAGGTTTTGTAACTTGTATAATGTAATATATATGTAGGTTCATCATAATAAAGTAAGCAAAGAGATCCTGTAGTTGTTTGAAATCTAAGAGGATGAAGTGATATAAAGCTGAAGGATTTGAGTGAAAGTTTAATGGAAAGCGCCTACAGGTTTTGTAGCGCTGTACAAAGGAAATTAGGCAGATTTCAAATGAGAGGTGTTTTTTTTTTTGTTTTATTGTAGTTGACTAAGGGAGATGGAAGGTTGTAGTTTGGTATCTTGAGTATTGTTTGTTTGTTTTCTTTTTTCTGCAGTGGTAGCCAGATGTCTAGTTTTATTTTTTTGCTGTCTGATGTTTTTGTCTTTTGGTGTGAAGTGCAACAATGTATGACTGTGCCCCCATTGAATATTCTTGGAGGGAATAAAACAGGTTGTAAAATAGCTGCACAAACACTTCACGTTTGAATGTTTGTTTTTAACCAATATCCTTAATAATGATTGTAGTTTTAGATGTTTATTAAGAATCTTTTTCTCTGAGTTTCCTGAGAACTTTGTGCTAATTAACGCATCAAGTTTTAAACATGGCCCTCTATACTTTCTTTCCCAGTTTATGATATTTTTGCTATGTGTTTTTTTATTTGAATAGAAGAGCATTTTGAGAAAATTGGTGACCATTGCAAAGTAGAAAAAAAACAGTTTTCATATTTTTCTCCCAGCCCCTCCATTTTCTCTCTCTCTCTCATGACCACTCCTTTTTCTTTGTGTCCAAAAATGTGTTGCATTTTTTCTCCATTTTAAAAGTATTTTAACCATATAAATTTTAACGTTTTTGACAGGTCAATAATACATTTTTTTCCCAAGTTTTTTACTTTTAGGTGAAAATTACCCATGCATGCCAACTTTGATCAAGCTAGATGGAAGATTATTGAATACCAATATTGATAAAGCTGTTGGAATTGAAGGAAATTTACTTAAACACATTATCATTTCACATTGCAATGTTACATCAACCGGATAATAAGGAATTATCAGACACCAGGCAATAAAACATTCTAATTTATCGACAACTCATCAATAAATCATGCGATTAAAGAAGATCATTAATTTGGAAATAAAACTTAAGACATGTCAGTTTTACAAAACAGTTATTTTCAACCAATAAGACAGAAGACAAAGAAAGAAGATAATGTATTTTTATATGCTGATGGATTATCTTTGTGTTGTCGTCTAAGTGATAATTATTTTGTGTCTTTTATTATTTTACATTTTATTATTTTTGTTGTTCGGTTACAATCAATATTGTACAAATTCCCTGACACATTTAGGATTATTGAAGATCACATCCAATTAAAAATTAGAGTTAATTAATGTATTTAGGAACATATAATTTAATGCATTTGCATAAATACGTTTCATGACATATATAGTGGTAAATGGAAAGTTTTAATTCGGTAAAATTAATGCGGTTTTTATTTTTTTGATTTCATTTGAGGATTGGTTTGTTTTATAAACACCAGATTTGTTTTAAAACACCGAACAAGACTGAATAGGATAGTAATTAATTATTTTTTGATATTTAGAATGGGTGGAGTATGCACTTCGGCGATTTCCCTTTTGAGCCAAAGTTGCGTATATATATTTTTCTCTAACAATGAGTCAGAAGTAGTATAATTTTCTTTGCGGGGAAATTTTAAAATTTATTATCTGTGTCTCTTCTTGTGTAAATTAATTTTTTTTTGTTTTCATGCACTTGAGAGTGACAATGAATGAATGGATGTATATGATTAGTGGGTTATACCATATTTTCTTTTCTTTTTTATTTTCTTTATTGTTGCTAAAACCGTATCACATCATCAAGAAACCTGACAGTCACAATGACTGCATATGGAATGAATCTTGGACATTTTGTGTCAAGGTCAAAGGTCACAGGTAATAAGCAACCAGCGCAAAGAGACAGCTTGTTCAGGAGTCCCTATGGTGGGAGCTCTGATGACATTCATTGATTATGCATCTCAAGCTGGGATGTTGAAAAAAGACCACACCTTGATCTCGCACTGTGGACTACGGTATTAGATTATGGAATATTATTTTTTTTATTTAATCCCCTAGATAAGTGTGAGAAAGGATTGGATTTGTGAAAATGAGAATATATTTCTTGAGTGTGTGTGTGAATGCAGGTGTGTATGCGTTTTGTGGAGTGAAGCTGAACATAGGAAAACACACAGATATAGATCTGACTCATGTTGATTTATTAGATAAATGAACTTTTACATTCAAGTTATTATACTTTTCTTGTTCGGTGAATTATATTTTGGGAAATGGGAATAAATAGTTATTTAATGTCTAGATTAGGTATTTTTGCCTACGCTCCAAGTGTGGTTCACTGGAAGAGTGAATCTAGATAGATAAGTGTATTTTATGCTCATAAAGGGCCTCCTTGGGGAATCCTTTTCGTATATTGTACAGGTATTAGGCGAGGATACTATGGCCCCAGGTATAATTAGTTTAATTGTTTAGTTTGTTTTATCCATTTTAGTGATCATGATTGTATGTGTGATCAATGAGACGATTGAAAGGTATTTTAATATGATAGGTAGTTTTTAATTCTTGCATTAGTGTGAAATTCCCCATCCCATTTTAAGTGTCAAACCCTGCAAGTCTTTTACTTGCATAGGATGTTAGCCTGTGGAATTTAGCCATTTCCTTTGTGTGCAGGATGGGTGTGTGAACAGTGTAAGCTAGAGAAAAGCCATCTCTGAATAAAATGTAGTAATTTTTGTCTCACTGTTGGTTAAACTCTGACGTAGAAATGTATCTGTATGCTGATTGGCTATAAGTTCTTTGAAATCTAATAAAAAGTCTGTCTAAGGAAGGATATTTTAGACATGACTGACGCTACATTGCTTTGTGGCTGATTTTGGTGCCTCTCACCATGGTGTAGCGCCGTGCCCGTGTTCAACTTTGATATATGAGAAGAAACTTGAAAAAGGTTTATTGAAATTTCATAAATGGTAATTATTATAGGGAATTTGTTTTTGTTTGCTTAAAATTCTAATTTATCAGTACGCACTAGGGAATAGTGCCCACTGAGTCTAAATGCACTAGGACATAATCAAATTGCATTTAAAGACTGTATAGATTAGATAGAAAGAAAGCCCCCTCTGCTGGTCAATCGCAGTAACACAGCGGTAATGCAGTAGGGGCATGATGCGAGTCTCTGAAGGAGACTCGGAGGTCCAAGCACTTCAAAGGGCTCTTTCAAATTGATTGTCATGTCATGTCCAATGTACTGGAATATTAGGAAGAAGTTCTGGAGCCATTGTCAAGTGAATTTTGTTAGCCAAATACATTTCGCCAAATACAGGCAAATTGACAGTGAAATATGGTGCATTTCGCCACAATTCTCTATGATTTGGCACTATTCAGCGGCACCGAAATTAGAGAGCTAATGATTAGTCTATTGACAGAGTGCCGCATTGCACTAAAATTGCATCAAAATGATCTGAATTTGGTGATTTCAATTTGACTGCCAAATCTAATAGGTTTTAATGTAATATCTTTAATAATTTTTTTAAAGACCATTATTATTTTTTTACAAAAAGTGTTAATTTTATTAACATCCTTTTTGTATTTTTTTATCTTTTAAAATACTTTTTTATCTTTTAAAATACTTTTTTATAATTTTTTAACAGACATTTTTGTTAATTTCAAAAGACCTTTTTTTATTATTTAGATACATTTTTTATTACATTTTATTGACTTAATCTCCTATTAGGAAAATAGGTGTCTTGGTTTTTTTTTTTCGTTTGATGGAATTCGATGAGGCCAAACTGGCACTTTTCAGCGCTTTTCAACAATGTTCAATAGATGCTTCCGCATCTCCATTTTCAGTGTAATATGGCAAACATTCGGTGAATACTGAGTGCAATGTATTTTTGAAGATATAGAATCGACGAAGTGCGCTGAAATTAAAATCACTGAAATTTAACTCATTTTCGGTGCTTTGTAAATATCCCTTGAATAGCCTTTGAGGATAACCCTTTAAAAAGTAGATAAAGATAATATAAAAGGTAGAAAACATATCTCCTCCCTGAAGTAATACCAATCAGAAAGCCAGGTACTACACTTACCAGCAATCAGATTAAACTGGTTATGCGAGCACACTGAAGTACAGAATTGTATACATGGTACATGCTGACATGAAATCTCACAAAAATGTGGAACCATGAGCCTTAGAATCAGCAAGCTGTGTGATAAGGATTTAAATTCTCGTATGCTAAAGTACATGATTCGTTGTCGCTTTACCAGGATGGGTGGTCGGGATGGGCAGCCTTCAGATCCTCTGGAATGGGTATTGGCAATGTTAGTTGAACCGTACTTGAGTCCCTCTGTTCTTTTTATTTTTTATATATATACATATATATACTGTATTTATTTACACGTGTATATATATATTTTTATATATATATACTAGGTATCAAGCCTGCCCGGAGGGCAGTCTATTGTTGTAGAGCATATGGCTGGCCAGTGCTCCCAATGATGTGGCTGTTTATCGCACCCAGTTTCTGACCCCCAGCTCACATGGATATATATATTGCCCCCAGCTCACAAGGATATATATATTGCCCCCACCTCACATGGATATATATTGCCCCCAGCTCACAAGGATATATATATTGCCCCCAGCTCACATATATATATATATATTGCTCCCAGCTCACTTGGATATATATATTGCCCCCAGCTCACATGGATATATTTGCCCCAACTCACATGGGTATATATATTGCCCCAGCGCACATGGGTATATATATTGTTCCCAGCTCACATGGGTATATTTGCCCCCAACTCACATGGGTTTATATATATTGCCCCAGCTCACATGGGTATATTTTCCCGCCAGCTCACATGGATATATATATTGCCCCCAGCACACATGGGTATATTTGCCCCCAGCTCACATGGATGTATTTGCCCCAGCTCACATGGATGTATTTGCCCCGATCTCACATGGATATATTTGCCCCAGCTCACATGGATATATATATTGCCCCAGCTTGCATGGATATATATATTGCCCCCAGCTCACATGGATATATTTGCCTCCAACTCACATGGGTATATATACTACCCCAGCGCACATGGGTATATATATATATTGCTCCCAGCTCACATGGGTATATTTGCCCCCAACTCACATGGGTTTATATATATTGCCCCCAGCTCACATAGAAACATAGAAAAATGTCGGCAGATAAGAACCTTTCGGCCCATCTAGTCTGCCCAATTACATGGATACTTTACCTGGATTTATCTTTTGTTTAGGATAGCCTTATGCCTATCCCATGCCTGCTTAAATTCAATTACTGTTTAGGCCTCTACCACTTCTACTGGAAGACTGTTCCATGTATCCACCACCCTCTCAGTTTATAAATGCTTCCTGATGTTACTTTTAAACCTTTGCCCCTCTTATCTAAGACTATGTCCTCTTGTTTTGGTATTTTGTTTCCTTTTAAATATACTCCCTTCCTCTACCTTGTGGATTCCCTTTACGTATATAAATGTTTCTATCATATCTCCTCTGTTTCGTCTTTTTTCCAAGCTGTACATGTTAAGATCATTAAGCCTTTCCTGGTAACTTTTCTCCTTCAAGCCGTACACCATTTTAGTAGCCCTTCTCTGAACTCTCTCTAAGATGTCTATATCCTTCTGGAGATACGGTCTCCAGTACTGCACACAGTACTCCAAGTGAGGTCTCACCAGTGCTCTGTACAGTGGCATGAGCAGTTCCCTTTTCCTACTGCTAATACCTCTCCCTACACAACCAAGCATTCTGCTAGCATTTCCTGCTGCTCTATTACATTGACTACTTACCCTTAGATCCTCTGAAATAATGACCCCTAAATCCCTTTCCTCAGATGTTGAGGTTAGGACTGTATCAAATATTCTATATTCAGCCCTTGGGTTTTTACATCCCAGGTGCATTATCTTGCACTTATCCACATTAAAACTCCATTGCCACAACTCCGACCATTTTTTAGTTTACCTAAATCATTTGTCATTTGGCTGATCCCTCCAGGAACGTCAACCCTGTTGCAAATCTTTGTGTCATCAGCAAAAAGACATACTTTTCCATTAATACCTTCTGCAATATCACTAATAAAAATATTAAAGAGAATGGGTCCAAGTACTGACCCCTGAGGTACCCCACTGGTAACAAGACCTTGCGCCGAATAAACTCCATTTACCACAACCCTCTGTTGCCTGTCACTCAGCCACTGCCTAATCCATTCAACAATATTGGAATCCAAGCTCAAAGATTGCAATTTATTGATAAGCCTTCTATGCGGAACAGTATCAAAAGCCTTACTGAAATCTAAATAAGCAACGTCTACTGCACCACCTGTGTCTATTATTTTTGTTTCCCGCCAGCTCACATGGATATATTTATTGCCCCCAGCACACGTGGGTATATTTGCCCCCAGCTCACATGGATATATTTATAAAGAGAATAACCCTTTAGGCGCGTAGAGTGCACGCTTCTGTGTGGTGTATCGGTTTATCTGCCGGTGGTTTTAACTGTGTTTCAATACATGTATATCAAATACTCAAAAAATTATTATTTAGCATAAAAGTAATCACCATGTGAATTTGGCATGGAGTACATGCATATATTAAAACTTGTAGTTTCCTAGAGTCCAATTCGCTTGTAATTGCGTATTGTTTCTGCTCCTTAAAAGTCAAGACATATATGTCAGATTATCGAGCGTCCTCTTTGTTATTCCCCAATTTTTGTGGGTAGATGTAATCTTCCACGAACAGCAGACTCAATGAAGCTTCTGGATGTTCTATGGGGTATATAAAAAAGAGAAAACCATTGCGCAGTAAACAGCAATAGTGGCCCCTATTTCTTCCCCTAGGGGGTACTTACAAGGTTCAGAGCCTCTGTCCTGCTCTGAGGGGGTCGCGCTTGTAGGGTATTTCATGGCAACCCTTAGCCCTCTTGATGTTTCTTCGCCAGCCCAATCAGGTCATCCGTGGAAAAAGGGAAAGTAAAAAATCCTCCCTTGAATGGGTTTAAAAGCAAGAATTTATTTTGTATAAAATTAAATAAAATGAAATAAAAGCACTCTTAGTGCCGCTGAGACGCGTTTCGCCGAATATTCGGCTTCATCAGTCAGTGAAAAGTGTACATTACATTCCCTTTTAATATACATGAAATAATTGGTAGATCACCCTCAATCTGAGTTGGCGTGCGTTCCACCGTGGTTGTCTCCGCGTTCCACCGTGGTTTCTTCCGCGTTCCATGAATCGGATAAGGCTAGTGGTAGTATCTTCAAAGTTTGATACGTTCTTTCTAACGGACAGTGTTGTAAAAGTCAGTATGTGACTCTGGACAAGGGGATCGTTAACATTACATCAGGTATACATATAATAAAGGTGCTGTTCCAATAAGTATACATACTTACATACTTACTTATACTTACATACAAGGAAGAAACCACGGTGGAACGCGGAAACAACCACGGTGGAACGCACGCCAACTCAGATTGAGGCTGATCTACCAATTATTTAATGTATATTAACCCTTTCACTGCTGAGGACGTGTGGGGAATGTCCTCATTGACTCTTAAGGAAAGATAGGGGGTTCCTTTGAACCCCGATATCTCCCAACTGTTGGCAGCTAGCAGGATCATGTTTGCTATCATTAAAAAGGCCAGAGCATGGCCTTTCCAAGGATACCAAACATGACCATGTTTAAAGTAAAGAAAAAAGGAAAAATAATAATAAAAAAAAGGAAAATTTGTTTTTTTTAAGACGTGAAATGGCTCAGCAGTGAAGGGGTTAAAAGGGAATGTAATGTACACTTTTCACTGACTGATGAAGCCGAATATTCAGCGAAACGCGTCTCAGCGGCACTAAGAGTGCGTTTATTTCATTTTATTTCATTGTAGATATTCCCACTATCAACAACCTCCCATCCCAATCCATCTATACTATGCGGAGATCAACCAAAGTCACATTCTGTCTAAAAAGTACATGATGTTGCATATATCCCTCCCCCCCCGATGATGGAAGCACATCAGACACTAATATGTCCTATACAGAATTAGCCTATTAGGAATAGAAACACATCTAATACTGTAGACGGTTCCCAACCAAAGGAAAGTGCAATATGAACAACAAGTACTCACCCAGTGCGATATGTTATTTATATGGATCTTGTGCAATTATTCCGGTACAACGGAACATCTTTTAAACTGCATTTCTCTGTTCCAACATGTATATATGGAATATGCAAGATTGATGTTTAACTATTATATGTTTTACCTTTTGTTTCAATTACTATATTCATTTTATCACATGTTTTATCGTATTTGTGTTATAAGGATACTGTATACACTGTCCTAAACACATTCAATTCCACCATTTTTTCTGTCCAACATTGATTTTAATATATTAATTTGTTTATGCTGTATACAAAATTAGTCTATTGGAAATTAAAACACACCCAATAGACGGTTCCCAACCAAAGGAAAGTGCAATATGTACAGCTAGACTCACTCAGTGCAATATGTTACAATGGAACATCTTTTAAGATGTTTCTCTGTTCCAACATGAATACATTTAATATGCAAGATTGCCGTTTTACTATTATTTGTGTCATAAGGATACACTCCGTCCTAAACACATTCATTCTCACCAAATTTTATTTAAAGTGCAATCATTTTCTGTCCAACATTGCTTTTAATATATTCATTAGTTTATGAACCATCCTTCATTTAATATTATGTGAATATACACCATCCACCAAGCGTCATCCCCACAAATATATAGAAACATGCTAATTATGTGCAATTTGTGATGCATAGCAAGAGCGTTTGGATGTAAAATTGCTCCTCCTAAAACAAAAGTGCAGATCTCCATTAGGATTTACCGAACAAGTGAGCCGGAGGACAATCAGGATGACGTCAGAACCCGGAAATGAAGAAGCGTATACACGAACATGAAAAACGCTCATGCGCGAAAGATCGGGGAAAACGAAAAATGAAAGACTCGCGCCAAATTTCCCCTTTAAATGAACGATTAACACTTGAGAGTCCATCCAACTGATGAAGCTAGCGATAAGCTGGTGAAACGTGTTTTGGAGGACCAGAATTTTGTTTTATTTATTTTATTTAATACCATTGTTTCCTGACCTACCCTAAAGTATTCTTAAGCTGCAAGACCGAATAAACCCTTATCTTTTTGCCGCATCCCTGTACCCTTCGTCCCATATTTGTCCAAGCTGTTCAGTTCATAGAAAATCCTGGTACCCATAAAAGGGGAGCACTGGATCCGTGGAGGACGGGAGACACGAGAGAGACCGAAGGAGCAGAGGAAGGCGAACCACATAAGAAAAGAGGTTTTATCAGCAAAGCAGCCAGAACAGTGGAAGGCAGGCGAACAAGATTTGAGACATAAGGACGAACTTACAGACTGTATTCTGATTTCAAAGACCTCTTTCTATATACACTCTGTAATACAGAACAGAACCATTAGGGGGAGCTTCTGGACAGTGAGCGAGCTCTACTAACGCCGGTGTATTACTCTTTTTGTTTTATGTGAATCTCTAACATCAGCGGATCCCCTATTGGCTTGTACATATCCATGCAATTTTGCCGTGCAATCCTTATTGTCATATGTTGCAAGAACATTAATGTCAAATACCTGCTGAATACTAGAATAATTGCTGTTTGCACAATATACACCAGGCATTATATCATTGCGGTTTTGCACACTAGTTACTAAGGGAAGGCACTGACTAACCAGCCCTGCACAGATATATTTACGGGAAGCGCCAAAGCGATATTCTAGCAGTTTTATTTAATCTAAACATATAAACAGTTTATATCCGCAGCCTTCTTGAACCCACAGCATTAGCTTGTGTTCATTAACTTCCCTTGAGTTCATTAACTTCCCAACTACAGCAGGGGGTGTACGTTTATGTTGCTTTGTCATCAAACAGAGATAGAAGGTGACATGATACAAAGAAGAAGTGTAAGGTATTGAACATATAAGGCAAAATCTTTCATTATTTGTCCAGCGTTTACAAATATGGAGAGGTGCTCTTGCTGGGATCGAACCTGTGTTTCCACAGTCTCTCTCTACGGTTATAGAGAGGTGACGTTACCTCTACTCCACCCACCCAGTGGAATCAGGGCTGGCCCGTTCATGGAGCAGGGTGGAGCAGCCGCTCCAGGCAGCCCTTTGTCAGGGGCAGCATTTTGCCACCGTGGCATGGATAGTGCTCGGCCCAAACAAGGCACGGCCCTCCAGAAGGCTGGTGTTTCGTGTAGAAAGCCATCTGCACCCGCCCCTCTAGCAGACTGTGCCCACCCCATTCAGCAGGCCTTTCCCACCCCTTATTAGCAAGAGACTGACCGCTTCATCTGCCCAATGAGTGATATGCCAGATCTTGGATTAGAGATATGGGGGTGTTCCAGACCTGTCTGACCCCCTGGATAATATTGGTACCTGCCTGTGTGTATCCAGGGGGCTCCGTTTAATGTGTTGGTTGTTTCCGGGAGAACAGGTTTTGAGCTAGACCTGTTTCTGGGGGAGGGACTTGACGTCTGGTCACTGCAGGGAATGCGGTGTTGACCAGGATCCGGGAAGCTGCAGGCTCAGGGCTCCATGGCTGAGTGTGGATGGAAACAAGCTGGGGAGTGATGACGGGTTTCAGGGAGAGAGGCCCTGACGAACCTGCTACTGCCTTTACCTGTACCAAGCAGGGAGGTCAGACTCTCACTGTCTGGGGGGGTCATTTACCAGACTGAGACCCCTGACCCCTGTATTACACACAGCTATCAATTTCCAGACTGACGGGTCAAATCTCTATATAACACTCACTGTGCATGTTGTTATTTTGCAGCCTGTCACAGCCCCTCGCCGCCAGTGAGTTTTATTGCTGTGGAGCTCTGTTACCCTCATACACACCGCACATTACTGAGTTTTATTGCTGTGGAACTCTGTTAAGCTCAAACACACTGCACATTACTGAGTTTTATTGCTGTGGAGCTTTGTAATAAGCTCATACACGTTGCATGTTTTTTTTGGGGGGGGCAGCAATTCGTCCATCGTTCCAGGCAGCACAGTGGCTTGGGCCGGCCCTGAGTGGAATAGATAACTATGATACAGTTTGATCCCTGAGAAGACTGGTATCTTCAGCATTATTTATCATGCAAAGAAACCTCACCATATTCCACCATAAAATGACAGGGAGTAAGAAAGAGGATTGGAAATAGGTATTGGCCTTGTCCCTTGCACCCAAAATAAAAATTTCAATTTAGATTGCAAAATCCATCAGTAAACATTGATGTTTATGTCCTTAACTCACCCAGATTGATGTTTGTTTAACTGTATTCTAGTTCAAAAATTCTGTTTATTTAAATCAAGGTTAAACCTTGTATATTCAATTTCGACTCAATTACCCATGTATTGCTTTAATTTATATTTTTATCTATAACAAGAAAGAACAACCATAACCGATTTAAATATTGTTGCATATGTGGTCATGAGCATGACATTAAACACAGTTCGTTTACTAAGGATTCATTTATTGCCTCCTAATGAATTGCACAGTTAATGCACAGTTGAGGTAAAGACAAAACCAAGAATTAGTATGCAGAGATTCGCGAAAGAGAAACAGCAGCTGAGGAGTAATGGTTAGAGCCAATCTAGCTGACAAAGTAATTGTGTGCTTGACTGGAATGGAAATAATTAAGTTAACAGGTGAACAACAAGGAACATGCAACAATAGTTACCCACGTCAATAAAAGATTACTGGGAGAAGTCGTAATAGCAGCTGAGGTGAGGAAGAATTCATTTACGATTTTCCTTTGCACAGTTAAGGTAGTAGAATTGGTGGTGATTGTTAATTACGTGCGCTTTCTTTACCCCTTTTCTAACAAGATCGAGTATACTCAATCCACAAAACATCTGCCTGGTGAACAGATATCGGGTGCTTTCGATCTTGCCTAATTCTAGAACAATGCAGAGGGGTTTTGTTTATTGCAAACAAAATTTGTTTGCAAAAGGGTTCCACAATGTACTTCTAAAGTTTTAGCACCTTGGGCATCACAGCTTGTAGAGCTGGAACTGTATCTAAAACTGATTCAGCATGGAGCTCCAGTTGCAGTAGTGCTTTTTTGGCCAGCAGATGGCACCATCTGCCTTTCAAATAATGCTACTACAGTTAGAAATACTTTGGAAATGTTCACAATGATTTTAAACGGTAAATTATGAAAAGTGTTTTTTTTGAGGTTTTTTAAAAACAACACCAGTTCCTGACAGTGGTTTTATGGAAAATCACTTGGTAGTGAAGAGATTAGGGACCACTGACATGGTGTGTACCTATATCTCGGATACACGGGTGCTATGTACTCAGGACAGAAATTTATGTATTCCTTATATTCCAAAATATTTTTTTATAGCATTGCATTAAATTTCTATGAAATAAAAACCATTGATCACTCTAAACATTGACCACAATTTGGGCTCTACTAAATTCTTTGCACAAAAACGCTCGCACAGCGCATTAATTTGTGCGCGAAGCGTTAAACGTTAACTCGCGTAAATTAACGCTGGTATTAAAATCCAAGCGTATTTTTCCATCTGTCAAAAAATAACGCGCGTAAAAAAGACGTGCAAAAACGCATTAACGCCGCAAGCAGAAATCGGTGGGCGGACTGTTTTTTCACACATCAGAATTAAGAACCACAATTGTCTCCCGTTATGTTTTTGCGCCTGTCAAAGTCAATCTGAGTATATATGCTGCAGCAATAATAAAAACACGCACAACCTCTCAATTTTATTGTTTGGCTATGTGTAGAATGTGCAACTATACTGTGCTGTATATTTTTTTTTGGGCTGGTGTATTTGGGTTCGGCCAGGATGTTCAGATTTGCCGTTAACACCAGCTTTTCAAAGACGTTAAAATTATGCGCGCAAACGTCGTTCGTACAAATTTGCGCATAGATTGTAATACCATCCGCATACCAGCGCACAAATGCATTTGCGCTCACAATGTTAAGTATAGGACACGCAACGTACATTACGCTCGTGCAGGGTTCTCGCAGGTTCACCAGCGGTAGACGTTAAGGCACATTTTTTGCGCGGACATTGTAATACGACGTTCTGCGCACAAGGTTTTTCCCATCGCGTTAATGCGTCTTTGCGCACGCGTTAACGTTTGCGTGAAGAATTTAATAGAGCCCTTTATGTTTTATTTTTAATGTTGTTCCATTGCCAGACCATTTTTATCTACCCACAAACTATCAGTCTTCAGACAATGTATCATTCTTAACACACCAGCTCAGAATCTGCAACTCTCTAAATATACTTTTCCAATGCAATCATTTAAAGTCTTTGCAGCTCAGTGTACATTTAAAACTACCCAATAAGCTGCTGACTGGGCATTTTTATCACCATTGTGCTGGCATGGTTCCCAGATCATGAAGACATCTTGACTCTCATTAACCTATCTGCTTTTAACAAAGCATTCATATAATAGATATAATTCCAGGATAGCACATATACTTCCATTTTTGCAAAGTGCACATTTGTCTTTGAAACAAAGTAAAAATCTGAGGATAAAATTTATTTATCTCTGAAGTAAAAAAAAAAGTGACTTTCAGAAAGTTAAAAAGTTTAATTGCAGATTTTTTTTTACTTATGTTATTAATATAACATATTTATATCATTTCATAAAGAGAGAAACAAAGAAATGACACTCCAGGGACTAGGGGAAATATAATATTTTTTCTAGGTCAACATGTCAGTTTGTAACAAAATTTCTTTCCTTTTTTTAACTAAGCATAATTTAAAGTGCACCTGTATATTGAACTCAGCAGGAAAACTGGAGTAAAAATAGACTGTTATGAGCAAAATGCTACAATTTGCAAAGTTCTACTGGTAACAATCTAATAATTACAATTATGTTTTACTGTATGTTACAAACCAAGAAGAAGCTCAGCGAGTCTTCCTTTGAAAATTCTCCCAAATAAAAGGCAGTTATTACTTCTCCTCAGTAGGGATGAGCTGTTTGGGTTCGGACGGTTCGGAGTTCGGCCCGAACTTTGGCAATTCAAAAGTTCACAAACTTCGAACTTTTTGGGTGTGTTCGGTTCGAGTTCGAAATAAATAAGAAATTTTGAAAAAAGTATAGAAAATGCTTAAAAAAAATACTAAAAAATCTATAAATAAAGAGACTCTTTACTGCAGAATATTATAAGCAACGGTTTATTAGATATTGAATTAAAAACTAATGTATACGTGGAAAAATTCTCAACTCTAAATGACCTCTGTTCACAAACGGGCATAACACCAGGTGTTTTTAGTCTGGTAATCAATTTGATACATTGCACACTATACTGAGGTACTGAGGGGGTGGGGTGGTGTCTGCTTTTGATTGAGATTTGAGAATTAATTTCCCTCCTAAATCTTCCTAATATGCTGCATTTAACTGGTGTTTGAAAAAAATTCAAAATAACATCTAAAGCAATGTTATTTTTCACCTCGGGATTAAACATTCACAGGGTTATTCAGAGAGCGGTGAAAAGCAGGAGAATAACTGGAGAAGTGAAAATTCTAGGTTAAAATAGCCAAACCAGAAAAATTCTCCCATTTAACTCACTTTCCAAATTGGCTATTTGGTCTAGATTGTTCTCTTCTCCTGCCAGTTCTCCTGGCTTTCACCTCTCTCTCAGGGGTGTTCAGAGAAAGGTGAAAACCAGGAGAATGGCAGGAAAAGAAAACAATCTGGACCAAATAACCAATTTGGAAAGTGAGATAAGGCTAGGGTCAGACTAACGCATTTTTCGCAGCGACCGTCAAAAAGTGCGTCCAAACGCATTGCCGTATTTTTTCACGGAATGCGCGAAAACGGTCATACAATGCGCATTTTTGTGAGTGATTTTTTACGGATCCAAACCAGGAATCTTTGGGGGTCTGGACGTTATGTTGGCCGGACATGAGCAGTGTCTGATGTCTCCAAATCACGCACACACGCCACTAGTGGACGCAGCGCACTCTGTATGTCCGTACTAGCGGTTCTGCATTCTCGAAAAAATGCGTTCATTTTCCACTTGCGTTGCGCAGCCGGACTTTCATGCGACCGTAATTCGTATATTGGCCGTCATTGCCCGTAATTTGCTGCTAGTGTGGCCGTGATTAAGTGCGCCTAAACGCACGTTATAAATTCGCTAGTCTAACCCTAGCCTAAATGGGAGAATTTTTCTGGTTTGGCTATTTTGACCTAGAATTTTCCATTCTCCAGTCATTCTCCTGCTCTTCACCGCTCTCTGAATAACCCTGACAGGGTTATTCAGAGAAAGGTGAAACTCAGGAGAATGACTGAAGAGAAAATTCTAGGTCAAAATAGCCAAACCAGAAAAATTCTCCCATTTATCTCACAAATCGGCTATTTGGGCTAGAATTTTCCATTCTCCATTCATTCTCCTGCTTTTCACCACCAAAAAATCAGTAAACTTTTTCTGCGTGTCCGAAAATGTCTCCTCTTTTCATACAGACTGCCGCCCCAAGCAGTTGTTTATGGATAGATTAAAGGAAAAGCATTTACCGTCATTTGAAATGCCATTTTTTGGTTTTTACATATTTCTATACATCCTAGAAATCCGCCACTTCACGGTCAGGTTATGGGGACCTCCTAGGCACGATATTTGAAGGAATTTTTCATTTTTATTTTTAACCCTTATTTCATGGAAAACTCACTGTCCCTTTAAAAACTTTTTTTTTTAAAACTTTTTGTCCTTGTTTCCTGTCCCCCAGGGCACTACCCGGATCCCCATACACCTTTAATGGCAAATATCTAGCATATATGCCCTCTTGGAGGGCACTCTATAAACCGAATTTTCAGCCCCATTGACTTGTATTGAGTTCGAGTTCGGGTTCGGATACGAACATTTGGAAAGTTCGGGTTCGGCTCTGAACCGAACTCAGGGAGTGTTCGGCTCATCCCTACTCCTCAGTAATGGGAACCACAGATTCCTGCTCTTGAAGTTGTTTCTTCAAATGGAAAGTATTGTTTTCCTTTGCATCTGTGGTGGTTATTCCCGTTCCACAGCTATATAATGAGTCTTGCACGCTCCTCAGCCTCAGTCTGTAGCCTCTTTTGTTCTGCAGAGCAGGAGAGTTTAATTACTGCTCATCGTTGGTCAGAAGAACTGGAAACTCTATATGCTATAGCTGAATTAGCCCCAAAAATGCAATATAGGACATTGGGTATTTTTGTCATGTTTATTCCACAATATACTCAAAGTTTCCTTACAGACGTCTTCTACTTAGGAAATTCAAGATGTATATCCTGGTGTCAAACATAAAAAGTTGAATGGAATCATAAAAGACCTTGGTTTAAAACCCGCTACTGACCCCGGACTTGCTTTGCTGTCCTGCAGCAAGTGGGCTTTAACGTCCCGCGACGTTTGACTGCCAAATGGCCCGCCTACCTTCCCAGCATGCCGAAGAGGCAGCCTGAAAACGCAGGCAGTCCACTGGCAGCCAATAGCGACGATCTGGGTCACGTGACAGCAGTGACAGGTTTTTCATCCATTTCACTGTCCCAATGTCTCAGCCAATGCTTTTAACATTGTTTGAGACATGGTCTCTGCCTCTCTCTTCTACTCACTTCGATCTGAGGCGAGGGAGGCAGAGAATAGTAATTTTAAAAGTCAAGTGAAGAAAATAGCAAAATTTCCTATTTACTCTTAGTTTTTAGAATTTTTTTCAAATTAAAATATATTTATATAAATCTTTGATGGAAAATTTATATTATAATTATAATATACTGTAGGTGCACTTAATATGAAAGAGATAAATTATGGTTGAACAGGCGAATAGCTGAAATTCTACTTTTAGAAGTGTTCCGAACTTGTAAAATTGCCTCTTTCCTTAAGGGGTTAATGACTCTCTTGGAGCAGGGTCTAACATCTCAAGCTGCTATGCCGACCGGGCCGCAAGTTGTGCATTAACTTTTCACTACCCTTAACAACAATACTTGATATGCCAGGCTCCTTCTGGTGCCCCGATATCTAGTATAGTCAATATGGGGTTCTATTGGAGCAATGCCAAGGAAGTTTGTTTATTGCATGCAGATTAAATTAATTTGCATTTGGGCTCCAGAACATGCCCCTAAAGTTTTAGCACTCTGGGTATTATGTCCAAGGTGCCAGCTAACACATTGCCAGCTGGGAATTTGTCTTAATGGCAATTCCATTTCCTGATCCTGTATGAAGACAAGAACTGCAGTAACACATTCTGGTCAGCAGATGGCAACATCTGCCTGCCAAATAGATTAATACAGTAAGGGATACATTGGGAATATTCAAACTATTTCTTACTGTATAATTTTTTTAAAATTATTTTCTGAAAATAAAAAAACAAATGCTGGCTCCTGACAGTGGTTTTCTGGAAAATTCCTTGGTAGTACAGGGGTTAAGCAAACTTAACTGCTTTAGCTTAACAGCTGAAGCCGCTATTTGTTTTGAAGCAAAAAAGGGAACTAGCTGGTCAGTGCTACATTCCAAGGTGGGGGTACCTCAAAAACAGGGGTAGATTTTCATAGTGTGGTACGTTCTTGGCAATTAATAAACAAATAAACGTAAGAAGAACACTCACGTGGTGGGGAGCCTGCAACGGTATGGCTCTATCTATTGGGTCTCTGGATCTATAAGGTGATACTTCCTTCGTTGTCCCAGGATGGTCTTCCCTCAATGGTGTAGTGTTCCCTTCTATGGGATTGAGTTGGCTCCAGGGAAGGTCCTCTAAGGCAATAGAACAAATACTGTGCAGTGTATGTGAAATCTTAAATAATTTAAAGAGTAATACTCACAATATTGACCAGACACCAGTAAACGAGCTGCTGGTGGATTCAAGGGAGCACAAGACCTCCCGTCTTTCTCTGGATCTTGTAAAACGCATGAGACAGGTATTTCTAACGAGTCGCTACCTTAACTCGAAACAACAGTTAGTTTTGCTCTTCAAAAATAAGAATAGTTGGAACTGGATTACTTTTCCATGGATAAAGATATTGAAAGGAAACAGTTTAGGAACTGATTACATAAAGATTCAGCTTGAAGGGAAATTATGAAAAATGTGGAAGATGTGTTAAATTCAGCCAGAGTCAGGCAAGATAATCTAATGTTTATGGATAGTAGTCCTGCTCTGAAATACATGTGTATTCTAAAACTACGGTAAGTATGGTATGATTGCAAAGGAGATAAAGAAAATGAAATTATAAATGAATTACACAATTTTACAAGGAAAATAGCCAGCAGGTCCTGAATCCAATGTAACATTGTATAATGTATTGGGAATTTAATTGCAGGTGTACTAAAAAGCAAGATTTGAAAGATAATACTAAAAAATAGCACTAATAATAAAGTAATGTTACACATTAATCACCATAGGGGATAATTTATGGTAAATTGGAGGCCCAGAACATTGTATAAAACATATACATGAATTATTAGCTTGATTTGTTGCCATGTTACTCTATCTTCAAAATATGTGGGAAAATAGTAATTGTGACGGATCCCGGTACTCGGGGTGAGTAGATCCGCCGTCAGCGCCGAGTACACCTGGAGGTCGGTAGTGTGGTAGCGAGGTGCCGCTGGTGCTCGTAGGATACCCCAAGGTTGCAGCGCTGTAGAGAGGTCCTTGAAGCGTCCCGGTTCCCAAAGCCCTGTTATCCCCAATTACTAGCCGAGGCAGGAGTAAAGGTTCAAACAAGAGTGATTTATTTTTCATGGAGAACACAGGCTTATTTATTGGGAAAAAAGACATTGTTCTCCCCTGGTCTGCCCTCAGCCCTCCCGGGGTGATTTCTGCCACTGCCTAGCCATGGCCCAATTTCCCTTTGTTCACCTTTGGCCCCCCTGGTGGGTGCAGCCCTTATCTTGAGGCTCGGTGCCACTCGGTGAACTTTCCGTGGCTCTGAATGAGCGGGGAACAGGGGAACAACAGGGAAAATCATATTGAGGTACTTATAAAAATAAGGGCTAACGAACTTTTAATAACACACAAATAAATAAACACTTGAACTGTTGTACTGCGCTACAGCGTAGTGGCGGCCGTCCCGTCACATATCTCCCCCAAGTTACCAGTTGGCAGACCCGGTGAGACCCTCTGCGGGTCCACTTGGGGATGTCCACGGACCCCACTTTAGATCTCAAGTTCAGTCTGGCGGGATAGCCCATCCGCATTGGCATTTTGTTTACCAGGACGGTATTGGATAGTAAAGTTGAAGGGCTGTAGGGCCAGGCTCCACCGCAGGAGCCTGCCGTTGTCTCCGGCCACCCGGTTCAGCCATACTAGGGGCTTGTGGTCTGTGAGGACCGTGAAGAAGCGCCCATACAAATAGGGTTGGAGTTTCTTCAGTGGGCTAGGCACTCCTTCTCGATTGCCGCATAGGCAACCTCCCTGGGTAGAAGTTTCCGACTGATGTAGGCAACCGGGTGGTCATGCCCATCTTCACCGACCAGGCTCAGCACCGCTCCCAGTCCGAACATAGAAGCGTCTGTGTGGACGACGAAACGTTTGGTTGAATCAGGAGCGGTCAACACGGGGGCCTCCACCAAGGCTCGCTTGAGCTGCTGGAAGGCTTCCTCACACTCAGGGGACCACAGTACCTGTCGGGGAAGGTTCTTGCGGGTCAAGTCAGTCAGGGGTTTGGCAATGGCGCTGTAGTTGGGGACGAAGGCGCGGTAGTACCCCGCCGTACCTAGAAATGCTAACACCTGGGCCTTGGTGTGGGGTGTGGGCCACTGGGCGACAGCTTCAACCTTGGTGGGTTCCGGGTGCTGCCTTCCGCAGCCCACCCGGTGGCCCAAGTACTGGACCTCAGACATGCCAACGTGGCACTTGTCTGGTTTGACTGTCAGACCTGCGGTGCCAAGGCGGTCCAGTACTGCCCGTAAGTGCTGTAAGTGGTCCTCCCAGGTGTTACTAAAGATGGCTATGTCATCTAGGTAGGTGCTGGTAAAGACCTACATCCCCTCTAGCAGACGATCCACCATGCGTTGGAACGTGGCCGGGGCATTCTTCATCCCCAATGGCATGACCCGAAATTGGTACAGGCCAAACGGAGTGATGAATGCCAATTTCGGCACACCTTCCTCGGCAAGGGGAATCTGCCAGTACCCCTTACATAAGTCAATGGTGGTGAGGAAGTGACCCTGGGCAATGCGGTCCAGGAGCTCGTCTACCCGGGGCATGGGGTAGGCGTCGGTAACGGTGTGCTCATTGAGCCTTCTGTAATCTACACAGAACCTGGTAGTGCCATCCTTCTTGGGTACTAGAACCACCGGGGAGGCCCATGGGCTCTCGGATGGTTCTATTACCCCTAGATCCAGCATCTCGCGGATCTCCTTCTGCATCCTGTCTCTCACTGCATCGGGGATTCGGTATGCCGTCTGCCGCAAGGGGGTTTGACTCTGGGTATCGACCCGATGCAGAGCTACAGAGGTGTAGCCGGGACGGGACGAGAACAGGTCTCGGTGCTCCCGTAGCACCTGCTGAGCCTGTTCCCTGTGGCGTGGACTGAGTCCCTCACCCAGCCGGACATCAGCTATCCCCTGGGCGCTTGGATCCCCAGGCAGTACCGGCAGGGGGAGATCCTCCAGATCCCCCGCGTCCGGTGCGCAGATGGCGGCTACTGCTTCTTCTCTTTCATGAAATGGTTTCAGCATGTTCACATGAAAGGTTCTTTGGATACTTTCATTTGAACATCTGGCTGCGATGAAGGTGGTATCGCAGATCTTCTCTATAATTTTGTAGGGTCCCTCCCAGGCTGCCTGCAACTTATTTTGTTTGACCGGCCGGAGCGTTAACACTTTCTGCCCTAGCTGGAAGGTGCAGTCCCTAGCCGACCGGTCATACCACCTCTTCTGCTTGGTTTGGGCCGCTTTGAGATTGTCCCGTACCAGGGCGGTCAATTCCTGCAGCCGGTCCCTAAACTCAGGCACATAATCTATGGCCGAGGTCCCCTCCTCGGCCAGAGCACCTTCCCAGTGCTCCCGGAGCAAGTCCAAGGGGCCTCAGACTCTCCGGCCATACAACAGCTCAAAGGGAGAGAAGCCAGTGGCTTCCTGGGGTACCTCCCTGTACGCGAACAACAGATGAGGCAAGTGGCATTCCCAGTCCTTATGGGACATGGTAAAGGAGCAAAGGAGTTGCTTGAGGGTCCCGTTAAACCGCTCGCAGAGCCCGTTGGTTTGCGGGTGGTAAGGGGAACTGTACAGGGGTTAAATCCCGCACAGTCTCCAGAGCTGCTGGGTCACCTCGGCCATAAATTGCGTGCCCTGGTCAGACAAGATTTCCTCGGAAATCCGACCCTGGAGAATATCTGTAGCAGAGCTTCAGCGACGGTCTCTGCGTGGATATCTTGGAGGGCCACGGCCTCAGGGTACCTGGTGGCGTAGTCTACTACGGTCAAGATATACTTTTTGCCCGTAGTACTAGGCACCGCCAGGGGTCCTATCAGATCCACTGCCACCCGTCTAAAGGGTTCTCCCACTATGGGTAGGGGTCTCAGGGTTGCTTTCTGGGTGTCCCCCTCTTCCCTACCCTCTGGCATACCTCACAGGTCCGCAATAGTCCCTAACATCCCTGGATAACCCGGGCCAGAAGAAGCTCTGAGTCAGGCGGTGCAGCGTCCGCCTGTGCCCCAGATGGCCTGCAAGGGGAATATCATGCCCAATCTTCAACAGATCGCGCCGATATTTCCCCGGCACTACCAGTTGCCTATGGGGTACCTGGTCCACTCCCCTCCTCGCTCCCCCAGAGGTCCTATACAACTTCCCCTGGTCCCAGGCAAATCTCACTTCCCCTACCCCTCCCGGCTCCCGCCCAACCTGTTGTCGGTAAGGGGCAAGGGTGACATCTTCCCTGGTGGCTTGGGCAAAGTCTGTCGGGGAATCCCAGGTCAGGGAGGGGGTATTGTCGGGGCCAAGGGTTGGGCTGGTCTCACTTACCGTGGTCCCCTCGGAGTCTGTGTGCGGAGCCTTCTTTGCTTGATGTCGGGTGGTGACGGGGCATACCCCGCCAGGGTGGGTGTCCTCAAAAGTAGAGGTCAGCAGACCAAGGTCGTTGCCGAGTAGTACTTCAGTTGGTAGGTCTTTCATGATCCCTACTTCCACGTCCCGGGCATCCGTGCCCCAATCGAGATGGACGCGGGCCGTAGGGATCCGGTAAACATGGCCACCGGCAACTCGGACGGCCACCGAGTAGCCTGTGGAGGCAGCCGGGGTAATAAGGTGGGGCTGTGCCAGGGTAAGGGTTGCGCCGGTGTCCTGCAGGCCGTTGGCACTCCATCCATTCACCCGGACCTTTTGGCGATGGTGCTGCCGGATATCTTGGGCAGCTGCTTGAATCGGGCCTGCTTCATATAGGATGCCCCAGTCTTCGTCCGGAATCACTGTGGGTTCTGGCTCCGGCTCATGATGGCAACAATATGCCGTAGCTCTGCCCGGAGGGTGTGCTGGGCGATGCGGGGCAGGATGGTTGGCAGTCAGTGGAAAGCAGTCCTGGATATGTCCGATTTGGTTGCACCCATAGCACCGGGGACCGGTCTGAGGAACCGGGGTGTGGATTGTCGTAGCCGGGGTGCTCTCTCAGTGGGTGCGGTACGAGGCTGGGGTGCAGGATGGAACCGGGGAGGTGGGGGCCGGATGTCGGGAGGAGGTACTCACCTGGCGTCCTGGTATTCATCAGCGAGGCGGGTAGATCGGGCAGGGTGAGGGGACGTCGGTCTCGCACCCAATCCCGGACCTCTGGAGGTGAATAGTTATAGAACTGCTCCAGCAAGAGCAGTTGGATGATCTGGTCCGGGTGGGTGGCTTGGCATCCCTGGATCCAGCTGCGGACAGCCTGTTGCATGCGGTGCCCCCATTCCGCGTAGGAGTCATGGGTCCCTTTCTTTAGAGCTCGGAACCGGACTCGATACGCCACGGGGGTGAGCGCATAGCGGGCCAGCAGGTGTTCCTTGACCCGCTCGTACACCATGCAGTCCTCATCCGCCACAGCCCGGTAGGCTTCAGCCGCTCTGCCCGTCAATTTACTCACCAGTAGAGGTACCCAATCTCGGGCCGCCACCTCTTGCAGGGCACATTGTCTTTCAAAATCTTGCAGGAAGCCGTCAATATCACTGCTTCCCTCTGGGAAGACTTTGAAGGCGGCAAAGGGAATCTTTTGCTTGGGGGGTCCGGTGCTGCCCTGGGGAGTCAGAGACCCACCGGACCGTTGCTGCATTTCTGCTTGGCGGAGTCTGTCCGTATCTACCAAGACCCTGCCGATGATGTCGGCAGAGGGGTCTGTTCCGTACAGGGCCAGCCGCCACTGTACCTCTCGTCGCCATTCTGAGGTCTCGGATAGGGATGAGCTGTTCGGGTTCGGATGGTTCGGAGTTCGACCCGAACTTTGGCACTTCGAAAGTTTGCGAATTTCGAACTTTTTGGGCATGTTCGGTTCGGGTTCGAAAAAAAAAAAAGAAATTTTGAAAAAAGTATAGAAAATGCTTAAAAAAAATACTAAAAAATCTAGAAATAAAGAGACTCTTTACTGCAGAATATTATAAGCAACGGTTTATTAGATATTGAATTAAAAACTAATGTGTATGTGGAAAGATTATCAACTCTAAATCACCTCTGTTCACAAACGGGCATAACACCAGGTGTTTTTAGTCTGGTAATCAATTTGATACATTGTACAATATACTGAGGGTGGGGTGGTGTCTGGTGTCTGCTTCTGATTGAGATTTGAGAATTAATATCCCTAAAACATCCTAATATGCTGCATCTAACTGGTGTTTGAAAAAAATCTAAAGGCAATGTTATTTTTCACCTCGGATTAAACATTCACAGGGTTATTCAGAGAGCGGTGAAAAGCAGGAGAATAACTGGAGAAGTGAAAATTCTAGGTCAAAATAGCCAAACCAGAAAAATTCTCCCATTTATCTCACTTTCCAAATCGGCTATTTGGTCTAGATCAGGGGTCAGCAACCTTGGCTCCCTGATATTTTGGAAACTACATTTCCCATGTGGCTCAATCAGCCTAATAGGTGACTGAGCATCATGGGAGATGTAGTTCCCAAAACATCAGGGAGCCAAGGTTGCTGACCCCTGGTCTAGATTGTTCTCTTCTCTTGCCAGTACTCCTGGCTTTCACCTCTCTCTCAGGGTTGTTCAGAGAAAGGTGAAAACCAGGAGAATGGCAGGAAAAGAGAACAATCTGGACAAAATAGCCGATTTGGAAAGTGAGATAAAGCTAGGGTCAGACTAACGCATTTTTCGCAGCGACCGTCAAAAAGTGCGTCCGAACGCATTGCCGTGTTTTTTCACGGATTGCGCGAAAACGGTCATACGATGCGCATTTTTGTGCATGATTTTTTACGGATACAAACCAGGAAACTTTGGGTGTCTAGACGTTATGTTGGCTGGACATGAGCAGGGTCTGACGTCTCCAAATCACGCACACACGCCGCTAGTGGACACAGCGCACTCTGTACGTCCGTACTAGTGGTTCTGCGTTCTCGAAAAAATGCGTTCATTTTTCACTTGTGTTGCGCAGACGGACTTTCGTGCGACCGTACTTCGTATATTGGCCGTCATTTGCCCGTCATTTGCTGCTATAGTGGCCGTGATTAAGTGCGCCTAAACGCACGTTAAAAATTCGCTAGTCTGACCCTAGCCTAAATGGGAGAATTTTTCTGGTTTGGCTATTTTGACCTAGAATTTTCCATTCTCCAGTCATTCTCCTGCTCTTCACCGCTTTCTCTGAATAACCCTGACAGGGTTATTCAGAGAAAGGTGAAACTCAGGAGAATGACTGGAGAATGGAAAATTCTAGGTCAAAATAGCCCGAAACCAGAAAAATTCTCCCATTTATCTCACTTTCCAAATCGGCTTTTGGTCTAAGAAGTTCTATTCTCCTACTTTTCCCCGCCAAAAAATCAGTAAACTTTTTCTGCGTGTCCGAAAATGTCTCCTCTTTTCATACAGACTGCCGCCCCAAGCAGTTGTTTATGGATAGATTAAAGGAAAAGCATTTACCGTCATTTGAAATGCCATTTTTTGGTTTTTACATATTTCTATACATCCTAGAAATCCGCCACTTCACGGGCAGGTTATGGGGACTTCCTAGGCACGATATTTGAAGGAATTTTTCATTTTTATTTTTAACCCTTATTTCATGGAAAACTCACTGTCCCTTTAAAAACTTTTTTTTTAAACTTTTTGTCCTTGTTTCCTGTCCCCCAGGGCACTACCTGGACCCCCATACACCTTGAATGACAAATATCTAGTATATATGCCCTCTTGGAGGGAACTCCAAAAAACCGAATTTTCAGCCCCATTGACTTGTATTGAGTTCGGGTTCGGGTTCGGGTTCGGTCCCGAACAAATGGAAAGTTCGGGTTCGGGCTCGAACCGAACTCGGGGAGTGTTCGGCTCATCCCTAGTCTCGGAGCCCTCGGAGGGAGCCATACAAGCACGGTCGTCCTCCATCAATTCGCTGATGATGACTGCCTTCGGTTTGCCCCCGGGGATCTTGCCTCTGGCTTTCAGCAATTCTTTAAGGACCGTGCGCTTCAGACCCTCGTAGTGCTGGGCCATACGGGGTTACGGCCGTTACTTGGGGTGTCCGCCTCTCGGACCCAGGGGTGTCTGAGACCGGGGTCAAGCCAGTGGCTGTTTTTCGCCCTGCTGGGCTGGTCTCAGAATCTCCCCCCGGATTGCGGTCGCTCCGGATGCTCCGCATGTTGCGGCGGCTGAGACCGGGGTCAAGCCGGTGGCTGTATTTCCCCCTGCTTGTCTGGTCTCAGCCGATCCCATCAGGCTGCCAGCCAATGTGATGGATCCCGGTACTCGGGGTGAGTAGATCCGCTGTCAGCTCCGAGTACACCTGGAGGTCGGTAGTGTGGTAGCGAGGTGCCGCTGGTGCTCGTAGGATACCCCAAGGTTGCGGCGCTGTAGAGAGGTCCTTGAAGCGTCCCGGTTCCCAAAGCCCTGTTATCCCCAATTACTAGCCGAGGCAGGAGTAAAGGTTCAAACAAGAGTGATTTATTTTTCATGGAGAACACAGGCTTATTTATGGGGAAAAAAGACATTGTTCTCCCCTGGTCTGCCCTCAGCCCTCCCGGTGTGATTTCTGCCACTGCCTAGCCATGGCCCAATTTCCCTTTGTTCACCTTGGGCCCCCCTGGTGGGTGCAGCCCTTATCTTGAGGCTCGGTGCCAGCTCGTCTGGTGAACTTTCCGTGGCTCTGAATGAGCGGGGAACAGGGGAACAGCAGGGAAAATCATATTGAGGTACTTATAAAAATAAGGGCTAACGAACTTTTAATAACACACAAATAAATAAACACTTGAACTGTAGTACTGCGCTACAGCGTAGTGGCGGCCGTCCTGTCACAGTAATGTTTGTGATCTTTAACCCCTTAGTGACCGGGCGGTTTTACACAAATCCGTCCTTTAGTGACCGCTGCTGTTTTTGCGTTTCTGTGCTGTTAGATGTTTAGGACAAATTTTCCTCTTACTCGTTTATTTAACCCACACATATTATACACTCTTTTTCCCGCCATTAAATGGACATTTTAGAAATACCATTATTTCCATCATATCCAATAATTTACTATAAAAAAAATATGAAATATGATGAAAAAAATGGTAAAAACACACTTTTTCGTAATTTAATCCCCAAAATCTACAACCACCAATAAAGACCCCGGCTAAATAGTTTTCAAAATTTTATCCCGTGAATAGAAATACCCAATTTTTACATGTTTTTGCTTTTAACCCTTTCACTGCTGAGCCAGTTCACCTATATGCGCTGCGCTCATTCTGACCATTTTGTGCTAATTATTTTGAGATGACAGCCTAGGTCCTATTTAATTAACCCCCCCCAGACAAAAAAAACTTAAATTAAATAAAATAAAAAAAATTTTTTAATTATTATTTTTTTTAATTTATTTTTTTAAACCAAACCTGGTCATGTTTGGTATCATTGGAAAGGCCATGATCAGGAGATAAGGGGATCTCTACATGGCAGCTACATGGCAGCTAGATGGTTATCTGGCCCACTGACATCCTCACACATATGGTGAGGTTGTCAGTGGGTGGGGGGGACCTGTAGGCTTGGCTGACATCCAAGATTGCCCCCCTCCAGGTTCGAATCGCGTTTTTGGCACCAATTTGCGCCGAAACATGATTCGGCGGCGAAACGGTTAATGCTCTCCCCTTTTCAGCGGTGCAAAAAGCATCTCCCTAGCTTCAATGGTTGGGGAGATAGAGGGCTCGGAGCCCCCCCTCCCCTCCATTGATTTGCATGGGGACGCCTGTTGATGACGTCACCACGCAACGTGCCTAAATCCCATGGGCAAGCTTCCTCCCTGCCAGATCGCCGAGGGATCCAGAGAGGGAGGTGAGTATCGGGCGGGAGGGGGATTAGGCGCCGCTGACGTACCCTGTACGTCTGCGGGTCTAAGGGAGACCCGTGGACAGGACGTACAGGGTACGTCAGCGGTCCTTAAGGGGTTAAACCTAAAAGTAACCCTAATCATAAAAGAGCAAAAACAATAACCTTAACCCGAAAAGTAACCCTAATCATAAATCAATTAGAAACAGTAACCCTAACCTTAAAAGTAACCATAACCATAAACTAAGCAGAAGCAGTAACCCTAAGGCTGGGGTCAGACGAGCACAGTGATCACGTCCGTGTTGCCGCACATTTGTACGTCTGTGGCAGCATAGCATTCTGACCAATGGAGCCCTACACACGAAGTACGTCCGCACAGAAGTGCGGATGCATGGTGGACGCGGCAAACTGACGCAGGTTAGGCAAGAATGTAATACTGCTAGAACGGACGTGCGGAGTGTGCCACGTCTGCAACGTCCGCATAGCTTTGTGTGTGAGTGATGAAACGAGGTCAGATGGACTGCATTTATACGTCCAGCATTTTTGATGGACAGAATGTTTTTTCATTTTAATTTATTTTCCCTGCTACATCAGTCAAAAAATATGTCAGTGAAAAAAACTGACTGTGTGGCCACTACCTTGTTGTCAGTCAGTAAGTACATCCGTGCTGCACGGACGCACAGTCCGTCCAAAATGTGCTCATCTGACCCTAGCCTAAAAGTAATCCTAACCCTAATCACAGAACAAGCAGAAACAGTAAACCTTACCCTAAAAATAACAATAACCCTAATCATAAAACAAGCAGAACTAGTAACCCTAACCATAAAATGGGCAGGAGTAACCCAAACCCTATTCATAAAACAATCAACAACTGTTACTCTAACCCTAAGGCTAGGGTCAGACTGAGGCAGTGCGAACGCGCGTTCTGGCGCACTTAATCACGGCCGTGCTAGCAGCAGATGCCGGGCAATGACGGCCAATATACGAAGTACGGTCGCACAAAAGTCCGGCTGCGCAACGCAAGTGGAAAATGAACGCATTTTTTCGAGAACGTTAAACCGCAGGTACTGACGTACAGAGTGCGCTGCGCCCGCTAGAGGCGTGTGTGTGTGAATTGGAGACATCAGACCCTGCTAATGTCCGGCCAACATAACGTCCAGATGCACAAAGTTTTTATTGAAGATCCGTACAAAATCACGGATGAAACTGCGCATCGTATGACCGCTATTGCGTATTCGTGAAAAAAATACGTCCATTCTTCGAACGCACATTTTCACGGACAACGTGAAAAATGCGTTAGTCTGACCCTAGCCTAAACGTACCTGCAAACCCTAATCATAGAACAAGCAGAAATAGTACTACTAACCCTATTCAATTTATTTTTAAGTTTTGTGTTCTATGACATTTTACATGAATAAAAAGTGGTGCCCTATACAAATAATTTTTGATTGTGATTTTTTTAACGTTTTTATCAATATGTATTTGTTGTAAATTGTAATATAGCATACATCGAGATATTGGGAACATCTGAATATATCCAACGTTTCTGATGTGCCTACAGTTACAGGTATTTATAAAGCGCTAACAAGTTCCATAGCGCTGCACAATGGGAGACACAGAATAACAAATGTCCATACCAGTTAAACACACAGAACAGTAGGAGAGAGGACCCTGCTTGAGAGCTTACAATCTAAGAGGAGAAGGGTGACGCATTAGGTGAGGGTAAGTGGCAGAGGATGTGAAGTAGTAATGTACAGAGGGGATTATTGTCAGGTGGCGTGTGCGATTCAGGTATGACCCCAGCAGGTGGCGAAACAGAGGGGAGGCCAGACAGGAATCAAGCAATGAAGATAACTTTAATTGAACATAAATGGGCCTTGACAGCAGGCAATGCAAAGAACAGGGAAATGCACTTCTGGAACACACAGGCAAAGACGTGGTTATAGTCCATAACAAGGGGTCGTGGCTGACAGCTGGCTGAGAGGTGAGGTATTCCTAAGCAAGGGTTCGGCACACAGTATATACAGTCCAGGAAGTGGTCTTGGATGGAGAGTCAGGATAGTGGACTATGCAGTCCCAGAATGCAGACAGGGTCCACTAGGAATAACACTGGACAGCTGGCAGAGGTACCTTGATCAATGGTTGAGAGACGGTGGTGAAAGGCTGTAAATGCACAGGTAGGTCTCCAGACACAGGGGATAGTGGGCTACACGGTTGGGAGTACCCACTTGAGCAGTGACCTGGAGGTCTTGACCACAGACCGTAGATAAAGTGCTAGTGGAAATCGCTGAAAGTCCCAGGAACTGAAGGAAATTTCTCCAGGAATAACAAGGTAGCGAGATGGGTAATGGATACACTGGAATACGCTGGATATACTGTACAGCAACAAGATAAGCTGGTTCAGGTAGAGCAGGTCTGCACACATCCAAGTGACCTCAGTCAGAGAGCACAATGCAGAACCACTGCTAGCTGGGTCTCTCTGCCATTTAAGGAGGCTTAATCACAGATGGGCCTCAGCTGGAACTCCAGGGCTGGAAAAGGAAACTCAGGCTGGATCTAAAGGAGCCTGATCAAGGTGCTGAGCCTGGGCAAAACCCGGAATGGAATCGAAGAAAAAGAGATCCAGGGCAAAGTTCTTAGAGCCAGGTGTGCAATACAGGCACATCAGCAAGTACCCAGGAGCGGACCCTGACAATTATGAAGCGAGCCGATAGGCTTCTCTGACGTAGTGTGTTTTCAGAGACTTCTTTAAGGACTGGACAGACGGGGCAAGTCTAATGTTGTTGGGGAAGGAGTTCCACAAGATGGGGCAGTTTGGGTGAAATCCTGAAGGTGAGATTTGGGGGTGCAGGTAAGGGGAGATGATAACCTCAAATCATTGGCAGAGCAATGTGGTCAAGATGGGATGTACCTGCTAATAAGGGAGGAGATGTAGTCAGGGGCGCGGTTATGGAGAGCTTTGTACATGAGCACCAATAATTTGAAGTGGATTCTATAGGAGAGAGGGAGCCAGTGTAGAGATTGACAGACGGGTGAGGTGTGAGAGGTGCGAGAGGTGAGGTGGATGAGCCTGGCACAGGCATTCATAACAGGCTGCAGAGGGAGTGTCTGTGATTTCTTAAAGCCAGCGAGAAGGAGGTTACAGTAATCAGGGTGGGAGATAACAAGAGCTTGGATGAGTATTTTTGCAGAGTCTTGATTAAAAAAGGGGAGGACGCGTGCAATTTTTTTTAGGTGGAAGTAGAATGATTTGGTTAGCAACTGAATCTGAGGAGTGAAGGAGAGATCAGAGTCGAAGAGGACCCAGAGGCAACGAGCCTGAGAGGTAGAAGGAATAGTAGCACCGTTCACCTGAAGGGAAATGCAGGAATAATGGCTTTGGAGGGAGGGAAGATTAGAAGTTCAGTTTGAGAGAGGTTGAGCTTTAGGAAACGTGAAGTGATCAAGTCGGAGACAGCCAACAGGCAGACTGTAACGGGGTCAAGCACAGGAGGAGAGAAATCGGGAGAGGAAAGGTAGATTTGGGTGTCACCAGCATAGAGGTGATATTGGAGTCCATAGGAAGAAAGAAGGTTGCCCAGAGAGGCAGTATAGGTCGAGAAGAGTAGGGGACCCAGAACAGAGCCTTGATGTACCCTAACTGAGAGAGGAACCGGGGGTGAAGAGGCACCAGTGAAAGAGACATTGAAAGAGCAAAGAGACAGATAGGAAGAGAACCAGGAGAGAGCAGTCTCACTGTGGCCAAGTTGACGCAGCATGAGGAGCAGTAGAGGGTGGTCAACCGTGCCAAATGCAGCGGAAACGTCAAGAAGAATTAGGAGGGAGAGGTGACCTTTGCTTTAGCAGCAACTAAATCATTGGTCACCTTGGTCCTATAACTAAATATCAGAAAGCCGGATCTTCCAACCCGTATTCTAAATATTTCCAAGTCTGAACATTTTGCTCATGTACATGTCTAATAATCAATCATATACTAGATTTGCTTTCTTTTATAAATTTCACTGTGTCATGTCCATGATCTAATTGTGTGCAGCAATATATTAATTTGAATATATGTATATATTTGTGACTTTGATTTTTTTTATGATATATCATGGATTATTTAGCTATGGCATACTGAGAATTTGAATCATTATGTTATAAATCAATATAAATATCAATGTCATTATTCATTTATTGTCAGTAAAGGTGTCCCAGATCTTTGTTGCTGGCACATATTAACTTTATTCCAACATACATTACATAAAAAGTACCTTAATATATTTATTTGTATAGATCAGAATAATAACATGAAGAATACAAGCAAAATTGATTTACAAAATTAGAAACTGTTGCCAGGAATTTCTAATCAGAATATAAATCAACTTGCAGTCAGCATTCCACACCAGCGTACGGGCTGTGCTGTCAGGATAGAAGAGCACATTTTGAATTTTAATTTCCATATACTCAAGGGTGCAATCAATAACACAATGAAGATTCTATTTTTAATAAGTTCATTTCCTTTTCATTTTACATGTATGCAAGCTAAAGATCAAGATATTTGAGCCACCTCCCCCAACAAAAAAAGTAACCAAAAATACATATGTTCTTTTTATTATTATTACTATCCTTTATTTATTTATTTATTTATTTATTTATTTATTTATTTATAAACAGGGTTATGCAAAGAGATCCGAATTGCTGGAGAAAGGTAACCGAACGCTGAAAATCAGCGTTCGGTTACCTTTCTTGGCCATTTGGCTATCCAGAGAGCAGGCAATTCGCCAAATCCTGGCAAATTGCCTGCACATACGGTGCCTGTTCGGTGCCTGTTCGAGGGCAGTGAATCCCCTTAAAAAAGCACTGCTTCGGCTATTCAGAGAACACAACCCAGCAGTGAAAGGTTCCCGAAATGCCCTGCCATTCGGTGGTTTAATTCGGCAGGTTTATTCAGGTGAATCCCATAGGCTTCAATGTTAAAAATATTCCAGTTTTAATTCAATATCTAATAAACCGTTCATTATAAAATTCTGCAGTAAAGAGTCTCTTAATTTATAGATTTTTTTAGGATATTTTAAGCATTTTTCTTGATTTTTAACCACTTCAATGCGGAGGACACGCTCAGCGCGTCCTCCGCATTACTGCTGCTGTGCGGAGGACGCGCTGAGTGCGTCCTCCATTGGGTCAGCGTTCGGCCGGGTTCCGGCCGATCGCTGGCCCCTCCGGTGCGGGCTGACATCCTCGATGTCAGCCCAGCATCCGGAACCGCAGCTGCTGAAATTAGGTGTCATTGCGACAGCGCGATGACACCTAATTCAGGCGCCCCCCCCGCATGTGCGGAGGAGGCGCCTGAAAGGGAGGGGGGGAGATCCTCTCTCCCTCCCGATCGGCGGCGTTGCGGGGGTTAACCCAGGCACCATTTGGAAGGGCACAGCCTGCCCTTCCAAATGGTGCCTGGCATTAACCCCTGGGGAGCTGGATCGCGAATCGGCGCTGAAAAGCGCCGGTTCGCGATCCTTTCCCGGAGCTGGCCGACATCTTGGATGTCGGCCAAGCCTCCAGGAACTCCCCCTGAGGACTGGCGTCATCGTGCATAGCACGATGACGCCAGTCCTAGAGTTAACCCCCTATCTGCCACCAACGGTGGAGATAGGGAGTTCCAATGAACTCCCTATCTCCCGATCCGTGGCAGCTAGGGGTTAAAGTTTGGTATTGCTGGATCGGCCAGAGCATGGCCGTTCCAACGATACCAAACACTACTGTGAAAAAAAAATGAAAAATAAAATAAAATTTTTTTTTTAAAAAAATTATAAAAAAAAAAATAAACAATTTTTTTTCTTTATTTTGGTTTGTTAATGCAGCAATATTGTTCCCATTTCAATTATAATGTGAACAATGATGCTGCACTAACGATTTTTGTATGCGGTGCGTTTGTTAAAAATCGCGTAATTTTCCCCAAAAAAAAATGTAACGAGACCCCATCTCTAATTTTTTTAACAAGCGCACCCCATACAAAATATAACCGCAATTGCTCGCATGTTAAAATGTGAAAAAAAACACTTTACACATTGTAAATTATTGAAAATACATATTTTATTGCATTTTTTGTTATAATATACAGACATGACATAACGTATACATATAATAATGACATATTATGAATCTACCGAGTCTGACGGAAAGAACGATATATAATATGTCTGGGTAATATACTAAAATAAGCCTTCAAAACACGTTTAAACATGATGAGCAAAACCGGTAAAAATGACCTCAGCACAGAGGTGTGAAAAGCCTCAGCAGCGAAAAGTCCCATTTTTTTTTTTTTTTAAGTTTACGTATTTTTTCTTTTTATTATCATTCCCTGGACCTCATATGTAAATTTCAGACATTTTCGCTCAGTACTTTCTTTGCAAACAGCGTTTCACTTTTCAAACCGTCAAGCAAACTGTTTTGCTAATATACTCACTGCATTCGTCTGCGGTGTCGACTTTTTCCGGCAGCTGCGCTGCGTGTGGTCGGCTCCTGCTTGGGTTTTTCCGGCTTTTTCTGCGGGTTAATCCAGATGTTTTTGCGGGTTTTTCAGCGTGCATTCGCCATGTTTTGCGGTTAGTTTTCGTTTGGTTTGCGGCGACCTTTCGCTGCAATTCGGGGACCCTGTGGTGCTTGCTGAATACACCGCAGGGTCGCCAAAATGGGATCGGCAAAACGCACCGAATTGAAGAGAACGAAAAGTCACTGAACGTGCGGTGACTTTTCGATTCTCTTTGAATTACCCTGAAAGTAATTTTACCAGGAAGGATACATTGAGATTTCTGTCGTTTTCAAGTATGTCCTGGGTTTATTCAGCAGCACTTTACAAGATCAGTGTGTAAACACATGGATGATGACCTGATTCAGGGGGGCCCTGTTCCCAAGGGAACTTACAATCTATGATTTTTTTAATATCATTTTTAATATTTAATGAATAATAATCTGCCAACTGACTTAGGGCTTGAATTAATAACGCTCAACCCTGAAATTTACTGCATTTACAGCCGCAAGTTAGCCATTTTCAGGTTTGGCACATTATTTAATTAAGGGTCTGCCGGAATGTCGATTCCCATTAAAATAGCGTCTCAATTATTGGCTCTCACACCTAGACTCGTTAATGAAATTTAGCAATTCAATTCCGTATATTTTGGTATGCTGATAGGAGAAAATATATCAAGTGCTGAAAGCGGTTGATAAATGTCTCTTTGAGCCGGGAAACTGAGAAACTCACACTGAAACCCTCATTGAATCATTAGATTTTAAAATACAATTGCTCAAAAACCAATATGATGCGAACTATGGCAGAGGACAAGCATGTTAATTATGACATCAAATTATAATCAATAAAAGGAAAAGTTGATGCATCACTAGCATAAATTAACCCTTTCGCTGCGGAGGACGCGCTGAGCGCGTCCACCCGCAGGTAGCGTTCCTTGCGGAGGACGCGCTGAGCGCGTCCTCCCTTTGGGCCAGCGATCGGCCGGGTTCCGGCGATCGCTGTGCCCCCGGTGCGGGCTGACATCCTCGATGTCAGCCCAGCACCGGAACCGCCGCGGGCACAATTAGATGTCATCGCGGCGGCGCGATGACATCTAATTCAGACGCCCCCCCCGCATGTGCGGAGGAGGCACCTGAAAAGGAGGGGGGGAGGTCCTTCGGACCTCTCTCCCTCCCGATCGCCGGCATGCAGGGGGTTATACCAGGCACCGTTGGAAGGGCACAGCCTGCCCTTCCTAACGGTACCTGGAATTAACCCCATGGGGGCCGGATCACGAATCGGCGCCGAAAAGCGCCGGTTCGTGATCCTTCCCGGAGCTGGCCGACATCTTGGATGTCGGCCAAGCTTCTGGAATGCCCCCTGAGGACTGGCGTCATCGTGCATAACACGATGACGCCAGTCCTGGAGTTAACCCCTAACTGCCACCAATGGTGGAGATAGGGGGTTCCAATGAACCCCCATCTCCCGATCCGTGGCAGTTAGGGGATAATGTTTGATATTGTCGGATCGGCCAGAGCATGGCCGTTCCAACGATACCAAACATGAGTATGAAATTTAAAAAAAAAAAAAAAAAAAATATTAAAAAAAAATTATTAAAAAAAAATTAACAATTTTTTTCTTCTTTTTTTGGTTCGTAAATGCAGCAATATTGTTCCCATTTCAATTATAATGTGAACAATGATGCTGCACTAACGATTTTTGTATGCGGTGCGTTTGTTAAAAATCGCGTAATTTTCCCCAAAAAAAAATGTAACGAGACCCCATCTCTAATTTTTTTAACAAGTGCACCCCATACAAAATATAGCCGCAATTGCTCGCATGTTAAAATGTGAAAAAAAAAACACTTTACACGTTGTAAATTATTGAAAATTCATATTTTATTGCATTTTTTGTTATAATATACAGACAGGTCATGACGTATACATATAATAATGACTTATTATGAATCTACCGAGTCTGACGGAAAGAACGATATATAATATGTCTGGGTCATATAATACAATAAGCCTTCAAAACACGTTTAAACATGATGAGCAAAACCGGTAAAAATGACCTCAGCACAGAGGCGGGAAATGCCTCAGCAGCGAAAGGGTTAAGTGAAAAAACACAATATAGCAAATTATTAAAAAATATACACACTATGGTTTGCGTTCCGTTCTCACGTCCCAGTATCAGCCGCAAACTTGCCTTTTCTGCCTTTTCTACAAGCCAGCTTTTTATCAAAACAGGATCATATTTTTGTTTTTGGAATTTTTGGTAATGGTTGATTGGACAACCTGGTGTTATAATTTTTTTTTTAATATTGGCCACTGATTATCGGTATTCTTTTCGATAAAGCCACCAACAGAATTAGATTGAGCTCTTAGATTTATGCATATAGTGTTTTTAAAAACATATCACTGAGCTGTTTTTTTTCTTCCTTCGTGGCATATGTTGAAGTGCACCAATAGCGTCCAGAACAACTTTAGATCAATTGAGAGATCTCCTAAATCTGCTTATATATTGTGTTAGCCAAAGTGCCAACACATGGATCACTTTTTCAATAAAAAAAATTGAAATTTCCCTAAGCTTGCTGTTTGTTCTAAATGTTGCGGCATGCCGCATGATGTTTTTCCCTGGGGAGTGATTTAAGGCTCTCACAGCAGGGGAAAACGCTCAGAGCTACCAGCTGCTGTTTGAACTAAAAACACCTAAAGAGCATTAGTAAATGACTCACAAATCTTCTGAACAGATAGGAAAGCATGGATGTTTGGTACCTTTCAATTGGTAACCCTTCCCTACAGTGTTGTGAGTCCCCCTGCAAGTGTCAGCTAAAGAAATATATATATATAGGCCCTATTACATTCCTCGTGCACAATTTTGCGCGTGCGCAAAAATGCATTAATGCGAGGGGTAAAACCCTTTGCGCCGAACGTCGTATTACGACGTTCACGCACAAAATGCGCGTTAATGTCTAACGCGAGTGACCCTGCACGAACCCTGCTCGAGCGAAAGTTCGTGCACGCATCCCATACTTAAAATTGTGAGCGCAAATGCGTTTGTGCGCTGGTACGCACATGGTATTACAATCTTAGTGCAAAATTTAACGGACAATGTTTGCGCGCATAATTTTAACGTCTTTGAAAAGCTGGTGGTGACGGCAAATTGTAACAACCTGACCGTACCAAGCTGCGGATTCACAACGGAGAACGTCGATGTGCAGGTGTTTTTTTTACTAGGTCCGTCAAAAATGACGGCCACTACCTTGTCTTCCGTCAGAACGTACGTCTGTTGTGCGCAGTCCGCACAAAATGCGTTCGTCTGACGGACTCGCATTAAAAATTACATTGCGCTCACTGATTTCTGCGCGCAACGGTACTCTGCGTGTATTTTTGCGCATCGGTTTTCCGAGCGCAATTTTCCGACGGATGAAAAAATGTGCGAGGAATGTAATTCAAGGGGTGATTTTCGTACGTTAACGTTTAATGCTTTGTGCAAAAAAACATGCGTTTTGCGTGCGTTTTTGCATTAAGTATGTAATAGGGCCCATCATGTATGCTATGTCAGTGTGCATGTGAATGTTTGTAATGCAACTCAGCAAAGAGTGGGGGGAAACAACCTTATCAGGATTACTCAGAGAAAGGTTAAAACCAGGAGAATTGGTAGGAGAAGAGAACAATCTAGACCAAAGAGCCGATTTCGAAAGTGAGATAAATGGGAGAATTTTTCTGATTTGGCTATTTTGACCAAGAATTTTCACTTCTCCAGTCATTCTCCTTAGTTTCACCTTTCTTTGAATAGACCTTTGAGCCTTTCAGGGTAAATTACTGTAGAAGCCTCCTTGCTATGTGAACACCCCATCTTCTCTGAGACATCCCGGACTGAGCAGTCAAGCACACAGCTTCGATGTTTAGTCCCTTCCATGAAAGAGAGGATGCGGAAAAAAAACATGGCCGCCTCCATAAGAAGAGCAGTCAGATGGAAGCTACCAAAACTCCATCGGAAGTTGTAAAGTAAAAAAGTTTACTGGTTTAATTAAGCTACAACTAAAAACATATCAAAAATCTCTATAACAGACGGCGGGTACTCATTAAAGTAAAATTTGGCAGATCAGATTTCAAACTCACATTTCATTTAAAAAGTCCTTCAAGTTTGCATAGTATATTAAAATACTAAATAATTACTTTGTGTACCAAAAACCCATTTAAAAACCCATAAAAATATATGTTTGATTTCTGATATTGCAATTCTGCCTCAAGGCTCCGCTTTCAAAAGTTATGTTTTCTGAAGATTCTTGGAGAAAAAGTAAAACAAGAACAACAGGGAAGGTGAGAATGTGAAAATAAATGAAGGAAATAACTTTAAAAAAAACCAACAATTTTCATTAGCTTTTATAAGATATGTTCTACAACCACATCTGCTCCACGAGTTGATAACCCTAAAGGCATAATACAAGATCTTACACTGGGTTGCGCAGCTCGAATATATATTCATAGAGGAAAATAAAAAAGAATTAAAAGCAAACTGATATCAAAGGGGGAAAAAAATCACTCATGTTGAATTAACACCACATAATGTATAACTTATGAAGTGTTAAAGGCAAGTTTGATGGGCACAATCAATCACATTCATATCTGTTTGCAGTATTCCATCATTTCATTTTAGTATTTTAATGTTGGCCTGCAATCAATAAACATCATTATAGTAATGATAAACAAGCTGTGAGTTCATATATGTAAATAGCTGCTAGAAAACCCCAAGAGACACTAGAGGGGTTATTCACAAAGAATCGAAGTTTCAGCGTTCTGCGAATAGATAAACCATTACTTCTCTATGGGACAATTTTGCTGCCACCGACTATTCCAACTGAGGAAGCGAGACATCCGCGAAACGCGTTTTGGTTTATTTTACCACATTGTTTTTATATTTTATGCCAATAAATCGTTTTTTACCTTTACGGTGAACAATTTTTCATTACACTGCTGTACCTACCACTCGCCGGAGACCCTCCCAGGATACTTCACCCACCCAGGAGAACATCAAGGCACTGATCCATTCTCCTGCTAAAGGGATTCTACTACATATCCTGTAAAGGAGGTGAACAGCTACCGCTTAGAGAAGGGAGATCTGGTGCGCCCTCATAATGACACAGCCGCCTGTTCGTTTAGAGTCTGACTTAAGACACCCCTACATGTGAGTGCACCTTTTTCTTTATTTATTTCTCATGACTTAAATTGCACTATGTTGTGTTTTATTCAGTCTTATTTGAAGCACATGTCTGCGGAACACCAGCATTTAGGCTAATGTCAGACGAACACAGCCTGAGCGCACTCTGCGTTCGCGCATAACGGACGGACGTACTGACAGAAGATACTGTAGACACCACACGGTCTGTTTTTTTTGACGGATGTAGAAAAAAAAGGGAAATATGGGAATCAAAATGAATTAAAATTAGACAGGTTCAGTCAGCCAGACCAAAAAAACTTCTGAGCGTCAACGTGATGGACGTCGCAAATGTGCTGCGTCTGATGTCGCCTCATCACGCACACAGGCCGCTACGTGGACGCGGCGCACTCGTAGAGCTTTTACGTCGAGGCCTAAATGGCATCCGTTGCCACCTGCGTGGTGCGTGCGCACTTCGGTGCGTACGTACTTTGTGTGTTGGTCTCTATTGATCACAAATCAATGCTACGACGGACGTTAAACTGTGCGGAAACACGGACGTGATGACTGTGTTCGTCTGACGCTAGTCTTATAAGAGACTTTACATCTGAATATATGCTTTGAAGGAAGCGCTGACTCCCGTACCACACCACCAGGACTTTTACTGCTGCCGAAGACTGCCGATCTGTGGCAAACTACACCGTATTGTGCCGTCAATTCACCAGTATTTGGCAAACTGACAGTAAATAGTAAATAAACAAACTGCCCCGAAATTGCACTGTATGGCGAAATTCACTGAGAAGAGAGAAGTGCAGCCCTTACCTGCTGAGTTATTTCACCCTGTGTGCAGAGCTTATTTTAAAATACAAAAAAATATGGACACCGGGTACTTAATTTATAATGGATCAGCTCCCCTTGGAGGTATTCCCAATCTCCATAAAGATACAGAATAAAACACTGCGATTGAGGGGGATAAACCACAGTCTATTTTTGTAAATGAAGATTCACTTAATATCCTGCAGATCACTCATGACATGGATCCATGTGACGTAGTGTCTCGGGGATGAATTATCTCCGGTATCCATCTGGAATACACACCACACATTGTTTGTATTTTAAATTGTTTTATTTTTTTACGGGCCCTTGAGAAAGTCTTAACGATGAAACGCGTTGGGCAATTTTTATTGTTATTAATAAATTCCTTTTATTGAATCATCACCATCGTGTGGTGTGTATTCCAGACGGATACCGGAGATAATTCATCACCGAGACGCTACGTCACATGGATCCATGTCATGAGTGATCTGCAGGATATGAAGTGAATCTTCATTTACAAAAATAGACTGTGGTTTATCCCCCTCAATCGCAGGGTCATAGAAGCTCCCCTACACTCGTGTTTTATTCTGCAGAGCTTATTTTGACCGTTTTGTGCTCATCATGTTTAAACGCAATTTGAAGTCATGTTTTTTTATAGGACCCAGACAAATTATGTATCCTGTTTTTCACCAGACTCATCAAAATCAAAATATATCATTATGATGTGTATACGTCATGTCCCGTCAGAATGCTATTACAAAAAATATTTTAAAAAAAGTATCCATTCAGATTTCAATCATTTACAGCGTGTAAAATATTTTTTTCGCATTTTGTCATCCAAACCTTTGTGGATATATTCTATGGGGCACTGTTGTTGAATAAAAAATTGAAATGGAAACCAGTTACTGCATTTTTTGAGAAAATATGCTATTTTAACCAAAACTGACGTAAATGAAAATTATTGCTTGTGTTTTGGAGGATTTTGTTTTATGAGTAATATGACTAGGTATAAAACACTGAACATGCTCCCAGCATGGGAAATGAGAAGCTGAGTAGTCAGTGGTATTGCTCATTTATACTTGACAAATGGACAGTGCCACTGCTTTGGAACAAAAATATAGATAAATAAATAAAAAAAACTTTGTTTCTTATTTCTTTAAAATTTTACATGGTCATGTTTGGTATTATTGGAAAGGTCAGACTCTGACCTTTGCAATGAAACCTAACTTGGCTTTGCAGGGTGTAAAGAATGAAGATAAAGGGGTTCAAAGGACCACCGCTCTCCTCACAACGGTGCGGCGGCTTGTGTATTGTAACCCTGTCTATATTGTGCACATTTTTCAGCACTGCGGAATATGCTGGTGCTATACAAAGTATAATAATAATAACAACAGCATACTAAAAGTACAGCCAACAATAGTCGGCTGCAACTCTTTGTTTAATCCCCTCTCACGGCCGTGATTGTGTATACACAGGGCCGGCGCTGCCGCTAGGTGAGCTAGGCGGCCGCCCAGAGCGCAGGCCCGCCTAGGGCGCAGCGCCAGGCCTGAAAAAAAAATTGTCAGAAAAAAAAAAAATTGTGTGTCCGCACAAATTGTGTGTCCGCGGAAGCGGTCGAGGGCCCGGGGCACCGCAATCAACACGTCCACACACACTGGGTCTGCACCAACCAGGTCCCGTCCCGACAGTCCAGTCTCCACCCGCTCCACTCCGCAGTGCACGCAACGTCAGCAGCGCCTGCACGTGTTGGGGCTGACGGCAGCACGCACGCCCCGCCCCACGTCAGACGCCGCTGGAAGCCTGGGAAGGAGGAGGCGGAGTCTAGACTAGGCGCCGCCATCGTGTGGAGTGTGCTGCTGTGTGCTGCTGTCTGAGCCTGCTGCCTGCGCCGGCCTGCCTGCTGTCAGGTATGGGGGGGTGCAATTTCATATGTCGGCGCCGGCCCTGCCCTCACACCATCATACCCCCTGTGTGGCCCCCTCACACCATCATACCCCCTGTGTGGCCCCGTCACACCATCATACCCCCTGGAGTCCCTCCCTATGTGGAGCAGCAAATGGTGGCAGTGCAGGGGGAGTCAGGCTGGGGGAGGTGCAGGGGGAGGAGGGGGATTGAAAGCCGATCACTCATGGGTTCGAACTTCATATTATCTGACTGCACTCAGCAGCACGAGCCAGGGCCCCCCAAACTCTCTGCCCCAGGGCCGGGAGACAGAGGCCCCCAAACTTTCTGCCCCCCGGAGCCAGGGGAAACCAAAACTCCACCTCTCCAGCAGGAGCCCAGGCTGAGCCCCCCCCCCCCATCACCAGTCCCTTCCTGGACCCGGGGTGCTAGCACAGGCATGTAAACAAAGAGAGGAACGGTGGGCTGAAGAGCTTACATGCATCCTAATGAGAAAAAAAACACAAGACAAAAATGTGTACCGGTAAGACTTGATGGGTAAATGTCATTGGGAGCTTTTTCCCCATTCCATTTCCTCCATTCTTAGAAATGTTTAATTTTCTTAACTAGATAACCCCATGCAGGCTGCATGGGGTTAAGAAAATTAAACATTTCTAGGAATGGAGGAAATGGAATGGGGAAAAAGCTCCCAATGACATTTACCCATCAAGTCTTACCAGTACACATTTTTGTCTTGTATTTTTTTTCTCATTAGGATGCATGTAAGCTCTTCAGCCCACCGTTCCTCTCTTTGTTTACATGCCTGTAAGGACCCAGTAACTGTGGGAAAGGGCAATTCAGTTTGCTGCAGCAGTGTCATTGAACGCTTTGGATGCAAATTTTGAATCCAAAATGGTCGATTTTTTTTAATGAAAGATTCAGATTGTTATCACTCGGACAAAATATGATAAAGGAAAGCAGTCAGCACAATGCGTTTTGTACGCACACACCACTAATGATAGTTTTTATTGAATAAACGCTATGTTTACTTCTGAAACAAAATCTAATTGAACTATAATATATGTCTGTGTGCCGGGGGAAATAATAAATAAATATTTTGTGCTTTGGTGAACAAAAACCTCAAAATTAACATTGCTGTACGGAATTGTTACTTGCTTCATAGAATCATAGAAACATAGAAAAATGTCGGCAGATAAGAACCTTTCGGCCCATCTAGTCTGCCCAATTACATGGATACTTTACCTGGATTTATCTTTTGTTTAGGATAGCCTTATGCCTATCCCATGCCTGCTTTAATTCAATTACTGTTTTGGCCTCTACCACTTCAACTGGAAGGCTGTTCCATGTATCCACCACCCTCTCAGTAAAATAATGCTTCCTGATGTTACTTTTAAACCTTTGCCCCTCTAATCTAAGACTTCATGGCGGCGGCCATCTTGCTGTACGGAATTGTTACTTGCTTCAGGGCAGCGGCCATCTTTAATACGTCACACTCAGCTACTCGCAGCATCTCCTCGGGTCGCTGCAAGTGCTAATTTAGCAGTTTCATGTTGTGTCGCTTTTTTTTTTTTGGGGGGGGAAGTAGCTGGTCTTGCCTAGGGCGCAAAATAGTCTAGCACCGGCCCTGTGTATACATGATCATCAGCAGTAGACACAGAAGCCCAAGATTGCATTAACAGCATCTGGGGCTGTGCTGTATCATTGCAAATGAAATTCATTTTAATTTGAGCTTCAGAAGGTGCTAACACGCTAACACTGTTTAATACCAGTTGGAGAATATCTCTAACAGGCTTTTCCACAGCTGATCCTGCACTGAGACCTGAGCTGCAGTAACTCCATATTGGCAGCAGATGGCGAAATCTGCCTTCCAAATAGGTTATATTAAGGAAAACATTGGAAATATTCACAAATATTTCTTACTGTATAATTAAAGGGAAACTCTTTTGAAAAATAGAGGGATTTCTGCACTTAAATAATTGGGCAGAAGCTCCGGATGGCCTCTGCCCAATTTTTTTTTTTAAATGTTTTTATTTTAGGTGAGTTCACTCATCCTTTCTCCCTTGGCTCCGCACTGCTCCTACTTTTCGGTTCAGGGGCTGCTAAACCGAGTCATACCTGAAGTCTTTCTGTGCAACTTGCGTAGCGGAGGGACCAAGTTACGTAATGCCCACGCAGGACGATGAGCATGCGCAGATGCGATACGTCATCTGCCTTTCTGAGACCCTCACTATAGCAAGGTCTCAAGGGGTGATGTCGGCATGCTGTCTGTGTGCTGAAATCACTGGTGAAAATCCGGTGACCAGCAGCTAAATCATTTCTCTATGATACCATTTCCCTGCCACGCGTGGTAGTTTAACTATACAATACATCTTTTTTCCATTTAAATGGCACCAGAACATCTCGACTTCGTCTGACAAATCCCATTCAAATGGGAAAGATGGCTAGTCTGTTGTAGTCACACAAAGTCGTCTGTTGGAAGTCAGAGGCAGTGGACAAGGACGGAATCTCCTGCATGTTGTGGGATTGGTCAGATGATGACAGATGATGAAAGACAATAGCACGATCGCAAAATACGGACCCAGTGGACGGCCAGCCATAAAGGAAATAATAAAAACAGACTATATAACCACTGCCTGCATTTTCTTTAGCTTGTGCATCATTTATTCAGCCTATGGTGTCTTATTTCCTGTTTATGTTTGTGCAAAGCCCTGAGTTAATCTATTGCAAGTTTTGAAAAACACTTAATAAGCAGCATTTCCATTGACCGGTTTTAGCTATTTTATAAAGTTTTAAATTATGTTTAAGTGGAATCACTTTGCAACCTGAAAAGCAATTTTTCTGAGTTACACAGACCAGAAAAAAAGCCAAAAGGAGCTTAAATTATGAATTTAATGAAGTGCTGTATTTCAAAACTTGTGTAATTTCAATGTTTGTTCCACCTGTTGGTTCCTGATAAAAAGTAATAATTTATGTTGCATAATCTCAAGCACAAACCATTTAAGTACTTTTTAAAGCGACATAATCCCCGCTTGAAAATGCAGCTTTCTATAGCTCCGTCTTCCCAACTCTTTAGCATTATCAAATTAGCTCCACTTAATTGCAATGAAATTGTTACCATATTCAGTTTACGCAGCAAAATATAATGCGCCAGCATATTATATTTCTAGGACAAACTTAAAATTTATGAGTTGTTTCAAATGAAATTGGGCATTATATAAAATGCAACTGCTCTTGTTGCAATTTAAAGGTGCCAGCCATCACGCGACTTCCGAATTGATTTTATTTAATTGACTTAAAATGTTTGGATGCAAAAAGACAAAAGTGATGATGAAGGCTACTCGCAACTTAATTAGTGTTTCTTCTCGACGACTGGATTTATTTTACTGTAGTTTAATAAACTCGTTTTTTATGACTTCTATACGTTCGAATTATCCCGGAAAAATAACTGCAGCTTCGTCCTCGTTATTTTATTTCAAATAACTTATAGAAAAAAACACACACATACGGCTGAATTTGTAAAATCATATTTTGTGTCTTTTAACCCCTTCACTGCCAAGTGATTTCTCCATTAAACCGCTGTCAAGAACCAGTGGTGTTTTTAAAAAAATCATTCTTGAACCCAGGACATACTTAAAAACGAGAGAAATCTCAATGTATCCTTCCTGCTAAAATACTTTATAAATAAATAAATTTTTAATGGAGTATACGGTTAGACATATTTAGGAACATTCCTAATGTATTCTTTACTGCATCAGCCCTATTTGAGAGACAGATGTTGCCATCTTCTGGCTAAAAGTAGTTACTGCAGCTGAGACTCTCTGCCGGACCAGATTCTTATCCGTTGAGTGTTCGAAGAGGGAGACTAGGAACTACTTGTTCCCAGTCTCTGTCAAGAACCAGTGGTGTTTTTGAAAATAATTTTTAATGGAGTATTCAGTTATAAATATTTAGGAATATTCCTAATGTGTTCTTTACATCTACGCCTCTTGTTTCCTTGATATGTCCGTCTATATGTATCTCGTTCCCTTTGGTTATTGTAAAGCGCTGCGGAAACTGTTGGCGCTATATAAATGATGACAATAATAACAATAATATTACTGTATCAGTCCTATTTGAGGGACAGATGTTGCCATCTTCTGGCTAAAATGTGTTACTGCAGCCGAGGCTCTCTGCTGGACCAGATGGTTATCCGCGGAGTGATCGAAGAGGGAGACTAGGAACTATTTGCTCCCAGTCTCACACTGCTCCCGGGGAGAAGAAGCAGCGAATTGTGACACCCTTTTCACCACGGGATGGGAGGTGAGTATGGGATTTTTAGGGAGGTTTAGAGTGTGTTAAATAATTTTGCATCTGCAGTATCATTTAGCATCAGCTTTTAGAACAGGTATGGGCAACTACGGCCCTCCACATGTTTTGAAACTACATTTCCCGTGATGCTCAGCTGCTCATTAGGTGTGCAGAGCCTCAAGGGAAATATAGTTCCAAACCATTTGGAGGGCCAGGTTGCTGAGCCCTGATTTATAGGAATATTTAATATTACAATGTGTCATTTTGCCGCCCTGTCCTGGAATACTTAATAAAAATCCTGGTGGAATTTGTTCTTGATAAACATTTTATAAATATCTAAAAGAAACAAATTACACCAGGATTTCTAGTAATTACAAGTATCGAGGACAGGGCAGCAAAAGGACATATTGTAATATTAAATATTTCTATAAATCCGGGGTCAGCAACCCCGGCCTTCCAAGGGCTCTATTAAATTCTTTGCGCAAAAACGCTCGCGCAGCGCGCTAAAATTTGTGTGCGAAGCGTTAAACATTAACGCGTGTAAATTAACGCTGGTATTACAATCCGAGCGCATTTTGTCATCCATCAAAAAATAACGCACGTAAAAAAAGACACGCTAAAACGCAACCGCATTAATGTTGCGTGCAGAAATCAGTGTGCGGACTGTTTTTTCACACGTTTCAGCCAATCAGAATTAAGAACCACAATTGTCTCCTGTTCAGTTTTTGCGCCTGCCAAAATCAATCTGAGTATATATGCTGCAGCAATAATAAAAACACGCACAACCTCTCAATTTTATTTTTTGGGTATGTGTAAAATGTGTAACTATACTGTGCTGTATTATTTTTTTTTGGGCTGGTGTATTTGGTTTCGGCCAGGACGTTCAGATTTGCCGTTACCACCAGCTTTTCAAAGACGTTAAAATTATGCGCCCAAATGTTGTCCGTTAAAATTTGCGCTAAGATTGTAATATCATCCGCGTACCAGCGCACAAACGCATTTGCGCTCACAATGTTAAGTATAGGACGCGCAAAGTACATTACGCTCGCAAAGGGTTTGCGCAGGTTCACCCGCGGTAGACGATATAGCGCATTTTTTGCGCGGACATTGTAATTAGGGATGAGCTGTTCGGTTCGATCAGTTCGGAGTTCAACTCGAACATTGGCAGTTCGAAAGTTCGCGAACTTTGAAGTTTTTGGCGTGTTCGGTTCGAGTTCGAAAAAAAAAAACATTTTGAAAAAAGTATAAAAAATGCTTAAATACTAAAAAATCTAGAAATAAAGAGACTCTTTACTGCAGAATATTATAAGCAAAGGTTTATTAGATATTGAATTAAAAAACTACCTAATGTCGTCTACTATAGGTGCAAAGATTCTCACCTCTAAATGACCTGTGCTCTCAAACGGCGTAAACAACAGGTGTTTAATTAGTGTTTGGAAATAACATGTGCTTCTAATTAGCAATTAGAATTTGATACATTGCTTGCAGACTGGGTGTGGCCTGCGTCCTGGCGATAATTTGTGGCAGCACTTAGTAATACATCACTTGTCAAGACTCTAAAAAATGATTGCGCTCCCCGTATTAGCGTCAAGATCGGAATATCAATGCCAGACGTTAAATTTACTAATCCTAGCGCTAACAATTACATATCGAGATGCTACATTAGCACCAATGATGGAATGTAACCCATCATCATTACTATAGAAGACCACTGCCATGACGCTGCTCTCAGCTGTTCAAAGTTCATGGATCATTTTGATGATGCACCCAATGCTTATCCGAGCCAAGATCTGCTTTGCAATAACTTCCTAGTGTGATTAGCTTTCTTATTGGTCTGTATGATCACTAAACGTAAACCTACTGATTGCAAATGTATCACTTCTGCACAATTAACAGACCGAATATTATAACTCACTGCTTACAGAATGCAAAGTTATGTCTAAATGGAAAAACTCAAATTTTTAGCAATGTTCTCTCTCTGATGCATTAGCCTTCAAAATAAATAAATTCTAATATTAATGCCACTAATAGATAAATATATGGTGAATGTGTCTGTCAATTCTTTTTAAAAATTAAGAAATTAACACCATTCGGGTTCCCCCCCCCCCTGAACCTTTTCTATTTTATTTTAGCTAAGTTTGTGAAATCTTTCATGTCATTTCAGAGAAATTCTCCCTTAGCTCCAGGCATTTTAACATCATCTGATGATTTATTATAATAGTTATTCAGCTGCTGAAAGTCAGATATGAAATATTTAAACCTACAGGGGATGGTTGTGAAATTACCAATGCTACACATATTTTGAAATCTGATTATGAAGTGCGTAGGAGACTACGGAGTGACATTCTAGTTCCTTTCCTATAAAAAGAAACTCGGGAAACTATCCCTAAAGGACATGTTTAACAGGTGAGGGACCGTTAAGCAGGATACAGATATAACATTTAAACATATATTTAAGCATTGTGGTATATGAACAAAAAATCTGAGAGTGGGAAGAGACTATTCTGTGTTATCAGGTGGGAATGAGTTCAAGATCGTCTAGACCAGGTGTCAGCAACCTTGGCTCCCTGATGTTTTGGAAACTACATTTGCCATGTGGCTTGGTCAGCCTAATGGGTGTCTGAGCATCATGGGAGATGTAGTTCCAAAACATCAGGGAGCCAAGGTTGCTGACCCCTGGTCTAGACCCTTTAACAATAAAAGAGAATATTTAAGGCTCTTGAGGACCAACGAGTGTAACTCTTCATCCAAAGCTGTGTTTCCCAAACCTGGTCTTCACGTCCCCCTAACAGGCCAGGTTTGCAGATATCTGAAGCACAGCACAGGTGAGATGATTCGCTGCTCAGTGATTGCAGGATTCAGTCTGCATTTCCCCAAGGTGATCCTTAACCCCTTAATGCCAGGCAAGTGGTGCCTAGTGGGGGGGGTTAACGCTGGCATGGCGTACTAGTATGCGCCACGGCCATGTCTTGTAGCAAGCCTTTCCTTCAGCCCGCCCACGCAGCTGATGCGAGGGGCCAAAGCAGCCCATAGAAGTCAATGGTGCGTACTAGTAGGCGCCATGTCTTCAAAACCCACCTGCCGCGCGGGGACGGCACAGTACGCCTTGCGGCAGGAAAGGGATAAAGTGCCCCTGTCATGGGCAATATGACTTTTTCGTATTTGGCAGGGCACCTCGCACAAACAGATACATGAGCTTAAACTCCTTTATATTTCATTTATGGAATGTAGGCTAATCTGAGATATTTTATATGCCTTCATAAAATATTAGGGGACCTATTACATTCTTTGTGCAAAAATGCTCGCGCAGCGCGTTAATTTGTGCGCGAAGCGTTAAACGTTAACGCTCGTAAATTAACGCTGGTATTACAATTCGAGCGCATTTTGTCATCCGTCATAAAACAACGTGCGTAAAAAGGACGCGTAAAAACGCGTGCGCATTAAAGTTGCACGCAGAAATTGGTGTACGGAATGTTTTTTCACGCGGTTCAGCCAATCACAATAAAGAACCACAATTGTCTCCCGTTAGGTTTTTGCGCCTGTCAAAATCAATCTGAGTATATATGCTGCAGCAATAATAAAAACACACACAACCTCTCCATTTTATTGTTTGGGTATGTGTAGAATGTGTAACTGTACTTTGCTGTATTGTTTTTTTGAGCTGGTTTTGTTGGTTTCGGCCAGGACGTTCAGATTTGCCATTTACCACCAGCTTTTAAAAGACGTTAAAATTATGCGCGCAAACGTTGTCCGTTAAATTTTGCGCGTAGATTATAATACCATCCGCGTACCAGCGCACAAACGCAATTGCGCTCACAATGTTAAGTACAGGACGCGCAAAGTACATTACGCTCGCAAAGGGCTCGCGCAGGTTCACCCACAGTAGACGTTAACGCGCATTTTTTGCGCGGACATTGTAATGCGACGTTCTGCGCAAAGGGTTTTGCCCCTAGCATTAAAGCGTTTTTGCGCATGCGTTAAAGTTTGCGCAAGGAATGTAATAGAGCCCTAGGTATTCAGGTTTGCCATCAGACGTCTTGGGGCCCCTTACAGAAGCACTGGTTGGGGCTGCGTGACCTCAGCTGCCTATGTCAGTAAACAGATTAGAAATAAAAACATTGGCCTCCTCTCCTGCTTACTTTATTTTAGTGGTCCTATTTTAGTGGGAGTGGTCTCTAGATCCCTGGTGGTCCAACAGCAGGATCAAAAGTTTTCCCTGGTGGGAGAGAGTTCATTTTACACTTCTACATGGTGCAGACCATACTAATCACTTCCTCTATGATGTGTCAGAGTAATCTTACTGGCCCCAAATGCTGCGGCCTGCCGGGTAATTTGTTGGTATCTTGGCGGGACAGTCCTGTGTGGCTTGGAGGCACCATAACACCGCTGTCACTTAGACAAGTTGTGTGGGGTTTGGCAATGCCCCTCTAGGAGAGACTGGGCTCCTGAACATGTCATGGGCTGTCATCCCCTGATGGCAGTCCTGCAGGTACATATTTATTTACGTAAACAAAATGTAACTTGTGAACTAATGAAAGTCCCACTTCTGGAACCAAATTCTTTTTTCTGTCTTATCGCCTTCGCTACCATGGTGAAGAATACTTGCAGGTCTATTCAAAGAGAGGTGAAAACCAGGAGAACTGGCAGGAGAAGAGAACAATCTAGACCAAAATGCAGATCTGGAAAGTGAGATAAATGGGAGAATTTTTCTGGTTTGGCTATTTTGACCTGGATTTTTCACTTCTCCAGTCAGTTCTCCAGAGTTTCACCTTTACTGAATACACCTGCAAGTATTCTTCACCATGGTAGCGAAGGCGATAAGACAGAAAAAAGAATTTGGTTCCAGAACTGGGACTTTCATTAGTTCAGAAGTTACATTTTGTCTACATAAAAAAATATGTGCCTGCATGGCTGCCATCAAACGCTCCTGCAGGAGCCCAACATCTGGTTATTTTCTGGAGCAAAGCAAAGGAATTTAATGTACTGCAAATTAATTTCCTGTACAAATGGGATCCAGAAAGTGTCCCAGTACCTTCAGCACCTTGGCCAAGTCCTCCAAGGTGTTCACGCTTTTTGAATAGTCTGCAGGTCCATTTTTCTTTTTTTTCCAGAAAGACAGATCTCCAGCTGTATTATTAATCGAAAAGTCTTTTTTTCGGATTCTTCTGGATTTCAGAAATCCGGTTACTGTTGCAACCTGTAATTGCATTAAAATAGTGGCCACATACATGTACATACTGAATGACATTGATTCAATAAATGCGTCGTGAATAAAGGCAAAATAAACCAGAGAACACATCCACAAATGGTTCACATGGTCTTCATATCTTCAGCCAAGCGGAATCACTTGCAGCATGTCCTTTGTGCTTTATTCACTGGCTAGCTTGCACAGAACGTGCAGTTAATGTTCTAGCTGACATAAAAAATATAATGTAGAGAACACGCTTCTAAAGATTTTAGGACAGCAATCTACTACACACACGAACTCCCAGGAACCTCGTATCTCAGCAAGCTTCTACTAATTAGCTTCTAATTTGTTTCTGTGCCGTAAAGACATCGTACCGGCGTGCCAGCAAACTCTGCCAAGGCCATGTCTGTACTGGACGGGTTTCAAATGTGAGCCTTGTAAAAATTTGGTACGTGTTATTTTGCACTGCAGCAAGAAATATGCTAAGGACCCTTCAAACTGTGAAATGCACGAACTGACTGGGTTATCATTTACACCCTGTCGACAAACAGGTGAATTTACACATTGGCAAGTGGATTCCCGGGCGATCGTGTCACTCTCCCTCTCTTAAATCTGATTCCACAAAGTGGTATAATCAATTAATTGAAAACATATCTAGAAATATCCCTTGTAATACAACATTAACTACTTCACTACCAAGTTATTCTCCAAAAACAAATACTGTCAGGAACCAGTGGGGTCTTTTTTTAAAAAAAAAAATCAATAATTAAAAATACAGTAAGAATTATTTCCAATGTATTCCTTTTTGCAATATCCATTTGGCACACATATGTCCCCATCTGCTGGTCAAAAGGAGTTACTACACTTCCGAGCTCAGTGCAGGATCACCTGGAGAGATGTCATTTAATATGATATATTTCTAGCTGATTTTAAAAGTGTTAGCACCTTGGGCATCCTGTTCGGGGTGCCAACACTTTGGGGACACCTTTTGGTGCACAAATGCACATGAAATTTGTTTGCAACAAAGAGTTATCATTTACAATGTTAAAGCATAGCCCCAGATCCAATTAACTCGACCTTGGACTGCTGTGTCTTCTGCTGCTGGTCATGTACAGTATACACGAGCACAATAGTGAAAAGTAGAGATGTGCATTCATCTCGGAAAAATTCGGAATTTGGAATTTATTTATTTATAAAAGGATTTTACCAGGAAGGATACATTGAGATTTCTCTCGTTTTCAAGTATGTCCTGGGTTCAAGAACATTGAAGTGTACAGAAATACAAAGTATTAAATGCAAGATATTAAAAAACAACACAAATATACAGATTAACAGAAAATAAATATGTAGGAAATATAGTCACTATGTTACATGTTTACAGGTGCATTCTGTATATAGTCACTAGGTTACATGTTTACAGGTGCATTCTGTATTGAGGTATGTTAGTAAGGAGCTCTTGAGTGACTTAAGACTGGGGAAGATTTGATGGTGTCTGGGAGGTTATTCCATAATTGTGGTGCTCTGTAGGAAAATGAGGACCGAGCCACTGTCTTTTTGTATTGTGGCATTGCAAGTAAGGTGCTGGTCCTGGATCGGAGGTTATAGGATGAGGGAGCTGCTGGGGGAAGCAGTCTATTCAGGTAGGGTGGCAGCTTCCCAGAAATGCTCTTAAACACCAGGCTGGAAAGGTGAAGGGTGCGTCTGGATTCCAGCGATGGCCAGTTTAGATCTTTTAACATGTCACAATGGTGGGTCATGTAGTTACATTGTAGCGCAAAGCGGCAGAATGACTTATACAATGTAGTAAGTTTATGAAGGTGTGTTTGCGGGGCGGCTGCATACACTACATCTCCGTATTCAATAGCCGGCATAAGCATTTGCTGTACAATCTGCTTTCTTACCGCGGGACTCAGGCAGGATTTGTTTCTGTACAGGGCACCTAGTTTGGGGTAAAGTTTAGATGAGAGTTTTTCGATGTGGGGGCCAAAGGATAGATTAGGGTCCAACCACATACCTTTGATAATTCGTATTTCGGAAGTACTTCCGAATAACGAATCGATACGATACGAATTTGAAACTAAACAAAACGGTATATTTTAAATTTATTTCGTTTTATACTTTGTCATCATCATAAAAGAAAAATTTTAATAATTGATATCAACTATCGAATTTGAAATGAACTATCAAATGGATATCAACAACTCAACTATCGAATCGATTCGAAATTTCAAATCAATCCAAACGAAACTACAGTATATACGAAACAAAATTAGTTCCGAAATTCCGAAAAACAAAATTATTTAAAAACGTAACGGAACTAAACAAAATGAATTTTTCAGCCATGCACATCCCTAGTGAAAAGGTTAATAGCTCAAACATGTCAAATTGCAAATTCACACACCTGTCAATAACAAATACTGGCATTCGTAAGACTCATGTAGTCTGTTTATGTGCAAGTGTGGACTTTTATTTTTTTACATTTTTAAAAATTTACCTGCTCTTACCATTTTTTATGTGTATCTGCATGCCAATACAAGTACGTAAATAATGTTAACACCGATAATAATATTGTATATATGGGGTAACCCTAAAGGCACCTGTATTACCAGCACAGTTGGTTTGAATGTGTGTGAGCAGCCCACAATAGGATTGCAGCAGAGCCTCGCGGACTGCTGTATGGAGGGATGTGTAAACGAAAAGGGGGATTCCCTTGTGTGAATTTCATCTGCTTTTGGGCTGCAGATCAGCGGATCTTGATATCTCGATATCAGGGCACCAGAGGTTGCCTTTGAAACCTGAGATATCTCAATTTCGGTAGTGAAGGGGTTAAACAGGTATTAATTTTTTATTATTTGTTTAAGATCTATATATATAACTTTGGGGGGGTCTATTAGAATCTCACTGTTTTTACACTTGTGAATTATTATCATAGATTATACCAGTCCCAACTCAAACGGTTTGCTACTGACTGTAAGAAATAAGGTTGCAGCATGAATAAGTACATTTTGGTTTTGTCTTTAATTTTTCAACAGAATATACGATAGCATTTAATAAAGTAAAATGTAATTTCGGTTTAAATTTTAAGATTCCTGTAGAACAATCTAATTAAACTTGTACTTGATTAAGCAGGCATAAGCAGTATCATATTAAATCTATAGTTTGTGTCTGAATTATAATTTTGTTCTGTACTGTGCGGGAAAAAATCATATGCACATAAAAAATATTGGATTTGACTAATCTGGGGATTTTTTTTTAATAAATGATTCTATAAATTCTTTTAGTTAACATGACTTGTATTTATTCTAAAAGCTTTATTTTTGTTTCAGAATTACAGTTTGTATTCGACTATGAAATTGTCTGCACATTGTTAGCGTTATTAAGAACTTTAAAACCATAATGAATTCCCAACAAAAATGTTAATTTTCCTTGTCTTTTAGCGGTTTATTATTTCACAGCTGTCAGTTAGTGATATTATCACATGAATAGTTGCTGCTAAAAATCTAATTTGAGACTTGAATGAGTATGGGTGTTCGTCTCTTGCTGGCAATTAACTCACCTTCCAACGAGTTTTCTCTTTTTTGCACCAGATGGACAGACACTCAATGTTAAAATAATTTGGTAGAATTGCTATTTTAACATAGTTTCTAAAGTCCACTAAAAAAATTAAGTCTTTGCGTGGTTTCACTGAGCACCTGTTATATAAAATCCACAATATCTTCTCGCCTGTCCTTGTCGACTACATTACATTTGACATACAGGGTTATTCAGAGAAAAGTGAAACTCTGGAGAACTTTTGGAGAAGTGAAAATACTAGGTCAAAATAGCCAAACCAGAAAAATTCTCCCATTTATCTCATTTTCAAAATCAGCTATTTTGACCTAGAATTTTCACTTCTCCAAAAGTTTCAAAAGTTTCTCCTGAGTTTCACCTTTCTTTGAATAACCCCAATAGTTTTCAAACCTCTATCTCACTCTGAACGAATAACAAGTGATTTTTCCTCAGACTTCCCGATTTCCCAGGAACCCCTTGGCTGTAGTTTTCATGTCGCCTGATGGAAAATGCAGGATGATTGGCTATTTATTCCAGACATCCCAACCTGCAAAAACTAATTTCAGGGAGGCTGACCGCCCGTTCGCACCAATCCCCCCCCCCCCATTATGGGGTTTTTGATGGGTTTTTTTCAGTGTTCATTTTTATTTTTAAATTAAAAATGAATAATTATTATCATCAGGATACCCCCTCTCTCTGTTTAATACAGTATTATCAGGGTACACTCTCTCTCTGTATAAGACAGTGAGTGTGTTTAGGCTGACTGAGTGTGTGTGTGTTTAGGCAGGCCCTGTGTGTGTGTGTGTGTGTGTGTGTGTGTGTGTGTGTGTGTTTAGGCAGGCTCTCTGCATGTGTTTAGAATATATTTATTTATTTATCACTATTTTAAAATATTTATAATACAATTTATTATGAATTATTTATTTTAATAAATAATTGATATTGTAATTATTTAAAAAATTATAAAAAAAATTATAATTTAAAAAAAAATGTATTGATTGGCAGCTCACGCACATCACACATTACTGTGAGTGTTATTGCTTTGAAGCTCTATGATACAATCATACACACTGCACATTGATGTCAGCTTTAATGCCCAAGGTGATAAAACAGTTTAAAATCCTCTGGATCAGTGGTTCTCAACCTGTGGACCCTCAGGACCCACAATTGTCCTTTGTCATTAAGTCACGACCCAAAAATAATTGAATTTCTTATACTTAATTTATTCCACAAAGCAACGTGCGCAATATTCTACAATGTATGAACTTTTTAAACAATTTTGTAAACAAACAGGGATTCTTTCAAAAAAGGATAGTGCAATAATCACAGCAACTAGTGAAAATGAAAGTGTTGTAAAATAAACTAAGTAGAATTTATGGGAAATCTGGGGAAGCATGTTCCTCTTAATAAGTGTCTCAAAGTCTGGGGTGATGGTAGACAAAGCAACTTTAATTTAAATCACTACAGAATGAATAAAATATTATAAACAAACTTAAACTCACCTGCTCCATGCTCCTCCGCGGTCTGTCTCTGCCTCTGCGCACATTATTTCTTCACAGCAGTGGCAGCCTGCCTTCCCCAAGCCTACACAATTTGCGTAGCTGAATGCTACACTAATCGCAAAAGCTCAAGCTGGCCAAGAGATTGACGTCTGCAGTGCGTGTCTGGCGCTGCCTACTTCCTGAACCTACACTCTGCAGTGCCTCAGAAAGGCACTGAAGAGCAATGGAATAGCTTGGACCAATGGGACAGCACATTGGTCCAAGCCATTCAAAAAATGCCTACATGGGAGGCTGGCCTCCCATGCATTGATTGATGCAGGACAGTCATGTGACTGTCCTCGTCTCGCACAGTCGGTGGGTGCGGGGCTGTGCTCGTGTGCGACTGTTCACTGTGTCAGCACCTCCTCCCTGCAGGAGGAGGGGCAGTGCACGGCTGCCTGGAGTGGATGATGCAGATCCTGGGGAGCACTGAGAGCAGCCAGTTCCTGGGGAGCACTGAAAGCCGCCAGTTCCTGGGGAGCACTGAAAGCAGCCAGTTCCTGGGGAGCATGGAGAGCACCCAGTTTCTGGGGAGCATAGAGAACAGCCAGTTCCTGGGGAGAACGGAGAGCAGCCAGTTCATGGGGAGCCCTGAGAGCAGCCAGATCCTGGGGAGCATGGAGAGTGGCCAGATCCTGGGAAGCACAGAGAGCAGCCAGAACCTGGGGAGCCCTGAGAGCAGCCAGATCCTGGGGAGCATGGAGAGTAGCCAGATCCTGGGAAGCACAGAGAGCAGCCAGAACCTGGGGAGCACGGAGAACAGCCAGATCCTGGGGAGCACTTAACCTGAACCTATGTAGCCTGTGTATATCTGGCTCTGATACTAGCCAGTGCCTCACCAGCCACTGACCTCACCGCACGTCACTGGTATGCAGGGAGAGCGGGTTCAGGAAGCAGTGTGCGATTCTGCTGAGAATTCTCAGTGTACATTCTAGTTTTCTGCTAAGATTTATAGAGTATAAGGGAGTGAGTGATAGAGGGAGAAAGGAGAGAGATGAGGAGAAATGGAAAGTAAGACATAGATACAAGGACAGATAGAAAAATACACAGAAGGACACACAGATATAGATGAACAGACAGAATAACAGATATTCAGAAAGAAGGATGCATGACTAGGTAAAAGGACAAATTAACAAAAGGACAGAGACTCAGTACCTCAAACACCATGAGCCGCTGTGCAAAATGCACATCTCAGTGAAGCAAAAGGTTGTTGGGTAAAGGGGGGCTCCCTATGTATATTTGACACAATTATGGTGTTGGGAGTACTGAGCTACTGCCAGTCACTGAGTCCCACCCCCACACCATCCAGTTACAGATTTTCTCACCCCCCCACCTTGCAATTACAGAGTATCTTATCTGATACAGCGGGCCCCAGGTGGCACCTGGGAACATTCAGAGGTAGCCGTGCCGCCTGGGACCCGCTGCTGCAGGTAAGATGCATCAGCGAGTCCAAAGCATTAGAGAGGCCTGGGGGCACTTGTCCCGTGACCCAGTCCGACCCTGGTCGCGACCCACTTTCAGGTCGGGGCTCAACACTTGAGAAACACTGCTCTGGATAATGGCCTGACATACAGGGTATTCTCCAGCCAACACAAAGACACAGGCTGCAGTTCCACCAAAAGTAACTATATTTGGCCAGTAGATGGCGCCCTCTGCCTGCCAAATAGGCTATTACATTAAGAAACGCATTAGGAATAGTCCCAAATTTATTTATTTATTTATTTATTTATAAAGGATTTTACCAGGAAGGATACATTGAGATTTCTCTCGTTTTCAAGTATGTCCTGGGTTCAAGAACTTTGAAGTGTTACAGTTACAGAAATAAAAAGTAATACAATGCAAGATATTAAAAAATAAAAACACAAATATACAGATTAACAGAAAATAAATATGTAGAAAAATAGTCATTATGTTACATATTTACAGGTGCATTCTGTATTGAGGTATGTTAGTAAGGAGCTCTTGAGTGACTTAAGACTGGTGGAAGATTTGATGGTGTCTGGGAGGTTATTCCATAATTGTGGTGCTCTGTAGGAAAATGAGGATCGAGCCACTGTCTTTTTGTATTGTGGTATTGCAAGTAAGGTGCTGGTCCTGGATCGGAGGTTATAGGATGAGGGAGCTGCTGGGGGAACCAGCCTATTCAGGTAGGGTGGCAGCTTCCCAGAAATGCTCTTAAACACCAGGCTGGGAAGATGAAGGGTGCGTCTAGATTCCAGCGATGGCCAGTTTAGCTCTTTTAACATGTCACAGTGGTGGGTCATGTAGTTACATTGTAATGCAAAGCGGCAGAATGAGTTATACAATGTAGTAAGTTCTTACTGTATAATTAATAGCTTCGTAGTGAATAATCTGTGGAGTAGTGAAAGTATGCTTTAGTACAAATGGCCTAAAAGTAGAGTTTGATTTATTTAATTTCTTATAATCTTCTTGTTTCTCTTTTTCTTGTTTGAGGTCAAAAAAGATGTTTTGTAAGTACGATAACAATTTGCTGTCTTAAACAGTAACTAGTGTAATACCACTGCACATTTTAATTGTGCGTTGCTTGCTTTTATTTATTGTTAGCTTTTAATATATTTCAGTAGTAAATAATAAAAAGATTTGCTTTAAAGTTTGATACGTTTTGTGAATAATAACAGCTTTTATCACATGGAAATTGCTTTAATTGTAAGTATTTGCATTTTGTGGTGTCTCCGTTGTTTGGTAATTAATTTTTAGATCCTCTGGCAAAGAGTTAAAGGGATACTATAGGGGTAAAATAGGAGGGTAAAGGGTTAAACATTAACCCCTCCTAACCCTGTCAACATTCACCCTTTCTGTTTTAACACTTTAGTTTCCTTCAAAAACTTTTAACCATGCAGCAAGGGTTAAAAATAATGTACTTCAAATAAGTGAAGTTCTGAAATGAATTTGAGAGACAGCGAGGTAGCAAATAAGAGGAGTGTTATTGTGTAGCTATTGAATTGTTACAGAGACAAACTGAAGAATAAGAATTGTAAAATCAACGGACCTATTCCAGGTTTAGAGCACCCAAGGGGGTAATTCAATGAAATCTGACATGGAGCTGAATTCATTGACAAGAAATACACTTGTCGCTGGTAAATAAGTAATATTTTCCCACAGACATCTGGTTAAGGCTTTGTATAGAGTTGAAAGAGTTTGTGTAATTAAGTCATAACCCCTGGACCCGTACTGCTACGGTATAAAAACGAAAATCCATTTTATTAGTGTACAAAACAAGATGAAATTGGTGATGCCCGTTCAGAGTTATTTCACTGCATTCAATATATTCACAGACGGGATTTATCTGAAGCACCGTTTCATAATTTGACAAAATCCCAGAAACTGACCTTAAAATTTATCTTAGCCCCATTCACTATTGTGATCGTGTATACACAATCAGCAGATGCAGTCACAGCAGTCTGTGATCGTGTTAACACGACCTGGGGATGTGCTGTATGG